>CAWUFW010009786.1:0-600000 GCA_963921515.1 Calotriton arnoldi | reverse complement strand
TGTGCATTATGCAACAGAATGTTTTATAGTTTGGGACTAGTGTCGCGGGGTTTGTTCACCTGTTGCTATACCCCACTAATTGTCTCATTTTTGTCTTCTTTTGGGAGGATGGGTTATATTGCACTCTGTATTGTATTATTTCTTTCTTCCTTTTATGCATCCCTGAGTTCTGAATTATTTCTTGCAAATGTAATTTTAATAGTGTATAGTTTTCTCTTTTTGCATTGTTGTCTTTCTCAGGTACCAATGTCACTTTCGTTTTTCATTTTTAAAGGAGGGGGATATGGTATGCCTTGCATAGTACACTTTTGTCTTACAGTTCACCAGTCCATCTGCTGCTCAGCCACTGTGTGTGTTTGGAGTAGAATGTTGGGAATGCTGTGATGCGTGGAATGTTGGGTGTCTGACTGAGTGAGGTATGACAGTTACAGAGGGGCTGAGCAGCAGGCAGGCTGCTCCTGGTGGGGCTGTTGTGGCATAGGACCAAGGGTTGACTACTGGGCTAACCTACATCATTACCACCTGTTTATCCGGTCTACCTAGCTGATGTGCCTACTTACCATCTTGCTGTACAACTGGAATAAAGATACTTGAGAACTTACTTGGCTACCAGCGTCTACTTTCTACCACAGACCACAACACAGAGTCCTACCAGTGAACGCACGGAGAGGAGTAAGAGGAAGATTCGGTTCAGACCAGATGAAAGCCGGATCCTCGTTACGGAGGTGACCGAACACTAGCAACAACTGACCTGGTGCCACTAACCCTGTTCACTGCAAGTCCGCGTCCCGTGGTGCCACTGAACCTCAACTACGCAGGCCGGTGGGACCATTCAACGTAAGCCGCCGACACTGGGATGAGGGCCCCTGCTGACCGCTGCCTCAGGCCTACACTGCGGTCCAGTAGGTCACACATGTGGAACTGTGTCTTGGGTAATATATGGAGGAGTCCACACCATTGGACACGACTCATCGCAGGTGGCATCCCCTATCAGCACTGGTGCCACTAACTCTGTGCACAATGACTCATGGGCACTCTCTGGTTGAACTTTGTTGGCGTCTGAGTCCATGGCCTGGGGGTTGTCTGCATCATCATCTGGCTGGGACGGACTTGGTGTCCGACATGTGTTTGCTCCACTCATCTCCACCATGGTGGCTGTTTCAGCGTGGTTCTGCCCTCGGCATCATGCCCTGGGGGTACACCTTCCACTGTCCACCGATACACTCCGCGACGACCCCCTTTGACATCTACCAGAACCTGCTCTGCTCTCGTTACCCTGCCCCAGTGCAACACAAGTCAGCGGCCCGTGGCGGTAGGCCCGTGCAGGACGCTGTGCATCCGGGGCCACTAACTCTGTGCAGCTCAAGTCATGGGGCCTTTATGGTTGAATGGTTGTGTCCTTAACGCTGTACAGTGTTGTCGTTTTTTGACTGCACCAGGCACTCCATGACGGCTGGTGTGCACACACTTCACACACATCCAACACAGGTGTCACTCGACATGTGATCCTGCTAATAAAAGTGGCCGGGAGCACGTGCCCATAGCCATTCACACCATCTAAGCAAGTGTGTCCGTGTGGTCATTATATCAGCATGATGGGCCAGAGCACTGCAACGTCACAGTGTGCTGTCATCAGCGGAGGATACCATGTCACCTCAGCAGTGGCTGAGACCTTGGACATGTAGCTTCACCCGCCCCCCCCTGCATGCACAAGCGGCGTGTGCTGGTCCGGCGTACATCAGGTCAGCGCAGGTGTGTGCTGAATCGGCAGGGGGATCAGGGCGTGGCTCTGGTCTGGCCTTGAGCAGGAAGTGCAGTAAGTGTGTCTCTGTGTTGGGGTGTTGTCACCACCAGTGCCACAGTAGTCGATGTTGCAATGTAGCATGCACCCGGAGGGCGGGCCCGCTCGTACGGGGAAATGTAGGAGTGCAAGACCGCTCGGGGTCTTGGAACATGCATGCCAAGTGTTGTGTGTATCAGTCCTGCGGCTGCATGAGTCAGATGCCTAGCCTCAATCGCAGCGCGATCACAGCCAGCCATGGACTGTACACCTGTGTCCGCCCTGTCCAGACCATTGGCCTACACTCACGTGTCCGCACACCCTCAACGGCCAGCTTCAAGGTGTTGTTGGCATGCCGCTGGACATGCGCGGACAGGCATGACAATGGTGTGCCGTAGGAGTGCACGTGATACAACCGCGCAGCGCACACAAGTGTGGGGGCTTGTGGGAGGGAGGAGCATCTGTGAGGCAACGTAACACACAGTGAGGCCGCTCATGTGCCACGTGCTCGGCATATCATCCATGATTCCCTGGGTCGCAGACATCCCACCCCACCCACAACAGGCCTCTGTACATCTCCTGTATGCATGCAAATGGTGAAGTTACTGCTGGGATGAAAGGTCCTTTGTCTGAACTATCAGGCGGAAGCACATCTGCAGCTCCGAGCTGGGACTTGCATGTGCCCAGCACCCCCTGACAGATACGATAGCATTTGCTGGTGACTCCCACACTACGCACAGCCTGATGTGAGACCAACGTGTACACATCCCACACGCAGAAGTCCTTGGTCGTAGTTAGCGTGCGTGAAATGGCCTTCACACGTACTCACACCCCACCCCAGGCCTGCACCCGTTGCACACAGACACTGCTCATTGCTCCGAGCTGTGCCATTTCATCCACAGGACTGGCACGGGGCAAGCCAGTGCCGCTTCAAGCAGAGCCACTGACGCAATGGCAGACCATCCCAGTCACATGCTCAACTCCAGTCACGTGGACCTGTACCGTGCACGTCTGCTGCATGTACTGGGGGCACTGCCATTGGCAGTGCTGCGGATCAGTTACTGGCTGAGCTTCCGCCTTGCCAACGTCACCTGTGTTCAGCCTGTGTTGCATTGTCGCTCGTGCATATTCGAGTGGACCATGGATGTCTGCCTCTCCAACGTAACAGTAGCTGAACTGGATTTCGACGTGTGTGTGCGCCCCCTGTTGGCCCATGACCAGGAGTGTCACTGTGATGGTCGTTTATGGCATGCCTGGATGTTTGGCATGCATGCTGGCAACTGGACCTGGGAGATTGCACCAGTCGTCGTGTGCAGTGACCACATTGAGCCGCTCCCCGATTGGGCTTTGGTGCACATTGGGGCCAGGGGTTGGAGTCAGAACATCTGTCCGGGACAGCTGATGGGTTACGTCGCCGACATGTTAGATGTAGTCGACAAAGAGCTCATATTGGAAATGTTGGCCTACGCTGCTCCACTCGCGTTCATGGACGAGTGACAAGGTACCTGCAGCCACAACTGAATGTGACCCATTGCACGTGTCCCGACGCCTGGTTGCATGTTAGGGGTCTGGTCACATGTCCCGAGACGACAGTGGACATGGCTGCATTGGCCTGGACTCCTGATCCATGCGCGGACAGCCAACGCGGGTTGGCACTGACTTGTGTTGGTGATGGACTCCCCCGGGGTGGACATGGGTGCTTTCCAACGTTCCTCATTCAGACATGCTGCTGCATTGGTCTGCATGTTGTGGCACTTCTCTTGGCCGTACTGACACGCAATTGTTGATGAAGTTTCCGCACCTTCACTTGTCTCCAACTGTGATGAGTGTTGATTTGTATGACAATGTGTGTGTCACGGCCTATCTGGGTGCCCGCCATACATGCATTGCTACCCCATCAGGGCTGTGGGTTGGTACTTGTGCATTATCATGTCCCTGTTTCGTGCTTTGCCAGATTTGTGTGGCCATTTACCGGCCACAAGCGGGTGCACTTGTGTCCTGTGTTCGGTTGTGCAAATGTTGCTGTTTGTACCACATTGTGTTCGATGTTGGGGTGCTCTGCTTCCTATGTGTGTGTGCTGCATTGTGTGTGAGATGTCCCTTCAGCTCTGATTTGGCTCACCCTTCTCCCTTTCAGGCAGTGTGGTTTTGACTTCTGTGCTTGTTCAGTGGTGTGATATTGCCGACTTGTGTGACTTGTGCTCTTGGTTGGTGTTGTTACTCTTGGGCATGGTTTGTCTGCAGTTGTGCTGTGCTTAATTGTGCATGTGTGCCCATCTCCCCCCGTCCCCCCAGTCCCTGGTCGTTCCTCTCCCTGTTGCTGTTGTGTCTGTTGATTTTGAGCAGTTTCTGGTCCCCGACTCCTGCCACCATCTCCAGACTGATGTGGTGGACACCATTTCCTCCATGTCATCCAGCTCCTGGTGTGGCGCTGGACTCCCACCTCCGGTGTGTATTGCTGCCTTCTGGTTGTTGGCGTGTTTCTGCTTGTTTGTGCGTTTGGCATCATTCCTGCTGTTCTAGTTTTCTTCCATTGTCCTCCTTCGCTCTCCGGCTGCATTCACCTTGTCCACGATGGCCTGCCATGTACAATGTTTTGTTGCCAATGGGGATTGTGGGGTTGTGTGCTGGCTCCGGTTGCCTCCATTGTGCTTCGCTGTTGTTTTCTGTTTGGTTTATCTTTCTTTTTCCTGCTTTTGTTGTGCTTATACCCGCCTGCCGTGTGTGTGTCGCGGGCCTGGCGCTGCTTATCACTGCTTTCCTCATCGCGAATGGGCTCATCGCACATTTTTTGGTGTTGGGGTTTGTGTTTTTATCTCCGTCGCGGTGGTTGTATCGCGGACATTGGCTGCGTTTTCGGGAGACTATCGCATGGTACCGCCGTGTTGTGAATGCCACATTAACACAGGGTTATTTTCCCACGATGGACTGCGATGTGTAAAGTTGCGTTAACATTTTTTGGAGATGTTTAGCGCACGTTCTTGTGAATATGCCCCATAGTCTTTAGTCTGCTTAGTTAACCCAGGCCACCAATAGCGTTGTTTCAATAAAGAAACAGTCGCCGTAACTCCTGCATGTGCAGAACCTATCCCTTTGTGTGCTGCTAGAATTAAACCTAACCTACGATCCATGTTTGGAATTACTCTATCCCCCACTCCAGGAATCTGAGCAAATGGGATGTTATTGGCATCTACCTTGTAGGAGTACTTGAGTGGAAACCTTTTTGGTACTGCTCCGCTGTTTTTGCGAGAAGCAATGACAGCCACCATAATCTCACCGTCTATTCTCGTTTTGGAACGAGTGATTGCAGCTACGGAAGCCGTGCGTACAGCCCCCTTTGCGGCTTCATCAGCTAATGAATTCCCTTCAACGTGAACGCCATCACGCTGATGACTCAGTGTATGTATCACGTGAGCTCTCGGTAATTCGGTTTTCAACTCCACTACCTGTTCCCATAGCATTTTACGCTTAATTGTGCCACCTTTTGCATCTTTGAACCCATTTTGAACCCAGTACTGCAAATATTCATTATATGACTGTACACTGTAAATTGAATCGCACACAATTAGTGTGGGGAATTCTCGATCCGTATTTACCAGTGCCAGTATCAAGGCTTTCAACTCTGCCCGCTGTACCGTGCAGTCTCCTAGAGATTGCGTTTTTGTGCAACTTGGGTGGAACTTTCCATCCCGCATGTGACCTTTAACGATTGCGCAAGCCGCGCTATATTGTTGCTTACTTCCTATGGCCGGTTGAGCTGATCCGTCAGTGTAAATTATATATTCATACTGATCTAGAGGCATTATTTCATTTGGTAGAGGATATTCTTATTCGCATTGCAGAAATGCTTGTGTGTTTAAATTTGGGTCGTATCAGTATTCTACATCTGTTGCAGTGAGAGAATTAGCCCATTGTATCCATCTTGGATGTAAGGCTTTAGCGTTAGGAACGCTTGCCTTTATCGCAGCCTCTGAGGCTGGAACCGGAGTCACTACTATTATTCGTTTCCCCTGAGCCAGTGCTCTTTCTCTCACTACAGCAGTCTGTACTGCTGTAAGAATCTTTTCTGTAGATGCGAATCGCATCTCAGCATTTATGTACAGATGTGATTTGTATGCAATTGGTACTGTTTCACCTTCATTATATGTTAGATAGGTGTAACCAGATTGACCTGCAACTATACGGATCACCAGGTTGCGTACGTTTACGCGTGTCTGTTAGTGTTTGGAAGCTATCATGTCAGTTTGTAAGGAACGAAGTGTATCTGTGTGTTCTTGTGTTCATTGTTTTACTGAAAAATCAGGTTTTATTAAATCGTAGAAAGGTTTTACTCTTTCTGCGAAATTTAAAATGTATGTTCTACCAAAATTTAGGAATCCCAGGATTGATTGTAAATTTTTCAATGCTTTTGGAGGTTGGAGCAGCACGCATTTTTCAAAAAAATTGGCTGCCAGGCTTTTCCCTTCACTTGAAAGCTCATATCCTAAAAACAGGACACTGAGATGGGCAATTTTTGATTTTTAAAGTTGAATTTGTAGCCCTCAGATGCAAATCCTCAAATTATGGTATTCACTCTGTTCAAGTGCTCCTCTAGCCATCGTCTGTTAGAAAAATATCATCCACATAGGACAATGCCTCTTCATCCAAATTTGGAAGTAACTCAGTTACTCTGGCCGAAAATAACCCTGGGCTGTTCTTATACCCCTGGGGGAGTCAACAAAATTGACGCTGGGACCCTAGCGCTAAGAATGCTGTTAGATACCTGCTTTCAGGCGCTATATTTTGGCAGAAAAATCCATTTGAGATATTGTGTTGTTTTATATTTTTCCGCACAATATTATTCATTAATGCGGCACTGTGTGCATTTTGGACTGCAAATGTCTTAGTGCAAGTGTTTAAATGTCTATACTCTAAAACTAAAAAATATGAATTGTCAGGTTTCATGACCGAAAACAAAGGATTATTCATCGATGAGGTGCAATTTTCGATCACCCCTTGGTATTCAAGTTGATCTAAGATCTCCCTGACCTGTTTTTTAGCTTCTTGGTTTATTGGATACTGCCTCTGTGCAGTTGGAGTATTTTTTAAAGGAATTATATGGTGGGTTGAATCCTCATCCCATCCAACATGGTTTTTGAATAATGCTGGGGCTTGGGCTACCGCCCACTCCTGTGCATATGTGTGTTTTAGGTGCCTGGGAATATGGTCTGAGAATGCCGGTAAAATTACTGTTTCTCCTTTAGGGCAATCCATGATGAATGCTGGCGGACAATCTTGTTCAGCTAACAAAATGTCATAGCCAAATGACAGATTCTCCCAAAAGAGACCTCTAACTGTCCTACATTTGTCCCCCTCAATTTGGAGTGTTATTTCATAAAACCTATGTGGGACACTTACCCTAGTATCAGGTGTTTCCACCGTGATGTAATCATTCAAGTCTGCTGTCACCAGAAATTCCATCAGGTTCTAGCAAGCTATTGTTACTTCTGCCGCACTGTCTAGCATCGTCAGATCCTATTCCCCGTTCAGTAGTCGAGTCCTCAGAATTCTGGGCATGTCTGATCTTTAGACCTGCAACCTTCTTCTTTTTGAACTGTGGCTTTTGTTTTGGTTTCTCTTCTTTTTTAGAAGGGTAATCTTGAGCGTTCTGCTTGTCTCTGCACTTTGTACGCTCTTCTTGTCTGTCTGACCGTCCTTCCCTCTCTGAGTTTTTCGATGAACCCTGAAAGGAACAAGAGGAATGTGTATCAGTATCCTGAGACCTGTCAGGTTTCCTAATATTATCCCTATTCCTAAGGTTATACCTCTTTTCGGAGGGCTCCTGTGGAGGAGATCTACCTCTGGATTGAAATCTGTTTCCTTTAAAGTTTTGTTGTTTTTTATTGTCCCACTTCTTCTTTGTTGAAGCAGGTATCTGCTTAGAAGTGTCCTTTTCAGGACTGCCCATCAGTTGTGGTTTTAAAGCTTTCCCACCCAAACTGTCTCTGCCTAATTCTGCATATGTAGTTTCAATTATTTTCGGTAGTTCTTGTTCTAAAGGACTGAACTCCCTTAGGCGTTGGTGGATAGCCACTGAAGCTGCTTCCCCTTTAATATTAGCTAATATTATGGCTGATCCCTCGGCATAGTTATCTTGTAACTTCATACCTAAGTTCAGAGCAGGTTCTGCTCCGTACTCGTTTTGTATTTGTCTCAATACGTCTGGTACTACTGCTAATGACGGGTTACCATGAGTTCTGGTATAAATGGCAGCAAAGACTGTACCCCAAGTGGTACAATCCTCTATTTGTGGTGTTATCCTCATGGGCGAGCAGATTGTTAGCATTCTGTGTTTTTCATACGGAATAGTATTCGGGAATACTGCCTCTAGCTGTGTTATTTTCTGAGCTACCCAGAATGGCATTTGTTCACGTTTTTTGGGCATTTTACCCATCACCGCGTGTAATGTTTGTGGTGTGATTTTAGTTGCTGTACTTTGAACTTGAGTTCCATTTGTTGCAACTATTGCCTGGTTGGACTGTAAGTGTCCTCATGACGAATTGCGTCAAGTTTCTGTACATTTTTATCAATTCTTTGTGTTGTGTGAGTAAGTCTCCTGGTGGCATTGTTTCAATGTCAGGATGCGGTGTATAGGCCGCTAATATTGGCCATGTTGCCCATTCTCTTCCGAGCGGGCCGAGTCTCACTCTTCTTCTTATATGAGGAAGGGCGCCTTTAAACCAGTATAAGTGTTCCTGGTATGTGAGCGGAACCTCAATGTCCTCAAACGGACAATATTCCGTCGGTGCATCTCCTGCTGTGTAGGAGTGAAATGTTTTTGTTCTTGCATTTGCTGCTAGGAATGTAACCCATGAATAAAATACCTCTATTCTATATGATTCGTGTGCCTCAATCATGAAAGCTACTATGCCACCCCTGGCTGTTACACCATGCATAAGTAGTTTCAGGGTGACTGTATTTCTCAAATTTTCTGCAATCGGAATTGCGTCTGTATTTTCTTCTTCATCTGAGTGGTGCAAACTATGCAGAACTCCTCCTGCGACTTGCACGACTAAGTCATTTTTTTAGAGGAAGTAGATTTTCAAGGAAACTAAGATAAGGTTTTTTTGCGCAATTTTAGGAACACTGTGTCCTTCAAGCTTGATTAACCAACAGCCAATAAATAGGATTTTTTAGCCTACTCAGCTGTGGCAGAGTTTGTGCCCACCCACTCCAGACGTCTCTGGTGTTTTGTGAGTAGGGGTCTCTGAGAATAGCATGACTGAACCACTCACATGACAACCCTGATCCCTCAGAATTGTGGAAACAATATACTACCTTACGCTCAGTCACTCGTGCTCACTTAGTTTGTCTCAGAGAGATACACAGAATAAACAGGCAGGGCGTTTTCAATAAGAATTTATTGAACAGTTGTTATTCTAGTGTAGAATAGATGAGCTGCAACAACCATTAGACAGTAGCGGAGATATATGATTAGAAGTACTACGACAGTAAAGGGATGGTAAAGTTCTACCATCTTGCAGAAATCATGAATATATACAAGTACATAAAACACATGATATAAAGTGCGTAATCCTACAATGCCTCCCTAACTAGATGTACCTGAATGTACCTAGCATCTGTGTAGGTGTTATGCCAAGAATCCCTCTAGGATCTAGTCAACACCATTACCTGAGAATGAGAGAATATGGGACCCCGTCATGGTCTCGAGTTGGACACCCCGCGAGGGATGTTAGACCACTGCGAGCTGGAGTGTCTGCATGCAGGAACCTCAGCGTCTCTGGTCAGTGTGTCAGCCGGGAAGTCTCAGTCTCCTCTGTCTTTCTAAGCAAGGTGTGATGTATATATACCCATAGGTCTCCCCAGGGGTCCTATCTTGCTGTGTTACTGTGTCAGTCTAAAGGATGACGTCGGGCCTGAACTTTATACAGAGATATTATACAGGAGATGTTAGTCCTGCTGTGCTTCCAAGAAGCCTCATGCATAATGTATGAGATTCGAACTAGGGGGAAACCCGCATTCTGAATGCAGTGTCGTATCTAGGTAAAAGGTCAGTGCCTAAGAACCGTTATGTATGTAATGTAGGGAAGAATATAGGTGAAAGGTTGCAATGTTACCTGCGCCTATATAGGGTACCTATATGGAATATAGCAGTTTCTGTGAAGAAGGAGACATTGGGCGCGTGGGTGTTGAGAAGGTCCCAGATTTCTTTGGTTTGCATGTGTAGGGAGCACACGTTGAGGAGGATGCAGTTAAATGGTTTGTGAGCGGTGATGTGTTTAGACTGGGGGCTGCTGCTGGGGTCCGGAGGTGGGTGGAGGTGCCACGGCTTGGTGTCGACAGGAGATCGGGCCTTGGGTGTTGCTCGGCATCAAAAGCTGGCAGTTGGTGATGCGTCCGGGGTTCAGAGTGTGGAGGGTGCTTGAGGTGTAGCAGAGGTGGGTTGGAGGACCAGGGTCCCTGCCGCTGGTCGCAGACGGGCACAGACGGGCTTGCCTTTGGCATGCCTTAGGTGCACCAGTGGCACGCCCCTGCGTGCATCTGCTGGGTGGCTGCACAGAGGCCACCATTAAGTAGAGGTTGGGGGGAGGGAGGTCAGTTGGGAGGTGGGAAGGACAAACTGGAGGGGGAGGGGCCGCGGGAGAAGAGAACATGGAGAAGAGAGAATGGAGAAAAAAGAGAGCAGAGAGAGCAAATAGAGAAAAGGGGGCACAGAAAAAAAGTAAAGAAAGGCAGGACAGCAGAAGAGCAGAGTGCTCTCCCACTGGACCACCAGGGATAAGGCCCAGGCAGGAGCCTGTGGGTGGAAGAGGGCCTTGAATACCCTGTAACCGAGCTCAGGGGGCAGCATTTAGCGGTGGAGCTGCTCAGGGGGAGAGCAGTCACACTGACCAGGTCAGTGACTGCCACGCATGATCCAGTACCACGAACATCATTAGCACTTAGTGGTGGAGTTGCGCAGGGGGAGAGCAGTCACACTGACCATGTCAGTGGTCTAGCTCTTCTTGCCGCGCGGTGGATGCCATTAAGTAGGGGTCGGGGGAGGGCGATCAGGTGGGAGGCAGGAGCGGGAAGGACACACTTGAAGGGGGAGGGGCCACGGGGCAGCAGCGGCGTGGACAATGCAGGAATCACGAGGGAGAAGAGAACAGAGAGTGAAGAGAGAAAAGAGAAAAAGAAAAAAGAGAGCAGAGAGAGCAAAGAGAGAAAAGAGGGCAGAGAAAAAAGCCAAGAGAAGCAGAACAGCAGAAGAGCAGAGTGCTCTCCCACTGGACCACCAAGGATGAGGCGCAGGCAGGAGACTGCAGGTAGAGGAGGGCCTCAACACCCTGTAACCTAGCTCAGGGGGCAGCACTTAGTGGTGGAGCTGCGCGGCGTTGAAGCTCCACCAGCCGTTCCAGCATTGCTGCAATATCCCCTGCACATACAGCGGTAATCGCCCCATGCTCAGCGCCGCTGGATCACCGGGCGCACGCTGGGCATGGCGATCCGACTCGATCGCGGAGCGGTGCCTCCATCATAGGTGCCTAGCACTCGGCCGGCTGAAGGGTGGAGCGAGTGGCGGCGGCGGCCTGTTCCTTCTCCACGCGGAGCGGCTGGAGAGTGAGGGCATGCGGTGGCTGGGGCCCGACAAGAGCAGAATCCATTGCTGCGGTGAGTGCGCCGGGCGCGGGTCTGCGTCTGTGCTCCCCCCCCACATAAGTTTCCAGCTCGGCCGGGGCGCGGCCGCGTTTGGCTGCCCCCGGTCCTCAGTACACACTCCCGCTGAATCCCGGAGGCCCCGCGGGTGAGCCTGGGAGGCGTCTACCCGTCGCTGGTAGGCGTGGAGCAGGGGGGGAAACTGGTAGCGGCCCGTCGCTTCCTGCGCCCGGTTGCCTCCCAGCGCGGAGCCACCTCCACAAGGCCCATCCGGTGCGAGACATGCGACCCTCTGGCCCAACACCAGGCTTCCAGCTTCCCCAGGAGGCCCGCATCAGCTGCTGCTGCACCGTGGCGCTTCACAGCAAAGGCACGCTTCCGCCCCGGATCCAGGGCCTTCATTAAATGGTCTAAAGGAAGACAAGGGTACCCCAATATGTGAACCTGGGGTGGTAGGATATATTTAGAGAACAATGGTTCAGGTGTGGCCTTAAAGGTCCAAAGCAAGAAGTACCCCAGAGGGGGCACCGTGTTTTAAGGATATGAAATTAATTCAGGTAGGAGCAAAAGAAAAGATCTACAGAGGGTCATGTAGGTCATGGACTGACAAGCATTTATTTACAAATCTATATAATATTCAGGTGCTCACATATAAAGTGAAAAAAAGCATGACGTGATGGGTGATAGTGAAGTTTTTTAAAAAGGCATCGCATTGACAACAGTATTAGGAACTCCACAAATGATTTATACATATTGAAAGGAGTTCATGTTGTTGGGTGGTCGACGGCGTTTCGAACCCAATTATTGGGGTTCATCTTCAGGACAAGGTGATCAAGCTGAATTTTAAAACAGAATAAATCTTGTGTCAGCAGAATAAAGTTTTGTTTAGGCAGGCTGACAGTGCTCTAGCATCAAGGATTGATGGAGGTGCGCTGAGGCATTCAAATGAAGTTTAAAAACCGGCAGCCGTTGAAATTGAAGTTTGCAATCGGCGGGCGTGAAAGGTGTAGAAGGCGCGCCTCAGAATTACTTAGGTTAAGTATGCGGGGATACGATGCAACTCGTGTGTAATAACTAATCAGCCCGATATGGAGGCAGCTTGGTGGTGCATGATGTCACGGTTGTGGATTTATTATTTTCGTCGAGCAACAGGGCATTAATTGGGAGCCTGGAGCTGTGCAGACGGAAGTGTCCTGCTGCTGCTGTGGCTGGCACTGTGCCCCCTCTGGGGTACTTCTTGCTTTGGACCTTTAAGGCCACACCTGAACCATTGTTCTCTAAATATATTCATTAAATGGTCAGCGATCCGCGTACCGCCTGCTGCCGGCCCCCTGCACGCCTCCATAGGGGCCTCATCATCACTTGCTGCCAGGGCTTGAGCCTGGGCACTGTCCTGCCTTTGCGTGTCCCTGCCTACGCGCTCGCCTCCTAGGGAGCAATTGCTTGCGTCCCATTTGCCACCTGCAGCCGGCACTCCTCATGCCTCCATAGGGGCCGCATCATTCCTAAATGCCGAGACTTGGGCCTGGACGTTGCACTGCATTTGGGCATCCGGATCTGCGTGTTAGCCACCTGGGGCGCCCGCGAATTTCCACACCAATCTGATCAGGTGAGAATAACGCCTGCTCTGTGGGTGCCATGGGCCCTTGCGCTGCTTCTCATTTTTTTCAATTGCTGGTTACTGGCCTTGACCTGCTCTCTTCCCGCAACCAAGACAAGAATCGCCCTACCGCCGCTCCACTTGATCCGCTGTGTTGCGGCATGGGCCGCAAAGATCCAAAACAGAAGACCCTCCCTTTGGAAAAGCTTGTAGACAAGATTCCTGAGGACAGCTCCAACATGGCGGAGGGTGTGCAGGGTGCGGATCAAGCCGACGACCCCTCCGCCCAATCCACATCTCTGCTGCAGGAGATGAGAGCAGGCTTCAGGGCATTGGATGGGAGGTTTGACACCATAGACAAGAATCTTGCGAGCTTAGGGGCCAAAATTCAAGTCCACGACAGACGCTTGGATGTGGCAGAGGCGTGCATTTTGGACATCGAGGATGGTACCGCGCAGTCCCTCAAAAGGCTAGAACGCGTGGAATGCATCCTCAAGAATGTGGCGATCAAGAATGAGGACCTCAAGGCACCAAGCAGGCGTAACAACATCCGCAACTTGGGGGTACCGGAGACCACCGCCACAGGCCGCCTTGACCTCTTTGTTGAGACTCTACTGGCCGACATGTTTGGGAAAGATTCTTTTTCCCCCGGATTCGTGATAGAGCATGCTCACCGCACCCTGGGTCCCCGGCCCAACCCGGGCTGCCCGCCTAGACCTATTATCGCACGCATTATGAACTTTCGGGATCGCGACACGGCACTATGCCTCGCCGGAGAACGCGGAGACACCACATGGCAGGACTCCAAACTATCTTTCTACCCGGACTTTACCATCATGGTGCAAGAGGCCCGTCGCAAATATAATGGGGTCAAGGCCACCCTCAGGAACTTGGGTTTGAAATATGGCATGTTGTACCCTGCCAGATTGAGAGTGGATGTTAATGGCCGGGCTCGCATTTTTGATAACCCTACCAAGGTACAGGAATTTTGCCACTCATACAAACAAAACAACAATCAGGCGGTTGCAAGCGGGGGTGGGCCCTCACCCCCACACAGCGGCTCCGACGCAAGCATGGAACTCTTTTCTGGTGCCGGCACTGGCTAACTCTGCTGCGCTGTTCCTTCTTCACTGTAGCAAGACTGCATTGGGATAATGTTACTCATCATTCAGACATGCTTCAAATAGCTGGTCGACTGGCGTGGCGTTGCCACCCCTCATGGTGTATCCCTTGGGTTTGTTTCTGGTTGCACGGATGTACCGTTACAGGGTTTTCTCTTTCCACTGTAAAGCCAATTGGTAATACACGTATTGTTCTCTGTTATGGATCTGCCTCGCTTTTCTCATAGTGAGGTTGGGTGGGGGGTGGGGGAGGGGACAATTGCTATCGTATAGACGCTTTTGGTTGTTTACAGGTTTGTTCACTGTCACAGTTCGCATTTATCTGTTGGTGCTTGTATGTGTCATGCTTTCCACGATTACCTGATGGCTCAGCTGGGTAATATTGATGGTCCCTCTGGCTTGTCCTTGATGTCCTGGAATGTTAGGGGTCTCAATGATAATCGCAAGAGAAGGCATGTTGTCCATTATCTACTTCGGCACAAAGTAGACATTGCTTTTCTGCAGGAAACGCATTTACCTAAATCCGACTCCGCTCGCTTTGCTTCAAGCTGGGGTGCGCACAGGTATTTCGCCAACTTCAGCAATTACGCCAGGGGCGCAGCCATTCTTATTCACAATAGGGTCCCTTTCAGCCCCCGCTCCGTTGTAGTGGACAGCGAGGGTAGATACATCATTGTCACTGGGTCACTCATGGGTCATAACGCTGCTCTGGTATGTGTATACGCTCTGAACACTGACTCTCCAGACTTTTTTTATTCCCTCCATGCCCAGCTTTTAAAGTTAGAGCCTGTCTTACTATTAGTGGGGGGGGACTTCAATCTGCTCCTTAACCCCGAATTAGATGGCACCGCCAAATCCCTTGGCACCAAACCATGCGCGCGCTGCGCTCTTCTTGACCTTTGCGAGCAATTATCTCTTCTAGACATTTGGCGCGTGCGCAACCCCTTCCTCACCGAATACACGCATTATGCTGGCCAACACAACACCTGGACTAGAATCGATTTTTGGCTTGTTTCCCCTGGCATCTTCCACAAACCTGGTACTCACTGGCACCACGGAGATTTGTAATGAATTCCTTGATTAATTTACAACTCTCTACACTTCTAAAATAGGGCGCGATCCCTCGGCACAGGAAACTTATTTATCCGAGATTGCATTGGTCTATCTAGAAAAAAATATGCAGGACTTTTTGGCAGAACCGATTTCTGAGGCCGATGTCCTCGGTGCCATTGATACCCTCCGCTGATCTTCTGCCCCTGGGCTAGATGGCTTTACGGGGGAGTTTTACAAGGCATACAAGGAGCTACTGGCGCCGCAGCTAATCGAGGTATACGCAGAGGCCCTCGAGAAACAAATACTACCCCCCACACTTCGTGAAGCTGTCATTATTCTCCTCCCCAAACCTGGCAAAGACCCGTTATTATGTGGATCCTACAGACCTTTGTCCCTACTTAATGTATATTATAAAATTCTAGCTAAGATCATCACCATGCGCCTGTCCCAATTGATGGAATTTATTATCTCACCGGCCCAATCCGGCTTTGTTCCCCACCGATCTACCTCATTGAATCTTAGAACACTCTTCTCGGTCCTCCACAGAATTAACCCCGAGGTCCCCGCCGCCGCAATCCTATTGGACACTGAGAAGGGCTTTGATTCCTTAGAGTAGCCCTTTTTCGTTTCAGTTATGCGCCGCATGGGCATGCCCGTGGGATTCATAGCCACCACTGCACTACTATATAGCCACCCCACGGCGAGACTTCGCCTGAACGGCACGCTCTCCCGACCCTTCTCTCTATCCCGCGGCACACAACAGGGCTGTCCTTTATCCCCCTTATTGTTTATCCTAGCCATGGACCCCTTAATTCGCCATTTCCAGGAAAGACATCTACAGAGAGGCTTACAATTCAACACCGGCCCCCTCCTGGTCTCGCTTTACGCGGAGGACACTATCCTCTATGTCAGAGAGCCCCAGGTAAGCTTAGAGCTGCTTATTAGAGAGATACTCCGATTTGGCCAATACTCCGGCCTGGGCATCAACTAGCACAAGTCGGTTATCTTCCCCTTAACCTCCAGTACGACTCCATGGGAATACAAATTCCCCCTTGAATGGTGCACAGACTCCGTTAAGTATTTGGGCATCCACATCCATCTTGACACCGCCCAGATCCTTCGCCTCAACTATGGGCAAGCTATTAGCGCCCTCGAGGCTCAAGTGGAGAGATGGCTGCGGTTACCATTGTCCATTGCCGGCAGAGTTGCGATTCTCAAGATGGTGGTTCTCCCTAAATTTTTTATATCTTTTCAAAAATATCCCCATACCCCTCCAGAACAGTTTCTTTTTGACGTTGCGTTCACACCTTATAAGATTGGTTTGGGGGGGCAAACAGGCTCGCGTACATTGGCAGGTGCTTACCCTGCCGTACGAGAGGGGAGGGTATGGGGTGCCGGATCTACAATTGTACTATCTTGTGGCCCAATGCTGCTACGCCTTTGCATGGATTCACCCTGACGCCAGGATCCCGTTTCTCCACCCGGAGGCGGATCTCGCCCTTCCTAGGCGGTTGTCCACTGTATTACCCAAGGGTATACCCAGAGACCCTAAGGATATACAGGCAGTTTCCACTACCAGTTGGGCCTGGAATAAGCTGAGACGAGTCTCCGGTGCCACCACACTATATTCCTCTGCTCTGCCTGTTCCCAATGCCCGCTGGCTGCCAATTACCGGTGAAAGACTGGTGCAGAGCACTTTGGCCAAATTCGATATCACCAAAATGGGAGATTTGTACCAGGATGGGCACATCTTCTCTGCGACAAATGATGTCCGCTTTCACAACGTCACATTTAAGGACAGCTTTGTACTGGGTCGGATCCGTTCGGCCCTGCGCGCTACACTGCCTGGTTTTCCCATTGAACCAGACTCGTTCGCTCCTCTCTCACTGATTATTGAGAGCGTGAGTGGGGTTCACCTCATATCTAAACTGTATAAGGCATGTTCTGGTCAATGATGACAAGATCCGCAAAGATTGGGAAGAAGACTTAGGCCAACCCATCACTGACGACCAGTGGGCTAAATGCTGCGCAGTAACGAAAGAAATCTCTCTAAACAGCAGGCATAAACTACTCCATTTTAAGTTCTTGCGCAGAATATACATCACCCCTGCCAAAGCCCACAGACTGGACCCGGCTAGACCCCATAACTGCCGTAAATGCAACGCCCCGCATGCGGATTTTGCACAGCTTACATGGACCTGTCCAAAACTCCAGTCATACTGGGTGAAGGTACACAGAACACTGGGTGACATGATTGAGCTGTCCCTCGTCCCCACACCTGAAGTGGCACTGCTGGGTTACACTGTAAACTTCCCCAGAAGCGTTAGGAGGTTTGTATCCCTCAGTTTGTTGCTGGCCAAAAGAGAAATAGCTATTCACTGGGCTGTAGGTCATTCCCTACTCTGCAAGGTTGGCTGAATAGTCTAGCCTACTGTAACATTAACTGCGAATTATACTCCAGCATACTGCCTAGCTCCTCCCGTCCCAAGGACATTTGGGGACCATACAGATCCTATGTGGAAACTCTACGACAAGCCTCCGACTCTCAACTGGAACGGAGCATAGTCCCTGAGGGTGTGGGGTAACCAGTTTTGTTCTTCTTAAATGTTGGCTTTACACTGCTCATTTGTTCCCCACAGTGTACATGACTCTTTGTCTATGTGGCTTCCTGAGACTGTTGGATGCGGGTGGGCCGGTGGACCTGCTGCTGGACGGCGGATGTCTGCACTCTGGGAGAGGGGATGGGCCTTCGGGACTGTATTCTAAAGATCTGCTGGGTCTCTTTTTTTACAAGATGCATGACGTGTTGACTTTTGTAATGATGCATTACGTTTCGTTTTTTCTTTTTCAATAGCAATGGCAGTGAACTACTATGCTTGAATTGCCATGATATGCTAAAATGGTAAATAAAGTTTAAAAAAAATATATATATGTTCTTTAAAGGCTGCTGATTTAATAAAATGAAGAAAGAAAAGCATAATCCTTGCCTACTTTTCCTTAATAGCATTGAAACTTTCCTTCACATAAGATAGGAAATGTTTCATTCTGCATACTTTCAGGTGTGCTGACGTGCTCCACGTCATCGCGCTAGCATGTCAACATGAGGGCCATATTGGATTGGGCATGTTGATAGTGCTAACCCACACTGAGTACCGAGGCAACGTAATGGCTGCATTTCTCTTAGGTGCGTTAATCTTACGATTGGCGCGCTATTTGTGCTTGGCCATTGCAAGTTGTAACATAGAGAACACAATAGCACAGAGAACATTGCTATGAGAAACTGGAGGAATATGTGGGAAATATATATGGTCGTTCCTGAATATACGCTTGATAGTTCCTTGCCAAAACGATTACAATAGAAACCACCTGAATTCTTGTCTGAAAAAACTGGGAAATGCTGGAAAAAACTATTTCGTATCTGGTGGCCATAAGTGGCGAAAAGTTCCAGTGACAAGGACATTATTGTACAACTTAGGTATTGAGAGTCGCAACATTTACGAGAGTATAGATGAATCAACTATTAGTGCTGCTGATGGAGAACCAGCAGATGTCTACGAAATGTGTATGAGAATGCTTGAGCGTACTTAGGACCCCATATAAATGTGGTGTTAGAGCAGCATACGTTTTTTAATAGAGTCACAGGTGCGATAAGAAAATGTACCAACAGCAACGGCCATGTACAATTCCTAAATAGCGAGTCGCGCTTTATTTGCGAGTCGCTATTTAGGAATTGCCAGTCGCTATTAGGAAGGGGCGTTCCCTTCTTAATAGCGACCCCAAAACACTTGCAAATTAGCACCCTCTTCAAGAGGGTGGTAATGCACTCGCAAAAGGAAAGGAGTCCCCAGGGTACTCCTTCCCCTTTGCAAAGGCAGGGGAAAATATTTTTAGGGGCAGGCAGTGGTCCCAGGGACAACTGCATACCCTTAAAAAATGAAACGAAAACGTTTTTTGTTTCTTTTAAATGCAACCCGTTTTCCTTTAAGGAAAACGGGCTGCATTTGAAAAATAAACTGCTTTATTGAAAAGCAGTCCCAGACATGGAGGTCTGCTGAGCACAGCAGGCCACCATCCCTGGGAGGGCCAGCCATTCCCAATGGGGTCGCAAATTGCGAGTGGCTCATTAATATTCATGAGCCTTGCATTTTGCAACCCCATTGGGAATCCCTAACAGTGTCTCTGACACTGTTGTATATTTGCGACTCGCAAATAGCGACTCGCAATTTTTCGCAATTTGCGAGTCGTAAAAGCAAATGGTCGTACATCTGGCCCTATATATATATTGTTTCCCATGATGTTGATTATGATGTAAAACCTGACCTGAAGTTGGTATGCAAAGAATAGCTCAGATGTGCTAAAAGCAGATCTTCCACAAAGTTTGAAGACCTTAAAGAAAAATGTTTTATATGTGGTAGTTTTGCCCATTTATCGAACAGTTCGATCTACTTTGCAAAGAATTATTTTTGTTGCAAGTGTGGTATTTGCTTGAGTGTGTAAATCAGAGAGAGTGAGAATGGTGGCAGAGGTTGTGGAAGAAAAAAAGGAGAATATTTCTTAATGTAAAGGTTTCCATTTATATGGTGGATGCTGGAGTGTGGGGGATGCCTGAGTATGAGATTGATTTTGGGGGAATAACATTTCTTGCCTTAGCTGACTCTGGGTTACCCTACAACATGATTGGTAACAGAATTTGGGCAGAAAAATTTGCGGAAGAACAAATTGGTCTTAAACCCACGATATAAATCCTGCAGCTTTGGTGGTGCAATCAATGATGTATTGGTCTATGTTGTTATGATGATTCTACACGGACGGTGTATGTTCCTGAGAGGGTGAATAATTTGTTGCGGTGGCATGAGCAATGGGACATGAGAATATCCTTAAATCCTACTGCTCATGAGCAAGTAATGTTGGTGAATACTTTAATCAAGTGTTTCCTGAGATATTCACAAATAACTTTGGCTTGTTGAAAAGCGTCAAGCACAAGATTGTCCTCAAAAACAATGCAAAACCAAGTATCCATAAAGTGCGTGAAGTTCCTAGTTTGAGACTTGAACGTTTAAGGTTGAGTTGGATAGGTTGTTACATTCGAAAGTTATTGAGGAGATATTTAAATGCTATTGGGGTGATACAGTCTTCTGAGTGGTTGGTGCTGGTAGTTCTGGCACCTAAAGATGGTGGTAAATCTCTATGCATGTGTATTGACCTCCAAGATTTAAATACATGTATTTGAGTAGATCGTCAACTCTGCCCAATTTTTCGTAAATACTTACTTTGCTGACATGGGCGAACATATTTAATATGATGGACCTATCATTGGCCTATCATCAGGTAGCGCTCCATGAGGGGTCCAAACATGTTATATTCCTTGTGACACCTCTGGGAGCATAAAGGTTTGTTAAAATGTCATTTAGCTTGGCATCTGCAGTGCATGCTTGCAGAGGTTATGAAACTAAAGCTAAAGGGTGATCCTCGCACACTGCTTTTCCAAGATTACATTTTGGTTTATGGTAAGGGTGATGAAACTCTGGGTTCGGTCCTGAGGTTATTTTCCCAGAATGGATTTAATGTAAAGTAGGAGAAATACAAACTTGGAGAAACTTCAGTAATCTACTAATCATGTGATTTCTGGAGAAGCGATTAAGCCCAAGGGTGAACTTGTTGATAGTATAAAGAATGCCCCAACACCTGTGAAAAAAGATCAAGTCAGTTTCTTTTTAGGCCTGACTGAATACCATTCAAAGTTTATTAAGGGGTATGCCTCTGTAGTTGACACAAAGCGATACCAAAGGGGATGATGGACGGAGCGCTTGAGCAAATCAAACACTCACCCCCAGTCAACTGATCTGGGTTTAATCCATCATCATTCTTTAGCTCACTCCACCACCCCAGTTCAGACATGGCCATATGCAGTTGTGTAGTTGACACAGTCAGAGTATTGTTGTAAAAGAGCTCATCTTTTTTCTTGAATATAAACAAATATTTAAAAAACCATCCCTCTGCTGCACCCAGCGATAGGCATCTTAGTTTACATAAATAAAAACCTTGAAATTCAATGAAAAAAATAAGGGTTAAGTAACATTATAGTTAGGAATTGAATTATATCATACTTTAAACTAAAAACAAAACTTAAAATTTGACAGAAAAAAGCAAAAGATTAAGGAGACATTCTAGTTAGTTGCCCTGAAGTAACTATAACTCGTACCCTCGCCATGCATTGCTAACTACCACACATATTACATCACTTATGACATGTTCTAGGACGTCATTGATAACATCACTGCAAGATCTCAAATGACACATTGATGACACACTGTGCATGGTGGGGTGCGAGTGGTTCTTGTTCATTTAAAACGTAAGGCTTTTACTGATACTTTATTCTAACTATTAGTATAGTTATACATATATATTCTCTGTGAAGGTCCAGCTTTTTCCACAACGCTCAGCAATTCAGTGTGGTGCCACCTTGTATGAAGATCTAGTCTTGTGTTTATGAAAAAACAGAGAGAAGTTGAGGAAACTGTATTCTTGTTTTGTTTACTTCAGAAACCAACAGGAATATCATGAAATCCATAATAACCAGGCAACGTGTTTTGACCAGGGCTCTTGGTCACATTAAGTGTATCTGGGTCTTCGCAGCCACCATGACTTCTGAGAAGTGCAGTTTATGTTGATATCATGACCCTATATAACATCAACCTTCCGACTTAACAATTCCTGTTGTTCAATCCAATCAACTTTGAAGTACGGGACTGGGGATTCATCTGAAAATGTTCAAATTAGTTTTTAACCTCTAGTGGGCTAACCCTGTTTGTGTTTAGATTTTCAGTAACACTATTGAATATTTGTATGCATTATTATATTCATGTAGAAGCTTCCTTCACACTGTATAACAATTGCAATGAAATGCAAAGATTTTCCCCAAACTACTCGCGAGAACTGGAGACCCAAAAATGTCCGCACACATACATCCCTGTAAAAGTTTTATGGAAAATGCATTGATAGAAATATTTGTTTTAGGACCCCCGTTTTTTCTTGCACTCCCTCACAAATCACAACAAAACTTTGCATCATCTGGAAAATTAGGTAAAATAATAGTTCTGCAAACTTTTGTGGATATTCATCAAATGGGGCAAACTTATTACCTATCAAAAATCCTAGGAATTTCTATCTGTGTGAATCCTAACTATAACTACAGAGTGGCTACAGCATCTCTGCAAATTCACTGAAAAATGAAAGGTTAAAGTGGCATTATAGTCAGTTGAAAATTTCAATGCCAACGTAATGTTTTGAAGTAAAAAAACCCACAGAAATTCACCAGTTATAGTTCACAGAGTTAGCTATAACTTGTGCCCCCGCCATGCATGGCTTATGACATATTACACCACTCATGACATGTTCTATGACATCATTTATGACATCAATGATGACATCTCAAATTACATCATTGACAACATCACTGATGATATCATCCATTGAATGTATTAGGTTGCTTTGTATTTTGCATAGTGGCAGCTAAATATCATCCTATTTCTCTACCTTATTTTGTATAACCTCTTTGCTTCTAATGGGTGTAAGTGATTGCAGTATGTTTATGCTCATAATAGATTACAGGTGTGTAGAGGTATTAAAAAAGCTTTGCATGTGTGTGTTTACGGGACTAACACAGTGTGCAGATGACAGCTGACGGCTTGTGTTCAATTTTTTGGGTTTTGAAAAAAGTTTGTAACTGCAATGATTGTATGTAGTACATACTAAGTATTGGAAGCATGGTTGCGTATTTTAAGGGAATAGTCTCAGCATGATAATTTCTTTATAGGATAGACGCCTGTGCACCAGGTACTAGGATAGACGACTGTGCACCAGGTACTTACCCAAGTACATGAGCTTAATAAGCCACCATAGCTGATCTATATATATTTTTTCAGGAGAGTATAAAGAGTGTGGGTAGTATGAACTTTAGCACCTTTAGGCCTTCGGGTGATTATAGTTAGTAGTCTCTCTTTGGAGATGTTTTGCATAGTGTGAACACTGTTTAATAATCTGTAGAATATTCCTCATGAGTGTTTGGCCATCTACTAAAAGTGTCGGAGGTCTGCGCCCACCTGGTGATTATAGTTAGTAGTCTTCCTTTGGAGATGTTTTGCATAGCGTGAACACTGTTTAATAATCTGTAGTATATTCCTCATGAGAGTTTGGCCATCTACAAAAAGTGTTGGAGGTCTGCTCCCACCTGGTAGGAGCATTTTTTAATCTCACGTCGGCTTGGAGAAGACATGACTTCCCTGTCCATGCTGCTGCAGACACGGTATGCATGTTTGTTCCAGAACAGCTGGAAATTTAAAAATGCCCCCTGCTGGTAGGGAAACTACTCTGCAATCGGGGTGGGCTCCATGGAACAGAGGATACCCGGGGCCCACAATGGGCTCAGGAAGGGGGGCCCCACTCCTGCCCTCCTCCTCAATTGATTTATAAAAAATGGCGTTCCGCCATTTACTTTTTTTTGTTTGCTGCAATCTCGCAGGAGTCTGAAAGGATTGCAGCCAAGCAGGTGATTTAATTTTGCTTTCAAGATATCCTTCCATGGTCCGTCCCAAGTGGCCTAGGGGTGCAGGTCGGTCTTACCCTGCTCCCTTATCCTTTTTTAAAAACAAAATACATGAGAGAGAACTAAGCCCCGAGTCCTGTAATGACTGAAAGCAACAATTTTCTTCATGTTGCTGACAGCCAATCAGAGCTTTCGCTACTGCTGGAGCATGTCTCTCATGGGAGCAAATAGGCCAAAGGGAAAAAAAGCTCCATGGGCCAATCAGAATGCACAATTTTTTAATTGGGTTTGAAGGACTCTCGCAAGAATTCCTCCAAACCAATCATGCAGATATAAAAATATATTTCCGCCTTACTTTTTCAAAAACTACAGAACGGATTTACACCAAATCACAAAAAACTCACTTTGGAACCAAGATCTAGCTTTGCCACATCCGGTGTAATTCCGTTCAGCATCTAGTATCAAGCAGTAGTGCTTCTTAAAAAAGTCCTTTGAAAATGCTTTGTGTTTTAGGACAACTGGCGACGGAGGACGGAATTCACCACCCGTAACACAATGCTGGGAAAGCTCTGCCCACCAGCACCCTCAGCAGCAGGAAACAGTGTAGCCGGCACCAGCTTGGCTCCACTCAGTGAACACACTTGATTCCAGTAATTTTCAGTGGCAGTCTAGTGGCCCTGTAGCTCATAGCATACCATCCACACTGTATCCCTACTTCTGCTTAAAAACACGTGCTCTGCAAGTACCACATTTTTGGAAAGCCCTAGAAGACTGGGGAGAGAAGTAAGAAAACCTCAAGCCTCCGCCTCTGCGAGCCTGGCATCCATGAGGCAGCAGCCAACTAGCATCACGCACATAACTTTGCAAGGCAGAAAACAGCAAACAGGTCCTACCCACGACAAAGCTATGGCAAAAGAAAAGCGGTAAGCAAGCCCATCAAGCAAAATATCCAAGCACACAGCCAAATCCTGCATGTAACTTGTGGCCAGCTGCGCCATGCACAAATAAGACCTAGGGAGACCCCACACGATCTCCAGGGCCCTCATCACTACTGAAAGCAGGACAAGCGCAAAACGTCTACACACAAGATGTCTATAACCACTATTGAATCTTTTGTAGTTGCAGGGGCACCATCATCTCAAGCTCTCAAGTGGGACACGTGGGTAGACCGGTTAGAGAATTACTTTGCTGCAGTCGCACTCAAAGCAGAAAGACAATGACCCATGCTCCTGGGCTTTGGAGGTGCTCCAGTCCACAAACTTTCCAAATAAGTATGTGAAGCAGGCCCCTCACACAGCTATGCTATGCTGAAAGTGGCTCTCACAGCTCATTTTGCTTCCCTAACCCTTCCAGACTAAGAGAGATTTGTACTCAGACAAGCGTGACAGACACCCGAAGAATCTGTAGACAAATTCTATGCCAGACTCTGCGAACTGGCAACCATGTGCACCCTCCCTGATGTACAAGAATAAATCTGGGCTCAATTAATTTGGGTTTGTGCACCAACAAAAGTGTATGAACACATCCTGGAAGAAATCCGTATGACCATGGATGAGATCCTCACTATAGGCAGCTCAAAAGAGTTGTGAAAATCACAAGCGGCCCGCATGGTAGCCACGGTCCAACGGGCTTTCAAAGCAGAGCCCGTCAACTAAGTTGGCGCCGATGCCTCGCCCCCAAGCAAAGAAAGACTGTCCCAAGATGCAGCAAGGCACCAGACCATATCGGTGGTGTGGAGACCCCACACCGCACACAGGAGAATGCCCAGCAAAAGGACGAAAGTGCTTAGCCTGTGGAAAAATTAACCACTTTGCCAAGGTTTGCAGGTCTTTGCTAGCTGCAAAAAGGACCAAGAAGGAAGGTGACCAACGAAGTGGATGCAGAACTCGATGCCACAAATGGCAATGCCATAGATGATAATGAGTCCGAAGGCACTGTCTATGTGATTCACATCATAGAACCTAGTCCTGGCCAGGTTCGCAGGGCCCCTAGATGCCAAATCATTGTCGAAGGACAACTGTTAGTGGCGCTAATCGACACTGGGACCTCAATCAATATCCTATCACTGTCATTGCCAAAGAAGATGGCCACACCACCAACTCTGCGCCCATCCACCACAAGAGTGTACGCCTAAGGCACCATCAAGTGCCTCTCACTAGCAGGAGTTTTCAATACCACTATCAGCCACCAGGAACATAGCACTCAAGCAAAAATCTACATCACAAAAGGAGGGGTGCACATGCTGCTCAGCTCCCACACCTCTGAGTGACTGCAACTAGTCCATTTTGCATTTGGGGTCCACATCAGCGCCCTGGACTCTTTGCGGGGCGAATTCGAAGAATTGTTCCATGGCATCAGATGCCTAAAAGATCAGTTAGTTCACCTCCATATTGACCAGACAGTACAGCCAGTTGAATTGCGCCACTGGTGAGTGGCGTTCCACCTACGCCCCAAAGTGGTAGCAGAATTACTCAAGTTGGAGAAAGCCAACATAATCGAGAAGGTGGAAGGACCGATGCCATGGGTGTCGCCAACTGTTGTCGCGTGAAAGCCCAAACAACTAGGGGAGGTGCGAATATGTGTCGACATAAGACTTCCAAATACCACAATCAAGAGAGAACCCTACTCAACGCCCACAGTGGATGACATTGTGGAGGAGCTAGCAGGCTCCAGGTAGTTTTCCAAGATGGACCTATATCCAGGATACCGCCAGATCCTTCTCACACCAGAGACATGACTTGTGACCACATTCTCCAGTCATATAGACCAACGCCGATACAAGCGCCTCAATTTTGGAATCTCTAGCTCAGCAGAGGTATTCCAGGACATTGTCAGAGGGGTATTGGCACGCCTGACTGGTGTCCTGAACGCCAGCTATGACAAAATGGTACATGCCGCCACTCTGGAAGAACATTTCCAGAGGCTGTGATCTGTGTTTCATCAACTCCAAAGCTGCAGCTTCCCTCTTCACACAAAGAGTAGTGTGAGTTTTTGAACGAGGGGATATGCTTTTTGGGTATCAATGCTCTGCGAAAGGAATCATGCGTGACCCAGCCAAAGCACGCAACTTCCAAAATGCACCAGACCCCACCACCGTTACAGGAATAAGAAGATCTTTAGGGATGGTAATGTATGGTGGCCGATTCATGCCGAGCCTGACTCAGCTCTCCGGCTTCGACCAAGGCAGGGGGGCCCAGAACAAGAAAAGTAATTCAAGGACACAAAGCAAGCTTTGTCCGCTTACACTACACTTATTTAATTTGATCCCTGCAAGACACTGAGCTGTCAGTAGATGCAAGCCCCATAGGCCTGAGGACGGTCTTGTCCCAGAGGCAGCCATGTGGAGAGTGGGCTCCCATTGCTTATGCCAGCTGCAGCCTGACTCCCACCGAGCAAAGGTACTCCCACATCAACAAAATGCAATTGCTGTCTAGTGGGGCTGCATATATTTCAACACCTATCTCTACAGACACCCTTTTGTAGTCAGCACTGATCACAAGCCTCTTCTACCACTCTTCAAAGGTGCACCGTCCAAGCCTCCACCGAGGATCAAGAAGTGGATCCTACAACTTCAAGAATATCACTTCTCAGTGGAATACTGACCTGGATCTCATGCCCTGGCAGACTACCTCAGAGGCAGGCTTGGCCTGCTACCTCCAAAAATAGTAAGAGGCTGTAGAAGATGAGGAGTACGTGAGGGTCGTGGTAGAAAGGTTAGGCCCGCTCCCCACCTCGCTGGCTGAGATCATCGAAGCCAAACAAGCTAATGACTGCCTCCAACAAGCTATAACAGCCACACGGTCATGACGGTGGGACACGATCCTGGCGACGCTGCCCCAAAGGATGGCAGAAGCCCAGAACACGCTCAAATCACTGTGCCATGTAAAAGAGGAGCTCATTGTCTCAGCAGATGGATGTCTGTTCCACGGACCTCGTTTGGTGGTAGCATCCAGTTTGACCCAACGGATGGTAGACCTTACACACGGATCACACCAGGGGGTCCTCAAGACTAAGAGCAGGGCGAAAGGACAGTCCAACACTTCAGAATCTGCCAAGCCACTGGAGGGGTGACCCAACTTTGCTCATCATCTCTGAACTGTCTCCCAACCACCCCTGGCAATGCGCCAGTGCAGACTTCGGCAGTCTACCAGACAGCAGCCATCTCCTTGTTGTCATAGATGACTACTCTCGCTATCCAGAGGTTGAGATATTCCAGACCACCTCAGCCAAGAAAACCATCCCAAAACTAGAAAAAGTGATGGAAACCCACTGCTTCACCCGAGAACTGCGCACTGACAATGGCCCACATTTCAATGGCCAAGAGCTGTCGACCTACCTCACGTCCAGAGAGACAAAACATCGCCAAATTACCCCTTGTTGGCCACAAGCAAATAGTGAGGTCGCTCTGTTTATGCAAACCATCACGAAGACTATCGACATTGCACTGGCCGAGCACCAGTGCTTTGAGAAAGCCATCTACACCTTCCTGAAAGCCTACTGGCTGACACTGCACACAACAGTGAGGTGGCCCAGAGCACTTTCTGTTTTGGGAGGAAAGTCACAGATGTCATCCCACATCACCCTTTGTGGGATCAAGCCGCAGAACCACAATCAAAATGACCGCGAGGAACAGAACAAAGAGTCACAGCACTGAAGGGGAAGGACCCACAAGCTGACGTCGGGGATGGGTGCTTGTGAAGGACCGACACCCGGGAGCAAGTTTTTGCCCCCTTTTGAGCAGAACCCGTGGAAGATACTGAAAGTCAGTGGGACCATGATAACCACCTCTCGAGGGTGGGAAACCGTCATATGAAATGCATACATTTTAAATTGTTCAAAGGAAACCCAGAAATCCCACCTGAGTCGAGGAAACAGGACATGTTGGAGTCACAAGATGACCAGGAGGGAGCTGACCTACCCTCTCCCCACACCTCTCTGAGAGACCTGCTGTTTTCCTGTCCTACAACACGGAAGAAAAACCTACTCTATCAGCTACCACAGCCGTTGCCTGGGAGGGGGCCCCAAATCGGATGCCAGGAGAAGAGCGAGGCGTTTCCTAAAACCACATCTGACAAAACCCAACACCATCTCAATGGTTCCAGGATGATGTGATGGACTGATAGAGAGATGGCAGTCAGCCAGTGGGAGCAAAAAAGTAAGCAGTCTGTATACTTTTGACTCACGTTTTGTGCCTGTTATGCCCAGTATACCCAGGTGCCTAGCCTGTGGGTACAGCGACCCTGTCTTGCTCGGACCCAGTCTGTACAAATGTTGAGATGAATCTTACAGTTTAATTTATGGTGTTGACACCCCAGCAGGACCCCGCCCATTTGATTGCACCCCCAGTCATGTGACCACCCCTATAAATAAACAGGCACGGCTTCGCAGAGGCAGTCCCACACTAGAGACCGAACCAGTTTGTGTGTCCTGCTTAATGTGCACCATGCAGTGCAAGGCCCAGTCTCGTGTGCTGGCCCTGCAGGCTAGGGGACCTGGGGACATGACAGCGTCCTACCACCAGGAATGCTTACGGATTAAATTGCAGCAGGTGTGCCTAGCCCCAGGTTCTCCTCAACTGAGATGGTTTCATTAGTTGTTGCCTGAACCACTGTAGTGTAGCTCCTATTTCCCTAATAGGCTCTGCGCATTGGAATAATATACCCTATAGGTTTGACATAGGACTGAGGTCGGTATGTCCCTATCGAGTATATTAAACTTAATTACTTGTGCCATCTACCTCAGAGGCCACTAGAAACTCCTTGACGACAAAAAGAGAGTAGTTTCTGGCAGCCGCAAAACATGACCACTTTGTTTCCCTTTAGAATCAGAACGTGTCCCAGAGTCGTGGAAACAATAGATAACTATTTCACTCAGCTCAGTCGTGCATACTTAGTTTTCCTCAAAGTTACACAGAAAGAACAGACGGGCGTTTCAATAAAAGATTTATTGAACAGTCTTGTTTCTGGTGTAAGTAAAATGTGCTGTTACGATCACAAGACAGTATGCGAGATAAATAATGTACAGTGTGAGCAGTAGAAATAAATAATACTGCGATAGCATTATCTTTTTAGCATATATGCATTTACATAAATAACACAGACTAAAAATGCGAGTACTCATACGATGCGTCTCTAACCTAGTTCTACCCCAATGTACCTAACCTGTCCTAGGTGTAGGGAGAGGTATGAAGTATTCCTTACTATAGTATACTAAGAGTATGTTAAGCCTAGTATGCCAAGTATGCCAAGTATGCCAAGAGTCCCTCTAGGTTCTAGTCAGCTCCATACCTGAAAAATGAGAGAGGTAGGAATCTCTTGCCAGACTCGAACTCCAACACCCCGCAAGGGAAGTCAGATCACTGGAAGCTGTACTCTCTGCGTGCAGGGATGACAGCCTCTTCTCAGTGCGTCAGGCCGGGAAACGGGCTCCTCTGAAGTCGAGGTCTCCTCTGATTTACAGGGGCTAGGGAAGGTATATTTATACCTGAGAAGTACCTAAGAATGTTAGCATTGACGTGAGTCGGACAGCGGAAGACGTCATGTATGAACCCCTAAGGAATAATGGTTCATGCATAATATATGAGTCCTTGAAGCAATCAATAGTCCTGGGCTAGAGAAACTCCCGCAGCCTAAGGGTCTGTTCTTCATGAACTCGTTGTGACGTTAGGGTGGACGGATGTCGAAGACCATGCCTGTATTTGGAGTGCACGGTTTAATGCCTAAATAAGGACTGGGATTTTATGCCTATATAAGGGCAGGGCGAATTGTGCCTATATATGGACATGATACTGGAAAGCCCGTTTATGGACACCCTAAGAGGAATACAACACCCACTCCACTTTCGTGTGTACGATAATACTAAAATGCTAAACATTTAAAATGCTAAACATTAAATGGAGTACCGCATATTTAAAAATATTTCCTAAAAGCATTTAAAAAACATAGTAAAAAATGCAAAGAGGTAATGTACATATTAAGCAATGCTTTTCATTTCAGGCATAAAGTTCGAAAATAAATGCAATTGGAATGAAAATAAGCAGTAATATTTACATGAGACAAAAATGATCGATAAGTTGTTCAAAAATCAAAGTCATTTCATGTCATGAAAATTAATGAACTGTTCTAGACACACAAGATGACTAAGTGTCCGTGGAAGTACCGCGAAGTTTGTACTATAAGGCTAGTTCTACTTTAAGCAGATTGAAGTGCCATTTTAGTTCGAAAAATGGGAAAAAGTTCAATTTTGGTAGAGTTCCAAGTTTTTTGAAAATGAAGGCCAAATTGTCACTGCATCTCTGGAACACTGTATGCTGAATCAGAGTCAGATTACGGGTCTGGTGTAAACATGAGATCATCTATTTCTATAGACAAAACATCATCCACTGTAGTTGGTGTCAGTTGGAACACCTGTGTAGTAGATTAATTGCACAGAGATTGGAAGCATCGCTCTCAGCATAGGTTGCCGCAGCAATGTTCGCGTCCGTTGTTACCTGTGTGCCTGTAGATCTTTCTCGTACCTCAGCAGCAGCCGGAAGCGTCTGTGAGATCTCAATGAATGCTGACATCAGGATTGGTAGCCTCTGGGGACAACACAGAGCATGGGCCGTTATCGGGACCAGCAGAGTATCGACATCCGTTGGCGTAGCTGATGGAAATGTTAGACAGGTGTCCAACACGCATTCTTCACCGCATAGCAGGCATCGTAGAACAGGTAAGATGCAATCTTGCCAGATTGATCTGAATGGCAGGAACCACGTGGAATTCAGGTCCCATAGACGAGTCATGCCCAATAGCTGTACTATTCGCTCACGGCACTTTCTTTCAAGGAGAGCTTTCTCCATTTCGCTCGGAGTGATGTCTGCGAATAGGCTGGCCATAGCGCAATAGCAGGAAGAGAAATAGAATTCCGGCAACAAGTGCTAGAATTAATGGTATACCACCAAACACCGAATGTGCAAAGTTCGGGATGATTCCGAGTATTGCCTGGAAAGGTGCTAACAGACCGGATCAGATGCTCTTAAATACATGTACAATTCCTGTTGTATCAGACATGTTAAAGCTATGTGTTATCATTTCTATGAAATGTATAGGGCAGTTTGTACATATTAAAGTCTGTATCTCAGCCGAAGTCCTTGCTACTTGTAGATCATTGGTTTGTTTGGCTGAGGTCAAAGGCACTGTTTGCTGTAAAAGCATGGCTTTCATTCTGCTCAAAGTATCAAATCTTATAAAAGAGACGTTCAGCGAAGGCCACAAAGGCGACTCCCTGACTGTGTCTATTGGGGCAAACAATACTTGCATACAGCAAGTGACCCTGGAGTTGACCGTTACTAGATATGGGATGCCTGGCAACATTCCGCAGCAACTCTGATCATTCAACATGAGGTAACTCCCATTAGAAAGTTGTCCAAACGCTGGATTAATCACAGCAGCTGGTGTATCCTGCTGATGGCAAGACAAATTTGCCACAGAACCATTACAAGCCCCGTGTAAAGAAATGTCCTGACATATAAGTGAACCGCTCAGTGCACGTTTACAGTGTGTACCGCTCAAAAACACTTCATGATACCCACTCCAACATCTATATGTATACAGTAAATCCCAAGATGTCTTAATGTATTCCTTACCCAACCTTTCATATTTGCCTGCTTGCATTTGTCTGAGGCAATACTGAAACTGAAAAGTAGTCACAGGTAATGTTATTTTGAAATGAATAAGCCATTCTGTAGCTGGTTTTTCTGCCACCGTGAATGGTAACTTTTCCAGTTTTTCAATGCTCAGCACTGTATACCTTGCTCCTCTTTGTGCCAATTCGATCTGTTTATCAGTTAGATTGTATTCTGCAAACAGAGCTGACGTGTTGAAAAAACGCCAAGGCACATAGCCCGCTCGCAAAGATTGCAGCGTCCAGCTTAATAACACAATAGAACGCAATTGAGACTGACCTTGTTGTAACATCGCCAAATCTTGTTCTAGTATGTCGATAGCAGAGGATACAATGCCATCCAATGAATATATTCTGGAGGACAAAGTTGTTAACCCATTGTCGACCACAGAGAGTGTTTTCTCTAAATTAATACGATCAAGTTCACGTATTCGTTCTGCGGCCTCCATCTGTGACACTTTCCATGCTTCATTATAGGCAGCATAAATGCCGGCATATATGAAACGTTTTTGACGTGGTTTTCTTGGTCCAAGCAAGAATTCCCTAACGTCTGCGTCATCTTTAAGTAAGGATAAGTGTTGTTTCACATCCTGTAGTGTAGACTTATGCAGCCAATCGAGGCATAATTTTCCTACACTGTATGTTGTTACTACCCCCGGATGCTGTCTTTGGACGTATCTTGTGTCTGGCCTATGAATAGTAAAGCCCTGAGTTTTATTCAGGAATCTTTCCTGACAGTTGTTCGTGTCTGTGGGCCAGATCAACCATTTTTCCCAATCAGGATTATATCTGTTGAGTTGTAGTATATTGTCAACTGTCACCACTGCCTTTGTATTATTATCACTGGCAGGAGTTGGCACAGAAGGTGTTTTCATCTCTTTGATCTTGGCTAATCCAAGACAAGATGTTTGTTGGATGGTTTCATTCAAAAACATTATTTGTTCAGGGATGATACAGGCTCTAAACAAAGCTTCTATACCCTGTACTTGCCATTCTTTAGTACCCCAGACAGTTTTTGTGTCTATTGTGTCTTTCCATAAGTCGAAACTCTGTCTAGACAGTTGGGCAATAAATGCTGCAGAGTAAATCTGTTTCGTATTTGTTAACATCATTTTCAGTCCTGTTTTGTTTACATTTTTATAGTAAAACGTTTCTGGGTCAGATGTATTGTAACCTGAAAAATATGGAAACTTACTAGCAAATGTTTTTGAACTACCTTGTGGTGGTGTAGGACAATGCTCCCATTGGTTAAACATAAACACATATCTAGGATATGCAGATTTATGCAAATAATGATGACCATAGTGGTTATAACAATACAGTTGTTCATAGTCCGATGAACCCTCTAAATATTCATTTTTAGAAAATGCAGCAGATCTTTCTAGGTCAAACATTATGTCATTAACAGTCTCAAAGTCCCAATCATCTGAATAGGTACTGGACGTAATTAGATCACTTAGTGAAATTTTAAACAAATGTGGAATGTTCAATTGTTCCGTAGGGCCAAAAATATCAAAATCTGTTTTGTCCCACACTCTACCATCCTGTATAGGAACAGCTGTGATGTTCACTGATGATAAGTCTCTTGCTTCACGATGGGAAGATTTATGAGGTTTCAAAAGTACGTTCACGTCTTTTCCTTCAGTATTCACATGGATGTATCTGCCACTTATAAGCACGCTCACAGTTGTAATCAAAGCTAGCCAGAGCAGGAAAACAAAAAGTCCAGATGTAATCCAGAGTTCAATCCATGGAGAAACCTTTCTAATGAAACGGAGCAGTTCAGTCTGCAGTTCCAAGAAATTAGGGGGCATATTTACGTTCCCTGGCGCATCCCTGCATATCAGCAGGGATGTGCCAGGGAAAATGCGTCACGCAAGTTTACCCTTGCGCCACGTCCGATGCGCCGCATTTACAATGCGGCGCATCGTGGTGCAAGGATAAGCAGATGCGTGGCGCATCTGCCGGCGGAAGGTTGGCGCAGTGCTGAAGTTGTGTCGCAAGCGCGACGCAACTCCAGCACTGTTCCAACCTTCCTATCCCTAACATGGTTCGCCAATCCTTACGCCTGCTTCAAGCAGGCGTAAGGATTTGACGCACCAGCGTCTGAAAAGTGACTGCGTGAAATCTTATAGATTTCACTTCGTCACTTTTCCGAGGCGTTCCTGCGCCGGAACGCCCCCCCCTGTGCCGGTACGCCCACATGAAACCTGATGCAGGTTTCATGTGGCGCAGGGGTTTACTACGTGACGCATCTCCCTAGATGCGTCACGTAGCAACATAGCGCAGCGCGGCGCATGGTTTGCGTCGCCGCTGCGTCACATGCGTGACGCAAAAGTGGCGCAAGGGGCTTGAAATATGCCCCTAGGTTTAGTAGTTGGGACAAAGGACAGTCCTTTGCTAAGCAATGCGAATTCTTTCTCGGAGAGTTGGTGGGTGGAGAGGTTGAAAATCGGAATAGTCTTCTGTTAAAGTCATATGCATGGTGCTTACGAGGCTAGTGTCAGTATTGTGTGTTGGTGTGGTGACCCTATTTACCATTGATAATATCTCTGTCTCGTCTCTCTGTCTTCTGGGGCACTGTACCACCTGGGAGCGCGGTTCGTGCCTCGGTTGTTCTGCCGTCCCTGGTCTTTGTCTAAAAAATTAGTATTAGTGTTCTTATTCCTTGAAGTGCTAAGCCCTTCTCCAGAATCTGAGTTCTCCGAAGATTCAACTGATGGGTCTGAGAACCCTACAGTGTTCTGTTGTTTGTTAAATCTACCCCAAGGGCGCTGTCCTCTAGCTGTCGGGTATGTCCGGTTTACATAAAAGTCTTCTACCAAATACGGGTAGGTTCTCTCGGTCTTATAATTTTTTAAATCTCTTTTTACTTTGGTTGTTTTCTTATTTTGCTCTATCCTATGGAATTCTGCGATGGTCTTGGCTACTTTCTCTAGCAAGGACTTTGCGTCTGTGATGGCACTATCTTCATTAATTTTTCTCTCTATGCTCTCTATTTCTTCCTGAAGTTTACTAATTTCTTCAGTCGCTACATCAATACCAAGGACCATCCAATGTCTCGAGCACGTCGTCCCTATGTAACTAAAACCTGTGAGATATTTCTTGCTGTCAGTAAATACCCCTGGGATGTTACGTACTTGCAACCCAACTGGTATTGTGTCTGTTTTAAGATACTCTGTCAGCATGCGTACCATAAGTTGCAGTCTAATTAATTTATTTTTGGACTTTTCTAGTTGTTCGAATATAGAGTTTTCCATCAGGCTAAGAGTTTCTGGTGTTTCTGAATAGAGCAAGGGTCCTTCCAAGATCTTTTTGATGTATTCATCCGAATACAACGGTGCATGATGTGTCATCTCTCAAAGAGAAGGGGGGGGAAGAAGGGTGTTGATAGGGGGGAAGGGGTTTGAGAAGAGGGGGAAAAAAACTGAGATAAGGGAGTAGGATAAGAAAGGGAAAGGAGGCCCATTAGTACGTAGTAGGAGGAATGTAATCCCTTGCAATCCAGCGATTGCGCAAAAGTCTGTGAAATGGAACAAGGGAACAATGTAAGTCGGAAGGGACCAAGGGTGGCAATATATTACTAGAAACAACGGTCCCTATTATGGACGTTATTAGGCTATAACCACAAAACTGTAATCAGCGTCAGGTGTACTGTTGTCCCAAAGGACCTTATTACGTTTATTTACTTATTCGGTAAACATGAACGAACATACAATAAAGTGAGCAACAAGTGAAAGGGTTCTGGAAATCAAAAGATTTCCTGACCTCAGGCATATAGTGGTAAAGTGAGTTTTCAGTGATAAAAATTACAGTAGTCGCGATGGAAAACACTTCTTGTACTCCACAACAATCAAAATTTTACGAGTCGGAGTTAAGATGTTGTTGTCGACGACGTTTCGATCCCCAACAATAGTTATGGGATCATCATCAGGACTGGTCAATCTAAATGCCTGAGAAGTAGCCTTAATAAGGCAAGGGGTTAGGGTGGGGGGGAAAGCGGGGAAGGAGAGAAGGGCCGAGATAGGGTAGAGGGGCGAGAGAGAGGATGGAAGTCAAAAATTGAGAGAGGTTAAGGAAGACTAAGGGATGTATGCCAGTATTCTCAAGATGAGTCATTAGAAGGAAGATATTAAGAAGGTGAGTGAAACTATATACACCAATCGGCATGCTCGTGCAACCTTATTACTCCAAGGATGAAATTACTTCCATGTGGGGGTGTTAATATGCCGATCTAGAGACGTCATGCTTATTCAGTCATGCATTAAGTGATACTTGTGAGGGTAAACGTGGTCTGTTGGAGACTTACTGTGGGTCTGAGCTGTAGACCGCACATCAGGTTAGAGGGATAATGCCGCACCCAGTCAAGGTGGGGGCCACAGTTACAGTGGCTAGAGGGGTGATGCCCCGCCCGTGGACCCTGGTCTACATGGGGGCATAAAATAAGTCTGGAAGAAAGTGAAATATTTACACTGAGAGCGGAGGGCCTCCCTATCGCAAGGGAAACATGCGGATGCGGCCAAGGCTTGCCTATCTCCGTTTCCGATACTTGGAGGGGTAAATTCTTGTACAATGCTCCAAGTATGGAGGCTCACAATGGAGCGCGGTATGAAGAATACCTGTGGGGAGACGGATGGCCAGTGAGCCGCTCGGATCCCAATCTACTGGAAGCACACGCATTAAGAGATCTCGGGGCTACAGCTTACCTGTGGCGATTCCGCGGATCGGGTCGTGAATGCAAGCACACCGGATGCGTGTGCTGTGTGAATAAAAATACGAACGTGACTGCCGTGGGTACGCATGCGTGCACAAGTTACAAACTAGAGCGTATCGCATCGCGCGTGCTGGTACGTTGTGGGCGCCATGCTTGAGGGAGGAAATAGCCAGTTTACAATGAAGAGGCATATTGAGTGCGAATTATCGGCATAGCATAAAAGGAGAGTAGAAGGAGGACAGCCTAAAGGTATAGTTATCAGTTAATACATCGAAAGCCACATTCAATTGCAGGCACAGGACGCAATAATTAAACTGTAAATTTATAGCAATGTGACTGATTTAAACAGGGACTGTGTCTGCATATCGGGCAAACCATTAGAGTTAGGAAATGTGCAGACTCTATCAACGTTGGCAAGTTATAGTTTCAATGGTGGATGTTGACGAAAAGAGACATATTGGCATACAGTACAAAATGAAAGTAGTTGTACATGCCAGGTGAATTAGCAAGTTATGCTGTGCATAGTATAGCTGACTAAAAAACTAAAAGCACAGTGTTACAGTAATGTGGCAGTAGATTCACATTTTATCATCTAAAATTTCGAGATAGAAACCATAAGTAACCAAATTATACAGTATAATTCTCTGTACTGAAACCATCTCATGTGTCAAGGTGCACAGCAGGATTCAGTGGTGTGTCAAAATTGGCAATTGGAACCATAATAATTGCAAGGTCATTAAGTGTATAATGCGAGGTCCATGAAAACAGTTAATCAGATCAGATTAGACCAGTCCTCCATACGGTTCAATCCAGTGTTGAGACTATTAGTCCGTAAAATCCATTTTAGTTCCTCCTTGTTCAGAATACTGCTGATGTCAGAGCTTCGAGGCAGCGGATGGACCACATTGATTACTTGTCATTTCAAGTCATCCTCTGTATGCCCTAGGTTTGTAGCTAACCCATTCTCCTCCAGTATACTTGAATGGAGCAGATATATAGACGATATCTTCCTGATTTGGAAGGGACCCGAAACTACTCTGTTATAGTTCCTAAATTGGCTCAATTACCATTTAATGGTCTTAAATTTACCTTGACACACAGCAAGACTCAAGTCGCCTTCCTTGATTTACTTATCATATCTGAAGATGACAAGCTTTACACCACACTCTACCGGAAGCCAACCGAAAAAAACAACTTACTTGCTTACAATAGCCACCACCCATGTGCTTTACTAGACTCCTTACCCTTTTTACAATTCCTCCGCATAAGACGGAACTGTTCTCAGAAAGTTGACTACTTCATGGAAGCCAAGACCCTCTTAAAAAAACTGCTCACTAGAGGTTACCCTCGCAAACTAGTAAAGAACTCACTAAAACGTGCCTGGTACTGCCCACGTGAGACACTCCTGACTCCCAAACCCAAAAGCAATGACGAGAGGATGGTATGCGTCACAACATTCTCACCTATTTCTAATCTTGTGAAAAAATGTATTCTAAAACACTGGTCAATACTGAATGCAGGAAAACTGACATTTGAATGCCCATTATTTGCATTCAAGAAAAATAAGAACATAAAGGACCACCTAGTCAGGGCCTCTTTAGCACCTAAAAAAACCTCTCAGACTCTGACAGAAATATGGTGCCTGCCGCCGAAACTAGGCCACTATCGCTGCGGAGGTTGCAGTGTCTGTAACCTCACCATTGAGAGTAAAAGATTTGTCTATGGGAACATTAATGTAACTTTAACACATTTCTCCAACTGTAACAGCCATAATGTTGTGTATGCAATCACTGGCCCATGTAACCTAGTTTATATTGGGCAGACGACACAGAAAATTAGAATTCGAGTCTGCCAACACCGGAGCAGAATACGGTGTCAAACGGCAGACGCACCCTTGGTTGACCATTTTACAAACCTAGGGCATACAGAGGATGACTTGAAATGGCAAGTGATCAATGTGGTCCATCCGCCGCCTTGAAGCACTGACATCAGCAGTATCCTGAACAAGGAGGAACTAAATGGATTTTACGGACTAATAGTCTTCACACTGGATTGAACCGTATGGAGGACTGGACAAATCTGATCTGATTAACTGTTTTGATGGACCTCACATTATACACTTAATGACCTTGTAATTATTATGGTTCCAATTGCCAATTTTGGCACACCACTGAATCCTGCTGTGCACCTTGACCCACGAGATGGTTTCAGTACAGAGAATTATACTGTATAATTTGGTTACTTATGGTTTCTATCTCGAAATTTTAGATGATAAAATGTGAATCTACTGCCACATTACTGTAACACTGTGCTTTTAGTTTTTTAGTCACCTATACTATGCACAGCATAACTTGCTAATTCACCTGGCATGTACAACTCTTTTTGTTTTATACTGTATGCCAATATGTCTCTTTTTGTCAACATCCACCATTGAAACTATAATTTGCCAACGTTGATAGAGTCTGCACAGTTCCTAACTCTAATGGTTTGACCGATATGGAGACACAGTCCCTGTTTAAATCAGTCACATTGCTATAGATTTACAGTTTAATTATTGCGTCCTGTGCCTGCAATTGAATGTGTCTTTCTATGTATTAACTGATAACTATACCTTTAGGCTGTTCTCCTTCTACTGTCCTTTCATGCTATGCCGATAATTCGCACTCAATATGCCTCTTCATTGTAAACTGACTATTTCCTCCCTCAAGCTTGGTGCCTACAATGTACCGGCACGCGCGATACGCTCTAGTTTGTAAGTGGTGCACGCATGCGCACCCACGGCAGTCACATTCGTATTTTTATTCACCCAGCACACGCATCTGGTGTGCTTGCATTCAAGACCCGATCCGCGGAATCGCCACAGGTAAGCTGTAGCGCTGAGATCTCTTAATGCACGCGCTTCCAGTAGATTGTTATCCCTGCGGCTCACTGCCATCCATCTCCCCACAGGTATTCCCCATACCGCGCTCCATTGTGAGCCTCCATACTTTGAGCATTGTACGAGAATTTACCCCTCCAAGTATCGGACACGGAGATAGGTAAGCCTTCGCCGCAACCGCATGTTTCCCTTGCGATAGGGAGGCCCTCAGTGTAATTATTTCACTTTCTTCCAGCCCTCATTTTACGCCCGAGTGTAGACCAGGGTCCACGGGCGGGGCATCGCCCCTCTAGCCACTGTGACTGTGGCCCCCAGCTTGACTGGGTGCGGCATTATCCCTCTAACCTGACGTGCGGTCTACAGCTCAGACCCACAGTAAGTCTCCAACATACCACGTTTACCCTCACAAGTATCACTTAATGCATGACTGAATAAGCATGACGTCTCTAGATCGGCATATTAACACCCCCACATGGAAGTAATTTCATCCTTGGAGTAATAAGGTTGCACAAGCATGCCGATTGGTGTATATAATTTCACTCACCTTCTCAATATCTTCCACTAAGGACTCATCTTGAGAATACTGGCATACATCCCTTAGTCTTCTTAACCTCTCTCAATTTTTGCCTTCCATCCTCTCTCTCGCCCCTCTACCCTATCTCGGCTCTTCTCTCCTTCCCCGCTTTCCCCCCCACCCTAACCCCTTGGCTTATTAAGGCTAATTCTCAGGCATTTAGATTGACCAGTCCTGATGATGATCCCATTACCGTTGTTGGGGATCGAAACGTCGTCGACAACAACGTCTTAACTCCGACTCGTAAAATTTTGATTGTTGTGGAGTACAAGATGTGTTTTCCATCGTGACTACTGTAATTTTTATCACTGAAAAGTCACCTTACCACTATATGCCTGAGGTCAGGAAATCTTTTGATTTCCAGAACCCTTTCACTTGTTGCTCACTTTATTGTATTTTCGTTCATGTTTACTGAATAAGTAATGAAACGTAATAAGGTCCATTGGGACAACAGTACACCCGACGCTGATTACAGTTTAGTGGTTATAGCCTAATGCCGTCCATAATAGGGACCGCTGTTTCTAGTAATATACTCCAAAAGGTGACATGTCCTGTGAGTGTGAGTGCTAGGCTTCCTGTGGAGAGTGTGTATTTTGCCCCTAGCCCATTCTCTTTGGTCGAAAAAGGGATGAGCATTCTCTTTCTCTAGGGGTAAAACTAATTTCCGTCATGTTGTTTGCTCCTGACAACTGCCCTATGGGTGCTGTGGAACCTTTATTAAAATGGTATTAATAATATCAGTTGTCACCATAACAATAACTTTGTGGTGATTGTGGGAAAGGCTGTGGGCATGTCTCAGTGAAAGAAAGAATCCGGGGCCTGGTGCATGAATAGCCCATCATTGAGCGTCAACACAGTCTATGGCACCGCCCACCTCCTTCTGGGCAGGGGGCTGAGCCCATGGCCAGGTTCCCTGACGAGTTCCTTGGATGGCCCTGTTATGATACCCTGCTTTCACCTTCCAGAATGAGCTGTGATCTCGGACGCTGAACTGAGAGCCATCCCACCCACCAGGCTCCAGTGAAGAAAGTACCACGGAAAAGCACACCTGATGCTGCTGATAATAGATCAGTGAGTGCTTGCCTGCCTTAAACTGCTGTGGACATGAGTTTGTGCTTATGCTTGATTTTATGGAAGTGGACAAATGTTTCCCTTACTCTGTTGGGCTCCCTGTTTTCTCTGTGGGGTTCATTTGTTAAGTGGATTACTGTCTCTGGGCATTAAGGTGAGTGAGGGGTTTCCTGCCCATGATTTGTCTTACTCTAAGTGGCCATTCTCTACTTTCGTCCCCTTTGTCCAGTGGATAGTCTCCATTTTGTAGGGGTAAATGAACCCCATTCATCTAACATATCCCTCTCCCCTGTGGATTCAGTAAGGCAGGCATGCACCAGCCATTGGGCTGACATGACTCAATCTCTCCTCCCCCCGACAGGTTCCATCATACGGACTGAGTCTGCTGCCTAGCACTTCGCCTCCAAAAATCGTCGACAGTGCCACAAGCAAGAATCTGCATTCATTTTAGTTAGTCTTCTTTAGTAGCTTCTCTTGCTCCATTAGAATTACTGTGCATGTGCGTTGGGGGAAGCCAGTGGAGTCCATGTTACTAGGGTGGCTGAGATTTACCCCGCCCACTCACAGAACTCCACGGATTTTGCAGAGTTTTTTGGTACATTCATGAAATTCTCCAGATTGAAACTCCGCAAGCTCCTGCTACCTCTAACCAACACCTCTGACATTCTTACTGTGCATGCATATCTCTTATATACAGGGACTGAAGAAAGTCAAAAGCATGCCTCTCCTAAGTACCTGTGAAGTGATAGGTTGTACGCCTTTGTTTCCCCACCATTGCATTTAGGTGTGAGGCTCCCAATAGCTCCCAGCCAGGACACTCCAACAAAAGGAGGCCTGATGGCCCCCTAACTTCATCCTTTGTTATGGGCCCAGTTGGAATCTGATAAGCCCCTTGCTTGCCTGCACGTTGTTGCTCAGAAGGATAGTTGACAATGTGCAGGCACTTCTGAATGTGTTCCAGTGTGTGAAAATTACACTGGGAGAGTTTAGCATATTTTTTGGGGACCAACGTTTTGGCAGGGTAGATGGCATCCACCCTGTGAATAGAGTGGGTAGATGTTATCTACCCACATGTACCCTCAACTTGAGCCCAAATTTACTTGTAAGTCCCTATTAGATGGAACGACTTGCACCCACGGCCTGTACATTAAAATCTACCAGTGGGCCTGCAGCACTCCTTGCGCAACCCACTAAAGTAGTCTTTTAAAACATGTCTTAGGCCTGCCACTGCAGTCCGTAGGACAGTTTTAAACTGCCATTTCTACTGTCGTGTAGTTCCTGTAGTACCCATGCAGGACCTGCGCGTTTGGATAACATAAACTGTGGGTTTGGTGGCAGACTGGCTCTGTGCACCCCCACCGCGTATGTTAGCCTGTTTTGCATTAGCTAACTCACAGTGCCACTAGAATCTCCTCTTATCGGGGAGAGATTAGTTTCTGGCAACCTTAGATCATGACAACCCTGATCCCTCAGAATCGTGGAAACAATGTACTACTTTTCGCTCAGTCACTCGTGCTTACTTATTCGGTTTGTCTCAGAGAGTTACACAGAATAAACAGTCTGGGCGTTTCAATAAGTATTTATTGAATAGTTGTTATTCTAGTGTATAATATATGTGCTGCAGCAACCAGCAGACAATAGCAGAGATATATTATCAGCAGTATGATAAAAGTGAAAGGATAGTACAGTTCTACCATATTGCAATAATCATGGATAAATACATGGATATAAAATGCATTGGAAAAAGAAAGTGCATACTCCTACGATGCCTAACTAGATGTACCTAAGTGTACCTAGCATGTGAGTAGGTGTGGAGCCAATAATCCCTCTAGGATTTAGTCGAACCCCACTACCTGAAGTTGAGAATGTGGAAGCCTCTCTCGGTCACGAGTTGGACATCTCGCAAGGGATAGGTTAGACCGCTGTCAGCTGGAGCGACTGCATGCAGGAGCCTCAGCGTCTCTGGTCAGTGTGGCAGCATGGAAGTCTCGGTTCCCTCTGCCTTACCGTGGCAAGATGTGGTGTATTTAAACCCTAAAGTGTCTCGTCCCTCAGTATGGTTTGTATTGGTCTTTGTTAGACATGAGGAAGACGTCAGGGGTGAACTTTGTACATACATACTATACAGGAGATGTAGCTGGTGAATGCTCATGCATAATTTATGAGTACACTGTATGCCTGTGCTCGGGAAAAACCCTTCGGTATTCAAACCACAGACTAGATAACATTCAACCCTCAGAGCTTGTTGTGTACTGTAGGGAACTAATGTAGGTGAAAGATCATGCCTATATTAGGAGCTATGACTATAATAGGACATGTTCAGTCATGACCATAATAGGGCATATACGAGTACGACCATAATAGGGCATATACGAGTATGACCATAATAGGGCATATGCGAGTATTTCTACATTATGGCGTATATGAACTGGTCTACATTAGGGCCTATATATGAAACATAACACCCACTCCACTTATGAATTGGATGACAATGACCATACTTAAAATCTGGACAATTTAAAAGTTCACTTAAAAACAACTAAAACATGGTTTTTTTAAAAGACGTTAAAAAATGTTAAAAATGAGCTATTCTTAGTTGCCACTTGAAAAAGTCAATTCTGGCCCACTTATAAAAGTTGCATTATATAAGCAGAATAAGGCCATGATTTCTCAGGTGAAAGTGTCAATTTAGGAAATGTTCCAAATTTTGTTAGTTTATTTATGAAACGAAGTGGAGAAGCCGAATTCTTTCCCAGGACGCGATGAGCCAATTCAAGATTAATTGTCCTGGCTGGGAGATACAGCATTATCGGTGTTAGCTACTGCAGATGACAAATCCAACGCTTCACAGAGAACGTCAATCGCACACAGATGGAATTCGGCACTGCCAACAGTCGTTGCTGCAGCAGCTTGTGCAGCAGTTGTTACCTCGGTGCCTCTGGAGGAGCCACCTAACCCAGCAGGAGCAAACGGCACCTGTGGATTCACAAGGAATGCATTCATCAGAATTGGAAGACGCAGTGGACAACGCAGAGCATGGGCCTTTAGGGGGTCCAGCATAGCATCCAGGTCCAGTGGCGTATCTGATGGAAACGTTAGACATAGATCCAACGTGCATTCTTCTCCGCAGAACAGGCATCGAAGAACAGGTAAGATGCAGTCCACCCAGACTGGTCTAAATGATAGAAACCAAGAGGCGTTCAGTTCTCTTAGGCAAGGTATGCCCAGAAGCTGCACCATGCGTTCACGATATTTCCGTTCCATGAGCGTGTATGCTATTTCCTCGGAAATTGGGCCGTCCATTGCGTAGCAGTAATATTACAATCAGGACTCCTGCAATTAGGAACAGGATAAGCGGGAGAGCTCCAAAGACCATTCCAAATACGGAGTGTATAAAATTTGGGATTACTCCGAGGACCGTCTGAAAGGTGCTCAATAGTCCTGACCCTATGGTCTTAAATAGGTGTACAATACCGCTCGTATCAGACATGTTAAAGATACGACCCACCATTTCTGCGAAATGAAAGGGGCAGTTTGTACGTATAAGCGCTTGTATCTCAGTCGAGGTCCTTGCAACTTGAAGTTCAAAGATTTCTCGAGCGGAGGTTAAGGGCACGGGTTGCTGTAAAAGCATGGCTTTCAGTCTGCTCAAAGTATCAAATTGTATAAAGGAAACATTCAACGAAGGCCATAACGGCGCCTCCCTGACTGTGTTCAGTGGCGGAAACAATACTTGCATACAGCAAGTAACCCTGGAGTTAACGGTGACCAGATAGGCGACACCCGGAAGCATCCCACAGCAACCTTGATCATTTAGCATTAAGTAACTCCCCTTCGAGAGCAGCTGGAAAACCGGCGTGATCATGGCCGCTGAGGTCCCTGACATGTGACAAGATAAGTTTGCTACCGAACCACTACATACTCCGTGCAGAGTATTATCCTGACAGATGAGAGAACCGCTTAAAGCGTTCTTGCAGTTTGTACCACTCAGATACACTTCTCGATCCCCATTCCAGCATCGATATCTATATGGTAACTCCCAAGTTTCCTTAATGTATCCCTTACCCATCTTTTCATATTTGCCTGCCTGCCTTTGCTCAAGGCAATATTGAAACTGAAACGTAGTGACCGGCAGAGTGATTTGGCCATGAATTAGCCATTCTGTTGATGGTGATTCGGCTACAGTGAATGGTAACCTTTCTAGTTTCTCAATTCGCAGCATTGTATATTTGGCTCCCCTTTGTGCCATTTCTGTCTGTTTATCTGTTAGATTGTATTCTGAAAACAGAGACATGGTGTTTATAAAACTCCAGGGCACATAGCCTGCACGCAAAGATTTCATCGTCCAGCTTAACATCACAATAGAACGTAATTGGGATTGCCTGTATTGTAACAAGGCCAAGTTTTGTTCCAATATGTCGATTGCCGAAGACACAATGTTGCCTAAGGAGTAAATCCTGGAGGTCAAAGTTGTTAACCCATTATCCACTACTGCTAATGCCTTTTCTAAGTTAATACGGTCTATTTCCTGTATCCTTTATGCGGCCTCTTGTTGGGATATTTTCCAGTTTTCAGTATAGTAGGCATAAAGGCCAGCATATATGAAACGTTTCTGACGTGTTTGCCTTCGGCCTAGTAAAAAATCCCTAAGGTCTACATCAGGTGTGAGTAAGGTCAAGTGATGTTTCACTTCTTTGAGTGTTGAGACTTCTAGCCAATCAAGGCACAACTTCCCAACACTATAGGATGTCACTACCCCTGGGTGTTGTCTCTGTACATAGCGTGGATCTGGCCTATGGATACTAAATCCCTCGGTTGTACCTAGGAATCTTTGTTGACATGTGTTTGTGTCAATGGGCCAAATCAGCCATCCTGTCCAATTGGGATCTGACCTGTTGTACTGGAGAATGTCATCTAATCTTACCCCGTGTGAAGTTGAATTCTGCCCCCCACCCATCTGTGATGGTGCTGGAAACCCAGGTGTGTTAATTTCCTTGTTCTTGACTAGTCCAAGACAGGATGTCTGTTACACAGTTTCATTTAGCAATATTATCTGCTGTGTAATGAGGCATGCTCTAAAAAGCGCTTCTGTTCCCTAGACTTGCCAGTCCCTAGAACCCCAGATCGATTTTAAATCTATAGTGTCCTTCCATAGGTCGAAACCCTGTGTAGACAATTGGGCCATGAAGGAAGCAGAGTAAATCTGTTTGGTGTTTGTCAACATAATTTTCTGTGCTGATGTTGTTGTGACTTTATGTGCAAAAGTTTGCGAACTACCTTTTGGAGGAGTTGGGCAGTGTTCCCGCTGGTGGTATTCAAATACATTTCTAGGTGTTATAGATTTGTGCAAGAAATGATGACCAGAATGTTGGTAACAGTACAATGTATCATAGTCTGAAGTACCTTCTAACATTTCATTGTTCGGAAATGCTGCAGTTTTTTCTAATTCAGACATTATATTGTTTACAGTTTGTGTCCCAATCATCAGAAAATGTACTGGAGGTAATGATATCACTTAAAGACATTTTAAATACATGTTTAAGCTTTAAAAGTTCAGTCGGACCAAAAATATTGAAATCAATCTTGTCCCATACTATACCGTCCGGTATAGGAACTGCTGTGATGTTCACTGAAGACAAGTCTCTTGGTTCACGATGCGAAGACTGGTGTGGTTTTAAAATCAAATTGACTCTTTGGGCTGTAGAGCTCTGCTGAAGGAATCGTCCATTAATAAGCATACTAAAAGTTATGGTTAAACCTAGCCAGAAAATGAAAAATAAAATCCCAGTGATATACCATAGTTCTATCCAAGGTGACACCAGGTATGTTTTTCTAAAAAAGTTCAGAAAGTCAATGAGTCTTTGTTTGTGTGATTTTTTGGCTGGCGTCGTTTCCGGCTCACTTGGATCCAGGGAAAACATATCAAAGTTCATGAAATAGCCAGAAGCAGTTCGATCAATTGTTGGTATTGCATCGGGATTTGTTGAAATTGGATTTTGCTCTTGACAAGGCATGTTGACGTAGACGTCTGTATTTGGTCTGATTGCAACTTGATTGTTAAGCTGAGTTTCTTCTTGAAGATGAACTTTTTGTTGAAGTGGAACGAGTTCCAAAGCATTGTTGCTTAGTCCTTCATTCCGTACAGTTGGCTCTTCAAACGTGATGAGTCTTTCTGTTTGAACTTCTTGGATTGTAGCAAGAGGAGGGCGCCAAACCCCTGTTAGAGGGGGGACTTACACAATGGGACCAGATTGACGGTGAGCTTATCTCCTGGGAGACTTGTAGTCAGCTTACAAACTTTCGCCTATCTAGGTTTAAATATGCTCAAATGCAGGGCTGGTTTCACGACCCACTAACGAAGATAGGTGTACCAACCGACCTAGAGTTTAAGCTGATGCAGCAATACAGTCAAAAGAAGGAGTTAGCGACTATTTACTGGCTACTGGTGGAAACCGAGGATGGAGATTTTACGCTTCCTGTGGAACTGTGGGGAAAATACTTGCCGGAATCATCGCTGGAAAAATACTGGAAAGTATCTATGGCTATGCTTTTTAAATTGGTTAAGCCTGCATACCTGAGGAGAAATCATCTCTTTTCCATCCATAGAGCGTATTGGTCACCCTTGAAGCTGTCAAAGTTCGGGAGAGGAGGTGAAGTCCCCTGCCCGAAGTGCGGCAACATGAAGGTAGACGACGTCCACATGTTTGTAGAATGTATAGAGTTGCAAACTTTTTGGAGTGAAGTGAGTAGGGCGCTGCCTCAAATGCTTAAGCTGCATGTTAAGGTAAGCGTTCTACTTGTTATCTTCGGTCAGTTGGAGCCTGAAGTAAAACCTACTAAAGGTCAGGCAAGGCTTATTTTTTACATTGCACTGCTGGCGCACAGGGAAACTTGCAAGTTATGGGTGTCCCCCCTCTCCCCTAGTTTGGATAATTTGTTGGTCTCAATTAAATATATAGCTACTATGGATAGGATGAGTTCTAGAGATGTTAATTTTTGGCTTCCCTTTATTGAATGGTGTGATGCTCTAAACGATAATATTTAGGCTTTTCAGCGGTCCTATGATTATGCCTTATCAGCCTCATCAGGTTTTCGGGTTTAGGTCCTTGTGGTTTTGTCTGCCGGTTGGGAAGGAAGAGGAAGAAATCAGACAGTTGGACAAGAGGGTAGATGGATTTCGATTCTAAGGGCCATCAGAAATACTCGATCTCCCTCTCTACTCGTACCTACCCGTATTGCTGTAAAGCACAAGAGCACAGGCTTTCAGGTGCCCATCAAGATGTGCATGTGCAAGTGGAAGAACGTTCATTGCTTTTTCTTTCCACTAAAGAGGCTTATAAGGACACAAAAAAAAAAAAAAAGAGGAGGGCGTCTGCTACTGTGGAGTCCACGAGGTCTACTGTTTAGTATCGGCCACATATTGTGGTTTGATTAAGTCAATTGAGACAAATCTTTTCTCCTTTTTTCCGGCAAGAGGTGGCAGAAGTACAGTTCTTGTGCCTTAGATTGCTAGGACCGGTACAGGCTTTCTGTAGGATGGCCCAAATTCTTTCTTGTCTACAATCTTTTCTCTGACCAGATCCCCAACTTTTGGGATCAAGACAGGTCTTGCCGTGACTGACTTGACTTCCTCAGTGGCGGTCTGTTTCTGGAGCACGTTACTTTGTTGTGTCCTGGATTCATTTAGATCCTGTAACACAGCCAAACGATCATGAATATCAAATGGTTTTTCATCCACCGTTGCGCCTTCACAATCAAGATCAGGTACCCACATTCTTGTCCCAAATAGGACCTCGTAAGGAGTGACACCCCCTAGAGAGCTTCTTGGCTGGTTTTTAATTTCTCTTTGATATTGGATATTGCCTTTGAGCATTTGGTGAAACTTTTAACGGGATCATGTGGTGGGTTGAATCCTCATCCCAACCAGCATGATTTTTGTACAATGCCGGAGCTAGGGCAACAGCCCACTCCTGCGCATATGCATGTTTTAAATGTATGGGAACGAGGTCGGAAAATGCTGGAAAAATTACCTTTTCTCCCTTAGGGCACTCCATGACAAATGCTGGCGGCCAGTCTTGTTATGCTAATAGAATGTCATAACCTGATGACCAAAAGAGACCTTTAATTTTTCTGGGCTTGTCCACCTCCATCCGGAGTGTTATTTTATGTAACTTATGTGGGACGCTTACCCGAGAATCAGGTGTTTCCACCGTGATATACTCACTCAACTCCGCTGTCACCAGAAATTCCTTCAGGTTCTGGCGAGCTATTGTTACTTCTGCCACGCTGTCTAGCATCGTCAGAGCCCATTCCCCGTTCAGAAGCTGTATCCTCAGAATTCTGGGCATGTCTGATCTTGAGACCTGCTACCTTCTTCTTTTTGAACTGAGGTTTTGATTTTTGTTTAGCTTCTTTTTTAGGTGCGTAGTCCGCAGCGCGTTGCGTGTCTCTGGACTTTGTACGCTCCTCTTGTCTTTGTTCTGACTGTCCTTCCCTCTCAGAGTTTTTTGATGAACCCTGAAAGGAACGAGAGGAACGTGTATCAGTATCCTGATACCTGTCAGGTTTTTTAATATTATCCCTATTCCTGAGGTTATACCTCCTTTCAGAGGGCTCCTGTTGAGGAGACCTGCCTCGGGTTTGAGATCTGCTGTCTTTTAACTTTTGTTGTTTTTTATTTTCCCACTTCTTTTAAAAGAAGTAGGTGTCTGCTTTGTAGTGTCCTTTTCAGGACTGCCCACCAGTTGTGGTTTTAATGCTTTCCCACCTAGACTGTCTCTGCCTAGTTCTGCATATGCAGTTTCAATTATTTTGGGTAGTTCGTGTTGTTGATCTACTGGACTGAACTCCCGTAGGCGTTGGCGGATCGCCACTGAAGCTGCTTCCCCCTTAATATTAGCTAGTATTATGGCTGATACCTGTTCGTAGTTACCTAGTAACTTCATCCCTAAGTTAAGGGCAGGCTCTGCTCCGTACTCATTTTGTATCTGTCTCAATACGTCAGGTACTACTGCTAATGACGGGATACCATGTGTTCTGGTATATATGGCAGCAAAGACTGTACCTTAAGAGGTGCAATCCTCTATTTGTGGTGTGATCCCCATGGGCAAGCAGATTGTTAGTATTCTGTGTTTATCATAGGTGGTAGTATTCAGGAATACTGCCTCAAGCTGAGTTATTTTCTGAGCCATCCAGAATGGTATTTGTTCGCGTTTTGCGGGCATTGTGCCCATTACCGCATGTAATGTTTGAGGAGTAATTTTATTTCCTGTACCCTGAGCTGGAGTACTAGTTGCTGCACCTGGTGCAGGTTGGATTGTTAAAGTCCTCATGATGAATTGTGTCAGGTTTCTGTAGATTTTAATTAAATCTGTGTGTTGTACGAGTAAGTCTGGCTGTGGCACTGTGCCAATGTCAGGATGCGGTGTGTAAGCCGCTAATATTGGCCATGTGGCTCCTTCTCCTCTGAGTGGGCCTAACCTTACTCTTCCTCGTACGTGGGGTAGGGCGCCATTAAACCAGTAATGATGTTCCTGGTAAGTGAGTGGAATTTCTATGTTCTCAAACGGGGCATATTCCGGTGCTGCATCTCCTTTTATATAGTAGTGAAATGTCTTTGTTATGGCATTTGTTGCTGGGAATGTAACCCATGAATAAAACACCTCTGTTTTGTTTGATTCGTGTGCCTCAATCACGAAAACTACAATGCCACCCTTAGCTTGTAAACCATTTTCTAATAGTCTTATGGTGACTGTCCTTCTGAATTTTGGTGCAATCTGTATTGCATCCGCAGGATCATCTTCGTCGTCTGACGTGGGCAATGGCATTCGTATTGGATCTAAGACCGCGGTATCCATTGTGTATAGAACACAGACTAGTGTTTTTAATGAAACTATGATAAGGTTTTAGGCACAATTTTAGGAACACTATGTCCTTTCAAGCTTGAATAACGAACAGCCAATAAATAGTATTTTTGTACTACTCAGCTGCGGCAGATTTTGTGCCCACCCACTCCAGACGTCTCTGGGGTTTTGTGAGTAGGTTCTCTAAGAATAGCATGACTGAACTACTCAGATTTTACTGTTAAATACGTACCCAACCAACGTTGGGTGCCATGTCGTGTAGTTCCTATAGTACCCATGCAGGACCTGCGCGTTTGGATAACATAAACTGTGGGTTTGGTGGCAGACTGGCTCTGTGCACCCCCACCGCGTATGTTAGCCTGTTTTGCATTAGCTAGCTCACAGTGCCACTAGAATCTCCTCTTATCAGGGAGAGATTAGTTTCTGGCAACCTTAGATCATGACAACCCTGATCCCTCAGAATTGTGGAAACAATGTACTACTTTTTGCTCAGTCACTCGTGCTTACTTATTCGGTTTGTCTCAGAGAGTTACACAGAATAAACAGTCTGGGCGTTTCAATAAGTATTTATTGAACAGTTGTTATTCTAGTGTATAATATATGTGCTGCAGCAACCAGCAGACAATAGCAGAGATATATTATCAGCAGTATGATAAAAGTGAAAGGATAGTACAGTTCTACCATATTGCAATAATCATGGATAAATACATGGATATAAAATGCATTGGTAAAAGAAAGCGCATACTCCTACGATGCCTAACTAGATGTACCTAAGTGTACCTAGCATGTGAGTAGATGTGTAGCCAAGAATCCCTCTAGGATTTAGTCGAACCCCATTACCTGAACTGTGAGAATGTGGAAGCCTCTCTCGGTCACGAGTTGGACATCTCGCAAGGGATGGGTTAGACCGCTGTCAGCTGGAGCGACTGCATGCAGGAGCCTCAGCATCTCTGGTCAGTGTATCAGCATGGAAGTCTCGGTTCCCTCTGCCTTACCGTGGCAAGATGTGGTGTATTTATACCCTAAAGTGTCTCGTCCCTCAGTATGGTTTGTATTGGTCTTTGTTAGACATGAGGAAGACGTCAGGGGTGAACTTTGTACATACATATTATGCAGGAGATGTAGCTGGTGAATGCTCATGCATAATTTATGAGTACACTGTATGCCTGTGCTCGGGAAAAACCCTTCGGTATTCAAACCACAGACTAGATAACAATCAACCCTCAGAGCTTGTTGTGTACTATAGGGAACTAATGTAGGTGAAAGATCATGCCTATATTAGGAGCTATGACTATAATAGGACATGTTCAGTCATGACCATAATAGGGCATATACGAGTACGACCATAATAGGGCATATACGAGTATGACCATAATATGGCATATACGAGTATTTCTACATTATGGCGTATATGAACTGGTCTTAACACCCACTCCACTTTCGAATTGGATGACAATGGCCATACTTAAAATCTGGTTAATTTAAAAGTTCACTTAAAAACAGCTATAACATGGTTTTTTAAAAAGACGTTAAAAAATGTTAAAAATTAGCTATTCTTAGTTGCCACTTGAAAAAGTCAATTCTGGCCCACTTATAAAAGTTGCATCACTATAAGCAGAATAAGGCCATGCTTTCTCAGGCGAAAGTGTCAATTTAGGAAATGTTCCAAATGTTGTTCGTTTATTTATGAAACGAAGTGGAGAAGCCGAATTCTTTCCCAGGATGCGATGAGCCAATTCAAGATTAAGTGTCCTGGCTGGGAGATACAGCATTATCGGTGTTAGCTACTGCAGACGACAAATCCAACGCTTCACAAAGAACGTCAATCGCACACAGATGGAATTCGGCACTGCCAACAGCTGTTGCTGCGGCAGCTTGTGCAGCAGTTGTTACCTCGGTGCCTGTGGAGGAGCCACCTAACCCAGCAGGAGCAAATGGCACTTGTGTCAACTAACCCCCCCTTTTTCACTTAAAATACCCTTTTGTGATATTTGGTTAAATCGGAGGGCATTTCCTGGCTTCCCTCTCATCTCCCATATAGCATTCGAGTGACCCTCTGGTCTCTCCATTGCTATATATTATTTTGTGGTGCAACAAAAAACCTTCTGCCAAGCCTAGGCCTTACTTTTTAATATATATAGGTCACTCCTAAGGAAGACCAGAAAGGCTCAAAGGGCAGGGTGCACTGTATTTAAAAAGTTGGACATGCAGTTTTAAGTTTTTTATGTCCTGGTAGTGAAACATGATTAACAATGTTTTTCACTATTGTAATTCTTATCTCTCCCATTGACTTACATGGAGTTACCTTATTATGTTTATTAAGTGATAATTTTGCATTGGGAGCAGATGGAGGTATGCTGTTTAGACTCAAAATAATTTTAATTGAAAAACATCTTTAATATTAAAGTTGGATTTTAAGTCAAAATTCAGAAAATGCCACTTTTATAAAGTAAAACGATACCAAAGGGGATGATGGACGGAGCGCTTGAGCTAATCAAACACTCACCCCCAGTCAACTGATCTGGGTTTAATCCATCATCATTCTTTAGCTCACTCCACCACCCCAGTTCAGACATGGCCATATGCAAATCAGTCTGACCCTGTGCCTCATGGGAACAGTCCAGCCCGAACTGCCAAGCCATGTGTTCCCTGGACCGGAAACAAGCATCCTGGGACCGGTTTCTGGCTATTCAGCCGTCATCAGCCAGGCTAGTTTGAATCCAGTGGCAAAGTGAGCAAGGGACCCACGTCTGGTCATACCCTGCCAACTTAGGGTGAACAAAGCGATACCAAAGGGGATGATGGACGGAGCGCTTGAGCTAATCAAACACTCACCCCCAGTCAACTGATCTGGGTTTAATCCATCATCATTCTTTAGCTCACTCCACCACCCCAGTTCAGACATGGCCATATGCAAATCAGTCAGCCCTGTGCCTCATGGGAACAGTCCAGCCCGAACTGCCAAGCCATGTCTTCCCTGGACCGGAAACAAGCATCCTGGGACCGGTTTCTGGCTATTCAGCCGTCATCAGCCAGGCTAGCTTGAATCCAGTGGCAAAGTGATCAAGGGACCCACGTCTGGGCATACCCTGCCAACTTAGGACGAACAAAGCGATACCAAAGGGGATGATGGACGGAGCGCTTGAGCTAATCAAACACTCACCCCCAGTCAACTGATCTGGGTTTAATCCATCATCATTCTTTAGCTCACTCCACCACCCCAGTTCAGACATGGCCATATGCAAATCAGTCTGACCCTGTGCCTCATGGGAACAGTCCAGCCCGAACTGCCAAGCCATGTCTTCCCTGGACTGGAAACAAGCATCCTGGGACCGGTTTCTGGCTATTCAGCCATCATCAGCCAGGCTAGCTTGAATCCAGTAGCAAAGTGAGCAAGGGACCCACGTCTGGGCATACCCTGCCAACTTAGGGCGAACAAAGCGATACCAAAGGGGATGATGGACGGAGCGCTTGAGCTAATCAAACACTCACCCGCAGTCAACTGATCTGGGTTTAATCCATCATCATTCTTTAGCTCACTCCACCACCCCAGTTCAGACATGGCCATATGCAAATCAGTCAGACCCTGTGCCTCATGGGAACAGTCCAGCCCGAACTGCCAAGCCATGTCTTCCCTGGACCGGAAACAAGCATCCTGGGACCGGTTTCTGGCTTTCAGCCGTCATCAGCCAGGCTAGCTTGAATCCAGTGGCAAAGTGAGCAAGGGACCCACGTCTGGGCATACCCTGCCAACTTAGGGCGAACAAAGCGATACCAAAGGGGATGATGGACGGAGCGCTTGAGCTAATCAAACACTCAACCCCAGTCAACTGATCTGGATTTAATCCATCTTCATTCTTTAGCTCACTCCACCACCACAGTTCAGACATAGCCATATGCAAATCAGTCTGACCCTGTGCCTCATAGGAACAGTCCAGCCCGAACTGCCAAGCCATGTCTTCCCTGGACCGGAAACAAGCATCCTGGGACCGGTTTCTGGCTATTCAGCCGTCATCAGCCAGGCTAGCTTGAATCCAGTGGCAAAGTGAGCAAGGGACCCACGTCTGGGCATACCCTGCCAACTTAGGGCGAACAAAGCGATACCAAAGGGGATGATGGACGGAGCGCTTGAGCTAATCAAACACTCACCCCAGTCAACTGATCTGGGTTTAATCCATCATCATTCTTTAGCTCACTCCACCACCCCAGTTCAGACATGGCCATATGCAAATCAGTCTGACCCTGTGACTCATGGGAACAGTCCAGCCCAAACTGCCAAGCCATGTCTTCCCTGGACCGGAAACAAGTATCCTGGGACCGGTTTCTGGCTATTCAGCCCTCATCAGCCAGGCTAGCTTGAATCCAGTGGCAAAGTGAGCAAGGGACCTACTTCTGGGCATACCCTGCCAACTTAGGGCGAACAAAGCGATACCAAAGGGGATGATGGACGGAGCACTTGAGCTAATCAAACACTCACCCCCAGTCAACTGATCTGGGTTTAATCCATCATCATTCTTTAGCTCACTCCACCACCCTAGTTCAGACATGGCCATATGCAAATCAGTCTGACCCTGTGCCTCATGGGAACAGTCCAGCCCGAACTGCCAAGCCATGTCTTCCCTGGACCGGAAACAAGCATCCTGGGCTCGGTTTCTGGCTATTCAGTCGTCATCGGCCAGGCTAGCTTGAATCCAGTGGCAAAGTGAGCAAGGGACCCACGTCTGGGCATACCCTGCCAACTTAGGGCGAACAAAGCGATACCAAAGGGGATGATGGATGGAGCGCTTGAGCTAATCAAGCACTCAACCCCAATCAACTGATCTGGGTTTAATCCAGCATCATTCTATAGCTCACTCCACCACCCCAGTTCAGACATGGCCATATGCAAATCAGTCTGACCCTGTGCCTCATAGGAACAGTCCAGCCCGAACTGCCAAGCCATGTCTTCCCTGGACCGGAAACAAGCATCCTGGGACCGGTTTCTGGCTATTCAGCCGTCATCAGCCAGGCTAGCTTGAATCCAGTGGCAAAGTGAGCAAGGGACCCACGTCTGGGCATACCCTGCCAACTTAGAGGCGAACAAAGCGATACCAAAGGGGATGATGGACTGAGCGCTTGAGCTAATCAAACACTCACCCCCAGTCAACTGATCTGGGTTTAATCCATCATCATTCTTTAGCTCACTCCACCACCCCAGTTCAGACATGGCCATATGCAAATGAGTCTGACCCTGTGCCTCATGGGAACAGTCCAGCCCGAACTGCCAAGCCATGTCTTCCCTGAACCGGAAACAAGCATCCTGTGACCGGTTTCTGGCTATTCAGCCGTCATCAGCCAGGCTAGCTTGAATCCAGTGGCAAAGTGAGCAAGGGACCTACTTCTGGGCATACCCTGCCAACTTAGGGCGAACAAAGCGATACCAAAGGGGATGATGGACTGAGCGCTTGAGCTAATCAAACACTCACCCCCAGTCAACTGATCTGGGTTTAATCCATCATCATTCTTTAGCTCACTCCACCACCCCAGTTCAGACATGGCCATATGCAAATCAGTCTGACCCTGTGCCTCATGGGAACAGTCCAGCCCGAACTGCCAAGCCAGGTCTTCCCTGGACCGGAAACAAGCATCCTGGGACCGGTTTCTGGCTATTCAGTCGTCATCGGCCAGGCTAGCTTGAATCCAGTGGCAAAGTGAGCAAGGGACCCACGTCTGGGCATACCCTGCCAACTTAGGGCGAACAAAGCAATACCAAAGGGGATGATGGACGGAGCGCTTGAGCTAATCAAGCACTCAACCCAAATCAACTGATCTGGGTTTAATCCAGCATCATTCTATAGCTCACTCCACCACCCCAGTTCAGACATGGCCATATGCAAATCAGTCTGACCCTGTGCCTCATAGGAACAGTCCAGCCCGAACTGCCAAGCCATGTCTTCCCTGGACCGGAAACAAGCATCCTGGGACCGGTTTCTGGCTATTCAGCCGTCATCAGCCAGGCTAGCTTGAATCCAGTGGCAAGAGTGAGCAAGGGACCCACGTCTGGGCATACCCTGCCAACTTAGGGCGAACAAAGCGATACCAAAGGGGATGATGGACGGAGCGCTTGAGCTAATCAAACACTCACCCCCAGTCAACTGATCTGGGTTTAATCCATCATCATTCTTTAGCTCACTCCACCACCCCAGTTCAGACATGGCCATATGCAAATCAGTCTGACCCTGTGCCTCATGGGAACAGTCCAGCCCGAACTGCCAAGCCATGTCTTCCCTGGACCGGAAACAAGCATCCTGGGACCGGTTTCTGGCTATTCAGCCGTCATCAGCCAGGCTAGGTTGAATCCAGTGGCAAAGTGAGCAAGGGACCCACGTCTGGGCATACCCTGCCAACTTAGGGCGAACAGAGCGATACCAAAGGGGATGATGGACGGAGCGCTTGAGCTAATCAAACACTCACCCCCAGTCAACTGATCTGGGTTTAATCCATCATCATTCTTTAGCTCACTCCACCACCCCAGTTCAGACATGGCCATATGCAAATCAGTCTGACCCTGTGCCTCATGGGAAAAGTCCGGCCCGAACTGCCAAGCCATGTCTTCCCTGGACCGGAAACAAGCATCCTGGGACCGGTTTCTAGCTATTCAGCCGTCATCAGCCAGGCTAGCTTGAATCCAGTGGCAAAGTGAGCAAGGGACCCACGTCTGGGCATACCCTGCCAACTTAGGGCGAACAAAGCGATACCAAAGGGGATGATGGACGGAGCGCTTGAGCTAATCAAGCACTCAACCCAAATCAACTGATCTGGGTTTAATCCAGCATCATTCTATAGCTCACTCCACCACCCCAGTTCAGACATGGCCATATGCAAATCAGTCTGACCCTGTGCCTCATAGGAACAGTCCAGCCCGAACTGCCAAGCCATGTCTTCCCTGGACCGGAAACAAGCATCCTGGGACCGGTTTCTGGCTATTCAGCCGTCATCAGCCAGGCTAGCTTGAATCCAGTGGCAAAGAGTGAGCAAGGGACCCACGTCTGGGCATACCCTGCCAACTTAGGGCGAACAAAGCGATACCAAAGGGGATGATGGACGGAGCGCTTGAGCTAATCAAACACTCACCCCCAGTCAACTGATCTGGGTTTAATCCATCATCATTCTTTAGCTCACTCCACCACCCCAGTTCAGACATGGCCATATGCAAATCAGTCTGACCCTGTGCCTCATGGGAACAGTCCAGCCCGAACTGCCAAGCCATGTCTTCCCTGGACCGGAAACAAGCATCCTGGGACCGGTTTCTGGCTATTCAGCCGTCATCAGCCAGGCTAGGTTGAATCCAGTGGCAAAGTGAGCAAGGGACCCACGTCTGGGCATACCCTGCCAACTTAGGGCGAACAGAGCGATACCAAAGGGGATGATGGACGGAGCGCTTGAGCTAATCAAACACTCACCCCAGTCAACTGATCTGGGTTTAATCCAGCATCATTCTTTAGCTCACTCCACCACCCCAGTTCAGACATGGCCATATGCAAATCAGTCTGACCCTGTGCCTCATGGGAAAAGTCCGGCCCGAACTGCCAAGCCATGTCTTCCCTGGACCGGAAACAAGCATCCTGGGACCGGTTTCTAGCTATTCAGCCGTCATCAGCCAGGCTAGCTTGAATCCAGTGGCAAAGTGAGCAAGGGACCCACGTCTGGGCTACCCTGCCAACTTAGGGCGAACAATGCGATACCAAAGGGGATGATGGACGGAGCGCTTGAGCTAATCAAACACTCACCCCCAGTCAACTGATCTGGGTTTAATCCATCATCATTCTTTAGCTCACTCCACCACCCCAGTTCAGACATGGCCATATGCAAATCAGTCTGACCCTGTGCCTCATGGGAACAGTCCAGCCCGAACTGCCAAGCCATGTCTTCCCTGGACCGGAACCAAGCATCCTGGGACCAGTTTCTGGCTATTCAGCCGTCATCAGCCAGGCTAGCTTGAATCCAGTGGCAAAGTGAGCAAGGGACCCACGTCTGGGCATACCCTGCCAACTTATGGTGAACAAAGCGATACCAAAGGGGATGATGGACGGATCAGTTGACTGGGGGTGAGTGTTTGATTTGCTCTAACGCTCCGTCCATCATCCCCTTTGGTATCGCTTTGTTCGCCCTAAGTTGGCAGGGTATGCCCAGACGTGGGTCCCTTGCTCACTTTGCCACTGGATTCAAGCTAGCCTGGCTGATGAGGGTTATGAACCCAAAACCGGTCCCAGGATGCTTGTTTCCGGTCCAGGGAAGACATGGCTTGGCAGTTCGGGCTGGACTGTTCCCATGAGGCACAGGATCAGACTGATTTGCATATGGCCATGTCTGAACTGGGGTGGTGGAGTGAGCTAAAGAATGATGATGGATTAAACCCAGATCAGTTGACTGGGGGTGAGTGTTTGATTAGCTCAAGCGCTCCGTCCATCATCCCCTTTGGTATCGCTTTGTTCGCCCTAAGTTGGCAGGGTATGCCCAGACGTGGGTCCCTTGCTCACTTTGCCACTGGATTCAAGCTAGCCTGGCTGATGATGGCTGAATAGCCAGAAACCGGTCCCAGGATGCTTGTTTCCGGTCCAGGGAAGACATGGCTTGGCAGTTCGGGCTGGACTGTTCCCATGAGGCACAGGGTCAGACTGATTTGCATATGGCCATGCCTGAACTGGGGTGGTGGAGTGAGCTAAAGAATGATGATGGATAAAACCCAGATCAGTTGACTGGGGGTGAGTGTTTGATTTGCTCTAACGCTCCGTCCATCATCCCCTTTGGTATCACTTTATAAAGTAGCCATTTTCTTGTCCCAAATATTCATGCCTTATGCCAGTGTCCTGACTCAGATAACTGTGAATGGCTCTGATGTTGGGGTTTGTTTATTCCTTGCATAGCGAGACACAAAAGTGATTAGTTGTTGGCAGGATGGGCCATTCTGCCAAGATAGATGGGGCAGAGCTCTTCTTTGTCCCACTTACACTTCAACGGGCTTGGATCCAGCACACAAGAAGGAACCCGACACCTAGCCTTTTGTCACCCCAGACATCTAGGAGCCTTGACAGGGGAACGGAAGAACTTTCCAGAATCAGAGGTGAGGGTAGCATAGGGAATACCCCACTTCATAGACTGGCACCAGGTATATATATATTGGACCTCCAATCCCACTTTTCTGTACACTGTGGACATTACAGAAGAACAATTGCCCTGCTCCCCAGAGGACTGTCCTGCTGCTTGTAGCCTACCTTCCCTCCTGAAGGACTGCCCTGCTGCTTGAGGACGGCTTTCACCCCCAGAGGGCTATCCCTGCTGATTGAAGGCTATGCTGCTTTCTGAGGAAGAAGACTGGACCTGCTCCCTTCATCTAAGGCTTTCCTGAGTCACTTCAAGGGTCAGAAGGCTGACCTCATGTCTGAACTACAGGGCCACCACAAGCTGCAGAAGCCTTCCTGCAACTGTCCACCTGACCTGCTGCACTGGCTCTGCTTGGGCTTACAACTAGACCTGCCTGAGCCCTGCTGGTGTCTGCTGGAGTGAGTTCCTGATCCTCAAGAGGCACCTCCTGTAAAGAAAGGTGAAATCCTGACGTATTGGGCTCTTCACAACTATGAACGGGCCTGTTCGCACACACACTCTGCTGTCCATGATGAATGCCAAGGTGAAGCTCTGGTAAACCTAACTCTTTGGCTACAGTGACCACCAGCGATGACCAGCAGCACGAGATCTGCACTTCATGCTGCACCAACAACAACAACAGACAACCATGATCACCAAAGCAAAGCTCTAGCAATGACCGCCTGCAACACTCAATCGGATCTTTGTGCTTTGGCGACCACCTTCCATGAAGCTGTCCCTGCTCCTCGCAGCCTCTTCCACCGCAAGTGGAACTCTTCACGCCAGACTCACCGACAAAGGAACTCTCCTATATACTACTGGGGTCACTTGACACTAAGCTACGCACCGAAAATGATCGTGACCTTCTCGATCTAATGCTTACCTTGGCTTGCAAAGTTATTCTATGTAACTGGAAGAATTACAAAGCTATGTCCAACAAAATGTGGCAGGAATGGTTAACCTTTTTGAGACGAGCGCACAACTTAACTCTTACCCCTTGGCGCTCAACTAATACAAAAATGTGGCGCTTGCTTGACTCCTCACCCCTCGTCTTTAATCCCCCATGATCAACTTTGCCACTCTCAGGCTCAATAGTTAGTATACGATATGCCTTTGTGATGTCAATCACTCAGTCAGGAGACCACTGAAGAATATACCTGAAGCGGCAGCTGACTGTGGGGAAGTTCCATTGGGGACCCTTTTCTTTTCTTTCTTTCTTTCTCTTTACCTCACTTGTTTTCTTATTATTTACTTTCACTATAGTGGGTCCTTTGTCAGTACTCTTAGCAAATGCGAATGTTAGCGTCTCAACTGAGATAAAAGATCAGTCATAACCAGAAGATGACTTGGATTTAAGACCTCGGATTTCTCCGATTAAATATGCTTAAATAAGTATCACCTATCTGCTAATGTTAACATCTTCTTCGACTCTAATAGAGTACAGGACAATTGCATATGTCTTAAACTTGCGGTGAAATTCCTAATTAATGAGTACTGTAATATGCTATGTCGTTTTTTTTCTTTTATTGTACACCTTCTTAAAACCCTAATAAAAAGTATTTGAACAAGAAGGTAATTTTTTCAGCAGGACTAACCTATTCCCTGTATCTGGCTCGCACTCTATAGCGGTGGGCCTCAACTTGTGACTTTCCCCCAGTTTAGCATGTCCATATGACTATGAGTGGCCCAAGGTGCTTTTAGGCGCTATATCTACAAAAGACTTTGAAGTGACACATCTCTAGTTTTACTGATTGAAATGTACTCTATTTTTCTAAATTGGTTTGGAATTTTTCTTGCACTACTGATTGGATTTTTGTTTTTTGGTTTTGGTTTGTTTATTAAAATGTACTCTTTTATTCTAAATTGGTTTGGGATTTTTCTTGTGTGGTGTTTTCACTTTATTACTGTTTGTGTGCCTCATAAATAATTTACACATTGTATCTAAGTTAAACCGGACTGTTTTTGTGGCAAGCTACCAGAGGGATAAGCACAGCTTAATTTAGTGACTTTTGTAGTTCACCCTGACAAGGATTGTGGTTGTTGCGTGATTGGGGCTTCCACCCCGTGAACCAATAACCCGATTTCTTACATAGTTAATTTAAGCACAGATGCAAACGACAAAGGTTGTAGTTAGCTGAGGGTGGCCAGTCGTGCACAATCTGGCTTTGCCATACACATAATGTTAGCAGCATAAGCAGATAATTTACCTTTAGGTCTGTTTTTTTGGATATGCTCAGGTTGAAAGTTTTAATGTAATTTTATAAAGGAGCCAAGTAGATGAGCCTTTGACTCACACACAAATACCTTCTAACACTGGTTCCATGACCAATAGAATACAATCTCTTTTGTGAATTTGTAAATAGTGAATGAATTACATGTGCTGATGGTCAATCTTTGTAATGATTTTAATTAATTGTATACAATAACATTTTATGCACACTTAAAAAGGAGAAGCACCAAAGGGAAGTCTGTCATTGAATTTTCTTTAATCAGAAGTGGGTGACACAGTCCCATTAACAAAAGGACAGACTTCAGGATCTGTGTGAAGGAGGTGAATAATAAGAATTTCAGGCCAGTATAAGGCGAAAGAAGATCCTGATTAAGAAAGGAGCACCAGTCTTTTTATTAAAAAGACTGAGCAAACACTGACTTCCCTAAAGGAGCAGTTTTGAATTTGTATTGCTAAAAGTTCTTTAGATTTTTAATGAGTCTTCCTGTAACAAAACCTGTTTGAACCAATCATGTGAGCTGAGGCTTTAACATGTCTAATGCAATGTCAAGAATACTCACAAAAGGGTTGCAGTCAGTGTTACAAAAAGATATAGAATGACAGATGCTTGGAAGTAAAATGCCTTTCATGTCTTAGGAAGGTCAAGATCATCATATGCAATTGAGGGAAATTATATATAGCTGTACAAGTTCAAGAGCTATAATAGCAGAGCAGAGAGGGTAAAAATCACTAAAATTGTCACTCAAATTTGATAAAAGATTAGCTCAGTGATGTCTCAAAGTCAATCTAAAAAATAATTGGGCAACGAGTTAAAAGGCATTAATGAATAAATCACTTAAATGCCTACTTAAAAAATATGAAGATTAGCCTATAGACAAAATCAGCCATGCACCGTCATATGATAATTAAATAAATAAATGAAAAAGCTGCCCCTATTAATGTGAGAAACTATAGGTAGTTTGTCAGTAACATCCACAAGTACACAGAATGCACAGTTGTCACCTTGCCGGAGAGAACCAATGCACACCAAGGAGAGCGATTCTGCAACAGCAGCAACACCTGAAATTCTGTGTGCTGGGGAACGCCTGGTAAGGCTGAGTGGGAGCGCAGGATGGTGCGGGGATGGCATCCATAATAAATCAGACAGACGCTAATACTACTATTAAGGATCCGACCGATTTAAAACCTCAGCCGCACCGGTCAAGGTGGTGCGTGTGTGCTGACATAAGGGCCTGTTGTAGAACCCGGGTGGCTCAGTACATCCCATCCAATGTTAGATGGCAGGAACCACCCTGGCGTGGGCGTATACAAAGTCAAGGGGTCTCTGACTGGGAGCCAGGTTAAATCTCAGTCCAAACAAGTGGCTTCTCACACTCAGCGGGGCCCAGGGCACTCCCGATGCTGAAGCGTATGTCCCCGTTTTGCCCGTGCGAGTTAAGCTCTCTCCGTTGGCCCCATGTTGGGTGGCGCCAGGGCTGCAAGAGTCCTCAGTCACTTCCTAACCCCCTGGTGTTTGATTGTCGTTGGGCACTGGCATGTCCTTGCCTTCTTTTTCCTCCCTATCTCGGGATGCAGTTGGTCGGAACCATGATATATTTTGCGTAGTCATCTTTTACCCTCACCAGGCAGTTATCATAGTTTCATTTACTTTTCTAAAATGGGGTGCAGAACTTCTAAATGTGGTCATGGTCTCTCACTAGGACATGATCCCCATTCTCCAGGTGCCTTTCCATGGCCATCCGTGTCTGACTGGCTCTTTCGTTAGTCTTACGGCACCTCATTTGTGTGCCCTCTGCATCCAACATGGCTGAATGCTAGCCTCGTCTCGTTGGAATGCTGTCCTATACATGCCTTTGAAACATCAGGTGCATGGGGGTGCAATGTTTTGTGCAGTGGGAGGTGTTGCGATATACCCTCAGAAATCGGTGAAGACTCCACTCAAGGTATGTGTTTTGGTCCACCGCAATGCTAAGAACTTTATTTAATGTCCTCATGAACCTCTGCCCCGTGCCGTTGGATTGGGGCAGCTGAGGTTTTATCTTCTGTTGCTTGATTCCGAGTGCATCCAGGTATTCCGAAATTCTTTTCCCTGAAAAGGGAACCATTGTCCGCCGGATGGTCTTTGGTAGGCCATATGCTGCAAAGGTCTTCTCAAGTAGAGGCTTTACATGAGAGAATGTGTCATGGCCACCAGCTCTACAACACGGGAACTTGGACTGACCATCGACCATGGCCATGCCCAACCTGCCGTCCAGTAAGCTTCCAAAGTTCAAGCTGACTTTTACCCAGGTGGTCATTGGCGGGACTCCCCATGATTTGACAAATCTGGCGCTGTCGCACTGCTTTTCTACTCTGACGTCTATGCCCGAAAACCATACTATTACTCTCATTCTACCTTTTGTTTTCTCAGCCCCTTGATGTCCCTCATGGGCCAGTTCAATCACTCAGTTGTCCAGGGACTTGGGGATGATGATGCGGTGACCTCGCATTATGATGCATTCTGCCTTTGAGCTCACCTTTTCCCTTATTCTCCATAGATGCGATAGCCTGGTCTTCTCAGCTGGGTCCAACTGATTGGCATCCTGAAGGAATACCTTCCATCTATTGTTGCTGATGGCATCAACCACTCTCCTGAGGCCCTCGTCGATGTCAGTGGCTGGCCTGATGTCCTCAATTGTCAGCGCTCTCAGGCAAGCTACTGTAACTTCCATGCAAGTGAATTCTTCGGCCCCTTCACTGTCTGCGACCAGTCCATAAGCTCGGTCTGGGGGATGCCAGGACAGGAAGTCTGCCTGGTTGTTTTCTCCCAGCCGATACACCACACAGAACTGGTATGGTAACAGTTGTACCACCCATCACTCTATACTTGGGGGTGGGCGCGGGGCTGTCCTCCAAACACGCTCATCAGTGGATTGTGATCCGCTATCACTTGGGATTCCCAGCCATAGATGTATCAGTGAAATCTGCGCGTCCAGCGCTTCTGTTGCCGTGAGCACTCTGCTTGCTAATGCGAGGGTGGCCCTCACCCCTGGCTGCTGCTCCTGTTTCAGGACAGCACCCAGGCCAACCGGGCTTGCGTCCCCAACCAGTTTTGTTGCCCTGTCGGGGTTGAAGTACGCCAAGGGTGACATCTGCTGGGAAAGAGCTCTTTATCATGTACAATGCCTCTTCTTACTCTGGGACCCATTTCCACCTTGTTCCAGACTTTTTGTGTGCTCGGTGAGGCTCAAACAGGATGGCTAGTTTGAGCAGAAAGCAGCTGAAGTATGTTGCCTTGCCTAAGAAGATGATACCTCAGTCGGATTCTTTGGTGCGGGATTCTCTGTGATCGTTGTGGACTTACAGGGAACTACTTGCAGTCCCTCTCTGGAGAATACAAATCCAAAGAATTTGCCCTTGGGCTAAAAAAATTAGCATTTGTCCTTATGAAAAGTTAGTCCACCATCCCTTAACCACTGGAGAGTGGCTTTGAGGCACAGATGAAGTTCCGACAGGGTGGTTGAAAAGATGAGAATATCATCACTTAAGTTGAGGACCTCTTCCAGCCCCGATAGTGTTTTTTGATTTGCATTCTGAAATACTTTGCTGGCTGAATAGATTCCAAAATACAATCTCTTGTATCCTCTGAGCCCAATGTGCATAGATAATATCATAATGTAATGACTTTCCGGGTAGAGTACCAGTTGGTGTTATCCAGCGTTCATATCAACCTTTGAAAACCATCTTGCCTCATTCAGATCCACTATGATATTCTCCCTATCAGCCATTGTTGTGGTGATGTGCCTTTCTCAGCAGATTCAATGCTCCCATCAGGGGATATATTTCTTTGCCTATGTAGGCATTGATTTTAGTGTGAGAAGGTCAGAGGGGCTGCTGTGGGTGTAGTTGCTGATATTGTTTGCGGGTCATCACGTTGATAGAGGCCCACATATTGGTGTGCCAGTGATTTTGACCTTGCAAACCAGCTGAGGCCACCACCCTTGGGTTCCTGGAGCTGTGTAGGAGATGAGGAATGCCTCTTCCTCTTCTGGGTCCTCATCTTTGAGTTCCCCTACCCTCCACCGCTCTCTGCTCTTACTGCTGAGCTATGAGTGGTCACATACAATCAGGTGGCGAATGACCTTTGTTTGTGGCCCTTCTGCCATGGTCTTGGTGCCAAGATCCACAAAATGGTAGGGCTTGCTGCATGCTGAGCATGTACGCCCTGCGGTGGGCGCTTTTCCAAGAGGTGTTGTTCTATCTCAGTTTCTTCACAAGATTTCCGACCAAGCCCGGAGCTTCCTCTTGTGAGGTGGTCTTGTTGGCTGGCATTTTTGTTCTGATGGTCAGTCCTTCCACTCGGTTTAGTACCACTTCCATTTTTTCTGCCCTTGCGCTGGATAAGTCATACATGCGGGCAAGAATGAACATGTCTCCAAATTTGATCACAGGCTGTCTTGTTGGCCAATCCGCATACCTGTACCCGTTGTGCTTTGACCTCAGTTTGCTGGTTGTTATCAGTACAGGTGTATGCCAGAGCCCAAAGGTGGGCGTAAAAATTGTCCATGGACTCCCCCTCTCGCTGCCCGGCTTGGCACAATTTGAAACGTTCAAAATCAGGGTTCCGTTGGGGATCAAAGAGCGCATTGAGGGTGGTTATTGAGGCATCATAGTCATCAATGTCCTCCATACCCAGGAGGTGTATAAACAATTTGTATATTTCCTCACAAACAAAATGCAGCAGAAGTAACATCTTTACTTCATTGTCCTTTCCCTGGTGGCTCTGAAGGAGATCCTAAGCCGCCCCACCCAGATCTTTTACCTGAGGGCGGTGGTGATCAGGTCTGCCAGTTTGCTAAATGGTGACAGAGCCTCCACAGCTGTATGAGCTCTGTGAGCATCTTCCCCCTCTAGGTGTTACTTCAAAGAGGTTCGCGGAGCAGGCAGATGCACCCTGCACCACTCGCTCTTGCCGTGTCCCCGTCTGGTGTCTAGGCTGCTCTCAGGCTGCGTGCGCTGGGGCTGGTGCAGTTGCTATCGCTGCCGGAGGACGGGTGGGTTCCAGTGCTTTGTCAGCCCTGGAGTGGATCTTGATGCCGCAGACTGTACCTAGCGGTCTGCCCTCATCTCCAGTGTGCTGGGGGATGCCTGGTGAGTCTGAGAGGGATTGCAAGCTGATGCGGGGAAGGTGTGCGTTATAAATCAGGCAGACACTAATGCCACTATTTGGGACTGACCCTGAGCAGTCTGTCTCCATTTATTTCACACCTCGTCCGTTCCCGGCCAAGGAGGTGCGTGCTGACATCAGGGCGTGTTGTAGAGCCCGTGTGGCTCAGTACTTCTTGGGCCTGCGGACATGGATGGATGGATCACATACATGCCAACAATTTTAAGTTGGTAAAAGGGAGATTAAGGGAATTGATTTTCCCCATTGATTTACAAAGACGCAGAAGAAATTTTTTGTGGACGACATCTTGAATAAATCAATTTTGGTCTTACAAATTCAGGAGTCACCCACCTGAATCGGATTTGTTGGCATATATGGGACCGGACTAATGCCAATTTTGGCTTTCTATGTATAGCCACAATTTAATGATGAAGTTTAGTATGGGGCCATGTTGACACCTAAAGTATTTTCACCTTTGGGACGAGGCAGGGCCATGTTAGAACGGTACATCACATACCTTTCTTGAAATATAATGGGCAAAAAATAGTCAACTACTCTTAAAAAAAATGAGGGCCTGAGTTAGAGTTTGGCAGACAGGGTACTTTCCAAAAATCAAAAGTTGGGAGGAAGAAGCAGTTATTCATTCTGCTTCCATACTTAAAAGTTTATAATCAAAATGGAATGAATCATGTGTCTTTGACAAGCCAGGGTCTATTAGTGTTGTACAAATGCCCTCATACACTCTAACTTGTGGGTATCGGTATATCTTGGTTCTCCGCTAGAAGAGGTTAGGTGGTTGGTTTTTATCATTGGGTCCTTTTACGCCTGAGTTTCCCATTCTCCAGGCGGTCAACCTTCCTCCACCTGGAGGGAGACCACCTGGTTCTACGACGGTTGTGATTTTGTTGGTTTTTAGTGGTGCTCTGGTGGATGTGTGAGTGGTCCACCGCACCTAAATAATGATTGTTTAAGTTGGTCGACATGTTTCAGTCCATGGGTGTCTCTAAAGATCGGTGGAGTTTCTTCAGGACCGTAGTCATAGCGATCAGGAGGTGGATCGCTCTAACAATTGGATAAGTTAGTGTCACTTACCCATCTTCGTCATTGTTTCATTTAACTGACAAGTTTATAGCTTATAGTTCTACCTATAGCTTTGTGGGAGTTTTATTAAAACTCCGTTGGGTGCTACGGGAGCTCTCAAAGGTGCTACTTGCACGTCCTTGCTGTTGCTTCCTACCGTGACCCAGAAGTCAGGGTACTCTGTCCTAAACATGGTGGGGTACCCTGACTGTCAAATCCTAAGTCCATCATCTCAGTTATGATTCTGGTGGACTATCAACTTTCTGGCACTGGTGCTCAACTGGCTCTGCTTGCAGAAAGCTTACTCCGACGACTCAAAAATATGAGGGGTATCAAAGTGAGGGCATCAGACCGCCCACCCTATTTTGAGCGAACAGTCTCTTGTCTTTCTTTTCTTTCTGTCACAAACAGAAGAAAGGTAATGTCCCCCACCCCTAAGAGAAAACTCCAGTGGTGATCTAATTATTTGGTGGGTAGTAGTTCAGCCCGGAAGGAGAAGGAGATGACCATCGCCATTCTGACCAACAGTGGTCTGCCTGCCAAACCTTAAATCAGGTCCTGAGATACTCCTGAATCAAATCACATTTGAGTGGCGAGTGCTAGGCTGTAAGGCAGATATAATGTATTGATACAATGAAACCCGGTATGACTAATCAAGCAGAGGCTCATCTTCAAAATCCTTCACACCATCAACAAGGCCTACTGTTGAGTCAATGATTTAGAGGAGCATGACAATGGCAGTCACGATGTACCCTGCAAATATCTCCCTATGCAGCGGCGAGCCTGCGACTGGATAGACTAATTCCCAGTGCTGACAGGTTCCATGCCGAGCACAGGCAGGGTGCTCACTTGGCAAGACTAGTGTGCGCCTGCAGTTTGGGCAAAAGGGTCATATGGGTAGTTGGTAGCATCAGTGGCAGCTGGCATGTACAGAGGGTATTAGGGCGGGTGGGACAAAAATTAAAGTACAAAATAAGTAAAAAATTAACCTTACCTTCCTGGTGGGACATCCTCCTTGCTCGAGTCTTCTCCAGGCAGGCAGGCTCCAACTCGGGACCCAGGAAAATGCAGTAACCAATCCTGGCGCTACTTTCGTGCAGCATGAAAGTAGCACTAGGATTGGAAGAAGCGGCCTGTTTCGTTGCTTCTGAAGACACTAAAGCCCTATGCTGCCTCTAACTCAGCTCTCTCAGACAGCTGGGTTACAGAGGTTTAAAATACGCATGTATGTCTGGCTGTCGCAAGACAGCCAGACAAAGAGACATGCACACTTTAAACTTAAAGTGCCCTGCCCATCGCTGCTTTCTGCTATTGCCTTACTGGCAGCAGCAGAATTCAGAAAGCCCCGCCCCCATCCTGACGCTTGGCCCAAGGGTGGGGTTTTGAAAAATAAATGGTAGTAAATAAAGTTTATTATCATTTAATTTTTCCTTCTCTGGGGGTAATTTAGTGAGTGGGTCGAAGCTCCTTCAGCTTAATGGAGCACTAATCATGGTAAGAGTGGTAAGATTATACCTTTTTTGGGGGTTTATCCCATTATTCGTGGTACATGTCCTGCCCTCTCATGTCAGAACTCGGTACCCCCTCAATGGGCCTTTTCAGTTTGTGCTGCTGGGTTTAAATTCTAGACCCTCAAGTTTTATGAGCACTTGGTAGCAAAAGAGGTCAAGAACTTAAGAAATAAGGCATTGGCAGCACAATCCCCTGCTCCTGCTGCTGAATTCAAGAGTTCTTTGAGGAATTGAAGACCAAGGGCCACATGCATCAAAGAAAGAAATTGTGATTCCTAAATTGCGATTTTTAAGAAATCGCTACGTAGGAATCGCAATTACTTATGCATGTAGGAATTGCAAAAAAAATTGCGATTCCTACATATTCCTTAATAGCGACTCGCAAATTGCGACTCGCTATTAAGGAATGCCTTCCCATTCATTCCTAAGTGGCATTTATAAAATAGTAATGTTAACTTCAACTTTACCAGTAAAGAGAAATTATTATTACCATTCCAAAGATATAAAATATGACACAGCTACTCCTTTCTAATCAGGAATTACAGCTTAAAAGTGTATTGAAGAGTTCATTACGTTAACCCATGAGAGGAGTAGGCCTCACAGTAGTGAAAAACGAATGTAGGTGTTTTTCACAACCAGGACATGCAAAACGTAACAGTAAATGTCCTACCTTTTACTTACACAGTGCCCGGGGAATAGCTATCAAGGGCCTACCTTAGGGGTGACTTATGAAAGGAGAGTTTAAGGCTTGGCAAATGGTGTTAAATGCAAAATCGTAAGGGCAGTTCAGAACTGCACACACAGGCTCTGCAGTGGCAGGCCTGAGACATGTTGAAAGGGCTACTTGTGTGGGTGGCACAATCGGTGCTTCAGGCCCACTAGTAGAATTTAACTTACAGGCTGTGGGTATATAGTACACCACTTTAGGGACTTACAAGTAAATTAAATATTCCAATAGGCTATACACCAATGTTACCATGTTTAGGGGAGAAGCGCATGCACTTTAGCACTGGTCATCAGTGGTAAAGTGCTCAGAATTCTAAGGCCAACAAAAAGATTCAGCAAAAAGAAAAGAGGAGGTAAGCAAGCAAATAGTTTGGGTGAAGACCATCCTAAGGCTGACAGGTCTAGCATTGGTATTTCTGAGACAGTCATGTCAGTCAATATTCTGGTAATGTAGTCTTCCTCAGCTCCAGCAAACGTCCGTATGCAACATCCTGACATGCAATCACACAATTTCCAGTGGTCAGCGCCTACTAGGAGGAACAAGACTTTAAGGCACTAGTCAAGAAGTGCACAGGTTTGCACTAGCCTTAAATGCCTTCCTCAATATTGAAGGCAAGTTATAGATGCTTGTACTCACTAGTTGGTAACTGTTCCTGTAGGGGAGAACTGTAACCTATTTGGCTACATGAAAAAAATGTAAATAGATGGTCTCTATGTGTGACCATCCATTTACATTTTTTTCATGTAACCAAATAGGTTACAGTTCTCCCCTACAGGAACAGTTACCAACTAGTGAGTACATGTATGTCTTTGGGAGCACTGGTACTGGACCTACTTTTTCTACAACCGCTCCCCGTCCCCCCCTCTTTAAGTGTTTAGTGAAGTTATAGATGCTCTCAGCTTTGTTTGTGATGGCTTTTCAGAGGTATCGGTCTGTTGTGTTCTGGATTTTCTCTAGTCTGACATGTTGCTGACCTTACCCCAGCCCTATTGGCATGCAGAGTCACCGAACTGACACCTTACAAATTCTTTCTAATTCCATATCCTGTCAGCTGTTAGAGTCCCTACCAATATGAGGTACTAGACTGACACATGACTGATTACTCCTTCCTCCTGATAGGGCTCAATTATGCCGAGCTTCAGATTTGCCAGCCTTGCTTGTGACTGTCTCTTCACCAGCTCTCTAACCTTTTACAGGCATGACATGCCACTCAATATGACTTTCAGTGACATAGTGATGCATATGAGTGACTGTGATCCACCAGTTTTGTAGCCAGGAGCAGTCCCAACATGCTAGTATTAATGTTAGCTCATATTAGGGGTGACCAAGTCCAGCCGCAGAAAGCTAAAATCTGTTAAGGGTTTCAGAATGACCAGGAGATATGAAATACCTTTCATTGCCACTTATTGTATGTAAAATGTCCTCATACCTAATCATTGTGGTTAAGGTGAAAATATGAAAAGTGCACCTAAACCTCGAGACCATCCCTATATCAGGAGTGGACGCCCTTTTCACACCCCCTCCAAATTGCAATTCGAAATGCCTGGTCATTTCCATCTTGCATTAACATTAATATACAGTTAGAAAACATACATTACATATGTATAAGGTTTTAAATGTATGAGTACCGATGAGTATGTCTGTGCGTGTGGCTACATATGTATTTTTTTCATACACCTTTACCAAATACATTTAATTAATTAACACTGTAACATATGAAGGGGCTCAAACACAAAGGTAAACCTATAGAAGAGTAAATCTACATGTGTAAATGTACTTCTACCCTTTTGAGTTACTTTTGTACTTTTGGCTGTTCACCATTTGCAAGTGTAAAGTTACTCAAAAGTGTATACTTGTATATCTCTACCCTTTCAAACGGGGTGGAACCAAATTTATTATAGTAAGTTACTCATGCCAGAAGGAGCTGTAGTAGGTCTAGCTTTCCATATGGCCAGCCACTAATACTGCATCCTCAGGAAGATATATTTTTGTGTATTTGTAAAGCACACTATCAGCTGTGAGGGTATCCTGGCGCTGTGTAGGTGTGTGTGCTAGCCCTGCCTATGGTAGGTTGGTTAAATGAAAAGCCAGGGCTTCAGGTTCTTGTGGAATTCAAGAAGACAGGAAAATGCTGTAATGTGTAGTGGGAGGCTGTTAGAGAACGCCCATCCACCTGATCTTGGTGATATCTTCAGGCATTCCCCATCTGATGTCACTTTGTCTTGTGTTCCCTATGGATCTCATTGTTGTTTTCCCTAAGTTAGTCTAACTGTGCATGTTGTAGGACACTTTTGCTTTGCACACATTACAAAATATCAAGCTTGTTTTTGTGCCACATTGTTATTTCACAAATAGGCTGCACATGTTTTCGTATTTTGCTCTTCTGCTCGGATTCAATCTGCACATCTCATACAAGGGCAAGCAATACTGTTTCCTGTTATTCTCTGTGGTCGGACACTAGCACCCAAACATAAAAGAGAAATCCAGCTGCTGTTTTTGAACACACAGATTTTATCATATAACCCAGGACTTTTTGCTTTGAAGACACACAGAGTGAAGAAAGATGCAGATCAGCTACCTATGTATGCCAGTTACAGGGTTTCGCCATTAATCTAAGGGATCTAAAATATTACATAGTTTCTCACTGTGATTGTAGGCTTTGGCAAATCTGTCAGCTAATATGACAGGGCTTTATATTGTGTATGATCTCTTAATTATGCTAGTCTCATTGTTGACCTGCATTTCTTTTCTGATAGCAGCGCAGTTGCTTCATAATATAGCACAATAGTTTCAATAAATATTGTGAGCTTTCTTTGTGTCTCTTTTTCATTTATTGTGGACATGTATGAGTGAGAGAACGAAAGGTGATGGCATGCTACCGCAATCCCCGAGAGGGTCTAAGGTGTTGTGTTCTGCAGTGCCAAATCACTTGCCTCTCTGGAAAGGTTAGGAGGGCAAGTGAGGCACTATAAGCTAGTCAAATTTGGGCCCATAGATATTGATGCAATATTTGTATTTGTATTTATTGGTATTTGTAAAGCTCATCAATCATCCCGAGGGACATCACAGCGCTAGGACGGGTTTTAGTGCAGTACAGGTTGGTCAATTGATAGGATCACGCATCTAGGGAACAGGGTGGTTTTCAATTTTTTTCTGAACAGCAAGTGATCATCGAACGCCGAAGAAATAATGACCTATTTAAAAACGTACAGATAAAAGGAAAAGTACAAAGATCGGCAGAGCATTGGGCAAATTGGGAAAAGACAATCATAAGTCTAATTGATAAATTTGGATCCCAAAATAAAAACCACAGAAGCAAACCAAGGCCAATAACTTCCGAACCCCTTGGCTTCATAATGTGTAAAAAAAGACTCTAAATCAGGAACTTAGAAAGTTACGAGGAAAAGATCAGATCACGGGTGAAGACACAAAGAGACAAATTTACAAATTAAGGCAAATTTATAAAAAAGAGGCTTGGAAAGCAAAGAATAATCAACAAACTGAAATGTGGTTAATATTACTGGAAACAAGTAAATCAAACAACAATAGGAAATTTTGGGCAGAAATTAACAAAATAGCAAACGGATCCTTCCGTGATCACAATGCAAACATATTAGAGATAGATTGGATACATTATTTAGCTCAAACCCAAGGGAACAACAGTAATTACCTAGCAATGAAAAAAGATCACACTATCCAATCCCAACAAATAAGTGAAGAACCCGACCAAAATTTTGAAGAAAATTGGATTAAAATTCATCAGGTACAAATGGTCTTACAAAAACTAAGGTCCACGGGTGCCCCTGGCCCAAACGGTTTGCCAAATGGGCTCTTTAAATATGCCCAATTATTTTGGGCAGAATATCTTACCCCACTGTTCAATCACACTTTTCAAATGGAAAGTATCCCACCTTCATGGAGAGGGAGCATTTTGCATCCAATTTTAAAGCAGGCGCTAGATCGGACCCAGCGAATTATAGGCTGATTGCCCTTATTGACGTAGAGGCTAAAATATACGCGTCTAATCTTCTGACAGCATTGGAAGAATGGGTTTCCATGAGCAAGATCCTCCCTATCACACAGACCGGGTTCAGGCCGGGAACAAACACGTTGTGTAATTTGTTAGCCTTAAACCTTCTTGTTGAAAAAGCTAAGGACAAATCAACGAAATTATATACCTGTTTTGTCGACTTAAAAGCAGCATTCGACACAGTATCTAGGGATCTCCTATGGCAAAAGATGGCAAATTGGGGCATTCCATCAAAGTTACTACAGGCCATCATCAACCTGTACACATCTACCTGGGTCAAGATAAAATTAGGGAATGGTGAAAGAACAACAGCAAAGATCCCAACGCACATTGGCCTAAAGCAGGGATGTGTACTGGCCCCCACTCTTTTCAACATTTTTACTGCAGACTTGGATAAGAAGCTAACAGAAGTCCAAAGCGATCCTCCAAAGATAGCACACCGCAGAATAAGAAGCATGCAGTACGCAGATGACATTGTCCTATGTAGTCAGACCCCAATGGGCCTACAGCGTTCAATTACAATGCTACTCGAATATACTAGGGAGCACGGTTTGTTCATTAATTACAAAAAAAACGAAGGTCATCTGTTTTTCATCACACATAGGACAAAACAAAAAGTTTAAATGGCACGCAGCAGGAAACACCATAGAACAGATTGTGGCATACAAGTACCTAGGAGTAGTGGTAGACTCAAGGTTCATATTAAAAGATCACCAACTAACCAGAAAAGCCCAGGCAAATAAATTACGCTTTGCTTTAAATTTACTAAAAACAAAACTGAAGTGCCCATCCAACTTATATTTATTAAAAGTCATTGCTGCTAAGTTTCTTCCAACGCTTACGTACGGCTCTGAATTATTCAAAGGACAAGATGCAAACTTCCTGAATCTCCAACAATCAGGGCTATTTAAATACATCTTTCAGATACCACAGTTTGTATCTCAAGCCCAAGTACGTCTGGAATTCGGGCTATTAAATCAGCACCCAGTAAGACAAGCAGCAATAATAAAAATGTGTTGGAAACTAAAAGCAGCACAAGAGGATTCCTTGATGGGTCACTGCTGGACCGAAATAAAGAATCAGACAAAGGGAAAAAAGCCTGGAACACAGTATTGGAAGAAGCATTGGTAGCCCTCAAAATGCAAGAAGCCTGGAACACTAACTACAGCTTTGCAGCTTTTAAAAAAATAGCCAATAATGCGGCAAAACAAAAAGCCTGGATCACAGACAAAGCCGCCCTAGCAAAGAAAAAACACGGCTGGATGGTATTACCCTCATATGAGAGATGTTCCCCCAATCATACCTAGTTAATCATATAACAACAGCAATTCAACAATTGCTACTTCGAATTCGGTTGGGGGCTTTCATCTCAAAAGATCAGGTTCCAGCATGGAAACAAACATGGCCAACAACACTATGCAGACTCTGCGGCAAAGTGGAAGAAACTCTGATTCATTTATTGTGCATTTGTCCAACTGTGAACAATCTGAGACGTTATTATTTATTACAAGCATTTCGTATACATCAAATTAGATCATGTCGGCCAGCAGTAATGTTAGTACTGAATAGTCAACTGTTACAGGTAGCATGTAGGGCCACCAGATTCCTGCAGAAAGTCAATTCCTTACTACAGAAATCTGAAAAATAGCATCTTGGAATCTTGAGGCATATGAAAAGAATGATGTAAAATTTACAGTTTTCTTTTCCCCGGTCTTGTTTTTTAGATATTTTTATTATGCAAACATTGTACTGTTATTTAAGGATCTGCACACTGTGGCACATCTTAGAGTATGAAATCAAATGGCTATAATTTAAGGATTGAGGAGTAAATCACTGCACAGTATCTAATTCAACGTTAATATTGTAAACACGATAGCATACACTATCTGTGCATTCTTTTTTATTTTTTTAACATTATATGGATGATTTTAGAACAAAAATTGTAAAGGTTTTAATTAACTATATACAATAAAATGTACTTACTTACTTACTTACTTACAAGTGATCATCTGTCAGGCGAAGATCAAAGGGTAGGTTGTTCCAAAGGACCGCAGCTAATTTGGAAAAGGACTGGTCGCCCATCCTGACTTTGGATGTGCGTTTGACTGAGGCGAGAGCTTGATGACACGATCTCAAGTACGCGAAGGGATATGGAATTGTAGCTTATCTTGCAAGATGTGTGGCCCTTTTTTATGCAAAGGTTTGTGCGCAAAACAAAGGTGCTTGAAACTGGCTCTCTGGCGGACTGGTAGCCAATGTAATTCCTTCAAGCAGTGTGATGCTGAGCTGTATTTTTTTTTTATTACATATTAATTTTGCGGCGGCGTTCTGGACCACCTGGAGTCTAGAGAAAAGATAGTCGGCCATGCCAACATAAAGGGCGTTGCCGTAGTGCAGTCTGCTCAGGAGCAGAGCCTGTGTTACCGTTTGTCTACAATTTAATGGGATCCAGGGAAAGAGTCGTCTGAACAATTTCAGTGTAGAAAAGGCTTTTCCGCACAACATGCGTACTTGGTCCTGCAAAGCTAGGGTGTCATCAAAAATTATGCCCAGGTCTTTTGCCGCACGTTTGGATTCTGGGGCGGTGCCTAGTGCCTGGGGCCACCAGCTATTGTCCCAGATCGCCTGGGCACCGCCGAAGAGCAGAATTTCAGACTTTCCGACGTTTAGTTTTAAACAGTGCTGGGACATCCAGCCTGCAAGTTCGGTAAGACAGTTTATTAAGTTGTTCTTAGCCTCGGTATTGGTCAGTCTGTTGATTAGGGGGATCACCAATTGAGTATCATCGGCGTTCGAACAGATGTCAAAACCCCATTTTCTGCTAATGTCCGCCAAAGAAGATACATATGCATTGAAAAGGGTGGGACTTAAGGTAGCTCTTATTCCCTACTTACTGATGCTCTATGGTCCCAGGCATAGTTATGTTTCTTAGCATAATCCTTGGAACAACTTCCGTATAAAATAAATGATAATATCAAAGAAAACCCACCAAAGTTCTATAATTGGTGACCAGGCCGTGATTGACATCATCCATTCATCCTTTGTACCACTTACAGCCGACACAGATGGCGTGCATGCACCCACACACGTTTGCGCACACACACCCACACACATACAAAAATACCACACACACTCCCTACCAAAAATACCCACAAACCCCCTACCAAAATTAGAAGACCCCTATCAGAAGGGCAGGGCCCATTGTACCAATAAAAATTCGGTTCTATGTTACACGATCTGCAAAAGAGTCAACATTTTATTTTAAATCTTTATTTCACTTCACATCAGCAGAACATTTCACACTCAGTATAATTCATCATCGGATACATCAGTGGTGAGCTAGGAGCCAGATGTCAGGCAGGTTGAAAACACTTGATTCACAATTGGCAACCACAGTTGGCTATGTGCTTCTTACTACTTATGACAACAACACGCAATGGAACAGATGATACAAGTTCATCAAGAGAGACCAAAAACTGAGACTCAGAGAGAAACAAATGCAGCACTTAAACCATTCACCCATTCTTCATGTTGAATAGATGTACATCTGGAGTCATGGCCTTCTGTGGAGCTTTGGCATGTCAGCTTCTCCTGAGTTAGGCACTCACTGGAAGTAAATATTGGAAAACACAAAGAATTTGTTGAAGTATGAGTAGACTTGTCCATTCATTGAGTAGCATAAAACTCTCAGGTTTTCATGATACCCAAGGAATGTGTAAAATGCAAATTTACTGGGGTGATTACTTGCATATTATTTGATCATTCTACTATATGAATGTGTTTTGCTGTTTTTGTGAATAGTCAAGACCAGCCCCATCATAAGGTTTGTCAGAAGGATTTTGGGGTCATTCAGACCCCAGCAGTCAGTGCATGGAGGCTGCTGTGGATTCAGCATACTGTCTCCACCCATACCATGGCAGAGCACCCATCCTAGTTGGATGTAACAGTTGCAGCAGAATTATTCTTGCATTCACAAACAAACCCACAAAGCAGAGATTTATTTCAATACAAAACAAACAAATCCAATGTCCCTGACATGCAGGGTGTTTTCCCCTAGCCCATGGAGACCACAGTTGTTTTTCCCTGCCCGGTTTCGCCATGTCTCCAATGGCAGACACAGGCAGGACAAATCTGCTTTGGGAGGCCCACCCCTACAAAGAGTGGGTTTAATGCTGCATCAAAGGCAGAGACCTGTTTCAGATGGCGCACTGCCAGCGGACCCTGCACCAGCAGTCAATCAGCATTTGTCCTCCTCCAAATAAGAGGGGGAACTAAGAGTCTACCAGAGCAGTACCACACTAATTTACAACAGGACACTCACTCGGTAAAACGCTGATCCCCTTCTCTTCCATAATGATAGGATGAGTCTATTTATTAACTGGCACTAGTGCCCGTCTTTACTGGGCATTGGGAGGAGACGTGGCAGGCCCCAAAATGCCAATTAGCAGCAGGACTGCCACTCCCCCAAGTGCTAAATGACCCCCTCTGTCTTCCACTGAAAGGGCAATGACAAATGTCACTACTACCAAAGTTAGATGGTGGGACACAAGGCTATTTATTAATTGGCACTAGTGCCCCATTACAAGTCACTTCTCCCAAAGTTAGATGGTGGGAGGTGAAGCTATTCACTAATTGGCACTAGTGCCCCATGACGCATGTCACAACTACCAGAGTTAGATGGTGGGAGACAAGGCCATTTGTTAACTGGCACTAGTGCCCTTGACACATGTTACTACTAACAGAGTTAGATGGTGGGGATGAAGCTATTTATTAACTGGTACTGGTGCCCCTTCACATATGTCACTACTACCGGAGTTAGATAGTGGTAGATGGGGCTATTTATTAATTGGCACTAGTGCCCTTTGACACATTACATGTCAAAACTACTAAACTTATATGGTGGGATATGAGGCTATTTATTAATTGGCACCTGTGCCTTTTGACACGCAACCTCTACCAAAGATAGATGGTGGGAGATGAGGATATTTACTTATTGGCACTAGTACCCCATGAGATGTCACTACTGGGTGAAGACAAAGCTCTTTGACACGTTCCTACTACCAATGTTAGATGGTGTGAGACGAGGCAATTTCTTAATTGGCACTAGTGCCTCATGATACATGTCACTATTACCAAAGTTAGATGATCGGAGATGGCGCTATTTATTAATTGGCACTAGTGCCCTTTCACACATGCCAATACTACCAAAGGTAGGTGGTGGGAGATGAGGCTATTTACTAATTAGCACTAGTGTCCTTCGACGTATGTCACAACTACCATAGTTAGATGGGTGGAGATGAGGCTATTTAATAATTGGCACTAATGCCCCTTGACACATGTCACTACTACCAGGGTTAGATGGTGGGAGATGAGGCTATTTAATAATTTACACCAGTGCCCCTTGACACATGTCACTACTACCAGAGTTAGATGGTGGGAGAATAGGATATTTATTAATTGGCAACAGTGCCCCTTGACACATGTCACTATTGCAAAAGTTAGATGATGGGAGATGAGGCTATGTATTCATTGGCACTAGTGCCCTTTGATTAACCCTGGGCGGAGTTCGCGGAGTTGCACTATGCGAAGCTACGCGAAGTGCAAAAAAAAACTCAGTCGCACTACGTGGAGCTCCGCGAGCGGCGGAGTACGATAGGAAAATGCCGTTCGCGGTGATTGCACAGTGCCGGATGCTTGTCTGCACTGTGCAATCATTGCGAACAGCACCATGCACAGTGCAAGCTTACCTTTTCTGCAGCTCGAGTAGATTTTTACTCAAGCTGCAGCTTTCTCAACGCGAACGGGCAGTTTCTCAACGCGAGCAATGAGAAACCTGACCCCCCCGCATTGAGAAATCTCGCCAGAAGGTTTATTTTCCACGTTCACCAACTTGATGTTGGCGATCACGAACAAGGAAAAATCTAACCGTGGGCAATGAACTCCGCTCCGCTAGCAGAGATTGCAGAGATTTGTTAACTACACATTAAAAACACGGAATTCATGCAATAATTCCGACTCCATCACGTAGCGAAGTTTGCTACTGCACCCACAACCCTTTGATAAAACAACTTTACCTTTACATGATAAAAAGACATATAACCAATTCACAAAAGTGAACTTTGAAAAATTCCAGGCAATGAGAGAGGTGATGATTTTGGGGTCACCCCTAACCTAGGGGGAGGGCAAGCAGATGCATTGAACACAAAGAGCATATCATGCTGAACGATTCGGTGGTGGTCCCATCCTCCTAGGACCACCCCAAGCAAAGTTATGGGCAAACATACAATGCCAACCAAAGGCCCAGCAAAGCATTATGGGGAGAGATTCTAGAGTGCAGTGAATATTATAGTATTAGCTCTCAGCTGAGCCCGGAGAGCCTGCCCCTTGAGGAATGTTTTGATATTGGATACTATAATATTCACTGCACTCTAGAATCTCGTCCCATAATGCGCTGCAGGGCCTTTGGTTGGGATTGTATTTTTGCCCACAACTGTGCTTGGGGTGGTCCTAGGAGGATGGGACCACCACCGAATCGTTCAGCATGATGTGCTCTTTGTGTTCAAGGCATCTGCTTGGTTCTCTCCCTAGGTTAGGGAGGACACCAAAATCATCACCTCTCTCACTGCTTGCTGTATTTTAATTTTCACTTTTGTGAGATGACTATATGCATTTTTGCATGTAAAGATAGTTAATTGTTGATTTATCAAGGATATGTGAGGTTTCTGTTTTATTAATTGGGATGGGACAGAACAGAGTTTTTGTTCAATTCTGCAGAATTCTGCATAGTGGTACGCCGCCAACTACGCCCACCCTTAGAAAAAACTCGCCGGGAGGTGGATTTTCCTCGCTCGCCAACTTGATGTTGGTGAATGCGAGCGAGGGAAAAAACTCCACTCCGCTCCGCTGTGCGAAGCGGAGTTTTTCGGAACTCCGCAAGCTCTGCGTAACGCAGAGTGCGGCAAACTCCGCGAGCGGAGCGGAGTGGAGTTCACCGCCCAGGCTTACCTTTGATGCATGTCACTATTACCAACGTCAGGTGGTGGAAGGCGAGGCTATTTATTAATTGGCACTAGTGCTCTTTGATATGTGGCACTACTACCGTGACATGTGTCACTACTACCAACATCAGATGATGGGAAATTAGTCCATTTGTTAATTGGCACTATTGTCCCGTGACACATGTCGCTTCTACCAAAGGTAGATGTTGGCAGACAAGGCTATTCATTAATTGGCACTAGTTATCTGTGACACATGTCATTACTACTAAAGGTAGATGGTGGGACAGCTTCTGGTGGCCCCCTGCCCTCGGAAACCCATCCACCCTGACGGACCACGCCCGGAACCTCAGCATCATTCTAGACTCCTCCCTCACCTTGACCTGCCAGATCAACGCCATCACCTCCACCTGCTTCAACTCCCTCCACATACTCCGCAAGTCCTTCAAGTGGATCCCCCCCGAATGCAGAAAGACCGTCACCCACACACTCATAACCAGCAGACTGGACCTCGGTAATGCCCTCTACGCCGGAATCAACAAAACCCTGCTACACAAGCTCCAAACCATCCAGAACACCGCAGCCAGACTCATCCTGGGAACCCCACGACACGAGCACATGACCCAGCACCTATGAGACCTCCACTGGCTCCCCATTGAGAAGAGAGTAACCTTCAAACTACTCACCCACGCCTACAAATCCCTCCACAACATCGGACCCAAATACCTCAATGAAAGAGTCTCCTTCCATGTACCCAAAGAAGCCTCCGCTCCGCCGACCTCGCCCTGGCAGAGTCCCCACGCATCCGTAGAACCAGAGCAGGTGGAAGAGCCTTCTCCTACATTGCAGCAAAGACCTGGAACAAGCTCCCAGTCAACATCAGACGGTCCCCCACTCTGCACACCTTCAGGAAGAGCCTCAAGACCTGGCTCTTCGACTGATCCGGAGCTGCACCCGCACCCCCCAGCGCCTTGAGACCCTCACGGGTGAGTAGCGTGCTTTATAAACCCCTGATTGATTGATTTATTGATTAATTGGCACTAGTGCCCCATGACATCTGTCACTACTACCAAAGTTAGATGGTGGGAGATGAGGCAATTTATTAATTGGCACTATATGACTAATACCAAAGTTAGATGAGGGGAGATGAGGCTATTTGTTTTTAATTGGCATCAGTGCCATTCGACACACATCACGACAACCAAAGTTAGATGAGGGGAGATGAGGCTATTTATTAATTGGCATTAGTGCCCTTGCACACATGTCACTAGAACCAAAGTTAGATGGGAGATGAGGCTTTTATTAATTGGCACTAGTGCCCTTTGACACATTTTACTACTACCGAAGTTAGATGGTTGGAGATGAGGCTATTTATTCATTGGTACTAGTGCCCTTTCACACGTCACTACTACCAAAAGTAGATGGTGGGAGATGAGGCTATGTATTAATATGCACTAGTGCCTCTTGACACATGTCACTACTACCAGAGTTAGATGGTGGGAGATGAGGATATTTATTAATTGGCACTAGTGCCTCTTGATACATGTCACTATTACAAAAGTTAGATGATGGGTGACGAGGCTCTATATTCATTGGCACTAGTGCCCTTTGTTGCATGTCACTAGTACCAAAGTCAGGTGGTGGAAGGCGAGGCTATTTATTAATTGGCGCTAGTGCTCTTTGATATGTGGCACTACTACGGTGACATGTGTCACTACTACCAAAATCAGATGGTGGGAATTTAGGCCGCTTATTAATTGGCACTAGTGCCCTGTGACACTTGTCGCTACTACCAAAGTTAGATGGTGGCAGACAAGGCTATTTATTAATTGGCACTAGTGCTCTGTTACACATGTCATTACTACTAAAGGTAGATGGTGGAAGATGAGGTAATTTAATAATTGCCACTAGTGCCTCGTGAAACATGTCACTACTACCAAACTTAGATGGTGGGAGATGAGGCTATTCATTAATTGGCACTAGTGCCCTGTGACACATCATTACTACCAGAGTTAGATCGTGGAAGATGTGGATATTTATTAATTGGCACTAGTGCCCTTCCACACTTGTCACTACTTCCAAAGGTAGATGGTGGAAGAAGAGACTATTTATTAATTGGCACTAGTGCCCTTCGGCAAATTTCACTACTACTAAAGGTAGATTGTCATAGATGAGGCTATTTATTTATTGGCACTAGTGCCCTTTGACACATGTCACTACTACCGAATTTAGATGGCGGCAGACTAGGCAATTTTATAATTGGCACTAGTGCTCTTTGACACATGTCACTGCTACCAAGATTAGATGGTGGGAGATGGGGCTATTTATTAATTAGATCTAGTGCACTTTGGCGCATGTCACTACCACCAAAGTTAGATGTGAGTGAGGCGGCTATATATTAATTGGCAGTAGTGCTGTTTGACTCATGTCAATACTACCAAAGGGAGATGGTGGGAGGTGAGGCCATTTATTAATTGGCAGTAGTGCCTTTCCACACATGTCACTACTACCAAAAGTAGATGGTGGGAGATGAGGCTATTTATTAATTGGCATTAGTGCCCTTTGACACATGTCACTAGCACCAAAGTTAGATGGGAGATGAGGCTTTTAATTAATTGGCTCTAGTGCCCTTTGGCATATTTCACTACTACCGAAGTTAGATGGTCGGAGATAAGGCTATTTATTCATTCGCATTAGTGCCCTTTCACACGTCACTACTACCGAAAGTAGAAGGTGGGATATGAGGCTATTTATTAAATATGCACTAGTGCCCTTTGACACATGTCACTACCACCAAAGTTAGATGGGAGACAAGGCTATTTATTAATTGGAACTAGTACACTTTGACTCATGTCACTACTACCAAAGTTAGATGGTGGGAGAGGAGGCTATTTGTTAATTGGCACTAGTGCCCTTCCACACATGTCACTACTACCAAAAGTAGATGGTGTGAGATGAGGCTATTTATCAATATGCACTAATGCCCTTTGACACATGTCACTAATACCAAAGTTAGATGATGGAAGATGAGGCTATTTATTAATTGGCACTAGTGACCTTTGCTATAGGCATCATCTGGAGATGTGAAAGGGTCCAACAGCAGTCATAGCTGTATCTGAAAGTGTATATGAATCCCACGCACTGACTTCAGGAGTGAGTAGAAAACTATTTCAAAGCTCTCAGGAATTCAAGACTGTTATTTTTTATAAACTAAACATATATGTGTATGTAAAACTTTTTCTGCTGCTACCACACCAATCTCAATCACTTACTAAGTGGTGTCATTGGTCAGACCTCATCAATCCCCCACATGCTGAGTTGGAATGCTGAATATTTAAGGTCAGTTTATACTTGCATATTATAGTTTCTATGCCACTGCTCCCCTATTTATTGAGTCTTGCTCTGTGATATAAATTGCACAACTGTTCACTAATTGACATTACATGTGATAGCCCAGGTAGGACTTATACAATGTAAGGTACCAGGTGTTGGAACTTTGTTTGAGTGTTGAGTGAAATTTGAGTGGTTCAGCCTTCCAATGCACTAGGGTCACACCCTTGCATCCATTCGTGTAGAGTTTGTATAAATATCTTCCACTGACTCTTCATCAAAGAAAGGCACCTTCTTGATCCCTGTGGTTACGGGTGGACTACATAGTCTTTTCGTGGTCTTGGTACACGCTTTATTCTCGACAGAGAATTGGGTATCTCTAAGCAGGCTCAGCATCCAGAGGGTACATGCTAACCCCAACCACACGAAACTAGAGCACATGCTTTGGAGCCACTCAGGCCTCCTGACAATTCTTCTCAGATAAGAACAAACCCCCTCCTGCTGAGCCTCAGTGATGACGAGCCAGTGGGTCACTTTACCACAGATAAACTTACCGAAGGTGTAGGTGGCCTGGAATCCGTTCATGTTCACTGACTCATCACTATGGAACTGGAGCAGAAGGAAGTTCCCGGTGGAGGTCACTGGTGGGACTAGACTGGATGCACAGTATTTGCCAATAAGCGGAGAAGTGGTCTTGGAACCATCGAAAATAGACAAGGAGTCATAGGCGCATTCTGGATGAGGTTCAACGGCAAAAGATGTGAATGTCAATGAGACCTTCAGGGTGTAAATAAGAAGCATGTGTTAGTCCTTAAAGAGTACCTCAGTCATGCCAGCATGAGGCAGTATGATATAAGAAAGAAAACAATGTGACAGCCAGTCCTGACCATCACTGTCCTGCTAGTAGGGGGCAGTGTGAGCTAATGAAGGAAAAGTATGCTCTAGACCTTATTTGCCATCACATCCTACCAGGAGGAGGTGATGTGGCATAAGGTAGGAGAAGTATGCTTTGGCATTTATTTACCATCACTCTCCTGCCAGCATGAGGCGGTGTGGCATGAGGAAGGAGAAGTATGCCAGCAGCAAGGGGTAGTATGACCTAAGGAAGAAGTATGCGTTGGGCCTTATTTACCATCACTGTCCTGACAGTAGGGGGCAGTGTGATATAAGGAAAGAGAAGTATGTGCTGGCCCTTATTTACCACCACTGTACCACCAGTAGGGGACCTTTGAGTTTTTCTATACATAGTTCAGCGCCTAGACGTCTTCATCTCCAGAAGTGATCAGCTGAGTAGAATGGCAGGCTAGGCAATTTTTTTTTACTTTGTCCTGATGTCTCTCTTCTGGAATATCATGATGCCATAACACCCTCTCTGGCAGACAGTCTAGGAGGCATATTTACAAGCCCCTATCGCCATAGGAACGTCACTTTTTCCGACATTCCTGTGGCGATAGAGGCTTCGCCTTATTCACAAAAAGGCGTTAAACCACTTTACTTGGCTTAACGCCCCATATGAATAAGGCACCCTTTCAAGCTGTTCTTAGCGTGAAAGGGGTGGGCAATGGGTGTTGTGGTGGCAGTTCCGCCGCAACACCCATTGATTTTGACGCTGCACCATATTTTAAAGGTTGGCGTAAATATGGGGCAGGGCCAAAATTAAGACCAGGGAAAACCTGATCTTAAACAGGCAAAACAAAGAGAAATGCATTGTGTAGCACACATATAAACAGCAAAACCCCTTGTATGATTGTTTATGTTCAGGAAGATGTCCCTTCCTGCACATAAACAATCATTTTAAAAATGACGAGTTGCAACTTCTATGTGTGCTGCACAAGCAGCACACATAGAAGTTACAAATCACCATTTATGATCATTTATGTGCAGGAAGGGACACCTTTCTGCACATAAATAATGATTTCCTACAATGCAGGCACCCCTGCACTATGGAGCAAGAGTGCCTGCGTTGGCGCTTGACAGCTACATTTAGCGCCAGCACAGGGAGAAATGCAGGGCTGCACCATATTGATGTAAATACCGTGCAGCTCTGCGTTTCTAAAGTGACTGATTGCGGCATTAGCCTTCTTGGCTTAATGCTGCGCTCTGCCACTTACATTGTAAATATGCCCGCAGAAGGTTCTTCATGATGCCAGGTCCTACAAGTATTTCAGTACTAGACTGACATTTGATAGCTCCTGCACTTACCTTGTATCCAGCTGGAGCCATGATGTAGAAGCCACAGTTCATGTTGGCACGGTAATTGCTGGGATAGTAGGGAGATGAGACAGTGCCAGCAGAGCTGGTGAACGTGCCACCACATTTTACTGTCAAACAGAAAAAAAATCATCTTATGTACTCTGCAGCATAGACTACTGGCACCAGTGTATAATGTCCACACGCACAAACACAGAACAGCTCAGCACTTAAACAGCAACTGTCTGCCATACCGGAGCCAGGAGTAGGGTTATGCCTGAGGCCCCCTGCACGCTGTTTGTACCTCAGCTCACGTATCTCCAAACAAAGTGGTACATGGCATTAAATTGAAGATATTAGTGCTCACCTGGGAACCAGCTGCTGTCATGACACGGGATCCTAGTCAGCAAGTGCAAACTTCCTGTCATGATGGTAAATAATAGAGCTCATGTCAAGGGAGCAGTTCTGCCACTAGGGGATCCCCACTGTAGGAGATCCTTGTCGGTACTCTCCCACATCACTAACCATATGTGTTCCCATATATTTTGTGCACAGTGTGATCTTTGCCAACCCTGATCATCACTGGGCAAGATTCCACAGGCAGAGAAATCAGAAACAAAACATTGCTAATCCATGTACCACCCCCTGCTCCTTTCTCAGACTCAAGGGGGTTCGTCAGTGTACTAGGCCCACGACATCTCTTTCCATTTCATGGTGAAACCTCTATTGACTCTGAGAAACAAGCACTTGCTACAGGGAACCTTATGCAAACACACCCAGATATCCTGGGAGCACAGCTCCCCGGGCCCCAACAAGAGGCATTTGCTTCCTTCCTCCCTCAGTGCTGTAGGAGGTCTTTGCGTCCTTCTCTATCCCCTAGCTGAGAGCGCCCAACACCAAGATGCTGTACACATTGCTGGAGGAGGCCTTTACAACCCACTTCCATAACTGAGAGCAGCCTTACACCAAGTGCCACCCCATTGCTGTAGACAGCCTGCTTCCTTCTTCCCCTTTCTGAGAGTTCTCTGACAACAAGGACCATACCATATCTGTAGGAAGCCTTTGCAAGCTCCCTCCCCTGGCTGAGAGCACCCGGACACCAATGTCTGTACCATTGCTGTAGGCGGCCTTTGTGTCCCCCCTCCCCTGTGTGATAGCGCCCGACATCAAGGTCCGTACAGTTGCTGTAGGAGGCCTGTACAACCGACTTTCCTTAGTGAGAGCAGCTGGACACAAAGTACCTTCCAATTGACTTTGAATGCCTTTGCGATCATACCATTAATTCAGGCGGTTTTTGCGTCCTGCCTCCCCTGTCTGAGAGTGCCCCTCAACCAAGTACCATATCATTTCTGAGGGAGGCCTTTATAACCCACTACCTTGACTAAGAGCAGCCTGACACCAAGGACCTTACCATTGCTGTAGAAGACCTTGCTTCCTCCCTCCTCTTTCTGAGAGCACCTCAACACCAAGGACCTTACCATTTCTATGGGAGTCCTTTGTGACTTTCCTCCAGTGAATGAGCAGCCCCAACATGAAGGACATTGCCATTGCTGTAGGCAGTCTTTGTGCCCTCCCTCCCCTGTGTGAGAGCACCCGACATCAAGGATGTACAGTTTGCAACCCACTTTCCTTACTGAGAGCAGCTGGAAACGAAGGACCTTCCCATTGACTTCAAAGGCCATTGCGACCTCCCTCTCCTGACTGAGAGCACCCGACACCAAGGACCATACCAATGCTATAGGAGGCGTTTTTGTCCTCCCTCCCCTGTCTGACAGTGCCCCGACATCAAGGATCGTGCGATTGCTGTAGGTGGCCTTTGCCCCCTCCCTCCCCTGTGTGACAGCACAACGACACCAAGGAGCGTACCATTGCTGTAGGCGGTCTTTGCATCCTCCATCCCCTGTGTGATAGTGCCCGACGTCAAGAACTATACAGTTTCCTCAGGAGGCCTTTCAACCCACTTACCTTACTGAGAGCAGCTGGACATCACAGACCTTCCTATTGCCTTCGAAGGCCTTTGCAAACTCCCTCTCCTGACAGAGAGCACCCCAACACCAAGGACCATACCATTGCTGTAGGAGGCGTTTGTGTCCTCCCTCCCCTGTCTGGCAGTGCCCCCATACCAAGGACCGTAGCATTGTTGTAGGAGGCCTTTACAACCCACTCCCTTAACTGAAGCGGCCTGACACTAAGGACCTTCCCATTGCTGTAGAAAGCCGCTGCATTCTTCCAAGTCTGAGAGCAGCCTGACACAACCCATACCATTGCTGTAGGAGGCCTCTGAGTCCACCTCCCTGTCTGCGAGCGGCCTGACACAAACCATACCATTGCTGTAGGAGGCCTTGAACCCACTGGCGGTGATGGAGCCGTCCGTCACAAACTCCAGCAACATCTCATTTCCGGAAGAGGTGAATGGCAGGAGCTCTCCGGTCCCACACGCTTTGCTGAGTAAGACTGGGGCTGTCTTATTGTTGCCATCATAAATTGTGAGGTAGTCAGATGCGCAGTTTGGAGAGGACTGCAGATCAAAGGCATCAAACTGCAGAAGAATCTGAGAAGAAAGAGCAGTAAATTAGACACACGACTGCCAGAGTGTCTAGAACTGACATCGTTCATTTGTTTAAAAATAACTGATTTTCAGTTTTTGAAAGTTATCTGCGTGCTAGACTCAGTCGGTGATTTTGAATTGACAGTCAGAAAATACCTGCACCCCTTTACCTCGACTCTTTAATTCAGTGACTGCTTCTGTCTATGGCCTCCTTCACCACCATCCCTCCACTTCAATTGTGTTTTTTAAAGAGACATGGCACCCTTAGCTGTCTCTGCACCTCCTGTTTTATCTCTTGGTGCCTCTACTTGGAACCAAACCTCTGCTGTAGCTCAGCTACCTCTTGTGAAGAGGTTACACACTGGATTCTTGATTGCTTGTGCTAAGCTGTGGCTCTCCGTCAACACCACGTACTTAAAGAAAAAACCGAGAGAGCTAAGCTTGTGTAAGCTCCAAGACACATGGTGCAGTTGGCTCCTCATTGGGCTCATAGTGAAGGCCCTAGACCTCTGGGGCACTGCCTCAGGATTACCAATAACCTGTGTTCGTACCACTGTGAGTGATGCCCAACAGCAGACCATGAAATGAAGAAGGCTGCAGCTCTTTAGATAAAATCTCACAAGGGATTTCCACAATGAGAGCTCATGCTCATGCTTTGTGCAAGGGTTGAACGTTAGAATATCGAGCAGAGAAATATCACATACAAAAGCTTGTAGCCAGAATATCAACTATAGCAACATCCAGAGTATGTATTGCTAAATATAGATGAACTACTCTCTGCATCACCTTACCTTGAAGCCATATATCTATATATTGTCAAGATAAATGTCAAATTAAGTATAGTGGGGCGTGGCCAAGATGGCGACCGAGTAGGACGTGCCTGCTCGCCGCTCCGGTCCTTTGCCTAGGCCCCGGCATTTTAGCTTCGTATAGCGGACCCCAGACGGTGCCAGAGTTCACCAATCTTGCCAGCGACAGCCTGGGACCAGAAGCGGACCCCGCCATGCAGCGCGAGTACTGGAGATCGGTGCTCACAGTTCCTGCGTCATTCAGCCTGATTACCCGGCAGTAGGCGAGTGGGAGTGGCCTGAGACCTGGGAACGTTCTTGCTGGGAGCAGCGGCTTACGGAGGCTCCGGTGGTTGGCTCCCGGGCGTTCCCTGCGGCGGAGCAATTTCCTTCCCTGGTTCACCTGGACTGGAGGAGGGGGCCGTCCATCTGAGCTCGCCGAGCTCGTCGGAGCCTTGAGATCTTCCGGGAACAGAGGAACGGGTCCTGGGATTGCGAGATCGGCGGAAGAGGCCATGGAGGGGCGCAGCTTCAGCAGGTGAGCCCAGCTGCGGGTTCGAACAGGGCCTCATTGACGTTCCATCCCCCAGCCCGCGCTGCTGTGGAGACGGGCCAGGGCCCTTGGGGGTGCGGCCGGCGGCCGGAACTGGTGCTGGAGGCGAGCGGCCCTGGTGGCGAGAATGGTGATATTGCGGCCCCGAACTGGTGTGCATAACTGAACCACACGGCGCAAGTAGCAAAGTGGCGTTGCGCCTCACCAGGTCTTGCCACGCACTGAGACCGAGAGAGCTCGGGGGTAGACTGTTGGCCCCCCTGGGAGTGAGTCTCACGGTACCCCTGAATACAGTCGCAGATGCCGAGAGAGGCCCTTAGAACCGCTGGAGGGGCGTCCAGATAGAGAGGGCCCCCTTGACGTGAGACTGGTCGGCTGGTCTTGGGTTGTAGGGGTTGCCGGTGAAGGGCCCTGAGGGCCTGTAGAAGTTGATTGCCTTCCTCTCCGGCCCATGAAGGCCTAGCACCTTCAGCCATTACCTGAACTCTCAAACCTTGATCGCAAGACAGGCAGCGGAACAACTTAGCCATGGCCCCTAATAAATCCAAGAAGGAGAGATCAGTCAAGGATCTCCTCCTCAAGAACAGCGCTGGAGGGGCTGAAGTGGCACCATCACCGGGGGGGCTCCCAGCAGAACGCGAACAGAGTGAAGCGGATGGGCCGGTCGCCCATGGTATCCTTGAGTCTCTTTTTGCTTCTCTGACGGGGGAATTCCACGCTATGAAAAAGGAGATATCCTCGGAACATCGTGAGCTGCGCAGGAACATAGACTCTGTAGGCGAACGTGTGGACTCGTTGGAGACGCAGGCATCGTCGAGGGATGAGGAGATCAACCAGCTTCAGCAGGAGGTCCTCCGCCTTCAAGACCAGCAATTGGACCTCCAGGCCCACGCGGAGGACCTCGAGAATCGTTTCCAACGGAACAATATCAGAATCCGGGCGGTTCCTCAGGGCATTGAGTGACATGACATTGAAGCTTTTGTCGAGGAGCTCTTCTGTCAAATCTTGGGCGCCCCCGGAACAACAGATTAAACTAGATCAGACCCACCGTGTTGGGCCCAAAAGGCCAGCGACTGCCCCCCCTGGATATCCTAACATGCATCCATGATTTTCAACTTAAGGAACGTATCCTCCGGGAAGCACGAGCTAAGCAACCTTTAGACTTTCGCTCATCCAGGCCTCTCCTGTTCCAAGACTTAGCTGCCTCCACCTTACAGAAAAGAAGGGAGTTCCGGTCGGTCACTGCATTTCTGCGTTCAAAAGACATCTCCTACTCCTGGGGCGATTCCTTCAGGATTATTTTTAAGTGGGAGGGCAAGCTCCGCCAGATCCATTCTTTACAGGAGGCCACTTCGCTACTTAATTTACCTGAGGATGACAAGGGAACCCCGGAGCGGGAGGATTCTGGTGGATGCTGCGACGGAGCAGCAAGATGGCGACAGGTGGGGAGTGCTCCAAATCGCCTTCGCCCCGACCCTGAGACAATGGCTAAAGAACGCAAAGCTGTTATTGCAACTTTGGCGGAGGACTCAGCTGCCGCAGACTGAAGACTGCATAAATTTGGTACCACTGGAACGAGTTGCCAGAGGGGTTCTTCTGGGTTTTTGAGGCTGGGTCCTGGGCAGAACGGGGGCGGTGGGAGGCTCCTGCTGTACATCTCACGCCTCACCATGGGGCTGATAGCCCAGGACATTTATGGACTTTGTAAGTTGCTGTTATGTTCTGTTTGTTCTATTTCAGGGGTAATGGGGTCCTCTCCTCCTCCTTCCAGATATGGCGGATCACTGAGACTGGTGGGTTGTGATGTTTATCGGGAACTTCTGATGGGTGTGGTTATGGGGTGTCTCGGGGTAGAGGTGGGCCCGGTCTCACAGGCCTTTCATGCGCATCCTCATGTCCACTATTATGTCGGCTGATATTAAAATCCTGTCCCTCAATGTAAAGGGCCTCAATAACCTCATAAAACGTTGTGCAGTCCTGTCCTTGCTGGACAACTCGGATGCTCTTATCTGTCTCCTTCAGGAGACGCATCTCCTGGCACAAGACACTCACAGATTACGGTCCAAGGCGTTCCCTCACCAACTGTTCTCCTCTCGGGCCTCTAAGACAGCGGGGGTGGCTATACTGGTCTCTGCTAGGTTCCAGCATCAGATAGGCCATAAACAGGCTGAGATTAAAGGCAGGCTTTTGGCTTACACTTTCACGTTGGGACAGCATACCTTCACGGTAGCAGTGGTCTATGTCCCTAATGTCAGACAGGAGGGGTTTCTTCGGGAGGCGATTCATGAGCTGTCCTGTCTCCCTGACAGATCCCTGCTCCTGGGGGAGACTTCAATTTGGCTTTTGATAATGAACTCGATAGGTCTTCGCAGCGCTTCGGGCAGACTGGAGCCCTTTCTGACACTGGGAGGCGTCTACTTGCAGAGGCTGGGCTCACAGACGTTTGGCGATTACACCACCCGAGGTCCAGGGAATACACATTCTACTCACACTCCCACAAAACGTACGCTAGGATTGACTATATATTGACATCAGACACATTGACGCAACAGACAGAGGAGGTGGAGATTCTCCTGTGTCCTCTGTCCAATCACTCAGCGGTGAGGGCGTCCCTGTCCCTGCTCCACCAGTGATCCCCTCACCACCTTTGGCATCTTCGTGAGACGATGTTGCAGCACCCCTCTCTAGTCCAGCAGGTCACCAAAACCATAACCGACTATTTAGACATCAATGACACTCCAGACATTTCAACGGCAATTCTGTGGGATGCTTTGAAGGCGGTTGTCCGGGGGGAGTTCCTAGGGATTGCTGCAGCTGACAACAAGATTAGGAGGGAGAAAAGGGAGCAACTCTCGGATGCAGTAGTCAAACTAGAGCGCATCCATTAGAGAACAGGCGCACCCAGGGTCTGGAAACAACTCAAGGCGGCACGTGCCCAGTTAGCTGGCCTGGACGTAGATAGAGCCGAATATGCCGCCCTCCAACTTAAACATGCCTTTTACGTTGGGGGAGACAGAAGTGGGAGGCTATTAGCCAATAGATTACGCGCGCAGAGACAGAAATCCCACATTCCCATGGTAATGGATCAGCAAGGAGGGGAACAAACAACTGACCAAGGGATTGCCGAAACATTTCGGCAGTTTTATGCGACCTTATACGAGGCCCAGACCTTATCTAAGGAGGGCCCACCCAATACTTACAGGGGGTGTCTACGACTAAGTTAGTTCCGAGCCAGGCGGAGGAGCTTGAAGCACCTATTCGATTAGAAGAGGTCATCTCAGCCATATCCAAATTGAAACCTCACAAATCCCCGGGCCCGGACGGATTCTCCTCTGCCTTTTATAAAACATTTTGCAATACCCTAGCCCCACTGTTGGTAAGGGTCTATAACTCGATCGGGGCTACTAACCCTCTCCCACCTTCAATGTTAGAAGCACTAATCACGGTGATCCCTAAACCGGAAAAGGATAAACACCTATGTGCATCTTTCCGCCCCATTTCCCTCCTTAATGTGGACCTTAACATTTTTACTGGGATCCTGACTCTCTCCTCATTTACCTGGGTTGATTGACCCGGATCAGTCCGGTTTCGTCTCTGGGCGTCAATGCTCTGACAATACGAAACGACTCCTACATCTCGTGGATAGATTTGATCGCTTCCCGGCCGAACGTATGATACTTTCTGTTGACGCAGAGAAAGCGTTTGACAGGGTTCACTGGCCGTACCTTAAAGCGACCCTGTCTCACTTTGGCTTACCACACCGTTTCATTGATTGGGTGCTCAGCAGCTATACCAAGCCCACCACCTCAATACGGGTGAACGGGATCGTCTCGAATACCTTCCCCATTCAAAGGGGAACGAGACAGGGGTGTCCATTGTCACCGCTTTTATTTGCCTTGTACATGGAGCCCATTGCTCAATGGGTTAGGGACGATCCCTCTATCACAGGGGTGCTTTTCGGGGGTACGATGCACAAGATCTGTCTCTACGCTGACGACCTTGTGGCCACGTTGGAGAGGCCCAGGGAATCTCTCCCTGCTCTGCTGGCGGAGCTGGACAGGTTCGCTTTAGCATCCGGCTTCAAGATTAATGTGCACAAGTCACAAGCCCTCAATCTCTCTCTTGAACCTGAGACATTGGGATTGCTCCAGCGGTCGTACCGTATTCACTGGGCACAAGACAATTCCCTATCTGGGCCTGCAACTCTCAGCCAGTATCCAGGTCACCAATTCGACGAATTACACAAAGCTGCTACGGCAGGTGCGGGACTGTCTTCGAAAGTGGAGGCCCTACTCGCTGTCATGGCTGGGCTGTATAGAGCCCATAAAAATGACTATACTCCCTAAGATCAGTTATCTGTTCCAGACACTCCCACTGGTGGCCCCGTCAGGTGTCAATCTCTCACTGCAAAGGGATATAGAGCGTTTTATATGGCAGGTCCAGAGGCCCCAACTGCGCAGGGAGTTAAGTTACAGAGACCCCGTTGAGGGAGGCTTAGGGGTTCCCAACTTGCAGGCCTACTGGTGGGCGGTTCAGTTGAGAACATTGGTCGAATGGTCTCGCCCAGAATCCGAGAAACACTGGCTGTTCATGGACAGGTCTCTCGCCAGACAGCCTCTGTGGGGGGTCCCCTTCCTTACTAGAGCTGCCAGACCTCGGAACTTATACCTCTCCAGGGTGACTCATCCCGTCCTCTTGGCATGGGACAGGGTGGCTGACTCTCGTGGGCTTACGACCTTTCCGTCCCCGATCACACCCATAGTTCACAACTCAGATTTTACTCCAGGGCTAGATTCGGTGGGGTTTATGCATTGTACTAAGGAAGGCCAGCGCTCCATAGGGCATCTCTTTGACACCACAGGCCCCCTAACCTTTTCTGATTTCCGCAGGGATCGGGACATACCAGAAACAGAACGGTATCACTACCTACAGATTCAACATTGGGTGCTACACTATGGGGTGCGGGAGGGCACTGAGAGACATCTCACATCATTCGAGAAGTGGTTACTTACGAGACACACTGACACTCACCTGACATCAGAATTGTATAAATTTACCAAGCACGTCCCCAGCACCGGGAAATCACCTGGTCAGTTACGATGGGAGGGGTATTGGGCTTAGCATTGACGCAGAAAGAGTGGTCAGACGTATACTATAGAGCCCGACATACGGCACGAAACGCGGCTTCCACTGACACAGCCACGAAAATAGTCACCTATTGGTACCTGACCCCTCCCCGGCTCCACAAGGGTAATCCATTCCGCAACCCCTAATGCTGGAGAGCTTGTGGCACGCTGGGCACTCTCACCCACTTGCTATGGGACTGTCCCTCTCTGATGGGTTACTGGACGCAGATCTTAGACGACATCGATTCCAATTTCGACACCCATTTTCCCCGTCTTCCAGTGTATACTCTCCTGGGCCTTCCAAATCCAATCACCTTTTTACTTAAGTCGCAGAGGGGCAAGCAAATGGCACTAGCCTTGGGGGTAGCCCTGCAAAATATCCTCTCCCACTGGGGTACTACGACTGTCCCAACTCGCTTGGGATGGCTCCATAGACTGTATGGATGGAGAGGGTCTACCTGTCCCTCGCGCACCTGGGTGCCTCTTTCCATGACTTGTGGGAACCCTTCCTCAAATTGCCCCAAATAACTGAGACGGCTGCGACTTGCGGACCCACCCAAACACAGAGATTCGAGCAATCCTGCCCCACATTAGGGCCTCTTTGCTAGGGGTAATCTATCGTGAAAGTTATGGAAGTTCACTGCGCAGGTATAAATCAACTGATAGCTGGAGGGGGAGGGAGGAGGTGGGGGTCAGTTTTTCTGTTCCTATCATTGTGTAGTTATTCCGCAAGCAGCAGCCCGCTGATGGATTGCATTATGATGATCATGGTACATGTTGGCCTTGTATGTTGTTTTTTTCTTGTCTTGAAAACCAATAAAAGAGATTTAAACTTAAATTAAGTATAGTAAGTCTATACTTACCTATACATATATTGACCATAAACATATTTTGATAGCTGATATTTTGGCTTTGTTTTTTGTAGGACTATACTTAAAACTCAATATTCTTGTACCATTCACTCAGGGGATCATACCTGTACACCCCACTATTCTGCCCTGCTACACTGTTCATTAATAGATTAACCCTTACAGAACACGGCCACCTTAGCGCCTTCAGCCTCACTCAGAATCTCAGATCTTAAAAAGCACTGATTTGAAAAACTCCTCCTCTCACAACATTTCTGCTTTCAACAAAGGTTGACGTTAGAACTGAGGTATCATCCTCATGTGATTCATCAACAATGGCGCTTCCTCTCTAAACTGAGTATGTTCACCAATTCAGACAGCATTTTTCTGCGCTTTGGGGAACTCCACTGGCATTCTGTCTTACCTTTGTTTACTGCCCCCATGTGGCATTTCTTTGAAGCTCAATTTGAAATTGCTTAATGTCTAGCTTACTTGCTCCATGCAGACCCACACTTCAAGCTTTATTCTTTCTTCTGTGAGGTGGCAGCACTACTGTAGATTTAAGGAACACCTACTAATCGCTGCTTCTCAGAAGCTCTGTGGAGATGGTGCTAACATCATTGGAGAGAACACTCCAAGGACAGATCCCTCTCCTCCATGCTGATGAACCACTCTAACCAGAGTGACCTACCTCAGCAGTTACCTCTGCCACCTGTCAATCAGGCAGGTCCTAACCTAGTGCACTACTCCAAGTCCCACCCTCAGGTAGCTCAGGACTCTGACAGGAAGAAAGCGTGACTAGGTTCATTACCTTATCGTAAGGGATTCGGAAAAGGTAGACACAGTTGACGTTGTTTGGGTACGAGGAGGGGTTATTGGATGACTTCACGGTGCCGGTCAGGTTAGAGAGAAGACTACTGCACAAATCTGTATACCAAATATGAAAATAAAAATTCTTTAAAATGTGATGTCTTGAAACTTTACAATGACATGACAGCTAGGATGTCCACCCTCCACCAGCTCCTACTGAGAATTTCTCAGTTAGTTTCACCAATATTTAAGCAGACATCTCATACCTCCACCAAGAAGTTGCCCTTTGACCTAAACAAAGATCTCTGTAGTCAATCAGCACTTAGAGCAAGTCTTAGCAATGATATGTAAGCACAGAAGAACATAAGTAGGCACTGAAAACTACACCCCAGTTCAGACCCAGCCATATGCAAATTAGTCTTGACCCTGTTCCTCATGGGAACAGTCCAGCCCGAACTGCCAAGCCACATCTTCCCTGGACCGGAAACACACATCCTGGGACCGGTTTCAGGGTAATACCCATCATCAGTGAGGCCATGACTTTTTTTAATACTAGAGATATGTTGACATCAACTGGCATATTCATTATTACAGATCCAAATGCTATCCAAAAGGTCATTATCTTATCAGCAGGCTAGACTTCATTGTTCACCTATCTAAAAGCCCTATACAAAATGCTATTACCTTCAACACAGCATTCCTTGTTTTTTAGTGCATGAGGAAACAGCAGAATACTGTCTGTGTGGTAAAGCCACTAGACATCTTCCGTCCTGCTGCTAAGGATCATGTGGTTTATATCTTCTCCACATTCCAAGTACTGATATTCAGTAGAAGGGAGACTGTAGATTCTTGCTAGTTGGCACAAAGATTTTAAATGTAGTGCCACTGGATATTAAGAATAGATATACTCTGCTTACTTTTAGGAAAGCCTTAAAACATTCATGTGTGCTTTTTTTGCAGCACTTACATTTATATAGTATTTTGTGCTATTTATTTAGGGAGTCTGGTGCCTAAACACAATAATGTATTTCATAGTGTGAGTTCTCCAAACAAATTTAAAAAATTAAAATGTCCCATGAAGGATTATTTCAGTGGAAATTGAGCTGGAATCACTAAGAAACATGGTATAACCAGCTAAAAGGAACATATGCTGGGACTGCTGTGGAATTTCAGAATATTACTGCATACATGCACTCCTTACCACACTGATACAGGGTGTTGATTTTGGAAACATCTAGGTTGCTAAGCCCATCTCTCTGTCCAATAGGTGTATCAGGGTTTGGCTTGGGGATGATGGTCGGCTGTCCATAATTGTTACTGAAAGCATACCTGGGGAAAGGAAGACCATAAAGGTAAAGCCCCTCATGTATGTGTCATTAATTCACCATTCACCCATAAAAATCTACAGGAAGTCCAGCTGAGTGTCAAATATTTGGTGTTTGCTTAATACGTTGAATGTCTAAATTTAGTCTCAAAGTTTTTCCTGAACTAACCCCCTCCAGAACCTGCCCCGCTCAGTCTAAAACTTCACAGTTTTCCATTTAATGACCCTCTAAGCCATATACATGTTGTGTACATATAAGTGTGGTTAGTCATGTATAGTTTGTTTTTTGTAAATGTGTTTTATACATCTTTTTAACTTACAGCCCTGAAGAAGTCCTCTGTAAAAAGGACGAAACGCGTTGGCTGATGGTTTTTTATGAATTGAGCAATAAAGAAGAAAACACTATACATCTTGTATTAGCAGCCACTTTCTTCATTGAATTATCACTTCACAATACCTGTGGATAATTCCATATGGACATTTTGGATTATTAGTAGTGCAGCTCCAATTCTGTTTTGTTGTTCAATATCCCCTTGTTAGGGGAGGTGCTTCTGGACATCGGCCACATCTAGAAATGTGCACACAAGATTGGTTTGCATTTAAAATGTATTGGTAATTTATGGTACAGGTGCTGCATATGTTGCTCTTTGCTCCACTGTCCACATTTCGCGTTTTTCACCCTCTAAGCCATGTGGGACAGAACACGGCCACCTTAGCGCCTTCAGCCTCACTCAGAATATCAGATCTTAAAAAGCACTGATTTGAAAAACTCCTCCTCTCACAACATTTCTGCTTTCAACAAAGGTTGACATTAGCACCGAGGTATCATCCTCATATGATTCATCAACAATGGCGCTTCCACTCTAAACTGAGTATGTTCACCAACTCAGACAGCATTTTTCTGCCCTTCTTCAGCCATGGACATTCCACTCGATGGGAACATGTTCACTGATACAGCCATGACTCAACTTCACTTTCTTACCTTCATAATCTATGGCAGTTCCACACTGTGGCACCCATGTACACCAACCCAGCCATCATTCCGTACTCCGCTTCACATACAGAGCATCAATCCTAACCAATGGTGTTCCCCAACACAGCCATGATGGTACTAATCTTTCTCACCCATGTACATTCCACTCTGTGGGAATGTGTTCCCTGACACAGTCTTGAATACACTGCCCTTTTCCTACTTTCATCCTCTTATGGCGCTACCACCTTCTGGCACTCATGATGACCAACACAGCCATCTTTCCATTGCTCCTCTTCTCTCCTAACAGACACAGTCACCACTCTGGTGCTCTTCCTCATATATAGAGGTTCAAATATGCACCAAGCTCTGCTCCCTGTACATCCCTCCCACCATTGAAGGTGAAATAAACATCACTCTCTACTTCCCTTTTCCAGCAATCTCAGACATTACCTATGCCATCCCTACGGTACTCCATCCGCTAAGTAAAAGGAACCATCATCACTGCGGTTCCTTTCAATTGCTAAAAGTTTGCACCCAGGTTGTGGGGTTCATTTTTGTTTTCTTACTGTCCTTCAATGTTAGGTTTTTCCTGACGGTGATGGACAGAAAATATTACACTGTCCACCCTAAATAGAGCAGGCATTGTAATACCATTCCTCAGATGGCCGCTACTCCATCTGGCTGTCAGAGGAAGTTTTTAATCAACAAAGTCAGCAGTGGCTCTGTTGATGGGATACTTGCGGTCTGCCCATCTTTAAAAGTAGCAGTGGTACTAGGGTTTTTGTGGAGAGAGTATCCATCATGTTTGCAAAGGAGTACCCTGTCAGCCAAAATCTAAATCAGGGTCACTGTCTATATGTAAAAGCGTTTGATGAGAGTTTTAAACAGAAAATATCTTAGCTGAGCATCGGAGACTTACCTCCCATAATGCATCACGGAGGAGTAGTCGTACTCCAGGCCAAGGTTGTTGGTGTTCTGTTTGTTAAAGTTGTTGATGTCTCCTGTTAAGATGAGCAGACAGTAAAGAGGAGTTGGAGATGACTGAGTCTGATGGAGCACATTTCAATAAAGTGAAGGTCCCAGCTCACTAGCAGGAAGTGTTCCCTTGTGCCATTGCAGGGGTCAGCAGTAGTCTAATAGCTAAGGTGTCAAACTGGGAGCATGCGTGGGTGAGCTCCTATCTGGGCCTCCGCACCAGATCGAAAAGCATGTGATTTGAGGTAAATCACTTATTCGTACCAGCATGTGTTAGGAAGTTGTAAAATTCTAAATTTAAATCCTATTTGATGAAGAGCACCATCTTGCTCCCAAGTGAGGTACACACAAAATAAACACCAGTGCGACTGCCTACATACATCCGGGGGATGCACTGGAGTTTCGGTCAATTTTAAAGATAACTCACTGTTGCCTTTTTAAAGAGAAAATCATCAGGTTTTTTTTCCTTGTGAAACCTTTTTGCCTCATAAAGTGATCCAACCCTCTTGATATTCTCCAGGGTGCACCCTTCACCTTAGATTTTATTGTATTGTAATTGCATTTATATGGTGCTTACCATGCTTGACAAGGCACTGAAGCACTTTATGCTGACCAGCATACTGCTCCGGGCACCCAAGGTTTAGTGGTTAATCCAGTGGTTATTGGTTATTAGGATTAGTCTTTTGCGCTCAAGAAAACTGTTCCATGCATTTTCTCCAGTTTCTTTGAGTAAGAGAAAACTATTAGGAGTTAGTGGTGATCATTTGTGAAATGAAGGGGGTATGTGACTTTCAATAGATGATTTGTGGGTTTAAAACATGAGAGAAGAGATTAGGTATTATTAGTTTTCAGTAATGAGCAGAGCAGAGGTGATTGATTTGAAAATTTGGAATACAATGAGGACATTACCAATAATGCAATTATAAAGATTGAGGCAAAAATGCCTGTGATTTAAAGTAGGCTGTGCTCAGAGAGATGAGACATGCAGAATATGAAAAATAAGGAGATAGGCTTTTGAATGAAAGGGACGAGGGAGTTTCTCATGCAGAATTTTGGGAATACAGGGGAGGATTTTGGAGATCCCATTCAATCATCTGGCCCTTTGCCCAAATAACAACACATGCTTTGTGTTTGCGTTACTTTTCTAACACAAACCCGATTCAAAGGGTTCAGGTGGAATTTACAATCCAACACAAATTGCGATTTGTGTTGGATTGTAACCCAAAGTTTCAGAAAGTTGTGCTTTGCTCTCCCTTTCATTACTTAGAGTCAAGGGGGAGTTCCATGGGTGGTGCACAGGCGTTACCATGCAACAACCCATGGGTTTTGACATAAATCGCTAACTACAAAAAACTGTATATATAGGAATTTGGGGCAAAATTCTGCTCCTCCTCAAGGCATGCATAACGAGGTGAAATGTGTACTGCATTGTACAGCACGCATATAAAGTGGCAAAAGTCTTAAAGCATATCTCTTATATGGAAAGGGACCATTTCTAGCACAAAAACTATGATTCAGACAATGCAGACACTCTAGCACTATGGGGCAAGGGTCTCTGCGTTGGTGAATGTCTGCCTAAAGTCTTCCACCAGCACTGGGAGAGAGCAGAACAGTACGACACCTTAGTATTGCATTCACTCAATACAACTTAACCAAAAACTTCTGTGTCAGTCTCGACCCCATGTCTCTACAGCGAGGCACTGCAATTAGCAGTCAATAATCTTCATTATCGATTTCAGGTAAAAATCATTTTGAACACTGGTCACAATATTTCGTGTTCCAGGAAATTTTATGTAGGCAATGAGCCAACTGTTTGAAATGAAGCATTGCTCCAGTTAATGCCCTCAGCAGTGGTAACGTTTGTGAAAAGGACACCGGCCTGGGACAGTAACAAATTTGATCACCCCTAACCAAGGATCAGATTGGTAGAAAGGGTGTGTTGGTGAGTATCTGTGATCAAACCTAAGCTGAACCAATCAGATATCTAAATCAGTGCCAAGGTGAGCCCATCAGGAATCTGAGTTGTACTCAGTTTTGCTTCTCAGTAGTAAGTGCAGTCCAGGGGGTGTCACTGACCAGGCGAGATGTTCTCCGTCATGATGGTCACATAGTTGTCGCGGTCGCTGCGGCTCTGCTCGTGGTAGAAGCCCAGGGCATGGTTCAGCTCATGCTGGATGATTCCTTTCCCCAAACATCCATCAGAGAGAGATACCGGCTGACCTCCCCCTGTCTTCCCGACATACGACCAGCACCTAGGGGAGAAGTTGGACGAGGGAGATCCATAAATCACTACAATGGCACCTTCAGTGAAACAATATTACAATATTACCCCATACAAGGCATCGACATGTGAATCTCCTCACCAACTGTTGCTATCTGCAAGGGAGGAGTAGTTCTAGGACAGTGACAATGAGCAGTCTAGGTTGTGATGAAATTCCTTGCATGCAAAGATAAGCTATGTCATCCTGCACTATTCTAATTTATTTCTTGCCATCACACCACTAGGGAATGAAAAAAGCATACAGGATCCAGCCATCAGAACCTCTAGGGAATGAACAAAGAATACATGCTCCAGCCATCACACCACCAGAGAATGAACAAAGCATACATGATCCATTAATCACAACGCTAGCGAATGAACAAAGAATACATGATCCAGTCATCACAACTCTAGTGAATGAACAAAGCATACAGGATCCAGCCAACAGAACACTAGGGAATAAACAAAGAATACAGGATCCATTAATCACAACGCTAGGGAATTAACAAAGCATACAGGATCCAGTCATCACAACTCTAGGGAATGAACAAAGCATACAGGATCCAGCCATCATAACACTAGGGAAAGAACAAAGCATACAGGACCCAGCCATCACAATGCTAGGGAATGAAGAAAGCATTCAGGATTCAGCCATCACAAAACTAAGGAATAAACAAAGCATACAGGATCCAGCCAGTAGACACCTCTAGCAAATAAACAAAGAATACAGGATGTAGCCAACACAAAGGTAGGGAATAAACAAAAGCATACAGGATCGACCCATCACAACAAAAGGGAATAAACAAAGCATACAGGATCCAGCTATCACAACAATAGGGAATAAAAAACATACCGGATCCAGACATCAGAACCTCTAGGGAATAAACAAAGCATGCAGGATCCAGCCATCCCAACAATAGGGAATAAACAAAGCATACAGGATCCAGCCATCACAACACTGAGGAATGAACAAAGCATAGAGGATCTAGACATCAGAATCTCCAGGGAATGAACAAAGCATACAGGACCCAGCCATCAGCACCTCTAGGGAATGGACAAAGAATACAGGATTAGCAATCAGAACCTCCAGGGAATAAACAAAGCATAAAGGATCCTGCCAACACACAACACTAGGGAATAAACAAGGCATACAGGATCTAGCCATCACAGCCCCAGGCATACAGGATCCAGCCATCAGAACTTCTAGAGAATACAGAAAGCATACATGATCCAGCAATCCCAACACGAGGGAATAAATAAAGCATACAGAATCCAGCCATTACAAAAATAGGGAATAAACAAAACATTCAGGATCGAGCCTTTAGATCCTCTAGGAAATGACCAAAGCATGCAGGATCCAGCCTCACACCACTAGGGAATGACAAAGCATACAGGATCCAGCCATTACAACAATAGGGAATAAACAAAGCATACAGGATCCAGCCTCACACCACTAGGGAATGAATAAAGCATACGGGATCCAGCTATCAGAACCTCTAGGAAATGAACAAAGCATACAGGATCCAGCCATCGCAACACTTGGGAACGAACAAAGCATACAGGATCAAGGCATCAGAACACTAGGGAATAAAGAAAGCATACAGGATCCAGCCATCAGAACCTCTAAGCTATTTTTAGTCCAGTGGTGCCCAGCATTGATAGCCTAGAACATTTGGTATTATTTCACACAGAGTGGTGAAACTCCATGGATTTTCCACCACTGAGTTCACAACACCTGGTAATTCTTTCACTGAGAGCCCTCTGCACATGGAAAGTCTTTCACTGAGGGTCCACTGCCCATGGAAAGTCTTTCACTGAGAGCCCTCTGCCCATGGGAAGTATTTCAGTGAGAGCCCTCTGTCCATAGAAAGTCTTTCACTGAGAGCCCTCCTCACATGGAAAGTCTTTCACTGAGAATCCTCTGCTGATGGAAGGGCATCTCCCACAGATAGTTTCTAGTCATTGAAGGTCCTATCTCAGTTGAGGATCTATCACTGAGACTCCACAGACCATGGACAGCCCTTTAATGAGTGCTCATTCCCCATTGAGGACCATCTCTTTCTGAGAATCCACAACCCATGGAGGGTCTATCATTTAAAATCCACAACACATGTAGGGTCTTTCACTATGACTCCACAACCCAAAGAGAGTCATCATGGAGAATATTGAACCTATGGAGGGTCTTTCAGTTAGAGAACACAACCCCTGTGGATACCTCAGTGAGAGCTCACAGAGCACGGATGATGATTTACCAAAAATTTATCAAAAACCATGGAGGGAGTCTAAGTGGTATTCAGCAGCCCAAGGACGATCACTAACTGAGGGCTTTCTGCACATGTAACTCATTTCTCACTGAGGGTGTATCAATTTTTTTTATTTGAACCTAAAACGATATACTGTATAAATGTAATATTCTGAACTAAACCTCTATGTGCCTTGAAAATGTACTTATCAATATAGAGTCCCATTTGGGTGCATTGTTAATCAATCGTGGTGCTGTGTTTTGTACAAGTTGTAATTTGTAGATCAGAAGCTCAGAAAGACCAGTACAGACCGAGTTACAACAATCCAGTCTACTTAATTTCAAGGACTGGACCAAAATCTTCTGAGAGTCAAAGGGCAGAAGGGGGCAATCTTCCGGAGTACTTTAAACATAAAATAGCAAGTGGATATGTGTTTTGAAATTTGAAAAGAAAGAGAAAAATTGAAATCGAAAATCACTCCCAGAATGTGAGCTTACTCCGTTGGATTTTAAGGGGTATCAAAGGATCCAGACCACCTGTGAGAGGGCCATACATCTGGTTTACCAATCTGAGGATCTCGGTTTTTGTGGTAGCTCTCATTCAGGAACAGCAGCCCTAAGGAATCGAGTCATAAAGGGATTCCCTGAAACTAGCTGTACCACAGGACATTTAGCTTTAGCGAAAGCACAATGGGGCGGGAAGCTCAACAACAACCATATGTCATCTCTAGAGGAGACTTTTTCCACACTTGAATGCAACTATTTTCACACCACTACCTTTTACCTCATTCTAAGCATCATAGCTATGCTGTACAGGGATATATTGTTCTAACTTGCGTTCTATGCCAGTTGAAGATCATGTACACTAATTTGCCTTGTCCTGTTACAATCAGGGTACATGGCTGTTAACACTGAGTCTATGTGATGGAGCCCTATCTACTGTGATGCTGAATGTAGGATCAGTCCTTAGTGTGCCCCGTGCTATAACCCATCCACAGGCAGGGTCTAGAGGTAATCAGTCTATCTGATGGAGCCCTACCTGGTGTGATGCTGAATTTAGGATCAGTCCTTAGTGTGCCCTGTGCTCTTACGCATCCACAGGCAGGATTTGGAGGTAATGAGTCTATCTGATTGAGCCCTATCTGGTGTGATGCTAAATATGGGGTAATTCCTGAGGGTGTCCTATGCTCTTACCCATCCTCAGGCCCGATCTGGAGGTAATCTGGTTCCGCCGTGTGCGTTACAAAGCGGATGCAGGTCACTGTTGCAAACTCGCTCATTGCATCTTTGATGGCATCCACATCTTCGGCACCTGATGGACAAAAGAAGAAAGGGGGAGGATGACATAAGTTGAAGCAACCTGGAAAGGTATCTATGAAAGACAATGTTGAGCCTTGGTGTAATAGTGAACTCACTGTAAGTGGGACTGAGGGTGTAGGGCACAGGGACAGTCCCATCTCTAGATTTAGGCCAGAAGCAGCTGTTGTTTGGACATATCCTGGCACTGCGGCCTGGTTGGATGGCAATGTCTCCCTCGTGCACCAGCTGTGAGCTGCCTACAAAAGTAAAACACAGTGATAGTAGTCAGTATCTGTGATAACACCAGAAGGAACAAGAGCACACGGAAGAGAAGGAAGCTGATTTTATGCCTAAAGCACAATTTCCAGAAAAACAAATGCAACAACCTCTCATGACGGTAGAAGCTGCAGCCATTTTGGGTCAAACACCAAACCTTGGCCTAAGCACCTACTTAAAAAAACAAATTACCCTAATGACTGAAAACAGGCCTCAGCACAGATGCATGGACAGTGAGTGATTGCAGCTTTTAATGTTTACTGGGAATGGTTTCCTGTGTCTTACATTCCTATAGTGTTGTCATCTTGTCATATCAGGAGTTATTTATGGCATCACTAAAAGCATTTTACTGACTTGCCATAATAACATCGAGCATATTAAGACAGAAAAATCAGGTTAACAACTGCAATGGCATTGTGCCTTCTAAGCGCTTTATCTCTTATTTCAGCAAACACCAGCAGTGACATCACACATGTTGTCAGAGGTAGCCATTTCACCCTGTCACCACCCTAGATTCTGTGTAATTCTTCGCCCACATATTTGGATTGAGTAAGTCTTTAAATCTAAATTAGGACTGTACATGTCATTATCTGTGTTACATACAAGTATGAACCAACATCTATAATTCTTTGAATATTCACTAACTGAACTAGATCAACGAGCAGGTTCGATTTACACAATTCGTGGCACACAAAGGTTAGTTTCATTTTCATTGACATGATTCTATTAACAGACTCCTTCAGAATATATACCAGTGTGGGCCAATCATATGCTTTGATTAATAATAGTAGATCTGTGGTGATGACACGATACACATCTGTATGTTTTTACCAGATGTTTCTATGCTATGATTTTGAAATGTGTTTGGGAAGGACTTTATTTCCCAGAATGCATTTCTTTTTAAGTGTGTTACTCCAATCCTCTGTGTGTTTTTAAAAGGGTGGCATCTGTTCCCAGAGGATCACTGACATAATATCGACGACAACAATATCGACCTACCAGAATATCGTGTCAAGAATATCGATGTCCAGAATATCGACATCCTATCTCTACAAAGGTAAGTACAAAAATATCAAAACCAAAATATCGTTCTTTAAAATATCGTTGTTCAAAATATAGTTTTTTTAAATGTCTTAAAAACTAATATAAAATAAATTAAATAATAAATATAATTAATAAAAACATAGGGGCCCATTACGATGTCGGGCATAAGCACTACCGCCGTGCCATCGGAGGCAAAAAACGCTAGTTACCATCCGCCAGCTACGGCCCACACGCCCGCTAAATTAGGATGTGAAAAGTCAGCCAAACACCGCCCGTAAGCCAGCGATGCCGCACGCCATCAAAGTGCGCCCGTCCACGTAGCGGCGCGAGCCAATGGAGACACACCGTCCGACGAAATGACGTACCGGCCGCCGTACAAATTACGATGCCACAACCAAACAGCTCCCCCGGCTAAGAGACACCGCACGAGATACCAAGGCGGAAACTCGACTGCTGAGTACGGAGACCAAAAAGGCGGCCCACCCCAACATGAATCCTGCACTCCAGGCCATCCCCATGCTGTACCTGATGCACCACCTAGGAGTGAACGTGCCGCGGCGACGCAGGTAGGCAGACACACAACAAGGGCACGCAAACACTGCACACAATGCAAGGGCGGAAAAACTGTACAAGGGCCCCCCAGACACCCCTGTGTGGACAGGTACACATGCGCACAACACAGAGGCCAACGACAGCGCCATGCATGGGCTGCACACAAACACCACAGGGTCACAACTACACACCCCACACACCAGCCCCACCCTGAAGGCACATGTCATGTGGCCTTCCTGCATCAGTCATGTCCCCAAACGACAACTCACAGTTGCCAACCTGATGTCACACAAGTGTCCCGAACAGGGGAGTGATGTGATGCCAAAATAGGACACCCCCTTGTGTGCAAAACATGGCGAAGCACACAGCGGCTGCTACATAACAGCGCAGAATATGGACCTCGTCTCCAAAAGGCACGCCAGTACCATCCTAAAATACCTATACCATCCTGCTCGCAATACCAAGACATGCAATATACAACATTGAAAAAGCCTGCTGCCTAAGAATAGGTGTTTCCAATTACTACACCCACACAGAAGCCCCAATGTATAGCGGAAACGCAGTGTCCCGCCCACACACGGGAGAGCAGATAGCACTGAATGGCCTTCCATTCCTACTATGAAATCACATTGCAACAATTTATGCAGGAGAATGGAGCCATTGTACCAACAAGAAGCCAAACAGAGCCATGCAGAGTAAACCGTCCACTGGGCAGATAGCGCCCAACATGAAAGAAAGTTAATAACACAAAAAAGAAATAATACCACTCCTCCATGTGGGTCAAATGCAAGTAATCTGGAAGGAGTCAGACAAAACTGGCCTTGACCATACATTGAAGCATGCGGGATGAGGGCCTGTGTCCTCCGCCCAAGCTATAACCCAAGTCCTGCCTCCGTACAACCATTCCAGAATTCCCAGCATCGTCGGAGGTTGCACTCTGCTGACTGCACAGGCAGCTGGAGCACGCCATCACATCGCCCTGTAGCAAAATGGCTGTTGCACCACTGCTTCCCAACTACGCCGGACAGATGCAGCTGTACATTGAGAGCCTGCTACAGATAGTGGGATGTGAAAATCTGGCCATGATGAACGTAAGTTACCGAGTAACTTACCGCATCGCAATGTTCAGCTGCGTCATCCCCGTTTTCTACTGTCGGAGGTATCCGTTCCACTGTCCTGTGGATTTATGTCTCTCCAACCCGGCATGTCCAAAGGCGGACTTGGTACACTTGTTTGCACCCCTGGACGCCCACGACAGGATCTGTTCAGTGTATGGGGCATGGCGTATGTGGCTGCAATCGGACACACACTGCAATGGGACCAGTGTGCCTCCACACAACGTATTCTGGATCACAGTTTCATCGAATGTCATCCAACATGTCCCAACAGGCTTCTACAAGGGACAACTTACAATGAACACCTTGCCAGCCACCATCCGCTTCATTGGATGGCATCCATGTTTACCACCAATGCCATTGATGCCCTGCTGGAAGGTATCGCATACCTGACAACTTGTCAATTCATCGGGCCCGACTCAATACCCCCAATTGAACAATGATGTTCAACACCGTACCTATGCTTGGCTTTCGCACGGACTGGGCAGTTAGCTGTACAACAACTATACCATACAACCTGCAACAAACACCACACCATCAACTCCACTGCCATGACATCGGACATTTTCTGGACATGCACTCTGTTCCTCACCATATCCCGTATCTCTGCATGAACAGGGGGAGGCAGAGGTATGGGACTTGTGTACAGTAACCACACGGACAATACTGCACGAACAACAATGCCATAATATGTATTCAGCGCACCTGAACACATGCACCGGTCAGTGCACACTAATCTGTCTGCTGTATTACGTGAGAACTGATACCTCACCATCGTCTGTACTTCCCTGCCAGGACTTTTGCATGGACAACAAATGTAACCACCTACAACATGGCCCTAGTTATTGTGTCATGTTCAGTAGCCACCACATTGCAACAACTAGTGAGACGCTGCTGCATGCATGTAGGCTCATGCTCTGATGTCACCTTTCACGCAGGTGTGTCGGAGTTACTATTGTAGTAAACCTGTACCATGGAACTGAGATGTACTGTGCCCATGATGTCAAGCTGTCTCGTAGGCATAATGAATACTGTCTGTGTCAAAGTCTAGAGCTCTTCAGTAATTAGCAAATGTACTTTAGCATAGCAAGGGCAAGGCCGTTGCAACTCTGAAGCCTTCATCCCACAGTCAACAACTAATCACATCTACCCGTACCCCCTTTTGTATGTGTAATCATGCTAAGTATAACCTCCACATGCATTTCGCTGCCAGTAGTGTCCACTATACTGCATCACAGAGGACATAAGTCCAAATACATGCCTTGAAGCAAATATGTGACTCTGCAGAATTCTTTCACGAAGACAAGTACGAATGAGAGAGGATGAGAGTGTGTGAAGTACACGACAGTGGTGAGATGACCATGTAGTCCAGTGTCATTGGATGTCAACGCATATGAGTAACCGCAACAGTGGACATAGTGAAATACTACAGCTCGTGGGCCAGGACTTGTCAGACTCTGACGTGGCCCGACAGATCATCACATTAACACTGACGGCCTGGTCACTACAAAGCACAGTCATACAAATGTCTACAATTACCTTCACAGTCTGACATCACACTCAGCAAGCAAAAGTAGGAGCCACGCAAAAGCATGCTACAGCAATGCCTGACAAAACACACACACGACATCAGTGTGGGTGGGCAGGACTGCACAGTGAGTAAGAACTGTGGAAATTCACATACATGCTCAATTGAACAAGGCACAATCTTGATAGTCACACACCCTGCAGACACACAACGTCAGAAACATATCAAGTAGGACTCAGCCTGAACTGCAAGGACACACCCACACACTGCACACTGTGCAACATACAACACACACATGTGATCACATTCACAGACCTGAACACGGATACAAACATCCACCATGGGCCTGGGTAACACATGTGTGTAGTCGACATTGCCAGAGCACATACACACACCAACACTACCCCACAGTCACACCACTCACACCACACACATCTACACCTCCCATATGCACACATTGAAAGTAAGCCATGTGCCCAGGCACAATGTACATCACAAGACTAACATACACCTACACTGCTGGCCACACAGCAAGTAAGCACACACATACCCGCATACTCTGCGCATGCTGCCTGTCATCCTGTGGCTAGACTCACACCCTGTGCATTGCTTGCACGCAAACATGACACAGATACATTTCCCCAGAAATACCAGCAAATACATGCAGTCAATCCGTGTCACAAAAAAGCATATTCATCACACACACAAGTAGCAGAGTCTGAAAGAAGTGAAGTCCCTGCCACGTGTACAACCCATTGGAATGTGAGACCAGACATTGCAATTGCTGAGGTACCATACCCGGCATGTGCCTCACTTAACCATGCACACACAGCAACAACTGCAATCAGCAACTACACAGATACAACCGACTACAGGAACAACACCATCCAGTCACAGATTACATAGACAGGCGGCAAAATTTATCAACCCCAGGGACAGTGGCCAGTTCGATGTGCCGAGTAGTGACACGAAGAGCTGCGTATGCAATGTGTGTGAGTGTACCTTGCCATGGCCACCAACACTGCCATGGCAGTCACAATAGCCATTACAGCCACCACTGTGTCACAGGTAGATGTGTGAGTGTGCCTACCATTCAAACAGGATGCCAGTTCGACTCGGTGCTGTATGTGTGCTACGGGACAGTTGCAGGTCCGCCCCTGAGAGAGAAGCACAATTGTGTAAGACACACATGTGTCATGTGAAGCGGGAGTTCCGCTTGGCCCAGGTGGGTGGGTGTGACGGGTAGGTGCACACATGCATTGTTGAAACAGACTGTGTTGGGAGGATTCTGGAGCACTAGATTTCCACTGTCTTGGGCATTTGGAAAGACCACCTGTCTGGGGATGAATGTGAACTCGTGTGCGCACAACAGGCGGGCACACGATCAATGCTGCATCAGGTGTAGACTGTGAGAAGTTGGCCTGGCATATGCTGTCCACTAATTATAGTGGGCACCTTGCACCAGTCCAAACAACCCCTTATTGGAGATAGGTTAAATACAACCTTATTGAAAGCTATCCTAGTGGTAGCTATGGAGAGCAGCCTTCAGGCTAAGTCTTGAAGGAATGTAAAGCAGCTTGTTTTACCAGTCTATAATCTCTTGAGTGACCAAATGAAAGAGCACCACACCAGGTATATATTCAAAATATATGTATTTATTGCTAAACACACCCCTCTAGTCTCTTTATGAGGCTAGAGTTCGAAGTACATAAGTTATAAGTTATTAAATCACAGTAATAGCACAAATACACGTTTGGGCCCTAGGGGCGTACTCAAACCATATACCAATAAAGTGGTATGCGAACCACGACTGAACTAGACACTAGGCCTAGAGCCTCTAGAAGTGCTTGGACCACAAGGAACCACCCAAGGTAGTGACACAGGGGACCTACGGGAGACGCGTGCAGTGTAAATACACAACCGCGATACGCCGTTGACTTCTATGGAGAAAGTCGGGATCGGGAAATTAGAGAAAAGGGACACTTAAAAGAGGACTAGGACAAAACCCTTTGAGATCTAGGACTTTGAAGAGTCTCTACCCACGGGAGCACCGGAGTACTCGTGTTACCTCACCCAGGGAAGCCGGGTGCATAGGTGCCTTTCGGGGTCGGGTTTCGTCGTCGATTCGAATGGCGATCTGCTGCAAAGTGCTGCTGGCGGCCAAGAGAAAAGTGTCCGGGTGGATCCAAGAGTGGATCGGAGTTCTGAAGAACCTGAAAGCAGAGGGGACAGAGTCTGGGTCACTAGCCAGTGACCAGGAAGGCGATGGACAGATGCCCACCGATGTCGAGTGCTTCAGGTGCGTTGACAGTCGTCTTGACTCTTCAGCCACGAGGTCCAGGAGGCGTTGTCGGTGACCAGGAGCAGGATTCAGGCTGGTACACAATGTCTGTCGAGTGCTGAGGTGCTGGTGACCGGATTGGACCCAACAAGCCTTGGCAACGGCAAGTCTCGGTGAAGATGCAGATCGTCGATGGTGCAGACTAGCAAGGTCTGTGGAACTCACCCAGCAAGGGTAAGTGAGGGCAGGCCTGGAGCAACCAGGATGCCAAGTAAGAAAAAGATTGGCCTTCGTTAAGGGCTACTAGCCAACGGGCTAGCGACCGCAAAGGAGCCTCGTGACGCCGCACGTGGATCTGGCTTACAGGACACTCGTGGAGTGGGGGCCAGTGATCTTCGGTGCAGGTGGTGCTGGAGGCTAGGGCTACTCGGAGCCCAAAGCACGACTTCTTGGGAGACCCAGAAGAGGATGCACTTGCAAATGTGCTCGGTGTCCAGGGGTCACGGTCTCAAGTCACCCACGATAGCCACGGGCCTCAGCTTTGCTGGGGACTCAGGGTAGCCTCGGGAAAGTCTGAGAATCCACCTCTGGTGATGCGATGACTTCGGCGTCCGACGGGAGCTTCAGAAATGCGAACCGGACAGATGCTTCTTTGGTGCCTGCCAAGCAGGGGAGTCACTCCTTGACCCCAAGGGAGATTCTTCTGTCCTCTAATCGTGAGTAGAGCGTCGAAGGTCCAGGATTCAGTTTCAGAGTTTCGTCCAGGGATAATCTAAAGTCCTAAGGACTGGGTTCCTACCTTTATACTAAAGATAGGGGTTGGACTACTCTGTGGCCCCACCTATGGGTGGGTCAGGGCAGAGGGGTGGCTACACCCCTTTCCCTTTGTCCAGTTTGCGCCAAAGCAGGGGCTGCAAGCCCCTGATCCGGTTTGAACTGGGGTATGCACAGGGACACCAAATGTGCCCCCAGTGCAGGACTTCAAAGCACCCGAAAGTGCTCCCGCCCAGCCCCAATACACATTATCCTGTCTGGGGAGGTGGTCACACCTCCCTGGGACAGGAAACCTATTGTCCAGGCCTCCCCTGCCGGAGTTTCGTCCAGCAGCAGGAGGCCAGACTCGTGTCTGTGGCAGCAGCATCCATTTTGTGATGCCAGGGCTCTGGAAAGAAGTTACCGGACTAGTCAGAGTTAACATGTATTTCCCTCTAGAAGGGTGGAATGCTACCCCCGCCGCCAGGATTGGCGGGGGGTAGTATTCCAAGATGTTTGACACCAAACACGACATGTTTAGGTGCAGCCATTCCAAAGTTAGCATTTTACCGCGAGGATATAATGCGCTTAAGAGTATATGGTCAGGCTGCACTACAAACAGCATCAGAGATGGTCTCCGAACGCTGCAGAGGGGCCCTGCTCATGCAGGGGCACCCCCTCACATAGGAACCATGCACTCTGCCTTTAGGATTGATAAGGCCTGCCTTAGGAGTTACTTATAGGTTTATATGTGTGTATGCATTTAGTGATATAGGTAACCTATATCACAGTAAGGGGTGCATGCACCACCTTACCCAGGCTGCAGTAGCAGACCTGTGGTGCCAGTTTGGATGGCCTTCCAGGGGTGGCATAATACATGCTGCAGCCCCTGGCAGGCCTCTGAGGTACCTATGCCCTTGGTACATAGTATACCCTATACTAGGGACTTATAAGGGCACTCCAGATTCCAATCAGTGATGTGCCTAAGGCACAGGGAAACCATTTTAGAGAGGAAGCAGCTAGGCTGGGGTTCTGATTAGCAGGTCCCCAGCCAGACTAAAGTCGAAAAACAGTGAAGCATCAGCAAAAGTGGGGGTACCCATGTGAAGCAGATCCTACTCTCCTACACAACCCCCCCAAACGTAGGGACATTAAACTAACCTTGCCCAGTTAAGTCTTCATGTTCTAAGTGGAAATACCTAGAGAGTCCATCTGCATTCGCATGGTTACTCCCAGGCCTATGTTCCACTGTAAAGTCCATCCCCTGTAGGGAAATGGACCACCTAAACAGTTTGGGGTTTTCACCCTTCATTTGTTTTAGCCATAAGAGGGGCTTATGGTCTGTCTGAACCAGGAAGTGTGTACCAAACAAGTATGGCCTCAACTTCTTCAGAGCCCAGACCACAGCAAAGGCCTCCTCTCTATGGCTGACCAACGTTTCTCTCTAGGGGTCAGCCTTCTGCTAATAAAAGCTATTGGCTGATCCTGACCTTCTTCATTCAATTGTGACAGTACAGCCCCTACCCCCAATTCAGATGCATCAGTTTGAACAATGAACTCCTTGGAGTAATCAGGACTCTGCAGAATTGGAGCAGTGCACATGGCCTGCTTGAGGTCATCAAATGCCTTTTGACAGCTAACTGTCCACTGAACCTTTTTGGGCATTTTCTTAGAAGTTAAGTCATTCAGGGGTGTCACTATTGATCCATACCCCTTGACAAATCTCCTATAGTACCCAGTCAGGCCTAAGAAGGCTCTCACCTGAGTCTGGGTAGTGGGAGCAGTCCAGTCCATGATGGTCTGGATCTTGCTCTGCAAAGGTTGAACCTGGCCTCCACCCACAAGGTGGCCCAGGTACACAACCTGACTCTGCCCTATCTGGCACTTAGTGGCCTTGATAGTCAGGCCTGCCTTTTGCAGGGCCTGTAAAACATTCCTGAGGTGGACCAGGTGAGCCTCCCAGGTGGAGCTAAAGACAGCAATATCATCTAGATAAGCTGCACTATAGGCTTCCAGTCCTGTGAGAACTGTATTCACCAACCTCTGGAAAGTGGCAGGTGCATTCTTCAGACCAAAGGGCATTACCACAAATTGATAATGTCCACTAGGGGTCGAGAATGCTGTTTTGGGTTTTGCAGTATCAGCTAGTCTGATCTGCCAGTAGCCAGCTGTTAGGTCAAATGTGCTGAGATATTTGGCAGAGGCCAAAGTATCTATGAGCTCATCTGCCCTGGGTATTGGATGGGCATCAGTCCTAGTGACTGCATTGAGACCCCTGTAGTCCACACAAAACCTCATCTCTCTTTTCCACCACTGGTGTGAGGTTTCGGTACAAGGACTACTGGACTAGCCCAAGGGCTATCTGAGGGTTCAATAACTCCCAATTCCAACATTTTCTGGACTTCAGTCCTGATACAGTCCCTGACATGGTCAGGTTGCCTATAAATCTTGTTTTTAATAGGCAGACTGTCCCCAGTGTCCACTTCATGAGTGCACCAGGTGGTCTGACTGGGTGTCAGTGAAAACATATGTCTAAACTGATTGAGGACTTGCCTGCAATCAGTTTGTTGCTGGGTAGTGAGGCTGCCTGCCAAGGCTACACCATCAACTGACCCATCGTCAGGGTTCTGTGAGAGCAGGTCAGGGAGTGGGTCACTCTCTTCCTCCTGCCCTTCATCAGTAGCCATGAGCAAGCCCATGTCTGCCCTGTCCACATATGGTTTTAACCTGTTGACATGGAGAACCCTGTAGGGACTCCTGGGTGTTCCTAGGTCTACTAAATAAGTGACCTCACCCTTCTGCTCAACAATAGTGTGGGGTCCACTCCATTTATCTTGGAGAGGTGCTGGGGCCACTGGCTCCAACACCCACACCTTCTGTCCTGGCTGGTAAACAGTCAGAACAGCCTTTTGGTCATGCCAGGCCTTTGAAGTTCCTGGCTAGCCTCAAGGTTTTTGGTTGCCTTTTTCATGTACTCAGCCATCCTGGAGCGGAGACCAAGTACATAGTCCACTATATCTTGCTTTGGGGGCTTGAGAGGTAACTCCCATCCTTCCTTCACCAAGCACAGTGGACCCCTCACAGGGTGGCCAAACAGAAGTTCAAAAGGGCTGTAACCAACCCCTTCTGAGGCACCTCCCTATATGCGAATAAAAGGCAGGGCAAGAGTATGTCCTATCTACGCCTAAGCTTTTCTGGGAGCCCTTTAATCATGCCCTTCAAGGTTTTGTTGAATCTCTCAACTAAACCATTGCATTGTGGGTGATAGGGTGTGGTGAACTTATAAGTCACTCCACACTCCTTCCACATTGCTTTTAAGTACCCAGACATGAAGTTAGCACCCCTGTCTGAGACTACCTCCTTAGGAAAGCCCACTCTTGAGAAGATTCCCAGGAGGGCCCTTGCCACCACAGGTGCTATAGTGGTCCTGAGGGGAATAGCTTCTGGGTACCTGGTGGCATGATCCACTACCACCAGGATAAACCTGTGCCCAGAGGCTGTTTGGGGATCCATGGGACCAACAATGTCAATCCCTACCCTTTCAAAGGGCACCCCCACCACAGGTAGTGGTATCAGGGGGCCTTTGTAGTGCCACCTGCTTTGCCACTGGCTTGGCAGGTTACACAGGAGCGACAAAACTCCTTACTGTCTTCAGACATGTGGGGCCAGTGAAAGTGAGGGACAATTCTGTCCCAAGTCTTGTTCTGGCCCAGGTGACCTGCTAAGGGAATATCATGGGCTAGGGTCAATAGGAAGCCCCTGAACTTCAAAGGTATTACCAACCTCCTGGTAGCACCAGGCTTGGGGTCTCTACTCTCTGAGTACAGGAGTCCATCATCCCAATACACTGTATGGGGACCACTAGCTTTCCCAGCAGCCTCAGCAGCAGCTTGCTGTCTGAGGGGTTCAAGGGAGGGGCAGCTCTGATGCTCCTGGCTCAGATCTGCCCTAGAAGGTCCCCCTGTCCCCAAGAACTCAACCTGGTCAGGTTCAAGTTCCTCTGGGACAGTTCCTTCTTCAGGACTGAGATCATCCCCCTCAAGGGACTGATCTTCTTCCTGAGCCAAGGGGGAAGGCTCTGCCTTAACCCTACTACTCCTCCTCTTGGAAGGCACTTGGTCCATTATTCCAGAATCCAAGGCCTGTTCAGTGCTAGACATTTTGGCTTGTGACCTGGTCACAGCAAACACATCTGCAGGGATCCCCAGCATTTCTGCATGGGTCCTGAGCTCCACTTCTGCCCAAGCAGAAGTCTCTAAGTCATTGCCAAGCAAGCATTCGACTGGTAGGTTTGCACTCACCACAACCTTCTTAAGGCCAGTTACCCCTCCCCAGGAGAAGTTAACAACTGCCAGAGTATGGTCTGTTCTGACGTTGCTAGCATTGGTCACTTGGTACATCTCACCAAGTATAACTTGCCCAGGATTCACAAGGTCTTGTGTCACCATTGTGACACTTGCCCCTGTGTCCCTAAATGCCAAAGCCTCTCGTCCATTGATTAAAGGCTGTTGTCTGTACTTGCCCAGATTACTGGGACTCACAGTGGAGGTCACATCCATGCCTCCATCACAGACTAACACAGCCTGAGTCAGTTCTCTGACTAGGTCAGAGCCCAACGCAGTTCCCAGGGTGAACCCTACTAAACCCTTTGCTGGAGCACTTCCACCAACTGTACTAGGGGGAACAGGTGCCTTAGGGGCATTGGTGGGTGCTGGACTGGAGTCTTTGGACTTGGTGCAATCACTGGTCCAGTGGGTCTTTTGCTTACAGACCTTGCACCATGGTTTTCTTTGGCCTTTCCCTTTGGTAGACTGTGAATCCCCACCAGAAGAAGATTTTTGGGGGCCTGATGAAGACTTTTGATCTTTACCCTTCTCCCCACCCTTTTCAGAGTTCTTAGCATCTTGCTTCTTGGTTTCCCCACCTTGGTTCTGTACCTTCTGCTTCACCCTGGTTCTGACCCATTTGTCTGCCTTCTTTCCCAATTCTTGGGGAGAGGTCAGATCAGAGTCTACCAGGTATTGATGCAACAGCTGATTTTGACAGTTATTAAGAATCTGCTCCCTCATTATCAGATTGTACAATCCTGAGAAGTCACACACCTTACTGCCCATCAACCAGCCTTCCAGAGCCTTGGCAGAACAATCCACATAGTCTACCCAGTCTTGAGTCTGTGCTTTTTGGTGTCTCTGAACTTCAACCTGCACTGTTCAGTGGTTAGGCCAAACCCATCAATAAGAGCACTCTTCAAGACCTTGTAATTATCAGCATCCTCCTCTCTAACAGTGAGGAGCTTATCTCTACCTTTGTCAGCAAAGGAGAGCCACAAGATTGCTGCCCACTGCTCTTGAGGGACCTTCTGTACTTTACAGGCCCTCTCTAATGCAATTATACATTTGTGGATATCATCCCCACTCTGGTAGGGAGGGACAATCTTGCTCAGGTTCCTATGGTCATAGGACCTTTCCCTATCTCTAGGGACATGGCTGCCACCATGGGACTCTAGTCCCAACTTTCTTCTCTCTCTAAGGAGATCTAGGGATTCCCTATCTAAAGCCAATTGCTTTTTTCTGATTTCCAGCTGAGTTTCCTCATACTGGACCAGTCTGGCTCTCCTCTCATGAGAGGATTCCCTCCTGTGAGAGGAGACAGAGCTCCCTATAGAGGTGCCAGAGTGGTTAGACTCCTGAGAAGGAGATCTAGACTTCCTGGGCACACTCTTAATCCTTCCTGGGCGGACAAAGAGGATGTCATCTTGATCATCCTCATCATCGTCCACAGGAGGGATTGGGTTATCCAGGTCAGGGTCATTGTCACCCTCCTGGCCAGTTTCAGAGGGGGGGCTGGGGGTATTGGTACCCCTGGCCTCCTCCTCTTCTCCTGCCCCACCCTCAGCTCCTACCCTTTCAGTCCCCACGGGCTTACTAAGGTCATAAGCCACCAACAACTCCTTGAGGTGTTGGGTGGTGGGGCTTTGGCCTGTCCTTATTTTTCTCAAGTTACATAAAGCTCTCAATTCCAAGAATGGGAGTGTATCATACTTGGAGGGTGGAAGCTCAATGGCTTCCTGCAAGGATTCTTTGGATCCTGCCCTTAAAGACATTACTAGTGTGGTGTGGTGTATGCACTACCTACTCTAGTGTGGCCTACTAAACTCTCTTGAGTTGTAGAAAGGGTTGTGCTATCCCTTTACACACAACTCTAAGTTCAGTAGAACTTACTGTATTCTAAGCTTAAATTATATGTACCTTAGGTACCCTTAGTGGTTTTCAGTTGATCAATTCAATTGAGATTATCTGGTAAAACAATAGCAAGCTGGAATCCCACACGCTGCACACCAATGTGAGAAGTTGGCCTGGCATATGCTGTCCACTAATTATAGTGGGCACCTTGCACCAGTCCAAACAACCCCTTATTGGAGATAGGTTAAAGACAACCTTATTGAAAGCTATCCTAGTGGTAGCTATGGAGAGCAGCCTTCAGGTTAAGTCTTGAAGGAATGTAAAGCAGCTTGTTTTACCAGTCTATAATCTCTTTAGTGACCAAATGAAAGAGCACCACACCAGGTATATATTCAAAATATATTGCTAAACACACCCCTCTAGTCTCTTTATGAGGCTAGAGTTCGAAGTACATAAGTTATAAGTTATTAAATCACAGTAATAGCACAAATACACGTTTGGGCCCTAGGGGCGTACCAAACCATATACCAATAAAGTGGTATGCGAACCACGACTGAACTAGACACTAGGCCTAGAGCCTCTAGAAGTCCTTGGACCACAAGGAACCACCCAAGGTAGTGACACAGGGGACCTACGGGAGACGCGTGCAGTGTAAATACACAACCGCGATACGCCGTTGACTTCTATGGAGAAAGTCGGGATCGGGAAATTAGAGAAAAGGGACACTTAAAAGAGGACTAGGACAAAACCCTTTGAGATCTAGGACTTTGAAGAGTCTCTACCCACGGGAGCACCGGAGTACTCGTGTTACCTCACCCAGGGAAGCCGGGTGCATAGGTGCCTTTCGGGGTCGGGTTTCGTCGTCGATTCGAATGGCGATCTGCTGCAAAGTGCTGCTGGCGGCCAAGAGAAAAGTGTCCGGGTGGATCCAAGAGTGGATCGGAGTTCTGAAGAACCTGAAAGCAGAGGGGACAGAGTCTGGGTCACTAGCCAGTGACCAGGAAGGCGATGGACAGATGCCCACCGATGTCGAGTGCTTCAGGTGCGTTGACGGTTGTCTTGACTCTTCAGCCACGAGGTCCAGGAGGCGTTGTCGGCGACCAGGAGCAGGATTCAGGCTGGTACACAATGTCTGTCGAGTGCTGAGGTGTCGGCGACCGGATTGAACCTAACAAGCCTTGGCAACAGCAAGTCTCGGTGAAGATGTAGATCGTCGATGGTGCAGACTAGCAAGGTCTGTGGAACTCACCCAGCAAGGGTAAGTGAGGGCAGGCCTGGAGCAACCAGGATGCCAAGTAAGAAAAAGATTGGCCTTCGTTAAGGGCTACTAGCCAACGGGCTAGCGACCGCAAAGGAGCCTCGTGATGCCGCACGTGGATCTGGCTTACAGGACACTCGTGGAGTGGGGGCCAGTGATCTTCGGTGCAGGTGGTGCTGGAGGCTAGGGCTACTCGGAGGCCAAAGCACGACTTCTTGAGAGACCCAGAAGAGGATGCACTTGCAAATGTGCTCGGTGTCCAGGGGTCACGGTCTCAAGTCACCCACGATAGCCACGGGCCTCAGCTTTGCTGGGGACTCAGGGTAGCCTCGGGGAAGTCTGAGAATCCACCTCTGGTGATGCGATGACTTCGGCGTCCGACGGGAGCTTCAGAAATGCGAACCGGACAGATGCTTCTTTGGTGCCTGCCAAGCAGGGGAGTCACTCCTTGACCCCAAGGGAGATTCTTCTGTCCTCTAATCGTGAGTAGAGCGTCGAAGGTCCAGGATTCAGTTTCAGAGTTTCATCCAGGGATAATCTAAAGTCCTAAGGACTGGGTTCCTACCTTTATACTAAAGATAGGGGTTGGACTACTCTGTGACCCCACCTATGGGTGGGTCAGGGCAGAGGGGTGGCTACACCCCTTTCCCTTTGTCCAGTTCGCGCCAAAGCATGGGCTGCAAGCCCCTGATCCGGTTTGAACTGGGGTATGCACAGGGACACCAAATGTGCCCCCAGTGCAGGACTTCAAAGCACCCGAAAGTGCTCCCGCCCAGCCCCAATACACATTATCCTGTCTGGGGAGGTGGTCACACCTCCCTGGGACAGGAAACCTATTGTCCAGGCCTCCCCTGCCGGAGTTTCGTCCAGCAGCAGGAGGCCAGACTCGTGTCTGTGGCAGCAGCATCCATTTTGTGATGCCAGGGCTCTGGAAAGAAGTTACCGGACTAGTCAGAGTTAACATGTCTTTCCCTCTAGAAGGGTGGAATGCTACCCCCGCCGCCAGGATTGGCGGGGGGAAGTATTCCAAGATGTTTGACACCAAACACGACATGTTTAGGTGCAGCCATTCCAAAGTTAGCATTTTACCGCGAGGATATAATGCGCTTAAGAGTATATGGTCAGGCTGCACTACAAACAGCATCAGAGTTGGTCTCCGAACGCTGCAGAGGGGCCCTGCTCATGCAGGGGCACCCCCTCACATAGGAACCATGCACTCTGCCTTTAGGATTGATAAGGCCTGCCTTAGGAGTGACTTATAGGTTTATATGTGTGTATGCATTTAGTGATATAGGTAACCTATATCACAGTAAGGGGTGCATGCACCACCTTACCCAGGCTGCAGTAGAAGACCTGTGGTGCCAGTTTGGATGGCCTTCCAGGGGTGGCATAATACATGCTGCAGCCCCTGGCAGGCCTCTGAGGTACCTATGCCCTTGGTACATAGTATACCCTATACTAGGGACTTATAAGGGCACTCCAGATTCCAATCAGTGATGTGCCTAAGGCACAGGGAAACCATTTTAGAGAGGAAGCAGCTAGGCTGGGGTTCTGATTAGCAGGTCCCCAGCCAGACTAAAGTCGAAAAACAGTGAAGCATCAGCAAAAAGTGGGGGTACCCATGTGAAGCAGATCCTACTCTCCTACATAGACGTTAGCCCACCCTCTGTGGACATGCTGGATACTGCTGTGCATCTGCCAGGCCCTTGCCAAGGCACTCACATCCCCTGTCCACCAGGTGTACCCCCAACATTGTCCACCTGCACAGGCTACCCAGGGCACGGGCTGGCAGTGGAGCTTGGTGGGTGGGAGGTCATGGTGCCCTTCTCCTGGTCACATCTCGCAGGCAACACATCCTCATTGTGCGGCATGGCACAAGTCAAAAATAAGTAGTGGGGGGACGCACACATCACAACCGGAAGTGACGTCACGAAAGGTGGCTTGCACCATCTAACTTATTGCCTCCCTTCCCCCACCCATTACATGCTATTGCAACAGAGAAGCCAGCGCATGCACAAGCAGCTCCGAGCTCGCCCCAGAGAGGCCAAAGAGTAAATGTGTGGGTCCATTAGCTCCAGTTATCGTGCCCACGTTAGAATTATTGCTGGCACGCCGTCCACCCGTGTGGCACCCTGAATCGAGACCTGGTGTGCAGGCAAAGTGTCCTATTGGCTTAGCGATATGTGTGAGTTGCATGACACTCGTTGGCGGGGGATGGCTCGGAGGCCCGTCACCCTGAGGCCCATGTCTCACCACATGGGTCCCTTGTCAATGGCAGCGGTTGTAATGACTATGCGCGCCGGGGTGGGTCTACCTTTCGTCTGGGATTGTGTTCGCGGCCTGGGCCGCTAGGGCAGCTACAGCCTCTGTGTGTTGCATGTGGTGTATGCGGACTCCGGAGGCTGTCATGCATTGTTACTGTTGTCCAGGTCTCGAGTCGGGGTACCACGCTGGTGGACGGCTTCCCACCACTGATCATACCGCGAGACAGATAACTTGGGCAAATGGACCCACACATTCACTCTTTGGCCTCTCTGGGGCGAGCTCGGAGCTGCCTGTGCACGCGCTGGCTTCTCAGATGCAAATGCATATTGGGGTGAGCGAGGGGAGGCCATTACTCTGAAGGTGCAAGCCACCTTCCGTGATGTCACTTCCTGTCGTGACGTCAGCGTCCCCCCACTTCTTCTTTTTCGGACTCGTGCACTGCTGCTGTCAGATGTGCCACTCCCCAGGGGGGTGGAGAAAGGGTCAGGAATGTCAGCCTGAGAGTGGCCCAGTTGAAGGCCCACCTTGACTGGGGGGGACAACCATTGGACAGTCTGGTGTAGCCCACGCGTACATGTGGGCCCTCCATGAACTATGTCACCTGCGGCAAAGTGATGTCATGGGCAATGACGTCATTGAGGAAAGCTGTCTGCCCCACGCAGAGATGGCGCATCAGCTCAACAGACCCAGCACTGAGAGCAGCAGGGGTCACATGTGCAGGGGAAGCTGTGCCTGGTGTGAAGGACACTCTATCCTTCATCCCTGTGCCGACACGTGTTGCACCAGTGGAAGTAGATGGGAGGGCGGGCATTGGCCTCCGCGTGGCTGAAGAGGAGTCCACGTCCCCTGTGTTAGCAAACATGGATGCCTCACCTCTGTCCTCAGATGACTCAGAAATTGCCGTCTCGGCCTGTGATTCATCCAGCACACGTCTGGCCCCTCCGAGGCGCTGGTCTCATCTGTCTCACTCAGCACCTGTGCAGGTGCTACATCCGATGCCACCCCACTGTTGAGCGTCCCCTGTCCCTCAGCACCAAGGGGAGATGCCACATGAGAGAGAGCGAGGTGGCCTCACTCATCTGGCATCAATTAAACAGACATGTGCAAGGGAAGCAGCACAGAACATACCCAAATCCACGTGTGGCACGATACCTGTGCAATTGTATACAGCCACCACAATCAACACGTAATGGCTGGCATACAGTAAATGAAGCCGCAAATTAGTGGCACATGTGTTGTGCAAATAGCACTACACCCGGCCTGTGTCACCCTGCCACCATAGCCACAAATCACGGTGTGCACACCCACTGTCCTGATGGTGGCAAGGATGACCACTACGTAATTAGGCCAAAGACATACCTGCATGGAGCAGAATGGGAAACCACTCACACAGACTGCAACATGACAGGCCACAATGGCCATGAGCCCATGCCATCCACCTGTCGTCCACACGAGCACAACTGCTGTTGCACAGTGTGCTGGATGTGTAAGTACCAGAGATATGAGGTGAGGCATCGCACACATATAACCGAACGAAATCAGAGTAGGCACAGTGCCTCTAACATACATGTGAATTGCCACTCCAGCCTACTACAGGTTGTTCCTGAGGGCTACGACTCTGAGTGCATTGAGAATGCAGAGTGCTCATATTACATCTTGAGCCTCAGGACTAGCATATGCATGTCAGATGCACACAGCACAGAGTGCACTTACAACCCACTGCATCACACAACAAACATCACTTTACCCAGATTATGTGTATGCTGTGGACACATGCTGCCTCTCACAGCAAAAGACACCATCCCACAATACTGTACACTTGCTTGCTGCTGATGCCCCTACGAACATGCATCCGGCACAGGCTGTGTGACTGTCAAGATGCAGACCATTACTGGTGTAATGCAGCGCCGTGCTGATCTGACAATACGAGGGGGCATCCCCCGATTCGTCATCGCCACGTAGTAGCTCATCCGGCAGATGACGTCACACCCTTTGTGGAATTGGCTGCACTGTCGGTCACACATACACAGAGGCATCAACTTGGTTGCAATGGCTCATCACAAGCCCTTGGGCTGGAGGACTTCCGACTGCAGGGATGGTACACATGAGGCTTGGAATATCACTCATACACTTCTCAACATCACCCACATCCACCAATCACAGTGGCATGCTGCTGACCCATACCAAATACTCAGAGACGTGCAACAGAGCCATGAAGTAATCGGACATGGCCTAACAGCATGTGTACACCACACGTGAATGCATGCTGGTGGGAGTGTGTACAGAGTACCTGTCCAACCCATTCACATGCAGGTTGCCAGCACATTGAGCAATGTGTAGTCTGCCCACATCTACTGTCCATTGTCAGGTGGACCAACACAAAGATCACAAGGCAACACATCTTTGTGGGTGTACCCACTGTGTCCAACACTGCGCAGCCCTCAACGTACTCGCCCTGTGCATGGCTCACCCCGCAATGGAGGTCACATTCAGTGCCACTATCTCTCACACACATCCCTATCACAAGGCATGGTGTGTCCAATTGACAGGGCTGAGTTAGCACATTTCAGGAGGGTCCTGAACAAAAGACACATGTAACCCACTGTACAGTCAGTGTTGTCTCCTTGTAGGATTCTGCGGTCAATGTGCAGCCCAGGTCTGCTGAGACTGAGAAGGGCAGCAGGGACCCAGCCTGCCATTCTCACAAGCAATAACTGCCCTGAGTCCTGCATTGCCAAGTGTCTGCGTCACTGGATGTCTGACATGAAGATGACATGTACCACCACTCGGGAGGGACATGCATGGCTAAGCGCCAGAGAGGCTACATACCCCTTCCACCTGTAGTAAGCATGGTGAGCAGTGCATGTTGGAACCCCACAGGCTCTGACTCATAGTGCTGCGGATCAACATGTGTGTCCCCCACATGCACTGCCACACACACTGTAGTTGTCTTTCACACACAACTATTGCATTAAATAGCCTTGGGCAGTGTGCGTGGAGCTCGGATTCCAGGATCTCCAGCTCCTCGCTGGTGAGTGGACCTGGACATATCTTCAGAGTCGTCGACATGAAGGTGGACAGGTGGCAGCAGCAGCAGGTGTTGTTGAGGGATGCCAGGCTGCAGTCCCTGGTAGCTGTGGTAATGCCGGTCTCCCTCCCACACTCATATAGCCCCCTGGGGCTGTTTCAGTGGGTCCAAGCTGCTGCAATTGGTGTACCATGTCTGCCTGCTTCAAATGCACACAATGGCCTGCTCCGAGCTGTCCCGGGACGCTTACCTCTATAGTCGAACACGCAGGGTGCAACCGCGAGGGCCATTGGAGTTGGCCTCAAGGGCCTGGCCCATGGCGGGTACAGTCCGCTGGTGCCATGTGGACTCCACAGTTTAATGTGCGCCATGCATCTGCAGGTGTGGCCATGACTTGTGTGTGGGAGCAGGTCCACACTGGACAGGGCCACTTCATGCTGTCTGCATAGGCAGGGACGGCCAGTTCTCAGCCTCCACATGTCTGTTGGCACATCATCATGTACACATTGGCATGGGAGCATGGGATGTGCATATGCACACACATGCCATATTTCTCTATGTACATCTCACACTTGCCACGTGCAACGTTACGTGTCACTTGTGATGTGTATTTGCATTCACACAGCTGTGTTGTCATGGAGTTGTCAATGTGTACACCTGTCAATGTGTGTTGGAGGTGTGATAAGTACAGTGCTGTACATTGTGTGAACTAGGGACATCATTGACTGTCTCATATCCCGTTGTGCAACAGGACTCACTTGTTTGGGCCGCTCAGCCTGTGTACATTGTGTTGTTGGTGTGTGCCATACTCACCCAGCCTCGGAAGCTGTGTCAGGCACAGCAGCTAGATTTATTGCCGTGGTGTTGCCGCTGCCCACATATGTAGTCTGATAACATCATCATGCCTTACAAGTTATTATGGCGTAAATCCACATGTGCATGCTCATAGCAATGGTTTGTGTCACTGGTCATTGCTATTGGTAAGGGGACCTGTGTAAGTGTATTGTGGCTGTGCTGTCCCTACTTGTCAGCTGCTCTGTGATACAATTGCTTTGTCTGTAATTTTTGTTTTGGGTATGCGAAAATGCCATGTGTTGTGTTGCATTGACATGTGTCCACTTCCATCTCTCCTAGGAGGAGACCAAACATACATCGCCCCTACCAATTGCTGTCAGACATGGAGGATGTGGAGGTAATCCGGAAATTCCGTCTGGACCGACCCACCCTGCATCACCTATGTGCCTTGTTGGAACCCCACCTTCATCCTCGCAGGGTGTATCCAACTGCATTCACCCCCACGGCTAAGGTGATGGCTGCACTGCATTTTTTCGCCACAGGATCATTCCAACACACAGTGGGCAGTGGAGGTGGAATGTCCCAACCCATATTCAGCATGGTGCTAAGGGATGTCCTGTCAGCCATGATGCTGTACAGGAACCGGTACATCCAATTCCCCAGGGCTCGTAATTTGGCGGCAGTGAAGGGTGCTTTCTATGCCCTTGGACGGATCCCCCACGTTGTTGGTGCAATTGATTGCACCCATGTTGGCCTTGTGGCACCACAGGCCATGGAGCACATTTATTGCAATCGCAAGCATTTTCACTCCCTGAATGTGCAAGTGGTGTGCCTCGCGGACATGGTCATCACACACGTGTGTGCGAATTTTCCAGGATCCGCACATGACTCGCACATCATGCGCAACAGCATCCTTCCACGTCTGATGACCAATCTGCAACCGGACCGTGCATGGATTGTTGGTGAGTATGTATGCTCGTGTAGCGTGCTGGGTGTGACATGCTGTCTTGTATCCTGTTGGAATTGCAACGATTCTCTGTGTTCCTCACACCCAGGTGACTCGGCATATCCTAACGGGGCTTGGCTGCTGAGCCCATTACGTCATCCTCGGACACCAGCTGATGTCCGATACAATGAGGCACATGGGAGGGCCAGACGTGTGGTGGAGCGGACTTTTGGACTCCTGAAGTCCAGATTCAGATGCCTGGACCGCACCGGGGGTGCACTGGTGTACTCACCACAGAAGGTGTGCCAGATAGTTGTGGCATGCTGCATGCTGCACAATCTGGCAATTCGCAGGCAGATCCCCCCCCTGATAGTGGATGACGGTGATCAGCCAGGGCCCCCGCCTGCAGACCAGGACGGGTCCAGTGACGAGGACAGTGGAGAGGAGGAAGCTGTGAATGTGCGTCAGCAGCTCATCGCCCGCTACTTCACTTGACGGTGAGTGACCATGTACGACGGCTGATGTTGCTGTAGTTGTGCAGGTGTATGTGTGCATTGTCACGGAGGCCTATTGTTCAATGAGTGCTCTGTGGCAATGGTCCATGTCCAGGGTGGTATGCCACTGACAGTGGCTGTAGCATTGTGCCCTGTTGCTCTGTGAGATGTGTGTACATTGCTTAAACTTGATGACAAGTACTGTGTGATGAGTGTGTGACCCACACATTCAATGGACTCTTGTTCTGTTTTTCACCCCTAGGTCCCTACAGCCTCTCCTGGCCTATCGACATACCACACGCCAGATTCATTTCTGATCATGGTGACAGTTTCACATCCTTGAATGAACACAGAGCACATACAACAGAATGTGATCCAGGTGTATTTATTTACAGCGGTGACATGTGATTGTGGGCAAGGTGATCACAAAAGTGGTGCATGCTGAAACAATGAGTTGACGGTCATGACTGCGTGATGGTCAAGGTGTACCCATGTTGTTCTATGTCCACAGTCCAACAGACACATGCCATTCACATGGCAGTGTGGGGTAGGATCGTAGTCCAAGTGAATGCAGTAGGTGGCCACCGTGGCTGGCTGACTCACTGGCGTTTGGAGCGTGCGAAGTCCTCTCTGGACACCTGTTTCCTCTTCGGACGGCCCCTTCCATGTTTGGGAGGGGGGTTGTGTTGGTGGGCTGCTGGTGGTGGCTGAGGACTGCCCACTCGCTGTGGACGCAGGGGAACTGGATGTTGCACGACCCTGCGCCACAGCACGTGGTGGCGGAGGTGGTGTGGCTGGCCTTGTTTGGGCCCTCACCACCACCACCAGCTGGCCCATGAGGTCGACAAGTTGGTCCATACGGGTCACGAATTGGCCCATATGGGCGTCCATGGACCTCAACACCCCAAGGACTTCCCGCATGTCGGCAGATGACCTGGCCCATTGTCCTTGGGCCTCTTCATAGGCCCCAAGGACTCTGGCGATTTGCGGCAGGGCTTGGCTCCCAGGCTCAGATGGCGTTGGCCTGACCCTGCTCCTCCCACCAGAACTGCTGCCACCGACCTGCCTGCTCGCCACATTGGTCACCCCGGTCCTCGGTCTGGCTCCCAGGGTCGAGCCCGATGGGCGTACCACCCCTTGCGCAGGTTGAGTGGTCAGGGAGGGCCTGGTGGTGGTGGTGGTGGTGGTGGTTGCGGCGGTGGTGGTGGCCGCACCGACCGTGGCAGCAGGGATCTGGGACTGGTCAGCAGCCCTGGGTGATGGGTTGGTGGGTAGGAGGGGGCGTGGGGAGCGGTTGAGCCCTGCCACACCAGATGTGCCTGCGCGGGGGTCCTCGTCCAAAGAGGTGTCCAGGTCTTCCACATCCGTGAGTCCGGGTCGGGGGCTTGTGGACTGGCTGTGCCAGCTGCTGTCTCCCTCTCCAGCATGAATGAATGAATGAATGACTGAATGAATGAATGAAGGAACATTTCTAAAGCGCATGGTTACCCGAAGGCATCCCATCGCTGCGACATCAGTAATGCTGTAAGACGATCAAAGAAAAAGAGAGGTTTTCAAAAGTTTCCTGAACTTGAAGTGGTTAGGTTCAGACCGTAAGTGGAGGGGAAGACTATTCCATAGCCTGGCAGCATCGAGCTGTTCAGCACTGTGGGGCGGATAAGATAGGTTATTGTGTTGCACCTTGCAATGTTTGTATTAGTTGTCTGACATTCACAGTTTGTGCACTGTCGTGCACAGATTTCCCAGATGCGTGTGTGTAGATATACAATGTGTGTATGCGTGGGCAAGAGCAATGGAATTGTGTGATGTGATCATATGGCATGGGACAGATTTGGAATGCCAATGGGTGTGTGTTGCTGTACACCTACATTTTGTGGCTTGGGTGTATGCGGGGTCCAGCCCCATCGATGCTTCTGTGATGTAATATGGTTTTGGGGGACATATGAAACGCTTCGACACGCAGATTTAAAATGGGGTACAGCCACATCAACGCTTTTGTGATGAAATAGTGTTTTGGGGTTCAAATGAAACACTTACATACGCTAATGGCAAAAGGGGTACAGCCCCGTGAACGCTTTTGAGGTGAAATATGGTTTTGTGGTACATACTGTGACATTTGGGTGCAGAAGGGGACATGTGTTTTGGCCACATGACACTGCAGAGACAAAGGTGTGTGTATGTCTAACATACCCTGCATATCTGCTCACTGTTATCATTTAGGGACATCACACTGCAAGCATTGTAGTGAGTGAGTGATGGTTGTGTGCCACACAACGTATTGCAGATGGGCCAATTCCTTGGTGTGCGTGCTACCCTCAGCCATGTGCAGCAATGCAGTGCTCTTGGGGTGTTGACTATATTATGTATGTTGTAAATCACAGTGTGACGTGCGCTTCAGTCACTGCAGGCACATTATTGGTCATCGGCAGGAATCTTTGCTGGACTACTGTATGAGGGACAACTGTTTAGATGATATACCTTTCATGACACTGGGGCTGAAAGATGAGATGGATGAGTTGTTGAATGTGCATTGTGTGGCTGTGTGGTTCATGGGTCCAGTGGTGTATGTGCCATTACTGGGGTTCCACTCTGTTACTTTGAGACAGTTTATACTTACATGGGTGATGTTGTACAATGTCAAGGGAACAAGCAGACATGACTACATGGACAAGACTTCGATGGTGTTGCTGATGTGTGTGATGAGTGGCACAGTGCACGCCATGTGGGTCAGTACTCCAGTGAGACTTGTGCATGCAGACGTGACTCCTTACGTGTTATTGTATTTGAGATGGCTCATGTCGGCTATGACTCTGTAATTCATGTCCGTGTGCACATTGGTCACATGATTATGACAGGAAGCAGTGCTGCCTGTTCCTCTGCTACGTGACATGTCCCAAATGTTAGTCGTAATACAGTCCTGATGCCTACAGACACCCCGCCCTGTACAGTAGTCTACCTACTTGTTGGTTTGGAGGGCGCAATGCAATGGATGCCACATGGTTATGAGAGGGAGGGGTGCTCCATCTTGCTGGTCTGTGGGAGTGGGGGCAGTGTTGTGAGTTGTGGTGATGGCTTACCACCCACAGACACCCCTCCATGTAGGGAAAGATATCTACCTGTCGGCTGAAGGTGTGCACTGCAGTGGCTGACACATGGGTGTGGGGAGTGCTCCATCTTGCTGGTCTGTGGGAGTGGGGGCGGTGTTGTGAGTTGTGGTGATGGCTTACCACCCACAGACACCCCTCCATGTAGGGAAAGATATCTACCTGTCGGGTGAAGGTGTGCACTGCAATGGCTGACACATGGGTGTGGGGAGTGCTCCATCTTGCTGCGCTGTAGGACTAGGGGCCTGGTGGGTGGTGTACTTCAGCAGTCCCCCCTCCGACCCACGGACTTTGTGTTAAGGCTACTTACCTGTTACTTGTTGGTTAGTGCAGCTATGGCTGACACATGTGTGTGGGTGTGAGGAGTGCTCCTTCTGGCGCATCTGGAGTACAAGGGGACCTGGTGGGAGTTGCGGTGCTGGCTGACTGTACACATGCCCCCATGGTTTTGTCAGTTGGTAGCTTTGGGCTGAGTGTGTGGGAGTGTCTGTTGCATGTGTGAGAGGTGTCTTGTGGATTGTGTACTGGACATGGGGGTGTTTGTCCCTCGGAGCTGTGGCATACTGGTAGTGCATGACAGTACATAGCGATGTGCTGGTATACATTTGTTTGTACTTACCAGCTTCCACTCCCCCTGGTATTCCGGTGAGACTCTCCAGATGTAGGATGCCTCGCACCTTCTCCTCCCACGCCTTGAAGGTCTTGAATAGCGCAGGATTTCCTCCGCCAGTCCTGTCAGCAAGCTGCCGATTCTTGGCCTCCTTCTTCCTGACCACGCTTTTCAGGTCGTGCCACCTCTTAGTGATTTCAGCTTGGTTGCGTGGTACGTTCCCGACTGCATTCACCTGGTCTACGATCCTGCTCCACATTCTGTTTCTGGTGGCTACTGGTGTCTGTTGGACCTGGTTCCCATAGATTTGTGGGTGCACCTTGATGATCTCGTCGACCATGACCATCAGCTCAGTGGCAGTGTACTTGGGCATTCTTTGTGCTGCCATGGTGTGTGGTTTGGTATTTGTGGTGCTGGTGCGGTGTGTGTGTGGTGTGTGATGTGCAGGGGGTTAGTGGGGCCGGTGTTTGGTGGTGGTGGTGGTGGTGGTGATGGGTGTGATGGGTGCGTGCGTGTGGTGTGCTGCTGTCCTTTGTGGCTCTCTGTGTTCTCTGCTCTCGTCTTCGCTTTGTAGTGGTGAAAGGGATTGTGGTCTGTGTAGGGGCTGCTTTTGTACTTACCTATGTGGGTGTGTCATGATAGGCTGTTGTTTTCAGGTGTGTTGTGGCTGGTGTTCTGGGATTTGTAGTTTTTTTGTTTTGCCAGGGGGGATGTGTCTTTGGGATGTGTTCTGTGTTTGGGTATTTGGGCCTGGGTTGCTGTGTGGACTTGTTGGCCATGTTGTGTGTGTTTCTTTGGCTCCGCAGATGGTTTCCGTGCATGGACGTGGCCGCCAGGGCTTCCGCCGTGTCAGTTTTCATCACTGTTGTTAACGATGGCGGGCGGAGAATATGTGGATTTACCACGCTCATGTCGGGGAGATCATAATTTCACGGCCGGTGTCTCGGTCGTCAGGGCGGGCGGTTTTGGGTTGTCGTGCGGGTTTGCGTCCGTGGCAGACGGATAATCTTCTACTCGGACATAGACGGGCGGTATTTTGTGTGTTTTTAACGCCGCGGGCGGTGTTCGCTTCGCGACATCATGATTGCTTGGTCGGTATTCACACAGTGTAGGGGGGCAGTTTTTTAAGGCTATGGTAGATGGCGGATTTTTTACCGCCGGTTATCGTAATGGACACCATAGTTATTATTTAAAAATGTTAATAATTATAAATAATAAATATAATATAAAAATAAATTAAACATGCATATATTAAAAAAGTATATATATATATTTACTTAATAATATTAATAAATAATTATTTTATTAAATTATAAAACGTTAGAAACATAATAAAAATTATAAATACATATATATGTACATAAACCTGTAAGATAAATATAAAAATAAATTATATATATAATAAAATAAAATATTAAAATAAATATTTATCTTTAAAACAACATTTTACACTACATTAACTGAAACAGTAGGGACAATGTTGGATAGCATAGGGGATAAATTACTATTCCCACTCTAGGGAGTGCAACAGTAGGGAAAGTGTTGGTTAGCAGAGAGGAATAATTTACGACTCCCACTCCAGCAAGTGCAACAGTAGGGAAAGTGTTGGCTAGCGGAGGGGAATAATTTACTTTTCCCACTCCACAGAGTGCAACAGTAGTGAAATTGTTGGATAGCGGAGGAGATAAAATTACTATTCCCACTCCAGCGAGTGCAACAGTAGGGAAAGTGTTGGATAGCGGAGGGGAATAATTTACTAGTCCCACTCCACGGAGTGCAACAGTAGGGAAAGTGTTGGATAGCGGAGGGGATAAATTACTATTCCCACTCTAGGGAGTGCAACAGTAGGGAAAGTGTTGGATAGCAGAGAGGAATAATTTACGACTCCCACTCCAGCAAGTGCAACAGTAGGGAAAGTGTTGGCTAGCGGAGGGGAATAATTTACTTTTCCCACTCCACAGAGTGCAACAGTAGTGAAATTGTTGGATAGCGGAGGAGATAAAATTACTATTCCCACTCCAGCGAGTGCAACAGTAGGGAAAGTGTTGGATAGCGGAGGGGAATAATTTACTAGTCCCACTCCACGGAGTGCAACAGTAGGGAAAGTGTTGGATAGCGGAGGGGAATAATTTACTATTTCCACTCCAACGAGTGCAACAGTAGGGAAAGTGTTGGATAGCGGAGGGCAATAATTTACTATTCCCACTCCACCAAGTGCAACAGTAGGGAAAGTGTTGGATAGTGGATGGAAATAATTTACTATTCCTACTCCAGAGAATGCAACAGTAGGGAAAGTGTTGGATAGCAGAGGGGAATAATTTACTATTCCCACTCCCAACGAATGCAACAGTAGGGAAAGTGTTGGACATCAGAGGGGATAAAATTACTGTTCCCACTCCAGCAAGTGCAACAGTAGGGAAAGTGTTGGATAGTGGAGGGGAATAATTTACTATTCCAACTCCAACGAGTGCAACAGTATGGAAAGTATTGGATAGCGGAGGGGATAAAATTACTATTCCCACTCCAACAATTGCAACAGTTGGAAAAGTGTTGGATAGCGGAGGGGAATAATTTACTATTCCCACTCCAGCAAGTGCAACAGTAGGGAAAGTGTTTGATAGCGGAGGGGAATAATTTACTATTCCCACTCCACAGAGTGCAACAGTAGGGAAAGTGTTGGATAGCAGAGTGGAATAAATTACTATTCCAACTACAGGGAGTGCAACAGTAGGGAAACTGTTGGTTAGCGGAGGGGAATAATTTACTATTCCCACTCCAGCAACTGCAACAGTACGGAAAGTGTTGGATAGCGGAGGGAAATCATTTACTATTCCCACTCCAGAGAGTGCAACAGTCGGGAAAATGTTGGCTAGTGGAGGGGAATAATGTACTATTCCCACTCCACGGAGTGCAACAGTAGGGAATGTGTTGGATAGTGGAGGGGATAAAATTACTATTCCCACTCCAACAATTGCAACAGTAGGGAAAGTGTTGGATAGTGGAGGTGAATAATTTACTATTCCCACTCCAGCAAAATAATAAACATTAATCAACCAATACTTAAATAATAAAAAAATAATTTACCTCCCACCAAATACCCCTATAAGTTACACCACCACTATTGTAAAACATGACACAATTAACATAATTGCTTAACAATTAATTAATTAATAACAATAAACAATAAAATTAAAAACAATCAGTATTAAATTAATTCATACTATTAAGACTATAAAATAACAATAAATAAATATTATATGAAAAAATTAAAAAAAATATTAATTTTTAATTACTTCCCACACTACTGCCCTCTAAATACACAACTCGCTCATAAAAAACTGACACAATTTACATATTTACCAACTAATAATTAATAATTAATAACCAATTAATAAATAACAAATTATGTAACACAATTATTATAAAATATTAAATACATACATATTAATATTTATTAATTAATTAATTGTAATTACATTACTTCCCACCCTACTCCCCTATAAACCCACAACCCGCTCTTACAAAAATAACACAATTAAGATATTTACCAATTAATTATTAAAAACTGATACTCAATTAATAACTAATTAATAAAAAAATATTTAACACAATTAACAATATAAATTAAATACATAAATATTAATTAATTAAATTATTAATTAATTATAATTAAATTACTTCCCACCCTACTCCTCTATAAACCCACAACCCGCTCCTAAAAAAATGACACAATTAACATATTTACCAATTAATTATTAATAATTAATAACCAATTCATAACTAATTAATAACACATTAATTAACACAATTAACAATATAAAGTATTAAATACAAAAATATTGATTCATTAAAATGATTAATTAATTAATTTTAATTAAATTACTTCCCACCCTATTCCCCTAAAAACCCACAACCCGCTAAGGAACTAAAACGCAATCTTTAATTTCTTAAAAAAATAATAATTACTAAAAATGTATTAATAAATATATTATAATTAAATTACTTCCCACCCTATTCCCCTATAAACCCACAACCCGCTATGGAACTAAAATACGCAAAAATTACTTAACATAAAATTTATTGCTTCTAAAAATTTCAAACATACATTAAAAAAATAAGCTATACTTTTAACACATATACTAAAATACAAAACACAAAAATAAATTTCGCTATTATTAACAACGATATTTTGACTAACGTTGTTACTAACTTCGATATTAACAAAAACGATATTTCTTACCTGCATGTCGATATTCTGGTCGACGATATTCTTGCAGGTCGATATTCTGTCACATCGATATTTAAACATCGATATTATGGCATATCGATATTTCAACATCGATACTATGACTGCATACCGTTCCCAGATATACAACATTTATAAAATATGAGCCAATGATTCTGTATTGAGACCAGGTGTAAATGGCCGTTGCAATCTACACTACAGGCTACAGTCGCAGGTCTGAGACATGTTTAAAAGGGTACTTTAGTGGGTACCACAAAGAGTGCTGCTGCCTCGTAGGTGAGGTTAATGTACACGTCCTGGGTACACCAAGCCCCAGATACTAGGGACTAAATTAAACGTACCAATTAGGTGTAGGCCAATAATATCATGTTTTAGGGAGAGAGCAGAAGCACTTTACCACTGGTCAGCAGGGAAAAATTGCACAGAGTGCTAAAAGCCAGCAAAAAGAAGTTGACAAATGGATGGCAGGGTAAAGCAAAAATCTAGGGTGGCCCTGCAGAAATGGCTATGCCCAACACCTTGATTGTCTTTGGTGATGATTGTGAAGACGCCTTGGCTCAGGCTTACAACTGACTATCTTCTCACAAAGTGTAGCTCCCAGAGGCCCCGAGGTTTTCTCTTACCTTGGTTCTCTTTGGTGATCTCAAGGAAGTCTGGGATTACCTTGTTTCTCTTTGGTGATCTCAAGGAAGTCTGGGATCAAGGGTTGTGCTGACTATTGTTTAACAGAGGTCATTGCAGATAATCCCTAAGGGAAAAGACTTACTTTCTTAAAATAACCCTCACACATCAAAAGGCCCCTTGCTGGCATGCTTCATCATTGGGTTCTTCCCACCCCGCTGCTGGACGGGGCTTGCTGCAACCGACGAAGACGTGGGAGCACTTTTGGGAGGTGGGGACTATGATAAAAACTAGAATAGGAGTGAAGAAGGTCAGTGATTAGTGAAGAGTAAATGTTAAAAATACCTGGCCGCTAGAGAAATATACTTTATTGGTTCTAGTGGCTGATATGATTAAAAAGGGGTAGTTGGGAGATGCACAAGTTAATATATGTGCAGGCTCCCGGTCTAAATGTTTCAAAGCCTGCCTCCACTGCTTCTTCGTCAGGACCAGATAAAGTTGATTCTTTCTAATCACTCCTAAGTACAGGTGAGTGTAATCACTCTATGCCTAAACAGTAATTTCTAAATCATTTTATACAATACCCATTAGGTATGTTGCTTCAGGAACCACCAAGTATGATGGTCTTGTTTTAGTTCAAATCTGGAAGGATAATACATACAATTCCATAGGTTACCTTACCAACATGTTATATAATGCAAACCACATCACCGTCTGGTGGGAGAAAAACAATATATATTTGTGATATATTTCTCTTTTGGCGTGACTCTGTCTACGGTGCCTTTGTATTTTGTGAGTAAAAATATACAAACAAGACAAAACAACATGTAATAGAAAGCACACACACTATAATGCCGTGGTGGTTAAGCGCTAGTTGCTCTAGCGAAGTTTCATAAGAGTACTTAGCTGGAGGTCGTACTTTTTATGCGATTTTAAGATGTCTCATGAGCCCCTAGCGGGAGGGGAGGGACGCTTCTAGTCACACTGTATTGGAGAAAGACACGTTTGTTTAAAAGTAGAAATCGTTTGGGAAAGAAAAGAAGGAGCATTTCAATAAATGTCTGGTTTTGTTCAGCGCAATGCGGCTATGCCGTACTTACTATACCAAAGCTACTCCCTCTCTCAGCATTCGCTGCCTGCCCGTGGCTCCATAGATACAGGAAGTGACTTGCCTGTCTGTTTTAAAAACCGGATGGCGCGTACCTGTTGCCTCGTGCAAATGCTGTCTGGGCCGCTAACTTTTACAAATGGCCGCCATGCATGGCTATTTCTGGTGGATCATGGGAGGGGTATTTCTTGCGATTATATTTATGCGAGAAAAGGAATTCATGATCTCTATCCTTCCTGCCATGTATTAAGCATAATATACCTGTTGTAAAAGGATCTGCCTGGGATAGATAGGCCCCCGCTTCTAAAGTCGGGTTGGTGTTATGTTTGCTCAGTATAGTATACTGTTAACTTCTGAAAAAATGGCCCCTGCCCTTTGGATATTTAGGCGGTGTATGTTGCGAAATGTGTGTTAGTCATAACCTTATAATGAAAAGGGCTTTCTTATCGGGTTTTCTTGCGTCGCACAATTAATTAAACGTAACTAGGAAGTTCAAATGTGGTAAGATTGTTCCCTTGGTATGAAGACCAGGCAAAATTTCATTTGATTAGAAATTCAGATTTCATGTATTCTCCAGATTGTAGGAATGTTACTAATCAGATATAGGTGTGAATGATGGAGTTATGAGAATTGGCTCTATGGAATTTCATCGTTCAGTCCATTGACATGCGTCCTCAAGCGAAAGACCCAACGTTGCTCCTTTTCAAACAGCTGGGATTCAGATGGGATTTGTTCTAAGACAGTCCATTTCAAGTCTTGTACCGTGTGTCTCTTCTCCATAAAATGTGCAGACATCTTAGTTGTGGCTTTCTCGCAGCGTAAATTTCTTCTATGTTCGCCAATGCGTACTTTCACCATTCTAGTAGTCATGCCAATGTAGTGCAGTTGACATGGGCAGGTGATCATATAAATTACATTTTTCGTATTACAATTGGTTAAGCGTCTTTGTTCCCAGGAGGTATTGTCATTGAACTGTATCTTTTTGCTTTTCGTGGCCAAGTTGCAGACACTGCACGTCCCACATGGATGGTGGCCAGAAAGGGGGGTCAAACAGGACTGTTGGATCTCGTTGTTGTTCCTCTGTGGCCTAGCGTGTACTAGTAAATCCTTCAGGTTTTTACCCCTTCTATGTGAAAACATGGGTTTGGGGAAAGTCAGGTCTCCACAATTTTACATGCACCAGTGTTTATTGATTAGTTTATTAAGCTGGTTGCTGGCTGTGTTATACGTTTTGATACATATAGGTCTGTCTTCCTTTGGTTTTGGTGGTCTGATTTCTAATAGAGCCTCTCTGTTGTTGTTTCGAACTCGTTTTAATGCTTTATTTACCACTTGTACTGGATATCTCCTACTCACCAATTTCTGGTGTAGGTCTGTTGCTTGCTCTTTAAAATCTTTTATGTCAGTACAATTCCGTCTTAGCCATAGAAACTGGCAGAATGGTAGGTTGTTACGTAGGTGTCTCGGATGGAAGCTATCGTAGACCAGAAGGCAGTTCTTTGCCGTCGGTTTTATGTGAGTGGTTGTTTTTAGGGCCCCATCTTGGCAGATGATGTTAAGATCCAGGAACACTAGTTCCTGGTCTGACATGGTGCTCGTGAATTACAGGAAATCGTTTTGGACATTTAGCCATGTCATGAATCTACGTGCTGTTTCTTTGTCTCCCTTCCATATTACTAGAACGTCATCTATGTAACGCTTCCATAGACTGATGTGCGGTAGGAAAGGGTTACTGTTCTCATTTAAGACCTTGTGTTTTTCCAGGTGGTGCATATAGAGACCAGCTATACTGGGCGCAAAGGTGCTACCCATGCTGGTCCCGTGCTTTTGGAGATAGAGTGTCTCTTCAAATTGAAAAAAGTTCCGAGTCAGGGCCAGTTTGCAACATTCCATGACGAAGTTGCGTGGTGTTTGGTAATCCCATTCTGTTTCAAAAAGGACATACTCAATGATATAGAGGGTTTCTTTATCTGGGAGGCTGGTATATAGGCTCTCCACATCGAGACCTATAAGTAATTCCGTATCTGGGTCAAAAGGTTGGTCCTGCAAAATGCGAAGGACGTCTTTGGTATCTCGTAGATAGGTATCAGTCTTCTGCACCAATGATCTTAGAAAGGCGTCTGAAATTTGGACAATGGTTCCAGGATCAATCCAATGCCTGATACAATAGGACGTCCTGGAGGATTAGTGAGTTTTTACGGATTTTGGGGATTGTGTAGAAGTATGGTATCTTGGAGTGCTGTTTGGTCAAGAATTCACCTTCCTTCTTAGATATCCAATTGTGTGTAAGGGCTTCTTCCACCATGCTTCCAATTCGTATTCTCAAAGCCTCTGTTGGATCTATGGTGAGTTCTTCATAGTTCCTTTGGTCATTGACAAGTCTCATACACTCTTTGTGGTATGTAGCCGCTGTTTGGATCACAATAGCACCTCCCTTGTCAGCTGGTTTAATGACTAGGTCTTTATTGTTCCCCAATTTCTTTATCGCTTGTTTTTGTTCTTTAGTTGTGTTGTGGAAGACTTTGATTTCGTTGTTGTCTAGGTTTTCGATGTCTTTGAGAACTGCTTTCTCGAAGGCTAGAATTTATGGTGGCAGACTGGTGCTTGGTGGGGTAAAAGTGGACTTTAGTCTTAGTCCGGTGTCATCCTCCGAGTGATCCATAGGTTCTTTTCTTGAATTTGTCCATTCTTTCTGTAGGAACGAAATCCAATCCTTTTTCCAGGACCTCTACCATGGAAGAAGAGGTCAAAGCAGAAGAGGAGAGTACAGAGGCCCAAGGGGATGGGGCCCCAACCAAGGCCCACCAATGTATCCTGTACCTGTCTACTACGGTCCCCCGACCACACAAGGCCCACCTATGGCATACAACCATTGGAATCCAGCACCACACGATTTTCAGTCCTACCCACAAAATCCTTTTTTAGAGTCACGCCAAGGACCAAGAAGAGGCCACACGCGGAGAATGAATCAAGTGCACTGGGCGACGGAAGAAGAGGATTCGAGAAGAACAACAAGGAGCATGACGGGTGCCCAAAACCAGCAGCCCACAACCAGCAAAAAAGCAGCTTAGTGGTCAATCTGACCAGCTTCACCCTGTCTGAAACCCAAATGGAGGTCCTGGAAAAAGGATTGGGTTTTGTTCCTACAGAAAGAATGGACAAATTCAAGATGTGCATCAAAGTGAATGAGTTCATAAGAAAACTGAAATTAAAAACTTTCTTTTCAGGAAAAGAACCTATGGATCGCTCGGAGGATGACACCTGACTAAGACTAAATTCCACTTTTACCCCACCGAGCACCAGTCTGCCACCATAAATTCTAGCCTTCGAGAAAGCAGTTCTCAAAGACATTGAAAACCTAGACAACAACGAAATCAAAGTCTTCCACAACACAACTAAAGAACAAAAACAAGCGATAAAGAAATTGGGGAACAATAAAGACCTAGTCATTAAACCAGCTGACAAGAGAGGTGCTATTGTGATCCAAACAGCAGCTACATACCACAACGAGTGTATGAGACTTCTCAATGGCCAAAGGAACTATGAAGAACTCACCATAGATCCAACAGAGGCTTTGAGAATATGAATTGGAAGCATGGTGGAAGAAGCCCTTACACACAATTGGCTATCTAAGAAGGAAGGTGAATTCTTGACCAAGCAGCACTCCAAGATACCATACTTCTACACAATCCCCAAAATCCATAAAAACCTCACTAATCCTCCAGGACGTCCTATTGTATCATGCATTGGATCGATCCTGGATCCATCCGCCTCCTAACTACAACCATTCTTACTCCGACTACAACGGACTGCTTTGCAACATTTCTTACCTGCGGAAACGACCTCCAAGGACCCGACGCTCCTTCCTCTCTCCGGCCTTGCCGCTCCTCTCCAGGATCGAGCCCCCCGAGCAGGTTGGGAAACATCACCTCCACCCCCAGATGCACTGATACAGGGCCGCTCCACCATCAGCCACCCCGTGCCTTTTCTGGACGAATTTCCTTTGGGGTCGACTTGCTACACCTCGTCACCCTTCTCCACAACAGCACGGAAGCAAAAGGGCCACAAAGTAGTGTCTTTCCTGGGTCCCCCTCGGTCACGGCTGCTAGTGCCATCGTTTGTCTTACCCCTGCTTCAAGTGCCCTGCAACACGAACCGCCACCGACAGGACTACTTGTGCCGCCATCTCTTTTCCTGCCGTTTCCTTCCCCCGGAGACTTTGAAGATCACGTTGAAGAGGAGTCGCCTGCCCCAAGATGGCTGCGTCGCCCAGAATCTCTAACCGGCCCTGGAGCAGCTACTAGCGAGCCCATGCGCATGATAACTGCGTGCGGTGTGGTCCCCGGCCCCTGTTGCTGGGGTATGCACTGCAGGTGAGGCGAGAGGGTGTATGGTGCCCGGGAATACAGAACGCACAGCTTGGTGGTCGAGAACCGCTCCCGCAACACGCCACGCTCACGTTCATGGTAGGAGGCATATGTTTCTAGGGGTTGGGATCCTTGTTGACCTTGGGGGATCCCCCCAATATAGATGATTACTGCCCCCTGAATCGCCCTAAATGCCAGGAAATAACGCGGGCCGTTCAGAAGCCCGAGCCTGACCTTAAAATGGCGGCCATCGCTGCCATCTCATGTTCCAGCCTGAGTAATGACTGTGATGATACACTATAGGCTTGAAAGAGATGATCTGCTCTAATGACTTCCTGGATCCCGAAATAGCCAGGAAATAACGCGGGCCGTTCAGAAGCCCGCTGCCTGACCTTAAAATGGTGGCCATCGCTACCTTTTCATGCCAGCCTGAGTAATGATTATGAGGATACACTATAGGCTTGAAAGAGGTGATCTGCCCTATTGACCTGCTGGATCCCGATGCAGCGGTATCACTGTACGTGAAGCAAGAGGGCGGTTGGTGCCCTGGAAACAGGAATTTCGGCTCGGTGGTTGAGAGCCGCAGCACGCCTCGCTCACGTTCACGGTAGGAGGAAGTTGACTTTAAGGGTTGGGACCCCCTTCTACCCTGGGGGACCCCCCCAATATAGAAGAAGATTCCCCCCTGAAGCGCCCTGAATGCCAGGAAATTACGTGGAGCCGACCAGGAGCCTACTGCCTGACCTTAAATGGCGGCCATCGTTGCCATTCCATGCCAGCCTGAGTAATGACTGTGAGGAAACATTATAGGCTTGATAGAGGTGATCTGCCCTTTGAACTACGTAAACCCGAAGTGCGCCAGAGGGGGTGATCCCAAAGTGCACCACAGGGGGTGATTAGGACTGAGGTCTGCTCCCTACCTCCTTCATGGCCCGCTAGACAGGTCCTCTATTTTTGCCTTTCCGCCGACGCTGACATTTATCCGCTCAGTTCCCGCAAAATGGTGATACCCTCATCTCCCCAGAGTCTGGCTTGTTTTTGACGCTTGTTAGGTCTATTTCGGACACGAGTGACTTAGGCCTATTTCGGTTGCTTTTGACGGGCGGCTCCGTTCGCATAAGCCCCATTGATGCCCACCATTTAGTTGAACTGGGGGCTCACCAATCGATCTTAATTGTTGATCGCCTTTTACCTTGTTAGCTCTTCTGCTTAATGCTCTCTATACTGTTGTATACGCTAACGTTGATCTCACATAGTCTGGCCACTGCCCTCTGAGTTCCCTATATTTGACCACCGCCTAGCCTGCCCAGGACTTACTGCATAGTACTCGAATGCTAACTCATCCTGACCGAGTAAACACTCCTGTCCTATTTCTTTTGCTGAAATGCATTGTTTCACTAATGATATTTCACGCTGATCTGGTTTACCCTCCTGTTTTATTGCCTTTGTTGAAGTGCATAACTCTCTAATGCTGTTTCACCCTGACCTTGTAAACCCTCCAGTTTTCTTTTTCTTTTAGGATTACTTAACCTCTTCCCCCCTCATCATCCCTTCTCTCTCTTTAACTATCTACCTACCAGTTCTCACTCCCCCCTCCCTTTCTGGTATCCATATCTCCCTTGGCCTCTCCCTCTCCCTTCTTGCATCCCTATATCATTCCCACTCTCACTCTCTTCGGATATCCATATTTCCCTCCCCCCCTCCTCCTCTCCCCACACTCCCATATTTTTACCAATCATGCTTCTCTCCAATCCCACCTCCTCTCCCCTGACCCTGCTCTCTAGACTTGGCCCTAACTCCTGGATCATCATTTACCCCTCTAATCTCTCCAAACGTGCCAGAAAAAACTTTAAACACAAACTTTTGATGCGTCTCCCGGAAACTCTTATAGTTGACACCTATCACAGTCTCTCCACTCCTATGAAAACCAACTTTATTTTTTACTCCAAATGCACCTCTAAATGGAAAAGCACTTTCCTTCACCACCTTACAATCTCTAAATCTATCAAAATCCCCTATGGACTCAAATTATCGACTACCCCATCCTCCGCCTTCCCTGGTGACATCGACATTTCCATTTTCAAATCTGGTAACATTCTTATTCAAGCTTCCGAATACCACCTCAACATCTTTGATAACCATTTCAGTTCCCTGTATTTCAAACTATCCCAACCAGTTCCTAACACCACCTTGACCCAACTACCCGACACCCACCTATCATCACCCCCCTCCCCTCCCCGGACCTGACCTCCCCTCCTCTACATGTCCCAACTTCCCTCACCGTTGTTGACGTGACTCCAATACTACTCTCTGGATCCCCCCTACACCCACCACATATCTTGGGGCCTCTCCCCTACTCTCTCCCTCCAAACCCCTGCCCTCTTCCCTATCTCTCCCCCTACCCCTCCCTCTCCCCCGAGCACCCTCTCAAACCCCCTCTGGCACTCCCTCCTGTGCCCAATCCTTCCCCTCCTCCTTCTACTCCCTTCATCGATGTCAGTAGTCCCCCCTCCTACCCACCCCCGGAATCTCCCACTAAATCCCCCCGTACTCACTTACCGCTCCGTGGTACCCCCTTGTCCTGTCCTCTGGATCTCATGTCCCACTTCTTACTCTTCATAATGACCTCCCCCCTCCTACCCCTCCTCTCCTCCCTTTCTCTTCCTCCAACCCCACCTCGACATTCCTGCCCCCGCCCCTTGAATTTCCTACTGTATGCTCCCATCCACCTAACCCTCCTTCTCCCAATATCATCCTCCCTACCCAACCCGAAGTGACTGATCCAGGTACCCCTCACTCTCTCCTGCCTTCTCCCATCACTTTCCCTGAATCATTTACCTTACCGCCCCTCCATACCCGAAATACCCAGTTTAATAGCATCCTCCCCACTCTATCCGATGCGGTCCTTCCCTGCTTCCCTCACCCCCTCACACCTTCCAACGTCAGTACTGAACAGCCCTTCCCTTCTCTAAATCCCTTGCTCATCACCCAGAACACTGTCCCTACTCCGGCCTCCTGCATCCCCCCCCCTCCGCGCATTCGATTACCTTCCTCTATCAACACTGATCCCCCATCATCCCCAACCCCTTCTCCACCGACTTCCCCCTTTATCTCATTGTGCAAACACTTTCCAACATAGACTATAAACTCACGGCTATGACGACCGAAATTCTACTTCTCCGAGAGGATTACCACACCCTTTACTCTAGGACCTACCCTAATCTTACTGACTCATTCCGCCCTTATTCTCATAACCTTTCCCGGCACAAACGATGGCGCACTATCCCCCTCTGCAACAGACTTCACAGACCTTTCCGTGCTGCTAACTACCTCTCTACCTCTGACCTTACTAACCTTGTTAACTCCTACCTTCCTAAGCCTCTAATTACTGATCTCCCCCTTCCCTACTCCAACATCCCAGTGGTTATGGGCATAAACAGAACACCCTCCTCTCCCATCTCACCTCGACCTCCAGCTCAACTTACCTCTATCCTCTCTTGCAATACTGCCAGTGTCCTAGAGATCATGGGCATAAACTGAATCCCTTCCTCTCCCATCTCCCCTCGTACTCCAACCCAACTTACCTCCATCCACTCTTGCAAACCTACAAATGACAACCCCAAACCCCTTTCTTGCATGCTTGTTAATTGCCGATCCGCAGTCCGACATGCGACTGAAATATCTGAAACCATCCTCACTGGGGCTATTGACATAGCCTTCTTGACAGAAACCTGGCTCAATGAACACTCAACAGCTATCCTCGACTTACTTTCCCCCCCCCCTCCCCCGGCTACACCATCATTAGGAAAGACAGACCTGACAGAATAGGGGGTGGTCTAGCTTTAATCTACAAAATTGAACTTCAAATCAACTCTGACCACTCTACCTTTGAATACCTTGGCGTTGAACTCACCACCCAGGGCTCTCCCCCGATTATACTACATAACATCCATCACCCCCCTGGTGAACCTCTTCTCTTTGCTGTTGAATTTTCTGACCTTCTTTCTCACTCCTCCCTTTCTGTCTTGAAAAATCTTTTCCTAGGAGACTTCAACATCCACTGGAATAATCCCGAGGATCCTACTGTCATTCGCCTCTCCAACCTTCTTGTGATTCACGACCTGAAGCAACTCTGTAACAAACCAACCCACATCAAAGGGGCCACCCTTGATGCCATCCTCTCCAGCCCTGACTTGACCTCCCTTTCTAACATCATCCCCACAGACTGGTCGGACCATCCCCTCATCCTGTTTCAGATTGCTTCCATTGCCCCACTACCCCCTACCTGTAATACCAAACACTTGAAGTGGACCAGAAACCTCAAACAAATCCCCCCTGGTGTACTTGAATCTAAACTCCAAGCACAACTTCTCCCCCCCGCTCCCAAAATGTTAACGAACTCACTGAGCACTTTAATAAGACCATTAGCGACGTCCTGGACAAAATTGCCCCTCTTAAACTTAAGCACCAAAGAAAAATTCAGTCCAAATCCTGGTTTAATCCGGAACTCAAACTTGAATGATGACAACTTAGGCTGGCAGAAAGATCGTAGAGACAACACCCCTCTTCCTCTCACCTTGCCCTACTCATATCGGCCAGATCTCTCTACAAGAAACACATTTTCGCCGAAAAAGCTACCTTTTTCCGAGCTCAACTTGAGCGTACCAAAAATTGACCCAGAGAACTGTTCAACATTGTTAGAAAACAAACGTCATCCTCCACTCCTGAGTTGTTAGCCTCAACTGAGAGATGCGAGGAAATTGCTAACTTCTTCTCTGACAAAATCACCAAAATCGACCAATCCTTCCATCTTCCTCTTGTTACGAACAATCCCACCCTTGCCCCTAATGTTTCCAATGACATGCCCCCTTGCAAACTCCCCCCAATCACGTTATCCTCCTATTCTCCCTCCCACCACCAATTCCCCAGATGACTACCCTCCCAACTTATCTCTGAAAAGGATAAAGTGCTCACAGGAGCTTCAAAAAATGGTTGTAGTAGGGCTCTTTCTCTCAAAACTAGACTATTGCAATGCCTTGTTCATGGGTATTGACAAGTCTCATAAAACCAAACTTCAGTCACTGCAAAACGCGGCGGCTCGACTATTGTTGAACATACCAAAAGGTCACTCCACCTCGGCAGCCATAAGGTCACGTCATTGGCTCCCTGTCCAGCAACGAGTCGAATTTAAGGCCCTCTGCATGGTACACAAGGCTCTCTATGGAGGCAGGTCTGCTGAGATCCAGAGGTTGTTCTCCTGGTACTCTCCCTCCAGAACCCTCAGGTCCTCTAACTCGGGCCTTGTTAACATCCCGAAAATACGCAGAGCGAGGTGGGGTGGCCGGAGCCTATCATACTGCGCGGCTAAGCTCTGGCACCAAATACCGACTAACCTGCGACTTCAACCTAATCGGATGCTTTTCAGGAAATCGTTGAAGACCTAGCTGTTCCCGGCAAACTACACTCCTGAGTCTTCAGCATGGCTCTCCCTGCTCACACACCCAGCGCCAAGATGCCTCGGCATTCGAGCGCTTTGGAAGCTACTATCCTATCCTATCCTAATGCCTCCTGGCATAATTTCCGTCCTATGAATGAGCTTGAAGTGTTCAATATCATCTCTAAACTTAAGCCAACCTCGCATACTAAAGATCCTCTCCCTTCGAACCTTGTTCACCAACTTAATCACATTATTGCCCCCTCCTGGACTAATATCATTAACTCCTCCCTCGCCACTGGTTGCGTCCCGGACTCACTTCAACTCGGTCAAATCACCCCTATTCTGAAAAACCCAACTGCTGACCCGAATGATCTGAACAACCTCCTCCCTATCTGTAACCTCCCTCTTCTATTTAAAGCCCTTGAGAAATGTGCATTGCTCCAATTGGACAAGCACATAGATAACTTCAATTTACTTGACTCCCTCCAATCCGGCTTTAGAAAAGGTTGTAGTTCTGAAACCGCTATGCTAAACATCATTGATGATCAATGTTCCCACGATAATGATGAGTCCTGCCTTCTTATACTCCTTGACCTCTCTGCAGCCTTCGATACTGTTAACCATTCTGCCCTACTGAACTCACTTAATGCTCGCTTCGGCCTTAGCGGTTTGGTTCTCAAATGGTTCTCCTCCTTCCTTCAACACAGAACACAACAAATCAAAATCAAAGACTGCCTTTCCAACCCTACACCTGTCTCCCTGGGAGTCCCCCAGGGCTTTATTCACTCCCCTCCCTCTTTAACCTCTTCATGGAACCCCTTACCCTCATTTTGAAACAAGCCGGAATCAATTATCACCTCTATGCCCACGATACCCAACTCTACTACAAGATTAGATCCCACTCAGACATCCTTCACCTCAACAACACACTGAGCAAGATCCAAGACTGGTTCTTCTCTAACTATCTCAAACTGAACCCGAAAAAACCAGAAATCATTCTCTTCTCCCCTAAAAATAACCGACTCCCCATCCATAGCTGGATCTCTGACCTCAATGCCCTTAATTGCTCGCTCTCCCAATCCAACTCGGCCAAATCACTTGGTTTTACCCTAGACAATAACCTTTCCCTTAATGACCTTTTAAAAAATTCTGCTAAAAGAGCTCTTTTCACTCTCCGACACATTAAGAAAATTAAACCCTTCATTCCCTTTGAGGACTTCAAATGTGTGGTCCAATCTCTTGTTCTCTCCAAATTTGATTATGTTATGTTACTGGAGTTTATAACGCGCATAGATACTCCAGGAAGTGTCCCGGCGCAGACCTTGAGATGCTGACTGGAAAAAAAAAAGCTGAGTAAAACAGGAATGTTTTGAGCTGTTTTTTAAATTGACCCAGATCCTGAATGCTGCGCAAAGAATAAGGCAGGGAGTTCCAGGCTGTGGCCGCCCTAAAGGCGAGAGACCTTCCCCCCATTCTTTGGAGACGAACACAAGGTATCTGGGCAAAGAGCTGAGATGCTGACCTCAAATGTTTTGCTGGAGTGTAAAACACAAAGCGCTTCCTTAAATAGGCAGGCCCAGACGCATACAAGGCACGGTGAGCGATAACTAGGGCTTTGAACTTTACATGCTTAATGACAGGCAACCAGTGCAGTATGTGCAGGTATTGTCTAATGCTGCTTCTAATAGGAATGTTAAACAAAAGCCTAGCTGCCGCATTCTGGACCACCTGCAGTTTGTTAAGTGTATAGTCCGGTAGGCCAATGTACAGTGCATTGGTGTAGTCAATATGGGACAAAATCAGCGCCCGGGTCACCGTTTTCTTCGCTGCCCTGGGAAGCAAAGGGAGACATTTCTTGAGGGACTTTAGTATCCCAAAACAGCCCCCGGCCAGCTTTATAATTTGGGTCGAAAAGGATAGATGCTCATCAAACCAGACACCCAGGTTCTTAACTGGTTGACCAGAAGAGGATGGCAATGGAAAGTCGGCCGGCCAAAGTGATCCTCTGAACCGGGGAGGAAAATTCCCATAGAGAAGGATTTCTGACTTATCTTCATTGCATTTAAGCTGGGCCGCTGAGAGCCACTGAAAACCAGCTGTCAGGCAGTTCTTTACCTCCAGAGTAGCAAACTCTGATTTGCCCCAAGTAAACAGTAGTTGGGTATCGTCGGCGTACGCCACAATCTTGGCTCCCAGATCCTCTGCCAGCTGGATCAAAGGAGTGACGTAGATGTTAAAAAGAAGGGGACTCAAAGAGGACCCTTGCGGCACTCCCGTGGTCACCCATTGAGCCGGGGATGAAAATGGCGGGAGCCAGATCTGTTGCTTACGCCCCTCCAGGAAGGATTTCAGCCACCTTCAAGCCAAACCTGAGATACCTATATCCGCCAGACGAGACAAAAGCAGCGAATGGGGGACAGTATCGAATGCTACCGAGAGGTCCAGCAATATAAGGGCAGCGCTTCCACCAGTATCCAGGCAGACCCGAATAGCTTCGGAGACTTCAACTAGAGCGGACTCAGTACTATAAGCAGCAACGCTATCCTCACCGGAACCCCCAAAGCACACCTTGCTCCCCTTAGATCTGTGCTCCATTTGGCGGCCAGACTCATCACTGACTGCAAACGATTTGATCACATCACACCGACCCTCAAAGCCCTCAACTGGCTACCCATTGAAGGCAGATGCCTCTACAAGACTGCATGCATTACACACAAAGTGCTTCACCAACAAACCCCGCTTTACCTTACTAATAAACTCAACAAAGCAGGGTGCTCCCGACCGACGAGAAGCACCAACTCTCCTTCTCATACCCCCTTTGCTTACTAAGAAATCTCCCCATCTCGCTCCTTTTCTGGGAACTCTCCGAACATCTGGAACTCACTGTCTAAAGACCTGCGCTGCAACCCCTCCTACTTCAGCTTTAAAAAATACCTTAAATTCCACCTCCTCAACAAATTCTTTGGTCCTTAATATCTCCTCTGACCCTATTCTCTATCTCTCCCTGTATAAATGATCTTGTTTGATTTATCCCTTCCCTCTCCTTGCCCCCACACTTTATCCAGCCACCCTCTTTCCTGTTACCTGTCCCCCACTCTACCCCGTCCCCAATTCCCATCTTACCCCTCCGCTCACTACCCCCAACTCGTCTCCTTCGCTCACCCTATTATTCAACTCCCAATTATTTATTTTTATCCTTGCTGTTCATATCATGTTAATCCTCCTGAGTGTTGGCCCTCAATCTATTGCTGAGCCCTTCCGGTGTGCTTTTATTTACCTTTGTAAAATTGCTCCTCCTTCCTCCCTACTCCCATGGTAACTACCCTGTTCCGTTCCCATCTTATGTCCCTACTCTTTTGTGGTGATGTAACTGACTGTTTTTGTTTTAGCCTTATGCTTTCCTCTTATGTATATTGCTTGTGCCCTTCCCTTTGTAGCTATTTCAAGTTGTTGTTTTGTATTTGACTATCTATGCTTTACCCTGAGCAATTGTTTATATTTATTGTACTGCTCCTGCAAAGCGCTCTGATTCCCACGGGTCTAGCCAGCGCTATATAAAACCTCTCAAATAAATAAATTGTCCAAATTTGCAGATGCCTTTCTAAGACCATTGGTGCAGAAGACTGATACCTATCTTCGAGATACCAAAGACGTCCTTCGCATTTTACCGGACCAACCTTTTGACCCAGATATGAAATTACTTATAGGTCTCGATGTGGAGAGCCTATATACCAGCCTCCCACACAAAGAAACACTCAATATCATTGAGGATGTCCTTTTTGAAACAGAATGGGATTACCAAACACCACGCAACGTTGTCATGGAATGTTGCAAACTGGCCCTCACTCTGAACTTTTTTCAATTTGAAGAGACACTCTATCTCCAAAAGCACGGGACCAGCATGGGTAGCACCTTTGCGCCCAGTATAGCTGGTCTCTATGTACAGCACCTGGAAAAACACAAGGCCTTAAATGAGAACAGTAACCCTTTCCTACCACACAACAGTCTATGGAAGCGTTACATAGACGATGTCTAGTAATATGGAAGGGAGACAAAGAAACAGCACGTAGATTCATGACATGGCTAAATGTCCAAAACGATTTCCTGAAATTCACGAGCACCATGTCAGACCAGGAACTGGTGTTCCTGGATCTTAACATCATCTGCCAAGATGGGGCACTAAAAACAACCACTCACATAAAACCGACGGCAAAGAACTGCCTTCTGGTCTACGATAGCTTCCATCCGAGACACCTACGTAACAACCTACCATTCGGCCAGTTTCTACGGCTAAGAAGGAATTGTACTGACATAAAATATTTTAAAGAGCAAGCAACAGACCTACACCAGGAAATTGGTGAGTAGGAGATATCCAGTACAAGTGGTAAATAACGCTTTAAAACGAGTTCGAAACAACAACAGAGAGGCTCTATTAGAAATCAGACCACCAATACCAAAGGAAGACAGACCTATTTGTTTCACTACGTATAACACAGCCAGCAACCAGCTTAATAAAACAATCAATAAACACTGGCGCGTGTTAAATTGTGGAGACCTAACTTTCCCCAAACCCATGTTTTCACATAGAAGGGGTAAAAACCTGAAGGATTTACTAGTACACACTAGGCCACAGAGGAACAACAACGAGATCCTTTTTGACCCCCCTTTCTGGCCACCATCCATGTGGGACGTGCAGTGTCTGCAACTTGACCACGAAAAGCAAAAAGATACAGTTCAATGACAATACCTTCTGGGAACAAAGATGCTTCCCCAATTGTAATACGAAAAATATAATTTATATGATCACCTCCCCATGCCAACTGCACTACATTGGCATGACGACTAGAATGGTGAAAGTACGCATTGGCGAACATAGAAGCAATTTACGCTGCGAGAGAGCCACAACTAAGATGTCTGCACATTTTATCGAGAAGAGACACACGGTACAAGACTTGAAATGGACTGTCTTAGAACAAATCCCATCTGAATCCCAGCTGTTTGAAAAGGAGCAACGTTGGGTCTTTCGCTTGAGGATGCATGTCAATGAACTGAACGATGAAATTCCATGGAGCCAATTCTCATAACTCCATCATTCGCACCGAGATCTGATTAGTAACATTCCTACAATCTGTAGAATACTTGAAATCCGCATTTCTAATCAAATGAAATTTTGCCTGGTCTTCATACCAAGGGAACAATCTTTTCATATTTTCCTAGTAGCGTTTAATTAATTGTGTGACGCAAGAAAACCCGATAAGAAAGCCCTTTTTATAATAAGGTTATGACTAACACACATTTCGCAACAAACACTGCCTAAATATCCAAAGGGCAGGGGGCATTTTTTCCAAAGTTATCAGTATACTATACTGAGTAAACATAACACCAACCCGACTTTACAAGCGGGGGCCTATCTATCCCAGGCAGATCCTTTTACAACAGGTATATTATGCTTAATACATGGCAGGAAGGATAGAGATCATGAATTCCTTTTCTCGCATAAATATAATCGCAAGAAATACCCCTCCCATGATCCACCAGAAATAGCCATGCATGGCGGCCATTTGTAAAAGTTAGCGGCCCAGACAGCATTTGCACGAGGCAACAGGTACGCGCCACCCGGTCTTTAAAAACAGACCGGCAAGTCACTTCCTGTATCTACGGAGCCACGGGCAGGTAGCGAATGCTGAGAGAGGGACTTGCTTTGGTATAGTAAGTACGGCATAGCCGCATTGCGCTGAACAAAACCAGACATTTATTGAAATGCTCCTTCTTTTCTTTCCCAAATGATTTCTACTTTTAAACAAACGCGTCTTTCTCCAATAGAGTGTGACTAGAAGCGTCCCTCCCCTCCCGCTAGGGGCTCATGAGGCATCTTAAAATTGCATAAAAAGTACGACCTCCAGCTAAGTCCTCTTATGAAACTTCGCTAGAACAACTAGCGCTTAACCACGACGGCATTATAGTGTGTGTGCTTTCTGTTATATCTTGTTTTGTCTTGTTTGTATATTTTTACTCACAAAATACAAAGGCACCATAGACAGAGTCACGCCAAAAGAAAAATATATCACAAATATATATTGTTTTTCTCCCACCAGACGGTGATGTGGTTTGCATTATATAACATGTTGGTAAGTTAACCTATGGTATTGTATGCATTATCTTTCCAGATTTGAACTAAAGCAAGACCATCATACTAGGTGGTTCCTGAAGCAACATACCTAATGGGTATTGTATAAAATGATTTAGAAATAACAGTTTATGCATAGAGTAATTACACTCACCTGTACTTAGGAGTAATTAGAAGGGATCAACTCTATCTGGTCCTGACAAAGAAGCTGTGGGGCAGGCTTTGAAACATGAAGGCCGGGAGCTAACACATACATTAACTTGTGCATCTCCCAACTACCCCTTTCTAATCATATCAGCCACCAGATCCAATAAAGTATATTTCTCTAGCGGCCAGGTATTTTTAACATTTACTCTTCACTAATCACTGACCCTCTTCACTCCTATTCTAGTTTTTATCATAGTCCCCACCTCCCAAAAGTGCTCCCACGTCTCCGTCAGTTGCAGCCGCCCGTCCCGCAGCGGGGCGGGAAGAACCTGATGATGAAGCATGCCACCAAGGGGCCTTTCGGTGGGTGAGGGTTATTTTAAGAAAGTAAGTCTTTTCCCTTAGGGATTATCTGGAATGACCCCTATCTCTACATTCTAGTGGATTTTCTTTGATTATCTCGTATCGTACAGGAGGCCAGGTCCACTTTATACCTCTTTCTCTCCCCCTTTTGATCATTACTGGTATTGTTTAACAGAGTCTAGCGCCCAGAGACCCTGAGGTTTTCTCTTACCTTGGTTCTCTTTGATGATGATCTGGAAAAACACCTGGCTCACAGTTTACTATCTTGTAACAAACTGTAGCGCCCAGAAGCCTTGAGGTTTTCTCTTACCTTGGTTCTCTTTAGTGATTTCGAGGATGCCTGGGTTTAGTGTCACAGCTGACTTTCACATAACAAAGTCTAGTGCCCAGTGTAGGAAGCTGGCTCTGTCTATACTATACCAAAGTACGGTAAAGTGTGCACAGAGTCTAGTGGATCCCTAGAGGCTATACAGAGGTTAAGGTAGATAATACATTACTCTCTTTTGGGGTAGTGTGATTGAGCAGTTGGGCTTATTAGAGGGCTGTGTTAAGCATTTGTTATACTCACTCAGGCAAGAAATGATTACACACACTCAATGACTGAATCCAAGACCAATTGTTTTGTATAAAAAAGTATACTTTGTTACTTTTATTCCTAGAACTAAGAGAACTCAGTTGCAGGTAAATACCAGTTTTAAAACAGCAATACTTTTCATGTACAGTAAATTGCGTTTGCAAAAGCAGTAACACTACTGTACAGTATACTGAAAATACTTTGTGGCAGTAATAGAACTTAGCAATTGTAATAGATGGACATTTAGTGTGATAGGAAGAAACACAATGCAATCCTATGGAAGGAAAACAGTTCTGCACATTTATAGGTAAGTACTTGACTTACACTTCCAGAGGCAGATTTATAAACCCCTTGCGTCATTTTTGCGCTGCCGCTGCATCACTTTTTGTGTCGCTGTGGTGGCGTAAAAATGCAGATCATTTACAACGTGATGCATCTAGGGAAATGCGTCACGTTGTAAAGCCCTGCGTCACATTATACCTGCGTCAGGTATAATGTATGCAGGGTGAGCGTTCCAATGCAAAAAAGCCTCTTAGAAGTGACGCAGTGAAATTTACAAGATTCACTTCGCCACTTCTAGGACGCCACTGTGTCACAACCTTACGTCTGCTTGGAGCAGGCGTAAGGAGTGACGCAGCACAATGAGGATAGGCCTCTCCATGCATTGCTGGAGTTGTGTCGTGCTTGCGACATGACTCCAGCAATGCGTGACTTTTGCACCAACAGATGCGTCAAAATTTCTGACGCATCTGTCAATCCTTGCGCCATGGTGCGCCGTATTGTAAATACGGTGCATCCATGGTGGCGCAAGGGTTTCTCCGGGTGGCGCATCGAAAGTGACGCATCTCTACAGTAGCGTCACTTTCTTGCAAATCTGCCCCCCAGTCTTTGGGGGTTTAGACCAACACCGGGCAGGAATCAGATCAAGGTAGGTACTGCATCACCAGTGGCACTGGGGCGGCCAAATGCAGAGGTCACTGGACCTATGTTAGTAAATGAAGACTGGGGGAACCCACAAGAGGTGCCGGTTGCAGGTAAGTAGCGGTGGCTTCAGGGCACAGGCCCCACGGGTTAAAGCAAGCATGGGGGCACAAGGTAGCACCAACTATGCACCACCAGTGGCACAGGTGTACCCAATGCAAGCAAATGGGAACATCGGTGGGACAAAGAGGCTGCAGGCTTGCACCAGGAGGCTGGATGTATGTGACCAACACCTGGGCAGGTAACTGGAAATGTCCCTGGACGCCTGGTCACTGTCGGTTGGGCTGAGGATGCAGGGGTGCCTTCAGGTGTCAGGTCTTCTTTATCTGAGCCGGTCGCAGTCAGGAGGACCCTTTGTGATGAGGCTTCAGGCGTCTTCGTGGAATCTAGGAGAGTTCATCCGCTGATGGAGTCGAGGTCAGGATCGCTGGGGAGACTTCACTGGGCAGATGAACCACTCAGACTCGGGCCGTGGGCGTCGGGTGCAGTGTAGGCAGGACTCATGGTTCACGCTGGATACGGAGACCTTGTAGTTGTGGACAGGGCTGCTGTCCCCACAAGATCTGGTCCTTGTTATAGAGCAGGCAGTCTTCCTCTGGTTTCTGGAAGTCGCTAGCTGCAGGACAAGGGTCGTCTTCTATGGAGGGTCTTTAAGCGGGAGACAGGCCGGTAGGGCTGGGAGTAAATCAGTAGTCATCTTCAGGCTTGGCTACACAGTATCTTCTTTGTCCTTTTTCTTCTGAGGTCGCAGGAATCTGAGGTTCAATGTTCAGGGGTGAACCTAAATACTGAAATTAGGGGCATTACTAGCACTGGCAGTTAATGGCACGTAGTAGCCAATGGGCTACTTACGTTTAGGGCAACTACACACTTTGTATGTCCCCTCCCTTTGTGGAGGGGGCATCCCCTAACCTGATTGGCTAGAATCCCTCCATTCAAGATGGAGGATTTTCTAAGGAGGGGTCACCCTGGTCCAGGACACCTTAGGGGTGGTCCTGGCTGGGATGGGACACACTTCTCCTGACTACTAATTATCCCGCTAAACTTGCTGACAAAAGTGGGGCTTGGTCAGGACGGCAGGCATCTCCACTGGCTGGAGAGGTCCTGGCTAGCATAACAAAGGGCAGGAAGCCTTTGAGGCTCACCATCATGAATGCTTTTCCTGCTTGGGGTAGGTGAGAAGCACCTCCACTCCAAGCAGGCATTGTTCCTGGCCCACGAGAACACAAGGGCTCCCACCTCAGGGGGTCCGAAACATGTCTCAGTGTGACAGGCTGGTGCAGACCAGTCAGATGCACACTAGAGAGTTGGTCGGTTTTCAAGGGGCATCTCTAAGATGCCCTCTGAGCGCTTTTTACAATAAATCCAACACTGGCATCAGTGTGGGTTTATTGTGCTGAGAAGTTTGATATCATACTTCTTAGCATTTAGTAAAGCCTTCATGAGGCTCAGGAGTTCGGAATGACAAACTCCCAGCCCATGTACTCAATATGGCTTCAATGCAGGGGCATATTGCTCATGCAGCTATGCCCTCACCTGTGGTTTAGTGCACCCTGCCTTAGGGCTGTAAAGCCTAATAGAGGGGTGACTTACCTATGCCACAGACAGTGGTTGTGGGGGTGCCATGTCGACTTTTAGGTTTCGTAAGCACCAAAACACACAGGGGCATATTTACAAGCCCCTATCGCCACAGGAACTTCACTTTTAACGATGTTCCTGTGGCGATAAAGGCTTCTCCTATTTACAAGGCGGCGTTAAGCCATTTAGCTTGGCTTAACGCTGCCTTGTAAATAAGGCACCATTTCACACTATACCTAGCATGGAAGGGGTGGACAATGGGTGTTGCAGTGGCCGTTCCGCCACAAAACCCATTGATTTTGCTGCTGCCAGATATATACAAGGGTAGAGTAAATATGGGGTAGTGCCAAAATTAAGACCAGGGAAAACCTGGCCTTAACATGGTGAAACGAGGAGAAATGCTTTATTTCTCCTCGTGTTTTGCTGTTTCTATGTCTGCTGCATTGTGCAGCAGACATAGAAACAGCAAAATGCCATGAATGATTGTTTATGTGCAGGATGGTGTCCTTCCTGCACATAAACAATCATTAAACAATGACAATTTGCAACTTGTATGTGTGCTGCACTATGGTGCAAGGGTGCCTGCATTGGCGCTAGGCAGCTTAATTTAGCGCCAGCGCTAGGGGAAATGCAGGAGTGCATCGTATCTTTGTAAATATGGTGCATCCTTGCTTTTTCCGTATGGCGGAACGTGGCGTTTGCTTAACACCACGCTCCATCATTCTGTTGTACATATGCCCCCTAGTCTGCAAAGACAACGCATATGTATTAGGTGAGGGGTCTCCGAGGATGGCGCAATACATGCTGCAGCCTTTAGAGACCCTCTTTGGTCACAATGCCCTTGGTACCACTGGTAGCTTTTACGAGGGATTTATATGTGGACCAGAGGTGTGCCAATTGTGGAAACAAAGGTACAGTTTTAGGAAAGAACACAGGCACTGGGAACCTGATTAGCAGGGTCAAAGTGCATCAGAAATCAGGCAAAAAGTGGGGGGTACCTATGCAAAAAGGGGCACTTTGCTACACCCATAAGCCTGAGGTTTTCTCTTACCTTGGTTTTCTTTGGTAATGAACTGGAAGACCACGATGTCTGCGCTCAGGCTCACAGATGATTATGTTGTAACAGAGTGTAGCGCCCAGAGAACTGATGTTTTCACTTACTTTGGTTTGTTTGGTGATGATCCTGAAAATAACGGATCAGGGGCTTCGCTGACTATTGTTTAACAGAGTGTAGTGCCCAGAGGTTTGCTTTCACCTTGGTTCATTTTGATCTTAAAGACACCTAGGATCAGGGTCACAGCTGAATACCGTGTAATAGAGTGTAGAGCCCAGGAACCCTGAGGTTTTCTCTTAACTTGGTTCCTTTTGGTGATGATGTCGAAAATGTCTGGGCTCAGGGTCACTGCTGACTACTGTTCAACAGAGTGTAGCACCCAAATGACCTGAGATTTCCTCTTACCTTGATTCCATTTTGATCTCAAAGACGCCTGGAATCAGGGTCACAACTGAATATCATGTAACAAAGTGCAGCGCCCAGAGGCCCTGAGGTTATCTAGTACCTTGGTTTCTTTTGGTGATGGTCTCGGGGTTCCAGCTGACTACTGTTTGACAGAGTGCAGCACCCAGAGGCCATGATGTTTGCTCTTATCTTGGTTCCATTTTGATCTCACAGGCGCCTGGGATCAGGTTCACAGTTGAATATCGTGTAACAAAGTGTAGCGCCCAGAGGCCCGAACTTTTCACTTACCTAGGTTCTCTTTGGTGATGATCTCGAAGACGTCTGGTCTCAGGGGCTCCTCTGAAGGCCAGGTGTCTGAAAGAGAAGGCACATTCCCAGCTTCACATCAGCTGCTTGTGCACAGGAATAGGCGGATTCAGAAAGCAGTTATATATGTCTATAAACCATGGGCCCGATTCCCAAAGGTAAAAGTCTAAGTTTATGACTTTCGATATTCACAAAGGTAAACTTAGACCAAATTACTAAGCTTACAACTTTCGGTATTCATAAAGGTAAGTTGCGAGTAGTATCTTTACGTCCACACTCGGTTTCTGCACTCAGGGCGGAATCTCCGGACTGGGCGCGGAGTGCGGAGGTTTTACTCCTCACCCAGAGTGGACTCTCACACCAGGAGTGGAGTCTCTGAACTCGGGGCGGAGATTCCACCACGAGTGCAAAGATTCCGCCATGAATGCAAAAACTCTGCCTCAAGTGCGGACGTAAAGATACTACTCGTAACTTGTCTTTGTGAATGATGAATTTAGTAAACTTAGACTTCTGGTCTAAGTTTATCTTTTTTGAATACCGAAAGACATAAACTTAGGGCCTCATCTATGAGAAAAGGATACAGCACGGCACAGCACAGCAAGCCATTTTGCTGCGCCATGCTCAAAGCATAGGAATGAGTTGTATTAACAACAATAGGATGCATCCCTGTGCTCTCACCTGCGCCTGACTGCACCTGTAGCCTGGCAGCCAGTTGTTGACCAACTGGCTGCCAGGCTACAGTGCAGTCACCCTTGGATCATTTTGCAAGGGTGCCTGAGCTGAAGCGATTATTATTTTTGAGCAGGTAGGCACACCTTCCTGCCCAAAAATCAAAATCATTGATGGCATTTTCCTCTTTCTATGCATGCTGCAAAATGCAGCATGCATAGAAAGAGGAAAAACAAGGAGAAATAAAAGCATCTCTCCTCGTTGCACCATTCCTATGCCTCCCCTGAGGAAGTGTAGGATTCTAATGCAGTCTCAGTTTTACAAAATGTAAATCTGGGAACGCGCCAAGTTCTGTGGATGTTGCGCGGGAACATCGACAGCAACACCCATGGAACGCCCGTTTCATGCAGAGTAATGCGTGAAAGAGGCCCATATTTACAAGGCCATGAAATGTCACATAGGGTGACTTTACGTGGCCTTGTAGTTGTGGGAAAGCCCATTGCGCAGCCGGTGCGTCACATGAAAGTGATTTACTGGTGGCGCAATGGGTTTGTAAATAAGCCCATTAGAGTATTGGTCTTAGTTTATTTACCTTTGTGAATCGGGCCCCATAATGTGTATTTCTGGCTACTAGCAAAGATGTTCATGCACATTGTGTGGGAGGGGGTGAAATGCGCGGAGCCCTGCAGGTGACAGGACATATGTGGCAAAGTGGGAAAAATTAGCAGTCCCATCTTACTTATGGATGCTCTTAAAATGTTTGACATGTTGAATCCTTTCCCAAACACTGGTTCCAAATACACAATGGAGCCGTCCATTCAATAAACCGCTCCATTTTTGTGAACCAGCCAATGCTGCTTAGGGTTTTGCTTCATTGTGGCCGTTTCTCTCATTCTCACTTCCTGATGTTCAACTTCATTTTGTGTATGCAGTCTGTGGTGTGAATGCTCCTCCTTTCATCCTCACACCTTCTGACTCATAGCAGCATTATGTTCATGCACAAGGCACACATGTTCACGATGCACTGCATTCAGGGTGGCACTTCTTACTCTCTATCCCTTTGTAAATGCACAAAAATCTGATTAAAATGGAATAAGTAGATAGTACACAATGTAGCCGCCACCCCAGAGTATAGCGCTTCGTTACGTACAGGAGCTAAGCTCAAGTTCAAAGATATCCTGACTAAAAATGTACTTACGATTTTTCTCCAATTCATAGAAAATCTGCAAAAGAGAAAAATTTAATTTTAATCACCCAATGTAAGTATTAGGATTTTAGAACTTTAGGGAATGCTAAAGCCATGTTTTAAAAGGTGACATAAGATGTAGGTTGGGCTGTATGTCAAAGTATCGAAACAAAAAATCTCCACCTGCAACGGTATGGGTTGCAGGACATCCCCTTGCAGAGTATCATCAAGGTAAGAGTATATTGGGGAGAGGAGATTTACTGTTCCGATGCCTCCTTGTTGACTTTCCTTGTTGATTCTGGGCAGCTGATATCTTGCTGTCAATATGGTTGCGGATCGATATTTATGTGCCCATATTGTGGTAAAACACTGTGGCTCCTGGTATGGTTTAGCCTATTGCTTCAGGCACTCAGGGTTGCACAGATGTCAAGGATCAAGTCTGTGGTTCATGCACCTATTTGGATAATGACAACTGCTGAAGGAACGTTTCGGAAAAAAGTGTCACAAGAACAAATGGTCTTCAACAGCACAGATGGCTCCGAAGATGTACAGAGTTCTGTATAATGTAACGGAAGAGTCTATGGAGTTGTCCTTGAGGTATCTCAAGTAGAACAATGTGATGGCCGCACTAATCATGATTTGGGTGCAATCTGTTCATTGTGCCCAAATCGGAATTCAAACATGCATGCTAACTCCATACCGGCAGGTTTTTGGCAAGATTTATTTCCTGGTAAAAGTGTCAGAAATCGTGCAGGCACACACCACAAAATGCATGTTTGAGTTTCCAGACATATTTATGTCTTCTAACATGTGTGATTTAGGCCTCACCCCCCCCCCCATTATGAGACCGCAAATGTAGAAAATTGAGCACATTGTTCTTTAGCCACAAACCGTGTAAACACCCTACTAAATACCATACTACACAGGACCACTTCTTACAATGAGCTCAGTTTGATCCAGGAATTACATGGCCCAGTGAGAGACATGTACAATTCTTGGTGGGATGCAGGCCCAGAATGAGGACCTTGGCACTGGAAAATGTCCTGGGAGGTTCACTACAACCACCCCTCCCAAAGTCCTACTCCTTATAGGATTTGTAAAATAAGCTCAGGTCAAAATCATGCTTTCAAAGTCACTTCAAATTTGATTGACACTTACACCTGTCCAGGTGAGGTGACCTGTAATCACAGCTCGATCCTTATGGAGCCCCTGACCTGCTGGACCGATACCTCACAAATACTCATGGAAGACCCTCCTGTGCCTGTGCCTGTGATGTGCCTCTAAGATTACTCTCAGTGTCTAGATGCTTTGCGCAGAGGCGTAGTTTACAATGGTGCTGCAGCATTAGGGCCCACAGGTGAAAGAGTCCTAATTTACTCCTACTGTGGGGGTCTATTATGCCTGTCTTATACTACGGACCATGTGCAGAGGAGGGGCCATTTTTCTTGCTTGCATTAGGGCCTATGGCACTCTTGCTACGCCACTGTCTTATGGTCACAAAGTGGTCACAAAGTGGTGTACAACTGTACCCTAAAACGTTGGTGGTGCTGAGCTGTCACCCCAGCATTAAGTTTACAAGAAGCTCCTTCAGCTGTGCCAGGAGGTGCGCCCGCCATGTCGTCTCCACTGGTGCAGGAGATGTGAAAGCCTCACATATGTAATATTGTCACTGATAGACTCCCCTGCTCAAGTGTGCTCTCCATGAAGCACACCTGAGAGGCATTACATGTACGCAGAGCTGTGTAATACTGCCACTGATATACTCTCCTGTTCAGGTGCGCTCTCTGTGAAGCACACATGATGGGCATAACATGTACACAGAGGTGTGTAATACTGCCACTTATATACTCTCCTGTTCAGGTGCGCACTCCCTGTGAAGCACACCTGAGAGGCGTCACATGCACACAGAGCTGTGTAATACTGCCACTGATATAGTCTCCTGTTCATGTGCGCTCTCTCTGTGAAACACACCTGAGAGGCATTACATGTACGCAGAGCTGTGTAATACTGCCACTGATATAGTCTCCTGTTCAGGTGCGCTCTCTGTGAAGCACACATGATGGGCATAACATGTACACAGAGGTGTGTAATACTGTCACTGATATACTCTCCTGTTCAGCTGCGCTCTCTCTATGAAGCACACCTGAGACGCATTACATGTACACAGGACTCTGTGATACTGCCACTGACATACTATCCTGTACAGGTGCGCCCTCTCTGTGAAGCAGACCTGAGAGGCATTATATGTACACAGAGCTGTGCAATACTGCCACTGATAGACTCCCCTGCTCAAGTGTGCTCTCCATAAAACACACCTGAGAGGCATTACATGTACGCAGAGCTGTGTAATACTGCCACTAATATACTCTCCTGTTCAGCTGCGCTCTCTCGGTGAAGCACACATGAGACGCATTACATGCACACAGAGCTGTGTAATACTGCCACTGATATAGTCTCCTGTTCATGTGCACTCTCTCTGTGAAACACACCTGAGAGGCATTACATGTACACAGAGGTGTGTAGAACTGCCACTGATATAGTCTCCTGTTCAGCTGCGCTCTCTCGGTGAAGCACACATGAGACGCATTACATTCACACAGGGCTATCTAATACTTTCACTGATGTACCCACCTGTTTAGGTGCACTCTCTATGAAGTAAACCTTAGAGGCTTTACATGTACACAGGGCTGTGTAATACTATCACTGTACAGGTGCACTTACAGCAAAGCACACCTGAGAGGTGTCACATGTACAGAGGGCTGTGTAATACCCTCATATACTCTCCTGTACTGGTGCAATGCAGACCTACGTATTATGGTTACTGCTGTTCTTGGCTTTGCAGATTCCCTCACAGTCAGGTGTGGTACACCTGAGAGGCTTTATGTGTACATAGGTCTATCTAACACTATGACTACAGCTCTCACCTGTACAGGTGTATTTACAGTGAAGCACACCTTGGAATCTACAACTGCACAGAACCATATATAACTCTGTTACTGCAGATCTTACTTGCACACTTGACTTACAGTGAAGCCCACCTGAGAGTCTACAACTGCATAGAACTATATATAACACTGTTACTGTGGCTCTCACCTGCACAGGTGTACTTACAGTGATGCACACCTGAAAGTCTACAACTGCATAGAACCATATATAACACTGTTACCTCAGCTCTCACCTGCACAGGAGTACTTACAGTGATGCACACCTGAGAATCTACAACTGGCAGAACCATATATAATACTGTTACTGTGGCTCTCACCTGCACAGGTGTACTTACAGCGATGCACACCTCAGAGTCTACAACTGCATAGAACCATATATAACAGTGTTACTGCGGCTCTCATCTGCACAGTTGTACACTCCCGAGAGTCTACACCTGCACAGAACCATATATAACACAGTTACTGCAGCTCTCATCTGCTCAGTTGTACACACCTCAGAGTCTACAACTGCACAGAACCATATATATTTAACACTGTTACTGCGGCTCTCACCATCACAGGTGTACTTACAGTGATGCACACCTGAGAGTCTACAACTGCACAGAACCTTATATTTCACTGTTACTGCATCTCTAACCTGTACCTGCACTCATCTCTATATACCATTGTTAAAGGGGGTCTCACCTGCACAGGTAAGCTGCAGCAGGTGCTCACCAGGCACACTGCGACCAGGGCCCATCCTCTGCTGTCCATCATTGGGTTCGGGAGCAGTGCTCAGGTCACCACTGGACAATATTTCTTTCTTCAGTGAGATGATTTGTTGACCCCGGACCAGTGCTTTATATACCCAGAAGAGGCTGAGAATCCTCCAATCTGCTCTCAGTCCCAAGGATGGTACCTCTTTCTGCACAGGTCACAAGGTGTGTCTGTCCTTGGGTGGATGTCATAGGATCTCCTCAGAGGTGCTTTGGGTCAAATAATAATAAGCAGCTTTTAAGTGTGGTAAATTTGGTTTGTGACAAACACTGCACCGTGATGTATTCTTGTGTGAAAAGCCTTCACTCTCAATTCATTCTGTAAGAGGGTGAATTTGTGATTGGACACAGAGGCTCCTCAAACAACAACAAAAGTCCTCAAGGCACCAAAAGACCCTGGTTGGTGAAAATCACAGAAGACAAAAACAGTGCATCTGATGAGCTGGACTTGCGTCTGAAGAGTAGATTTAATTTTTCTAGCAAAGTTAGGTAGCTTTGTAGATGGATCAGAAGTAAATAGTTGTATAAGGAAGGCGGGGTGGAAGGATGAAAGGAAGAGTTGGTGGATGAAAGGCAGAGTAGCAGGATGAAAGGCAAAGTAGTAGGATGAAAGGCAGAGTGGGAGGATGAAAGAAAGGGTGGGAGTATGAAAGGAAGGGGGAAGAATGAAAGGCAGGATTGAGGATGAAAAGATGTGTTGGAGGATGCGTGGATGAAAAACATGGTAGGAGGCTGAACGAAAGGAAGGGTGGAGTGAGGTAAAAATTGTGAAGGGCTACTTGGACGTAAAAAAGGTGCAAGACCATGGACGAGTGGAATGAGGGGTAAAAGAATGAAATGATGGAAGTAAGGCTGTAAGGATGGCCAGGGACATTCGACCTTACACCCTCATGACGGGAATATGGTGCCCTGCCTGAATTACATACCGCAATCTCAGCTCAACATCTTCAGACAAAGTGTGTGAGAGCCCGCCAACGTTTCACCAATAAGCACCTCCTTTCAACCTCCAACCATTTGTTTTCCTTCATAAAGCATGCTGTCTTTAGTTTTTTTTAGGCATAGGTGTAACTGGTATAATTCTCTCTAGCGTAATTACTCACAATTATACATAAGTACATGACAAGCGTAATCCAGCATTTAGCTCTATTTTCTTTGTGCAAAATGCACCTTTGTGTCCAAAATGGTCTCGAGGATGCATTTTGCATTAAGAAAATAGCACCAAATGCTACAGAACATGAACAGCAGTATCCAGCAGCTGCTCGCTCTCTTAGGGTCCCCTTTGGCACTTTTATGATGCTGGAGTGTCACTTTAGTGACACTCTGGAGGCGCCTTGTGCCAGCCCATATTTACAGGGCCACATAAAGTCACCCTGCTTGGCTTTTCGTGGCCTTGCATATATGGCGCCTTTCATGCATTACTCTGTGTGAAAGAGGCGTTCCATGGGTGTTGCTGTGGTTGTTCCAATGCAACACACATTCTGACACATTCCCAAATTTACAAGGTTTTGTAAACCTGGGAATGCGTAGGGTGCAAATACCTCCTCAGGGGATGCATTAAAGTGGCGCAACAGGGCTCCTAAAAGGGCATTCTGCAGCACACATAGAAGGAGGAGAACGCCATCAATGATTGTGTTTGTACAGGAAGACGTACTTTCCTGCACAAAAACAATCATCCCTGCAACGCAGGCACCATTGCACTCTGGTGCAAGGGTGCCTGCATTGGCGCTCGGCAGCCAATTGTGCACCAGTGCAGAGGAAAGCACAGGGATGCGTCGTATTGCTGTAAATATGACACATCCCTGCACTTTCCTAATGATGCAGCTCGGCGCAGCAAGAAGTCTTGCAGCCCCGCGCTGCGCCATTTTCCAGTAAATGTGCCCCTTGGTTTGTTCTTCCTGTGCTCCTGCAGTCGGATTTTCCCTAAATTACTCTTATTACTCAAGCTGGAGTAATAGCATACTTTCTGTAATTTCTTCTCACAAGAGTAATGGGTAATTACTGAAATTACTCCGATTGCTCTGGTGTAATTAACATTTTTTCCCAGGCCTAATTTTTTCCTAGTGTTTGATGTACTTTGTTTTCTCCCATAATGGATGATGCCTTCTGTTTTCTTTCGCAGTTCACAATGTACTTTGTTTTCCCCATATTATTGTACTTTGTTTTCCCCCATAGTGTATGATGTCTTCTTGTTGTACTTTGTTTCCCCCATAGTGTATGATGTCCTCTGTTTTCTTTCATAGTGCATGATGTACTTTGTTTTACCCCATAGTGTACGATGTCTTCTGTTTTCTCTTGTAGTGCATGGTGTACTTTGTTTGATTCCATAGTCTATGACGTCTTCCGTTTTCTTTGTAGTGCATGGTGTACTTTGTTTTACCCCATAGTGTCTGATGTCTTCTGTTTTCTTTCGCAGTGAACAATGTACTTTGTTTTCTCCCATAGTGTATGATGCCTTCTGTTTTCTAGCACACTGTATGCTGTCTTCTGTTTTCTTTTGTAGTGCATGGTGTACTTTGTTTTATTCCATAGTGTATGATATCCTCTGTTTTCTTTCGTAGTGCATGGTGTACTTAGTTTTACCCCATAGTGTCTGATGTCTTCTGTTTTCTCTTGTAGTGCATTGTGTATTTTGTTTCATTCCATAGTGTATGATGTCTTCTATTTTCTTTTGCAGTGCAGGGTGTACTTTGTTTTCCCCCATAGTGTATGATGTCTTCTATTTTCTTTCGTAGTGCATGGTGGACTTTGTTTTCTCCCATAGTGTATGATGCCTTCTGTTTTCTTTTGCGGGCATGGTGTACTTTGTTTTCCCCCATAGTGTATGATGTATTTTGTTTTCTTTCGTAGTGCATGGTGGACTGTGTTTTCTCCCATAGTGTATGATGTCTTCTGTTTTCATTCATAGTGCAGGATGTCTTGGTTTCTTTCATAGTGCAGGGGGTCTTTTTGCAGGTTGCTTTTGCAGGTGGCTTTACTTACAGCCTTTCTTACTTTCTTTACAAACATCCTGTGCTGGTTTGTGTCTGTTCCATTACTCAACCTTTGCTCCACAGGGAATCATACACGGATCTGCCAGTGCAGCTCACCACAGACATACACAACCTCCAGTACTGGACATGCACTTAGCTCTGCCAATACACATCAAAACTGACATACACAACCTCCAGCTGTTCCAGTACAGGGCACCCATGTAGCTCTGCCGATGCATATCAACACTGATATGCACAACCTCCAGCTTTTCCAATACTGGGCACTTACGTAGCACAGCCAGTGCATTCCAGAACTGACCTAACAACCTCCAGCTGTTCTAGTACTGGACACACACATAGCTCTGCCAATGCACCTCAACACTGACGTGCACAAGCTCCAGCTGTTCCAGTACCAGACACACACATAGCTCTGCCAATACATCTCTGCTCTAATTTAAGGCCAGCGTCCACCCTCTTTTGGGACATGTGCCTGCACATAACTCTGGCAGTTTAATCCCAGCATAATCCATCAACACTTAGAAGGAGTGAGAAAGCTTTTATACGGGTGGGCCCTCAACTTCCCAAACTTTAAAGTAGAACTAACATAAGAGAGGGTGCACCCAGTTCTCCTATCTACCACCTGTGTAGGGTGGTGTGCTTGGATGATCCAGATATCACAAGCGAGTGTGCGGATGGCACCCAGGTAAATTAGTGACCACGCCACATTTCTTGGATATACACATATATATGTTTTAGGGTCCTTACCCACAGGTAGCACCTTTGGCTTGCTTCATCATTGGACTCACACCCCTATTTAGGGCGATATTAATAACAGTGAAATGTTGTAAGGATTCTATGTCCCTCAACATCCATGTTAAGGACCATAGAATCCTTACAACATCCCACCATTTTGAATCATGCCCTGGACCTCATGCATTAAAATTCTACCAGAGGATCTGCCAGCATGTATACAGCACTCACTCAGTTCCCTGCACATACCTTCTAAAGAGCTCCGCTTACAAATGCGTAGAGCCCGCCCACTCACATTAGGTGTTCTCATCCCAACATAACTCTGGCAGTTGCACCCCAACCCTAAACTTTTGCACTCATGTTATTCCAATATATTTTTCGTAAATAACTCATTAACAAAGGCATCTGCCTCTACTGGTGCCTCTCTTGCCATTTGAGTACTTCAGTTACTGCATAAATTCTATACCAGGTGTCTCCAACCTGTGGATCGCGAGCTACCAGTAGATCGCAGAAACCTTCAGAGAAGCTCTCAGTGTTGACTTCATTTTTAACTAAGAATTGCGTTTTTCTTTTAAAGTTAAGGAAAGACAATGTTTATTTTACAATATTATCAGGCTGCAGATAGCAGAGCCTGACAATGAGACGTGCACGACCCATGTGGGTCACAGAGGTTCAAAACTGAAGCACTGAGGTATTTAACTCTTAAATAAAAGTCGATCTCAACTGAATATTGGAGCATGAGAACAAAATGATGTTTCTGAATGCTTTTAAATGAGAGAAAATGTAAATGAAGAGTTAACTTAATGGTTAAGTTAACTCTTCATTTTAATTTTCTCCCTTTTCAAAGTGTGGCATTTTCAAACAGCAGACATCTTGCTACCACAGGCTGGTAGACAGTGACATATTTATAACTGAAAAATACAGGCATTTCCTTTTAAATGGGAGAAATGTAAAGTGAAGAAAAATGTTTCTGTGTAACATTGTCTTAAGGTTTTTCTCTACTTTAAATTAAGCCAATTAGGTCCTAATGTGTTATGAAGCATATTTCTTCATTTCAAATTTCTCACATTTAAAAAAATGACTGTATTTACAGACCACTGAGAGTAAACTGCTTGTAAAGACTCTTTGAGATGGAAGAAAATTAAAATGATGAGTTTTATGTAATGCATATAAACAAATGTAACTCTTCAGTTGGATTTTCCCCCATTTCAAAGTGTCTCATTTACACACAGGAGGCATCTTGCTCCCAATAACTGGTTGGCATGCAGTCATATTTATAACTGAAAAATACAGCCATTTTTTTTAAATGGGAGAAACTTAAAATGCAGAAATATGTTCCATTAAGTGCAGAAAAACGTTCCTTATTACAAACATTTTTGAAGAAAAATTTTCTGCACTTTAAATTTCTTCCATTAAAATAAATGGTAGTATGTGTGTGTTGTATATGTAACGGTGCCACATATAGCGAAAGGTATGTCCTGTGCCACAAGTAGGCACAGCACAGGCTCTCAGTCACCAATACACATATATCCCATTCATTCACAAACATGTTCATACAGCCACAAAGACCATGCACTCACTGACGCACATGGCAGCCCTATCATAGTACCCCTAGTCACAATATTCTGTTCAAACCATAGTACTGGGCTTCATGGACATTAGGTTTAAAGTTAATAAAACTGGGCAAAATGGTGTCTTATAACAATGCGCGAGTTACTTGGCCTTCAGTAGCTCACAACGATTTTCTCTGATCAGAAGTAACTCTCATTACAGAAAAGGTTGGAGATCCCTGTTCTAAACACTAAGGGCCTGATTCACAAAGTTTTAGGGAAATCCTCCTAAGAAGGGCCATGTTCAACACTGTAGCTCTCACCTGTACACTGCCCTCACAGTGCGACACACATGAGAGACTTTACCTGCTCATCTATCCATGTAACACTGCTACTGTAGCTCTCACCTGTACACTGCACTCACAGTGAGGCACACCCGAGAGCCTTTACCTGCTTGACTGTCTTTATAGCACTGTTACTGTAGCACTCACCTGTATACTGCACACACAGTGAGGCACACCTCAGAGACTTTACCTGCTCATCTATGTATGTAACACTGTTGCTGCAGCTCTAACCTGTATGGTGCACTCACAATGAGGCACATCTGAGAGGCTTTACCTGCGCCTCTATTTATGTAACACTATTACTCCAGTTCTCATCAGGATGGTGCACTCACAGTGAGGCATCCCGAGAGGCTTTACCTGCTCATCTATCTATGTAACACTGTAACTGCAGCTCTCACCTGTATGGTGCACTCACAGTGAGGCACACCCAAGAGGCTTTACCTGCTCATCTATCTATGTAAAACTGTTACTGAAGCACTAACCTGTACACTGCACTCATCGAGGCACACCCGAGAGGCTTTACCTGCGCCTCTATTTATGTAACACTATTACTCCAGTTCTCACCGGTACCGTGCACTCACGTTGAGGCACACCCGAGAGGCTTCACCTGCGCCTCTATTTATGTAACACCGTTACTCCAGTTCTCATCAGGATGGTGCACTCACAGTGAGGCACACTGAGAGGCTTTACCTGCTCATCTATCTCTGTAACACTGTTACTGAAGCACTCACCTGTACACTGCACTCATCGAGGCACACCCGAGAGGCTTCACCTGCTCATCTATCTATGTAACACTGTAACTCTCACCTTCCTTTGGTTGATAAATCTGACTTTGGTATTGAGTTGCCCATGTATCACCGTGCGTGATGCAAGGGCAATGCAATAGTATGATACATCTGGCCCTGAGTTTATCAAAACATTTTATGAAAGAGAGTTGAGACCCACCGGCACTTCAAAGACATACGCTAGACATGAGGTGTGGGGTGGGGGGATCGTTCTATATGTGCCTGACACAAATGACTCCCTCCAATTATGCAAGCTCACCTCTGCTCCCACCACTGGCCACACTATGGGACCCTTATTTGACTAATATTTGCCCAGGCAGTTATAGCATACACGTTGTTTATCACATTAAAACCTGCCTTTCTGGCTTTGCCAATGCAGGAAAAACAAGTAGCAAAACATTATTGCTTTCCATATAGAATGCATTTAGGAGATAAAGAAGTGAGTGTGGGAACCAGAGTGCTGCCCCTGATTGTGCTAGTTTTTTCCTTTCTGTGCCCCCCTTGCTGCCCCTGATTGTGCTCGTTTTTCCTTTCTGTGCCCCCTTGCTGCCCCTGATTTTGCTCGTTTTTTCCTTTCTGTGCCCCCCTTGCTGCCCCTGATTGTGCTCGTTTTTCCTTTCTGTGCCCCCCTTGCTGCCCCTGATTGTGCTCGTTTTTTCCTTTCTGTGCCCCCCTTGCTGCCCCTGATTGTGCTCGTTTTTCCTTTCTGTGCCCCCTTGCTGCCCCTCATTGTGCTAGTTTTTTCCTTTCTGTGCCCCCTTGCTGCCCCTGATTGTGCTCGTTTTTTCCTCTCTGTGCCCCCTTGCTGCCCCTGATTGTGCTCTGTTTTTCCTTTCTGTGCCCCCTTGCTGCCCCTCATTGTGCTAGTTTTTTCCTTTCTGTGCCCCCTTGCTGCCCCTGATTGTGCTCGTTTTTTTTTTTTTTCCTTTCTGTGCCCCCTTGCTGCCCCTGATTGTGCTCGTTTTTTCCTCTCTGTGCCCCCCTTGCTGCCCCTCATTGTGCTCGTTTTTTTTCCTTTCTGTGCCCCCTTGATGCCCTGATTGTGCTCGTTTTCCCTTCTGTGCCTGTTTCCCGCCACTGCGCCCCTGCGGCCCCGCCCCCTCACTGCCCATTCGCTGCCCCATTCCCTGCTCCTCCCTCCCACCTCCCCATTTATGACGGCCGCTGTGCGGCCGCGCAGCGGACGTGCGCAGCGGGCGCGCCTAAGGCAAGCCCGTCTGCGCCCGTCCGCGCCGTGACCGCGCCCAGCGCCAGACCCCCTGGTCCGGGCATCCCCCGCGCCCGCCACATCAACAGACGCCGATACGACGCCAGCACCCTCCACGCACTCAACCCCGGAAAAGATCACGCCTGCTACCAGGCCACCCCGAAGCGCACCCAAGGGCCCTTCACCTGCCGGAACTGCAGCTTCGCCAGCACCCGCCCCGCCAAACCACCGCCCAGGAAAGAACCCAACTACCTCAGATGCATCCTCCTCAACACCCGCTCCGCCCGCAAACACGCCATCGAACTCTGGGACCTTCTCGACTCAACCTCCCCAGACGTCGCATTCCTGACGGAGACCTGGCTGAATCCCGCTTCAGCCCCCGACATCGCCATTGCCATCCCGGACGGATACAAGATCACCCGCAGGGACCGCACCAACGGAGTCGGAGGAGGCATCGCCATCGTCCACAGGAACACCCTCAGAGTCTCAACCAACACCGACGACACCCTCAGCACCGCCGAACACATGCACTTCCAGATCCACACCGATCCCAACACCACCCTCAGAGGAACCCTCATCTACAGACCCCTGGACCCCGACCACAGTTCAGCGATTCAATCGCTGACTTCGTCAGCACACACGCCATCGCCTCCACGGACTACATCCTCCTCGGGGACCTGAACTTCCACCTCGAGAACAACAAGGACACCAACTCCACCACCCTGATCGACAACCTCGCCACCCTCGGACTCAGACAGCTCGTGACTACACCCACCCACGCCGCCAGCCACACGCTCAACTCCATCTTTTCCGCAAGCCCAGACGTCTCCTTCAACCACACCTCCGAACCCCACTGGACTGACCACCACTGCATCCACTTCACCTACAGGAATCCCACCACGCACCACCGCACCGAACAAATGCCTCGCCGCTGCTGGAGCAGAGTCACGGAAGACCAGCTAACCACAACCCTCGCCCTGAGCCCACCCGCCGAACCCTCCGACCCCGACACCGCCGCCCGCAACCTCAGACAGTGGATCGACGACTGCGCCAACACCCTCGCCCCGCTCAAGAATCCGCCCAACAGCCACACCAGCAAGAAAGCCACCTGGTTCACCGAAGACCTCCAGGCCTCCAAACGAACATGCCGAAAACTGGAGAAGATCTGGCTCCACGAACGGACAGCGGACAGCTACGCCGCCCACAAGAGCGCCACCCGCAGTCACCATCACCTCATCAGATCCGCCAAAAGGGCCTCACTCAAAGACCGCCTAGACAACAACGCACACAACAGCAAAGAGCTCTTCAACATCGTGAAGGAACTCTCCAACCCCAGCTCCAACACCAACGACATCCAGCCGTCGCGAGACCTGTGCGACTCACTGGCCACCTTCTTCCACCGCAAAATCGCCGACATCCACGACAGCTTCAACACCACGACCGCCCCGGCAACCAACGAGACCACTGCCCCCACAACCACCAACCGCCTGCTCTCCTGGACCAACATCAACGACGAGGACACCAGCGAGATCATGAACACCATCCACTCCGGTTCACCGCTAGACCCATGCCCTCACCACATCTTCAACAAAGCCAGTACAGCCATCGCGCCCCATCTCCGGAAAATAATCAACATCTCCTTCGAGACAGCAACCTTCCCGGAAAGCTGGAAGCACGCAGAGATCACCGCCTTACTCAAGAAACCCAAGGCAGACCCCAAGGACCTCAAGAACTTCCGACCCATCTCTCTGCTCCCGTTCCCCGCGAAGGTCACCGAGAAAATCGTCAACAAACAACTGACCCGCTACCTCGAGGAGAACAACATCCTGGACCCTTCCCAGTCCGGCTTCCGCAGCAACCACAGCACCGAAACCGCCCTCATCGCCGCCACCGATGACATCAGGACCCTGCTAGACAACGGAGAAACAGCAGCCCTCATCCTCCTGGACCTATCAGCCGCCTTCGACACGGTCTGCCACCACACACTACGAACACGCCTTCACGACGCCGGGATCCAAGAGAAGGCCCTGGACTGGACCACATCCTTCCTTTCCGGCAGAACACAAAGCGTCCGCCTCGCCCCTTCCGATCCAAGGCCACCAAGATCATCTGCGGCGTACCCCAAGGCTCCTCCTCAGCCCAACGCTGTTCAACATCTACATGGCACCCTCGCCCACGTCGCCCGACAGCACAACCTCAACATCATCTCCTACGCCGACGACACCCAGCTGATCCTCTCCCTCACCAAAGACCCTCACACCGCCAAAGCCCACCTCCACGAAGGAATGAAGGCCGTCGCCGAATGGATGAGGACCAGCCGCCTGAAGCTGAACTTGGACAAGACGGAGGTCCTCATCCTTGGTTCCAACCCTTCAGCCTGGGATGACTCCTGGTGGCCAACATCACTGGGAACAGCCCCGCCACCCACCGACCACGTACGCAACCTAGGGGTCATCCTCGACCCCACCCTCTCCATGACTAAGCAGGTCAACGCCGTTTCCTCATCCTGCTTCAACATCCTCCGAATGCTCCACAGGATCTTCAAGTGGATCCCCACCGAAACAAGAAAAACAGTCACCCAGGCCCTCGTCACCAGCAGGCTGGACTACGGAAACGCCCTCTACGCAGGAATGACGGCTAAGCTCCTGAGACGGCTGCAACGCATCCAGAACGCCTCTGCACGTCTTATCCTCGACATCCCCCGACGCAGCCACATCACACCCCACCTGAGAGACCTGCACTGGCTCCCTGTCAACAAGAGGATAACCTTCAAGCTCCTCACCCACGCACACAAAGCACTCCACAACTCCGGACCAGCCTACCTCAACAGACGACTCAGCTTCTACACCCCCACCCGCCAGCTCCGCTCGACCAGCCTCGCCCTCGCCACAGTCCCCCGCATCCGGAAACGACCGCCGGCGGCAGATCCTTCTCCCACCTCGCCGCCAAGACCTGGAACACCCTCCCCACCAACCTCCGACAGACCCAAGACCTACTGGCCTTCAGAAGACTCCTCAAGACCTGGCTCTTCGATCAGTAGCAGCACCACCCCCCTCTTCCCCCAGCGCTTTGAGACCCTCGCGGGTATGTAGTGCGCTTTATAAGTGACATGATTGATTGATTGATTGTTTGATTGATGATCAGCTGTACTTTTCAGACATAAAATAGTCCCTCATACATTTCAGCGGAAGCAATTCCTTAAAGATGGAATCAAACACCAAATAGCCAATAGCATGAGGTGAGAGACATATCCTCCTCAGGGTAGATCTAAAGCCCACTCTGCATATTTTGTAAATGGTAATAATGCGTCTTGTAGACAGCTGTGCCTGCAGCCAGTCCTCAAAATGAAAATGCAAAAATAAATCCGCCTGCTAAGGCGGAGAATGACACCTTCTTTTGCACAGGTGACAACTTCCTTCTGTCCTTGAAGAAAGGCCCTGGAGCTCCTTTAGTCATGGAAACGCCATGACGAGATACTAATAAGCAGCTTTTTAGTGTGATGAATTGGGTTTGCTACAGACCCTACCTTGTGATATTGTAAAACATACACGCTGCATATCCCTTGGGTAAAGAGGGTGAGTCTGCGATTTGGCACAGCCCCTCCTGGGCCTCGAGGCACCAAAAGACCCAGAAAGGAGAGAACCACAGATAAGACAACAAGTCCTACTGATGAGCTGTACGTGCACCTGAGACGGATATTTCATTTATTCGAACCCTGGTTGAGGTTACTTTCTAGTTATGTTCTGAAACTAGAACTGAGTTAGAGGAGGGCTGGAGACAGAGCGACAGATCGGCCGACAGATGGAGTGACTCCTGATTACGGAAAGATGGCTGGCGAGTAACAGGTCACCACAGGCATTTCGAATGGTCAGAAAGGCACAAGTTCGAATCAAGGCAAGGCCAACACAGCCACCCATCCTTCTGGGGTCAGTAAATTAAACAACATCACATGGAGTAACAAGAGCACCTATTATTTTTAGCACTTAGAAATGGTTGAAGAGCTATTTAAAAATAGGGGCTTATTTGCAAGGGGCTATCACCACCAGAAAGACACTTTTAGCGACATTCTGGTGGCGATATGCCCATCTCCATATTACACTTTTCAAGGCTTAGCGCCTTGTATATAAGCCCCCTTTACACACAAAACTTAGCTGAAATGGGTGTTGCTGTGGGCGTTCCACTGGAACACCCATTGCTTTTGACGCTGCCCCAGATTTACAAGGAGATGTAAATCTGAGGCAGCTCCAAAAGCTAACGCCATGCAAGAGCAGGCATTAGAATGGCGAAACGAGGAGAAATATTTTTATTTCTCCTTGATTTCGCTTTTTCTATGTGTGCTGCATTGTGCAGCACACATGGAAAGAGGAAAATGCCATTAATGATTGTTTATGTGTTTGTGTGCTGTATTCTGCAGAACACATAGAAGCAACAAATCGCCATTAGTGATTGTTTATGTGTTTGTGTGCTGCATTCTGCAGCACACATAGAAGCAACAAATCACCATTAGTGATTGTTTATGTGCAGAAAGAAACACCTTCCTGCACATAAACAACAATTAATGGCGTTTTGCTCTTTCTATGTTTCTATCATTCCCTGCAACGCTGACGTTTTTGCACTATGGTGCAAGGGTGCCTGCGATGACTTTAGGCAGCTAAATTCAGCGCCTGCGCTATGGAAAACACATGGGTGTGCCCGATTCTTGTGAATACGGTGAATCCAGGTGTTTTGAAAATGTTGGAGTGCTCCGACATTTTCTCATAAAAATGCCCCATGGATTCAGCTTCTGGAGATGGTCAATGCCTCAGACCTGTGTGATACCGCGCTTCTACCCCCCAGGTATCACACACAGCACCTGCATCCTCAGACGCAAGGCTATTAATGGAAAAAGAACAATTAATGGACAGAATGCAGAACAATGTCATACATTCACCCCAGTACAGAGATCTGGGCCTGAATCCATCGTTTTTTTGCTCGCCATGCCATTCCAGTTGGGACCCAGCCATATGCAAATCACTCTTGACCCTGCGCCCAATGGGAACAGTCCAGCCCGAGCTGCCAGGCCAGGTCCTCCCTGGACTGGAAACAAGCATCCTAGGACCGGTTTTGGGCTTTCAGCCCTCATCAGCCAGGATAGCTTGACTCCAGTGGCATGGAGAGCACAGTACCCACGTCTGGGCATACCCGTCCCACTCGGGGTGACAAATGCAAAAAGAACAATTGATGGACAGAATGCAGAATAATGTCATACATTCACCCCAGTACAGCGGTCTGGGCCTAAATCCATCGTTTTTTTGCTCACTATGCCATTCCAGTTTGGGCCCAGCCATATGCAAATCAGTCTTGACCCTGCCCCCAATGGGAACAGTCCAGCCCGAACTGCCAGGCCAGGTCCTCCCTGGACTGGAAACAAGCATCCTAGGACCGGTTTCGGGCTTTCAGCCCTCATCAGACAGGATAGCTTGACTCCAGTAGCATGGAGAGCACGGGACCCACGTCTGGGCATACCCGTCCCACTCGGGGTGACAAATGCAAAAAGAACAATTGATGGACAGAATGCAGAATAATGTCATACATTCACCCCAGTACAGAGATCTAGGCCTAAATCCAAGCGTTTTTTTGCTCGCCATGCCATTCCAGTTTGGACCCAGCCATATGCAAATCAGTCTTGACTCTGCTCCCAATGGGAACAGTCCAGCCCGAATTGCCAGGCCAGGTCCTCCCTGGACTGGAAACAAGCATCCTAGGACCGGTTTCGGGCTTTCAGCCCTCATCAGACAGGATAGCTTGACTCCAGTGGCATGGAGAGCACGGGACCGACTTCTGGGCATACCTGTCCCACACAGGGTCAAGACTGATTTGCATATGGCTGGGTCCAAACTGGAATGGCATGGTGAGCAAAAAAACGATGGATTTAGACCCAGATCCCTGTACTGGGGTGAATGTATGACATTGTTCTGCATTCTGTCCATCAATTGTTCTTTTTGCAATTGTCACCCCGATGTGGGTATGGGCAGGTATGGGACAAAAAATGTAGATATGGGACCAAAGATGCAGGTATGGAAAAAAGATGCAGGTAAGGGACTAAAGATGTAGGTATGGGACCAAAGATGCAGGTATTGGACCAAAGATGTAGGTATGGGACCAAAGATGTGGGTATGGGCAGGTATGGGACAACAGATGTAGATATGGGACCAAAGATGCAGGTATGGAAAAAAGATGCAGATATGGGACCAAAGATGCAGGTGATGGACAAAAGATGCAGGTGTGGGACCAAAGATGTAGGTATGGGACCGAAGATACAGGTATGGGACCAAAGATACAGGTGTGGGACCAAAGATGCAGGTGATGTACAAAAGATGCAGGTGTGGGACCAAAGATGCAGGTATGGGACCAAAGATGCAGAAATAGAACCAACGATGTAGGTATGGGACCAAAGTTGCAGGTATGGGACCAAAGATGCAGGTATGGGACCAAAGATGCAGATATGGGACCAAAGATGCAAGCATGGGACCAAAGATGCAGGTATGGGACCAAAGATGCAGGCACGGGACCAAAGATGCAGGTATGAAAAAAGATGCGGATATGGGACCAAAGATGCAGGTATTGGACCAAAGATGTAGGTATGGGACCAAAGTTGCAGGTATTGGACCAAAGATGCAGATATGGGACCAAAGATGCAGGTATTGGACCAAAGATGCAGATATGGGATGACAATATTGTTGAAGCATATGAGTAGCTCCATCAAGGTGAGATGAAGAGTGCAGCCCAAGGGATGCCCTGATCTATGTGTCTCATTGGAAAAAGTCCAGTGAATTAACTCAACCTGGTTCAATTTGTAAACCACAGCCCACGCTGATCTCCCTCAAACCCAGAAAATCTCCATTATGAATGTTCTTCTTACAGAGTATTGCATATTATCAGTTCATTATCCAAGTGACACAAATTGAAAGACCCACCAGCAGTCACATGCCAGTAGAAAGTGCCTCAGGGCTCAAGTGGGGTGCAATGGTCAACAGTCAGTATCTCCCACAAATGGCAGTCAACTACATTTTTGCTGCTTTCCACAGTTCTTCCATCTAGGAATGCTTTCAGGGTAGTAGGGCCAGGTGTAGTAAGGTTATAAAGTACTTGCAGCCCATCATTTACTGATTGTGAGTAGTGAAAAGAGATTGTGAACCCCAAAATCAGATTTTTGCAGGATGTTTGCAGATGCAGGGCCTCTTTTATAGCACTTTGGCATAGGGCAACACAGCATGCTACCTTGTTGTGCTGCCCTACACCAAAGTGAAGGTTTAGGAATGCACTGTATTTCAGCATACAGCTCATTCCTGTCCTTTCTGCCTGCGCTGGTGCTGTTTGGGCAGCCTAGCACCAACATAGGCTCCCTTGCACCATGGTGCAAGGTTGCCTCCGTTGCATGCAGGATTGTTTTTGTGCAAGAAGGGATACCTTTCTGCACAAAAACAATCCTACGAGGCGTTTTCCTCTTTCCATGTTTGCTGCTAGTTGTAAATGTTTGCATTGTACTGGTATGTGTGGTAAGAGTATGTGTGTTAAAGGTATTTATAATGTATGCTTATAAAGGTGCGTTGTAATGACATGTGCTAATTATGTTTGTGGTACTGGATCTTGCGTGGTAGTGACCACGTTGTAAAGGCATGTGTGGTAGTTGCATACGTTGTTCCATCATACAACCGTACAGAACTCATATCATCAGCACTGTTAGAAAGTCACCCTTTTAGCCCATTTATCCCCAATGTTCATGTGCTGCCTGCTACTAATAGTAGCTGACCATGACTGTGCCCTAAGACCCTGCTAGTCAGGCCCAGGGCTAGTGCTATGTTCATCACACGCACACATGCATTGAGGTACACTAACAATTGGGATGAACTACCCTATAAGTCCCTAGTAGATAATAGGGCAAGGGGATGACAATTACCTACAAGTCACTAGTATATAACAGGGCCTGGCAGTTTAGAGGCCAGCAGCCTTTTTTAGCACTTACATCCGTGCACTGCTGAGAGCCTGAGGTCATTTTAAAAGCAGCCACAAGTTGCAGCACTGCTTGTAAAAAGTAAATTCACTGCAAACTCGACTTTGGAGGCAGGGGCAATATAATAGTGATAATCTAATGTATTTATACATATCAAGCAGCCCCAAGGTCTCCCATAGGAGATCTAGGGGGTTGGGGGAGGTCAGGCTACTATAAGCAGGGTCCCTATAGAAGATGTTTTATAAACCCTGTTGAGGGAAAAGTGCCCATTTTATTTTTCCCCAGTGTAGGAAATTCCCTGCAAATCTGACTATGGTGCTGTGGGCACTGTGAAGTATTGATCTACATCAGTGGGGGTGGGAAGGGGGATACTGTAATTATGATCAGAGTCCTTGTAAAGCATGTTTTATAAACCCTGGTGAGAGCAAAATTGCACATTTTATTTTCCCCTTTGTAGATACTTGACCTCATAGACTAACATGGCAATATGTTATGGAAGCATAACTATTGCTAGTAAAATATGTAAGATATAATTCAAAGACCTAACAGAATGGTTGTGATAAATCCAACAGATTTCTCTTGTTAAATTTATCATAACTTGTACAGAAAATAATTTATAACACTTTCTTGTCTGCAAGCCAAAATCCAGCCTTCCTTCAGTCTGGATCACTGACAGAATATCGATGAGAAGAATATCGACCTACAAAAATATTGAGGTAAAAATATAGAATGCCAAAATATCGAATCCCTATCTACAAACAGGTAAGTACAAAAATATCGAATCCAAAATATAGTTGTAGAAAATATAGTTAGTCAAAATATCGAATTTTTTAAATATCTTAAAAGTAATGTAAAATTAATGAAATAATATATATAATTAACTAAAACATACTTAAAAATACTTAAATAACTTTAAAATTAATAAATAATTAATGTAAGTTAAAAAAAAATAAACATACATTTTTATTTTTTAATACATTCATATATTAACGTAATATTTATAAAAAATATTCAATATTTTTAGCGTAGGATAGCGGGAGGGTAAAATTTACTATTACCACTCCAGTGAGTGCAACAGTAGGGAAAGCATTGGATAGCGGGAGGGTAAAAATTACTATTCCCACTCCAGTGAGTGCAACAGTAGGGAAAGCGTTGGATAGCGTGATGGTAAAAATTACTATTCCCACTCCAGAGAGTGCAACAGTAGGGAAAACATTGGATAGCGTAGGGGTAAAAATTACTATTCCCACTCCAGAGAGTGCAACAGTAGGGAAAGCGTTGGATAGCGGGAGGGTAAAAATTACTATTTCCACTCCAGAGAGTGCAACAGTAGGGAAAGCGTTGGATAGCGGGAGGGTAAAAATTACTATTCCCACTCCAGAGAGTGCAACAGTAGGGAAAGCGTTGGATAGCGTAGGGGTAAAAATTACTATTCCCACTCCAGAGAGTGCAACAGTAGGGAAAGCGTTGGATAGCGTAGGGGTATAAATTACTATTCCCACTCCAGTGAGTGCAACAGTAGGGAAAATAATGATTTAATATTTTAATAAAAATAAAATAATTATCAATATCAATAAAAAATTAATTAAAATTACTTACCAATTACAAAATAGTTAATTAATTCTAAATACCAATAAATATTATTTCTTAAAAATTAATTACCTATTAATTATTAATTAACAAAGAATTAATTTTCAATACCAAAAAATAATACATAATAAAAAAATACCAAGTAATAATTAGTTGACAGTAAATTAATTATCAATACACCAAAATATTTTCAATAATTAATTAATTACAATTAAATTACTTCCCACCCTATTCCCCTATCAACCCACAACCCGCTACAAAGAATAAATTAATACAATTAACATAATTATCAATTAATAAATTAATAAAAATTAATTACCAATTAATAACAATTAATTACCAATTAATACAAATTAATTACCAAATAAGAATTAATTAACACTAAATTAATAATCAATACCAATAAATAAAAATAAATAATTACTGAATTACAATTAAATTACTTCCCACCCTATTCCCTATAAACCCACAACCCGCTCTAAATAATAAATTAATACAATTAATATAATTATCAATTAAAAAATTAATAAAAATTAATTACCAATTAATAAAAATTAATTACCAATTAATAATTAATTAACAATGAATTATTTATCAATACCAATAAATAAAATTAAATAATTACTTAATTACATTTAAATTACTTCCCACCCTATTCCCTATAAACCCACAACCCGCTACAGAACTAAAACGCAAAATTAAATTAAATATAATTAATAATTCCTAAAAATTAATATTTAATTTACTATAATTAAATTACTTCCCACCCTATTCCCCTATAAACCCGCTACAGAATTAAATTACGCAAAAATTAAATAACATAAAATTCATTACTTTAAAAAAATTAAAACATACATTACAAAAATAATACATAGTTTTAACACATATACTAACACTTAAAACACTATAAAAAAATTCGATATTTTTAACAACTATATTATGACTGTCGATATTTTGACAATCGATATTTCTTACCTGAATTTCGATATTCTTAACCACTATATTTTGGCAATTCGATATTCTGTCCATTCTATATTAAAAACTCGAGATTTTGGCAATTCGATATTAAAAATTCGATATTATGTCTGTTTACCCTTCAGTCCTCCCTGATTGGTCTGTACTAACAGGCTTTGCAAGGCTGCTTTGATTAGGTTATAAGTGGCTATCCAGGGGAGAGGCTATTTGCTGGAGAGAGCTCTGCAACTACACAGGAATTCCAGGGCAGGGGAAAGGGGTCGTAAAGCATGAGGCCTCAAAGGAGGACAGCACAGACAGGGAATGCCAGGCCTACCTACCCCAAGTCCCCTGTGACCCAGCCAGATAGCAGGCTTAAGGAAGGAAATTGCAGATGTTAGTGGGAGGAGAGCTATGGAAATGAGCCACTCTGAGACTTGGTTTAGTTAGCTCTTACTGCTCTGCTGAACTTTCAGCCATCATGGATTTTGAAAGAATAGTACTTTCTGGTTCAAGAAGATGCCCCACTTTTGAGGGACTGGTCATGCCCCTGGGTGGCAGCCTGCAGCTCTCTGGTCAAGGGTGTCCCACTCTTGATGCCCAGAGGCTGAGAAAAAATATATGAGAGGTACGTAACCTCTCAGTTCTGCTGCCTGAAACTCCAAGAAGAAGGAGGACTGTCCTGCTGGAATCCTGATCTGCACTCAAGGGCCTGCCTGGTGAAGACAGCGCCTGCTGGACTATCTGGTACTACAGCTCTAAGGACTTTGTGTTACTTCAAGAAGGAGTAAGGAGTGGACTCCCTCCAGCTACAGGTTAACAGAGCCTTCTTCAGCCATAGTCCCAATCCAGGGGTGCGTCCAGTGTACTTTTATAGGGTTGACAAAGTGCATTTTTCGGAAGTGTCGTCCAGACCTGCCAAGTACCCTCTAGGAGATTCCAGACCTTTGGATTTGTGTTTTGGACCCCTGGAACCTACATGGACCTCCAGAAGTTTGGGAAAGTTTTGGGAACTTTTGGAAAAAAGCTCCATAAGATGACTGACCTGACCGCGAGGGCTGACCCACCCTGGATTCTAGGATTGTACTGCTGAAGATCTCCGGAGGTCCGACTTCGAGGATGTGAGCGGGCACTCCCTGAAAGTCAAACTCATGAACCCTCACCGAATCCAGCTTGGTGAAGATCAGCGAGGGTAGTCAGTAGAAAAGACTTCAGAAAAGTTTCTAAGTGTGAAGGTAAAAATTGTCCGAGGCCTCCCGCTTTGTGTAACTGAGCAGGGCTCCATCGCGTTTGGGCTAACACTTTGACTTTGTCCCGGTCAAGCACAAGTAGATGTCTCAGAGGGGAGCTATTGGTTTCTAAGCACTAGAAAGTGTTTATTCTTCAAAAATTCATATCTCCGGTTCCCTATATTGGATTTTGGTCATTTTGGTGTCATTCTAAAGATAACAATATTTCCTATTGTTATGAATTAGTGTGGGATTTTTATTGTGTGTTGTGTCTTACTTATTCACTCTAATGGTGTTTTTAAATGCTTTACATACCTGTCTCCCAAGTTAAGCCTTATTGCTCAGTGTCAGCTACCAAGGGTTGAGCAAGTGACTCATTTATAGAGACCCTTTTGAGGAATCAGTACCGTTTCTGTGGCCTTGTTACTGGTGGTCGGTGCATACTTACCACCACCGATAAACCACCTTCCAACAAGCACATATAACTCTCTACGGACTCCAAGCTGAGAACTCAGGTCAACATGGTATTGCTGTGCATTATAACTCCCTGTCCTACCTACCTCAGAAGCTGCACTTCCTGGGGACACATAGACATTCCAGAAGCAAAAACAAGCTTGGTGCTTGAAATCCAGAAATTCAACAAACAGAAAACACTTGATCAATCCTTCTCTAGGACTGCTCACAGAATCTGGACTGTCATCGTAAAGATGACTGTCTCAGACATCTTCTTTAAGAGAGTATTGAAGGGATTTTGAATTAACTTATAATTTGTTCCTGAACATGGTGCTGCTACTACCACCTTCATCTATTTAATCACATAGACTTACTTTAACTCACACATGATCTGTCATGTTTTGCCTTTTGATAATATAATTCTCCATTCACACTTTTATGATATATATATTGATGTATGATAATGTTCTATGGTTCCGACATAGTCACACATTTTGATACTGTAAAGCTCTCTACTGAACGTCTAATGTGGTCCGGGATATCTAAAATAAATTTCTGTCTGCACCCTACTTTGCCAAGTCAGCATACTGCCCTAACTCTCTCTGCAGCTGTCAAGCTGCTATACACTTGTGGGCTTATTTATGAGAGCCCTATGTCACTTTTGCACCACATAAAGTGCTACATGTGTGATGCATGGCTCCCGTGAAGGTTTATGAAGCCACGCAAAGTCACCCTGCATAGTCATAAGTATAGCGACGCATTGCAAATTGCTGTGCCTCCTTATTCTGTGCCCCGGAGGCCTTCCTTGGGCATTGCAGTGGGTTGTCCCACACAGCAGCCATGGAATTTGATGCTGTTCAAGATTTGCACAAGCCTGCACTCTGCAGCCCCCTGACACTGTTTCATCAAAACCTACCTCTACCTCGCTCCCCGACCCCTTCCTCGTTCCCTCCTCCCTGAATGAGGTTCAGCCCAAGACATCGTGCACTCATCGAAGTTATCTCAGGACTTCCCTACCCTACCTCAATGTTGCACAGCACGCTGGGTCTTCCGAACAAATATGTATACCTCTGCCTTTTTGTGTGATTCCTGCTTTAAATCTGTTGTAAAGCGCTCCGATACCCTCGGGTCTGGCCAGCGCTATATAAAACTCCTTAACCCCTTCTATGCTCATGACGAGCTCAGCTCGTCATGCTGCGCAGTGCTCGTGTGCTAATTGGTGTTAATAGCTGTCCCGTGGATCTAAGATCCCTTACAGCAGTCCAGAATAGGTTGCCCCTTTTTTCCGTGGCAACCTGCGATAGGGCTTCCCAGCGATCCCTTAAGAGTGCCTCTTTCCGGTTAGTAATATCTAGTTTGTACATCTGTCTGGCCAGTTTTACGTCATAGGAGCACCTGGGGTCAGCTGACAAAACCATACGCAGGTTCCTGTTGGCAGCAGAACATGCAGAATCAAACCATCTAGGGCCCGGACTCATTTAGATCCTGTAAAACAGCCAAACGATCATGGATGTCAAAAGGCTTTTCATCCGCCACTGCGCATTCACAATCAGGATCAGGTACCCACATTCTTGTCCCAAATAGGACCTCATATGGAGTGACCCCCCCTAGAGAACTTCTTGGCATGTTATTCAATGCTCGCTGCACTCCATACAGATGTTTTACCCAACTCTCACCAGTGCCTAATACTCTAGCCGTTAAATATTGCTTTAAGTCTGGGTTTTTCCTCTCCACGACCAAATTTCCCTCGGGATGGTATGGAGAGGAGTACCGCAAAGCTACACCCAATCCTCTCATGGCCTCCTTGTAAGCCCAAGAGCTAAACGCAGGGCCCTGGTCAGAATGTAATGTGCCAATTGCGTATGTCCCTATAAAGACTCGCAAATCTTTTATAACAGTTCGAGCAGGAATCTACTGCAACCATGATATACCTGTAAGCCCCATCTCTTTGTAAGGGGCTGCAGTGGTCCAAGTAAACACACGCTAGTGGTTTGTCAGATATTAATAATGGTGTCTGTGCTGGACGTGTTACAGTGGAACCTTTCATCTGCTGGCAGATGTCGCATTTCAAGACATAGGGGCATATTCACAAGGACTTATTGCTGAGTTATCGCCACCTTAACGCATCAAAAGTGGAGATAGATTTAACGCCCCATTCACAAGCGCGTGCAAACTGCAGACAACGCCAGTATTCCCGCGATAACTGCCGCAAAACTTATCTCCACGGGTGACACCACCAACTAACCCTCATGAGATGCAGAGTAGGCGTTCCCGTGCAAAAACTCACGAAAACTCCACTACACCACTTTCACAACAAACTGCCAGATCTGCGATGCGAACCAAAAACAGGCGATAAGCCAGGGTAGCAGCAGGGATTTAACACCTGCCTTTTGCTGGTGTTAAGCAGGACGACTACCTGCAGCATGAAAGGGAGCCCAGCCCAGAGCCACATCTGAAGACCCACAGATGCCATGGAGCCAATGATCATGGAGCTCGGAGACCCATGAGGGCCACAACACCCACCGCCACCACCCCCAGGACCCGCCCCACCCCCCCGGACCTCCACAGAGGCAGCGTACACAAAGACAGCGGACCCACCGTAAACGCACCAGCCGCACAGACCTAACGCCAGAGGAGGACATTGCCCACAACAGGCCCAAAAGGACAACCAACCCCTGCATCCTGACCCACATCGCCCACCGGCTGAGGGTACCAACACAGCGGACAACCAACATCCCTCCGCAGACGAAGCTGCTGGCAGTGCTGCACCTGTTGGCCTCTGGCACATTCCAACCAACAACTGCCAGAGTCGGAGGAGTCTCACAGCCAGCCCTATCCAAGGCCATCACACCTGTCCTGGATGCCATCATCAGCCTGGTACCCCAGCACCTCCACGTCACCCACACTGCGCAGGAGCAGCTTGAGACCAAGCAAGGCTTCTTCGCCATAGCTGGATTCCCTCACGTGTTGGGGGCAATCGACTGCACACATGCACCCTTCCTGCCCCCTTCCGACACTGCACACGACTACCGCAACCGAAAGCACACGCATTCCATCAATGTGCAGGCAATAATGGACCACCGGGGACTCCTCAACAATGTCGTGGCCAACTCCCCAGGCAGTGTGCATGATTCCCACATCTCCTGACAGTCCATCATCAACCAGCGCTCCCAGGATGGCACCTATGGAAATGCATTGCTCGTTGGTAAGTACCAAATGAACACATCACACACCTCCACCACACAGTTATGCAACTCACGACACTGGCAATGAGCACGCAGCAGAACTACATGCAACATGCCACACAACATGCCAACCGACCAGACACGACAACACGACTCCATTGGGAACCTGGGCTTGCCATGAACACAACCCAGCCACGGCATGGCACCACAGCCACACAATAGCAGAATGTGAGGAGAGGCGTGGAGCAGGCATGTGCGAGAGCGGAAAGTGACTAATGAATGACAACCTACCCAATGCCAGGTGTGGCGCGGATGTGCTAGACAGACTTCAGTGTGCAAACCACGGAAATGGCCATGTGGACATCAACTGCTGGTGCATGGAGTGTAGTGGCCAGTGGACGCTACCATGTCCCCACAGGCTGTGGGGCAGAGCGTGCAAATGTCGCACGTTACTTCTCCCCCCTGCATGCGCGGGCGGAGTGGGTTGGCCCTGCGTATGCCAGGCCTGCGTAGGGGTGTGAATAAAAAGCCTGTCGCAATGGGCGTGGTTCTCTTTTGGAATGGCCAACGTGTCTGCCAGGGCGGCGCCTCTCAGCCCGCCACGAGGCCGGCGCCGTGCGCGGCGGGGCCTGCGTCCCTGTGCGCCTGCTGCACCCCGGGCCACTGGTCCCCAGACCTGTCATGTCTGCCCCAGCCCACCAAGGAGGATCCGCTCACCTGCCGACACCGGTGTGTGTCAAAGAGGGCCCACCACTCGCCGGTGTAAGCTCCAAGCCCCAGTCCCGCGACCTTTGCAGCCTCCGCAGACCATTGCTGGCCTCCACGGCACTGTCCCATAGTACTCCTCTCTCGTTGACATACTCCACCGGCGTACCCTTCGGCCCAGTTGTTAGCACATGTTGTACTGAGTCGTGACTTTTGAATGGCAGCGACCAAAGGTCTGTGGCAGCGTCCACATCACTATATTCCCTCCGATCAGTGAAGCAAAAGTCTGCATCGCAAGCCTGCGACACGTGGTGCCACTAACCCTGTTCAATGCCAGCCGGTGACACGTGGTGCCACTAACCCTGTTCAATGCCAGCTGGCGACACGTGGTGCCACTAACCCTGTTCAATGCCAGCCGGTGACACGTGGTGCCACTAACCCTGTTCAACGCCAGCCGGCGACACGTGGTGCCACTAACCCTGTTCAACGCCAGCCGGCGACACGTGGTGCCACTAACCCTGTTCCAACCCAGCCGGCGCCACTCGGATGAGGCTCCAGGCCTACACTGCGGTCCAGTGGGTCCTACATGTGGAACTGTGTCCTGAGTACAGAAGGGCAATGACCAGACGTTTATTGCAGAGTTCATATCACTAAACTCCCTCTGATCAGTGAAGCAAAGGTATGCATCGCAAGCACACGACACGTGTCTGTGGGCCCGTGCTGACTGCTGTCCCCGGCCTACACTGCGGTCCAGTAGGCCCCACATCCAGCACTTAGTCGTGATTCCTGAATGGCAGAGTCCTACCAGTGAACGCACGGAGAGGAGTAAGAGGAATATGCGGTTCAGACCGGATGAAAGCCGGATCCTCGTTACAGAGGTGACCGAACACTAGCAACAACTGACCTGGTGTCACTAACCCTGTTCACTGCAAGTCCGCGTCCCTTGGTGCCACTGAACCTCAACTAAGCAGGACGGTGGGAACATCCAACGTAAGCCGCCGACACTGGGATGAGGGCCCCTGCTGACCGCTGCCTCAGGCCTACACTGCGGTCCAGTAGGTCACAGATGTGGAACTGTGTCTTGGGTAATATATGGAGGAGTCCACAACATTGGACACGACTCATCGCAGGTGGCATCCCCTATCAGCACTGGTGCCATTAACTCTGTGCACAATGACTCATGGGCACTCTCTGGTTGAACTTTGTTGGCGTCTGAGTCCATGGCCTGGGGGTTGTCTGCATCATCATCTGGCTGGGACGGACTTGGTGTCCGACATGTGTTTGCTCCACTCATCTCCACCATGGTGGCTGTTTCAGCATGGTTCTGCCCTCGGCATCATGCCCTGGGCGTACACCTTCCACTGTCCACCGATACACTCCGCGACGACCCCCTTTGACATCTACGAGAACCTGCTCTGCTCTCGTTACCCTGCCCCAGTGCAACGCAAGTCAGCGGCCCGTGGCGGGAGGCCCATGCAGGACGCAGTGCATCCGGGACCACTAACTCTGTGCAGCTCAAGTCATGGGGCCTTTATGGTTGAATGGTTGTGTCCTTAACGCTGTACAGTGTTGTCGTTTTTTGACTGCACCAGGCACTCCATGACGGCTGGTGTGCACACACTTCACACACATCCAACACAGGTGTCACTCGACATGTGAGCCTGCTAATAAAAGTGGCCGGGAGCACGTGCCTGTAGCCATTCACACCATCTAAGCAAGTGTGTCTGTGTGGTCATTATGTCAACATGATGGGCCCAAGCACTGCAACGTCACAGTGTGCTGTCATCAGCGGAGGATACCATGTCACCTCAGCAGTGGCTGAGACCTTGGACATGTAGCTTCGCCCACACCCCCTGCATGCACAAGCGGCGTGTGCTGGTCCGGCGTACGTCAGGTCAGCGCAGGTGTGTGCTGAATCGGCAGGGGGATCAGGGCGTGGCTCTGGGCTGGCCTTGAGCAGGAAGTGCGGTAAGTGTGTCTCTGTGTTGGGGTGTTGTCGCCACCAGGGCCACAGTAGTCGATGTTGCAATGTAGCATGCACCCAGAGGGCGGCCCCGCACGTACGGGGAAATGTAGGAGTGCAAGACCGCTCGGGGTCTTGGCACATGCATGCCAAGTGTTGTGTGTATCAGTCCTGCGGCTGCATGAGTCAGATGCCTAGCCTCAATCGCAGCGCGATCACAGCCAGTCATGGACTGTACACCTGTGTCTGCCCTGTCCAGACCATTGGCCTACACTCACGTGTCCGCACACCCTCAACGGCCAGCTTCAAGGTGTTGTTGGCATGCCACTGGACATGCACGGACAGGCATGACAATGGTGTGCCGTAGGATTGCACGTGATACAACCGTGCAGCGCACACAAGTGTGGGGGCTGGTGGGAGGGAGGAGCATCTGTGAGGCAACGTAACACACAGTGAGGCCGCTCATGTGCCACGTGCTCGGCATATCATCCATGATTCCCTGGGTCGCAGACATCCCACCCCACCCACGACAGGCCTCTGTACATCTCCTGTATGCATGCAGATGGTGAAGTTACTGCTGGGATGAAAGGTCCTTTGTCTGAACTATCAGGCGGAAGCACATCTGCAGCTCCGAGCTGGGACTTCCATGTGCTCAGCACCCCCTGACAGATACGATAGCATTTGCTGGTGACTCCCACACTACGCACAGCCTGACGTGAGACCAACGTGTACACATCCCACACGCAGAAGTCCTTGGTCGTAGTTAGCGTGTGTGAAATGGCCTTCACACGTACTCCCACACCACCCCAGGCCTGCACCCGTTGCACACAGACACTGCTCATTGCTCCGAGCTGTGCCATTTCATCCACAGGACTGGCGCGGGGCAAGCCAGTGCCGCTTCAAGCAGAGCCACTGACACAATGGCAGACCATCCCAGACACATGCTCAACTCCAGTCACGTGGACCTGTACCGTGCACGTCTGCTGCATGTACTGGGGGCACTGCCATTGGCAGTGCTGCGGATCAGTTACCGTCTGAGCTTCCGCCTTGCCAACGTCACCTGCGTTCAGCCTGTGTTGCATTGTCGCTCGTGCATATTCGAGTGGACCATGGTTGTCTGCCTCTCCAACGTAACAGTTGCTGAACTGGATTTCGACATGTGTGTGTGCACCCCCTGTTGGCCCACGACCAGGAGTGTCACCGTGATGGTCGTTTATGGCATGCCTGGATGTTTGGCATGCATGCTGGCAACTGGACCTGGGAGATTGCACGAGTCGTCGTGTGCAGTGACCACATTGAGCCGCTCCCCGATTGGGCTTTGGTGCACATTGGGGCCAGGGGTTGGAGTCAGAACATCTGTCCGGGACAGCTGATGGGTTATGTCGCCGACATGTTAGATGTAGTCGACAACGAGCTCATATTGGAAATGTTGGCCTACGCTGCTCCACTTGCGTTCATGGTCGAGTGACAAGGTACCTGCAGCCACAACTGAATGTGACCCATTGCACGTGTCCCAACGCCTGGTTGCATGTTGGGGATCTGGTCACATGTCCCGAGACGACAGTGGACATGGCTGCATTGGCCTGGACTCCTGATCCATGCGCGGACAACCAACGCGGGTTGGCACTGACTTGTGTTGGTGATGGACTCCCCCGGGGTGGACATGGGTGCTTTCCAATGTTCCTCATTCAGACATGCTGCTGCATTGGTCTGCATGTCGTGACACTTCTCTTGGCCGTACTGACACGCAATTGTTGATGAAGTTTCCGCACCTTCATTTGTTTCCAACTGTGATGAGTGTTGATTTGTATGCCAATGTGTGTGTCACGGCCTATCTGGGTGCCCGCCATATATGCATTGCTACCCCATCAGGGCTGTGGGTTGGTACTTGTGCATTATCATGTCCCTGTTTCGTGCTTTGCCAGATTTGTATGGCCATTTACCAGCCACAAGCGGGTGCACTTGTGTCCTGTGTTCGGTTGTGCAAATGTTGCTGTTTGTACCACATTGTGTTCGAAGTTGGGGTGCTCTGCTTCCTATGTGTGTGTGAGATGTCCCTTCAGCTCTGATTTGGCTCACCCTTCTCCCTTTCAGGCAGTGTGGTTTTGACTTCTGTGCTTGTTCAGTGGTGTGATATTGCCGACTTGTGTGACTTGTGCTCTTGGTTGGTGTTGTTACTCTTGGGCATGGTTTGTCTGCAGTTGTGCTGTGCTTAATTGTGCATGTGTGCCCATCTCCCCCCGTCCCCCCAGTCCCTGGTCGTTCCTCTCCCTGTTGCTGTTGTGTCTGTTGATTTTGAGCAGTTTCTGGTCCCCGACTCCTGCCACCATCTCCAGACTGATGTGGTGGACACCATTTCCTCCATGTCATCCAGCTCCTGGTGTGGCGCTGGACTCCCACCTCCGATGTGTATTGCTGCCTTCTGGTTGTTGGCGTGTTTCTGCTTGTTTGTGGGTTTGGCATCATTACAACTGTTCTGGTTTTCTTCCATTGTCCTCCTCCGCTCTCCGACTGCATTCACCTTGTCCACGATGGCCTGCCATGTACAATGTTTTGTTGCCATTGGGATTGTGGCGTTGTGCGCTGGCTCCGGTTGCCTCCATTGTGCTTCGCTGTTGTTTTCTGTTTGGTTTGTCTTTCTTTTTCCTGCTTTTGTTGTGCTTATTCCCGCCTGCTGTGTGTGTGTCGCGGGCCTGGCGCTGCTTATCGCTGCTTTCCTCATCGCGAATGGGCTCATCGCACATTTTTGGGTGTTGGGGTTTGTGTTTTTATCTCCATCGCGGTGGTTGTATTGCGGACATTGGCCACGTTTTCGGGAGACTATCGCATGGTACCGCCGTGTTGTGAATGCCACGTTAACACAGGGTTATTTTCCCGCGATGGACTGCGATGTGTAAAGTTGCGTTAACATTTTTTGGAGATGTTTAGCGCACGTTCTTGTGAATATGCCCCATAGTCTTTAGTCTGCTTAGTTAACCCAGGCCACCAATAGCGTTGTTTCAATAAAGAAACAGTCGCCGTAACTCCTGCATGTGCAGAACCTAACCCTTTGTGTGCTGCTAGAATTAAACCTAACCTACGATCCATGTTTGGAATTACTCTATCCCCCACTCCAGGAATCTGAGCAAATGGGATGTTATTGGCATCTACCTTGTAGGAGTACTTGAGTGGAAACCTTTTTGGTACTGCTCCGCTGTTTTTGCGAGAAGCAATGACAGCCACCATAATCTCACCGTCTATTCTCGTTTTAGAACGAGTGATTGCAGCTACGGAAGCCGTGCGTACAGCCCCCTTTGCGACTTCATCAGCTAATGAATTCCCTTCAACGTGAACGCCATCACGCTGATGACTCAGTGTATGTATCACGTGAGCTCTCGGTAGTTCGGTTTTCAACTCCACTACCTGTTCCCATAGCATTTTATGCTTAATTGTGCCAGCTTTTGCATCTTTGAACCCATTTTGAACCCAGTACTGCAAATATTCATTATATGACTGTACACAGTAAATTGAATCGCACACAATTAGTGTGGGGAATTCTTGATCCGTATTTACCAGTGCCAGTATCAAGGCTTTCAACTCTGCCAGCTGTACCGTGCAGTCTCCTGGAGATTGCGTTTTTGTGCAACTTGGGTGGAACTTTCCATCCCACATGCGACCTTTAACAATTGCGCAAGCCGCGCTATATTGTTGCTTACTTCCTATGGCCGGTTGAGCTGATCCATCAGTGTAAATTATATATTCATACTGATCTAGAGGCATTATTTCATTTGGTAGAGGATATTCTTATTCGTATTGCAGAAATGCTTGTGTCTTTAAATTTGGGTCGTATCGGTATTCTACATCTGTTGCAGTGAGAGAATTAGCCCATTGTATCCATCTTGGATGTAAGGCTTTAGCGTTAGGAACGCTTGCCTTTGTCGCAGCCTCTAAGGCTGGAACCGGAGTCACTACTATTATTCGTTTCCCCTGAGCCAGTGCTCTTTCTCTCACTACAGCAGTCTGTACTGCTGTTAGAATCTTTTCTGTAGATGCGAATCACATCTCAGCATTTGTGTACAGATGTGATTTGTATGCAATTGGTACTGTTTCACCTTCATTATATGTTAGATAGGTGTAACCAGATTGACCCGCAACTATACGGATCACCAGGTTGCGTACGTTTACGCGTGTCTGTTAGTGTTTGGAAGCTATCATGTCAGCTTGTAAGGAACGAAGTGTATCTGTGTGTTCTTGTGTCCATTGTTTTACTGAAAAATCAGGTTTTATTAAATCGTAGAAATGTTTTACTCTTTCTGCGTAATTTAAAATGTATGTTCTACCAAAATTTAGGAATCCCAGGATTGATTGTAAATTTTTCAATGATTTTGGCGGTTGGAGCAGCACGCATTTTTCCAAAAAATTGGCTGCCAGGCTTTTCCCTTCACTTGAAAGCTCATATCCTAAAAACAGGACACTGAGATGGGCAATTTTTGTTTTTTTAAAGTTGAGTTTGTAGCCCTCAGATGCAAATCCCAAAATTATGGTATTCACTCTGTTCAAGTGCTCCTCTAGGCCATCGTCTGTTAGAAAAATATCATCCACATAGGACAATGCCTCTTCATCCAAATTTGGAAGTAACTCAGTTACTCTGGCCGAAAATAACCCTGGGCTGTTCTTATACCCCTGGGGGAGTCAACAAAATTGACGCTGGGACCCCAGCGCTAAGAATGCTGTTAGATACCTGCTTTCAGGCGCTATATTTTGGCAGAAAAATCCATTTGAGATATCGTGTTGTTTTATATTTTTCCGCACAATATTATTCATTAATGCGGCACTGTGTGCATTTTGGACTGCAAATGTCTTAGTGCAAGTGTTTAAATGTCTATACTCTAAAACTAAACGATATGAATTGTCAGGTTTCATGACCAGAAACAAAGGATTATTCATCGAAGAGGTGCAATTTTCGATCACCCCTTGGTATTCAAGTTGATCTAAGATCTCCCTGACCTGTTTTTTAGCTTCTTGCTTTATTGGATACTGCCTCTGTGCAGTTGGAGTATTTTTTAAAGGAATTATGTGGTGGGTTGAATCCTCATCCCATCCAACATGGTTTTTGTATAATGCTGGGGCTTGGGCTACCGCCCACTCCTGTGCATATGTGTGTTTTAGGTGCCTGGGAATATGGTCTGAGAATGCCGGTAAAATTACTGTTTCTCCTTTAGGGCAATCCATGACGAATGCTGGCGGCCAATCTTGTTCAGCTAACAAAATGTCATAGCCAAATGACAGATTCTCCCAAAAGAGACCTCTAACTGTCCTACATTTGTCCCCCTCAATTTGGAGTGTTATTTCATAAAACTTATGTGGGACACTTACCCTAGTATCAGGTGTTTCCACCGTGATATAATCATTCAAGTCCGCTGTCACCAGAAATTCCATCAGGTTCTGGCAAGCTATTGTTACTTCTGCCGCACTGTCTAGCATCGTCAGATCCTATTCCCCGTTCAGTAGTCGAGTCCTCAGAATTCTGGGCATGTCTGATCTTTAGACCTGCAACCTTCTTCTTTTTGAACTGTGGCTTTTGTTTTGGTTTCTCTTCTTTTTTAGAAGTGTAATCTTGAGCGTTCTGCTTGTCTCTGGACTTTGTACGCTCTTCTTGTCTGTCTGACCATCCTTCCCTCTCTGAGTTTTTTGATGAACCCTGAAAGGAACAAGAGGAATGTGTATCAGTATCCTGACACCTGTCAGGTTTCCTAATATTATCCCTATTCCTAAGGTTATACCTCTTTTCGGAGGGCTCCTGTGGAGGAGATCTACCTCTGGATTGAAATCTGTTTCCTTTAAAGTTTTGTTGTTTTTTATTGTTCCACTTCTTCTTTGTTGAAGCAGGTATCTGCTTAGAAGTGTCCTTTTCAGGACTGCCCATCAGTTGTGGTTTTAAAGCTTTCCCACCCAAACTGTCTCTGCCTAATTCTGCATATGCAGTTTCAATTATTTTCGGTAGTTCGTGTTCTTGTTCTAAAGGACTGAACTCCCTTAGGCGTTGGCGGATAGCCACTGAAGCTGCATCCCCTTTAATATTAGCTAATATTATGGCTGATACCTGGGCATAGTTAGCTTGTAACTTCATACCTAAGTTCAGAGCAGGTTCTGCTCCGTACTCGTTTTGTATTTGTCTCAATACATCTGGTACTACTGCTAATGACGGGATACCATGAGTTCTGGTATAAATGGCAGCAAAGACTGTACTTTAAACAAAAAGAAGTACGCTGTTCCTCAACATGTGTAAGTCAGACCTACAACATGTAGGTCAGTGTGCAAGTACTGTCCCAGGCACCCAAGAAAAAAGGGGGGGAAGAACCCCTTTCGGAACTAGGGCCCTCACACACCCAGCAAGCTAGGTGTCATGCTTCATCATATGGGCCTGCTCCTCGTCGGGTCGGCGCTGCAATACCCGACGGGCACCCATGAATGGGGCTCTTTGCCGGAGATCTTTTATTCCTGCCGTATGGGTGCCGTGGGTGTGAGGGGCCTAGTGTATGTGTAGATGTGTTGATTTAGTGAAATTAAAACAAGTAGGGAATCCTTTTAGAACAATTTTAATCTGGGGGGATCCCTGCCTGGTTAAAAAAGATAAGGAGAGCGACTGTCAAGCTATCAAGAGTCAAGAGGCGCTCTACTCCTAGATGGTCGACATGTTTCACGCCTATCTGTCTTAGGGATCAGGCGGCGTTTCTTCAGGACCGTGACTAAAACTATCTACAACTAATGGTGTATGCCACTAAATAATATAAGACTGTGGTTTGGTACCAATTTACCTACTACCACGAAGGTGCAGCATATTACCTGTGGGCAATGGGACAAACCTGCATGAAAGAACGTGAGAGAACAAAAGTTTATGGTGATGCCCAAATGGTGCTGACTACATGTCAATTGATGAGGGGTTAGTAGCCCCATACAATTTATTCATTGTATTGGAATGCCGGCGGTCAACAATTTATATAAAAACAGAAAGCAACAAACAGTAATAGGAGAAGAAGAGGAAGCAACAGAGGAACTCTCGTTGTTAATTGGTAAGTGACCTCATAAGTAAGTGTTAAAACATGCCAATGTGAGCGGTGGTGAACTTGGCTCGAGGACTCACCTCAAATTGGTGAACATTTCGTCCCATCTGCTTCAGCACAAATAAAGACATCTATATTAGGATGTCTAATCAAAATTAGGAGGCAAGCATGTATATAGAAGGTTAGAGGCAGGTCTTGTACTGTCTGTTCGCAGAAAGACAGACCCAACTCTCTGGGACCTCGCCCGGTAAAGAGAGCGTAAGGGAAGTGTGTCAGGGTAGTTACGAAGCAACTCCCTGAGCAAGCCCTCTTTACCCCATGTCGTAGCGGAGTAAGAAGGTACAGGGGGCGTGGCGCGGGTACCTAATTCCCACATACCAGTCCCAAAACCCAACGGGTTCACGCAGCTGGTCTCTGTGTGAAAAAGGGCCCGCTCCTCCGCCCACCACAGATTGGGGTAATAAGAGAGATAGAGCGAGCGAGTAAGGCCCAGGGGTAGATTCAGTAATTACGCCACAGACCAAACCACCATCAAAGCTACCCGCTTACCTTAGTCTAGTCGTCACAGGGTGCTGGGTTTCCATTCTTTTAAAGCTAGACAAAACTCACCCGCTTCTGTTAGAAGCCACGCAGCTCACCTACCCCTCGCGCTGAAGCCGGGATGGTGCAGAGCGGCCAAACAATCCCGCTTATATGCACCAAGCCGCTCTCCGTACGAGGGTGGCGGAAGCTGATCAGAAACAGCTGCCAGGCAGGTGTATCATGTGATCTATCAGCCGTATCATGTGATCTATCAGCGTGTGTTAATGCGAGTGATGAAAAGCATGTCGGCCATCTTGGAGCGGATAGTAGTCCATCCCCAATATTACAACACAAAGCAATGTCGGCATAGAAAGAGGCTGTGATAAATACCATTGGCCAAAAAGGTGATCAAGGCACACATAGTACAATATAGTACAATGGTATTTATCACAGCCTCTTTCTATGCCGACATTGCTTTGTGTTGTAATATTGGGGATGGACTACTATCCGCTCCAAGATGGCCGACATGCTTTTCATCACTCGCATTAACACACGCTGATAGATCACATGATACGGCTGATAGATCACATGATACACCTGCCTGGCAGCTGTTTCTGATCAGCTTCCCGCCACCCTCGTACGGAGAGCGGCTTGGTGCATATAAGCGGGATTGTTTGGCCGCTCTGCACCATCCCGGCTTCAGCGCGAGGGGTAGGTGAGCTGCGTGGCTTCTAACAGAAGCGGGTGAGTTTTGTCTAGCTTTTAAAAGAATGGAAACCCAGCACCCTGTGACGACTAGACTAAGGTAAGCGGGTAGCTTTGATGGTGGTTTGGTCTGTGGCGTAATTACTGAATCTACCCCTGGGCCTTACTCGCTCGCTCTATCTCTCTTATTACCCCAATCTGTGGTGGGCGGAGGAGCGGGCCCTTTTTCACACAGAGACCAGCTGCGTGAACCCGTTGGGTTTTGGGACTGGTATGTGGGAATTAGGTACCCGCGCCACGCCCCTGTACCTTCTTACTCCGCTACGACATGGGGTAAAGAGGGCTTGCTCAGGGGGTTGCTTCGTAACTACCCTGACACACTTCCCTACGCTCTCTTACCGGGCGAGGTCCCAGAGAGTTGGGTCTGTCTTTCTGCGAACAGACAGTACAAGACCTGCCTCTAACCTTCTATATACATGCTTGCCTCCTAATTTTGATTAGACATCCTAATATAGATGTCTTTATTTGTGCTGAAGCAGATGGGACGAAATGTTCACCAATTTGAGGTGAGTCCTCGAGCCAAGTTCACCACCGCTCACATTGGCATGTTTTAACACTTACTTATGAGGTCACTTACCAATTAACAACGAGAGTTCCTCTGTTGCTTCCTCTTCTTCTCTATTACTGTTTGTTGCTTTCTGTTTTTATATAAATTGTTGACCGCCGGCATTCCAATACAATGAATAAATTGTATGGGGCTACTAACCCTCATCAATTGACATGTAGTCAGCACCATTTGGGCATCACCATAAACTTTTGTTCTCTCACGTTCTTTCATGCAGGTTTGTCCCATTGCCCACAGGTAATATGCTGCACCTTCGTGGTAGTAGGTAAATTGGTACCAAACCACAGTCTTATATTATTTAGTGGCATACACCATTAGTTGTAGATAGTTTTAGTCACGGTCCTGAAGAAACGCCGCCTGATCCCTAAGACAGATAGGCGTGAAACATGTCGACCATCTAGGAGTAGAGCGCCTCTTGACTCTTGATAGCTTGACAGTCGCCTCTCCTTATCTTTTTTAACCAGGCAGGATCCCCCCAGATTAAAATTGTTCTAAAAGGATTCCCTACTTGTTTTAATTTCACTAAATCAACACATCTACACATACACTAGGCCCTCACACCCACGGCACCCATACGGCAGGAATAAAAGATCTCCGGCAAAGAGCCCCATTCATGGGTGCCCGTCGGGTGTTGCAGCGCCGACCCGACGAGGAGCAGGCCCATATGATGAAGCATGACACCTAGCTTGCTGGGTGTGTGAGGCCCTAGTTCCGAAAGGGGTTCTTCCCCCCTTTTTTCTTGGGTGCCTGGGACAGTACTTGCACACTGACCTACATGTTGTAGGTCTGACTTACACATGTTGAGGAACAGCGTACTTCTTTTTGTTTAAAATATTGATAGGGCATGTACGCTGGACCTATCTAAACAGCCCTTAGTTCCCTAATTTCTTGAACAAGCAAAGACTGTACCCCAAGTGGTACAATCCTCTATTTGTGGTGTTATCCCCATGGGCAAGCAGATTGTTAGCATTCTGTGTTTTTCATACGGAGTAGTATTCGGGAGTACTGCCTCTAGCTGTGTTATTTTCTGAGCTACCCAGAATGGCATTTGTTCACGTTTTGTGGGCATTTTACCCATCACCGCGTGTAATGTTTGTGGTGTGATTTTAGTTGCTGTACTTTGAACTTGAGTTCAATTTGTTGCAACTATTGCCTAGTTGGACTGTAAGTGTCCTCATGACGAATTGCGTCAAGTTTCTGTACATTTTTATCAATTCTTTGTGTTGTGTGAGTAAGTCTCCTGGTGGCATTGTTTCAATGTCAGGATGCGGTGTGTAGGCCGCTAATATTGGCCATGTTGCCCATTCTCTTCCGAGCGGGCCGAGTCTCACTCTTCTTCTTATATGAGGAAGGGCGCCTTTAAACCAGTATAAGTGTTCCTGGTATGTGAGCGGAACCTCAATGTCCTCAAACGGACAATATTCCACCGGTGCATCTCCTGCTGTGTAGGAGTGAAATGTTTTTGTTCTTGCATTTGCTGCTAGGAATGTAACCCACGAATAAAATACCTCTGTTCTATATGATTTGTGTGCCTCAATCATGAAAGCTACTATGCCACCCCTGGCTGTTACACCATGCGCAAGTAGTTTCAGGGTGACTGTATTTCTCAAATTTTCTGCAATCGGAATTGCGTCTGTATTTTCTTCTTCATCTGAGAGGTGCAAACTATGCACAACTCCTCCTGCGACTTCCACGTCTCAGTCATTTTTTTAGAGGAAGTAGATTTTCAAGGAAACTAAGATAAGGTTTTTTTGCACAATTTTAGGAACACTGTGTCCTTCAAGCTTGATTAACCAACAGCCAATAAATAGGATTTTTTAGCCTACTCAGCTGTGGCGGAGTTTGTGCCCACCCACTCCAGACGTCTCTGGTGTTTTGTGAGTAGGGGTCTCTGAGAATAGCACGACTGAACTACTCACATGACAACCCTGATCCCTCAGAATTGTGGAAACAATATACTACCTTTCGCTCAGTCAATCGTGCTCACTTAGTTTGTCTCAGAGAGATACACAGAATAAACACGCAGGGCGTTTTCAATAAGAATTTATTGAACAGTTGTTATTCTAGTGTAGAATAGATGAGCTGCAACAACCATTAGACAGTAGCGGAGATAAATGATTAGAAGTACTACGAAAGTAAAGGGATGGTAAAGTTCTACCATCTTGCAGAAATCATGAATATATACAAGTACATAAAACGCATGATAAAAAGTGCGTACTCCTACAATGCCTCCCTAACTAGATGTACCTGAATGTATCTAGCATCTGTGTAGGTGTTATGCCAAGAATCCCTCTAGGATCTAGTCAACACCATTACCTGAGAATGAGAGAATATGGGACCCCGTCATGGTCTCGATTTGGACACCCCGCGAGGGATGTTAGACCACTGCGAGCTGGAGTGTCTGCATGCAGGAACCTCAGCGTCTCTGGTCAGTGTGTCAGCCGGGAAGTCTCAGTTTCCTCTGTCTTTCTAAGCAAGGTGTGATGTATATATACCCATAGGTCTCCCCAGGGGTCCTATCTTGCTGTGTTACTGTGTCAGCCTAAAGGATGACGTCGGGCCTGAACTTTATACAGAGATATTATACAGGAGATGTTAGTCCTGCTGTGCTTCCAAGAAGCCTCATGCATAATGTATGAGATTCGAACTAGGGGGAAACCCGCATTCTGAATGCAGTGTCGTATCTAGGTAAAAGGTCAGTACCTAAGAACCGTTATGTATGTAATGTAGGGAAGAATATAGGTGAAAGGTTGCAATGTTACCTGCGCCTATATAGGGTACCTATATGGAATATAGCAGTGTCTGTGAAGAAGGCGACATTGGGCGCGTGGGTGTTGAGAAGGTCCCAGATTTCCTTGGTTTGCATATGTAGGGAGCACACGTTGAGGAGGATGCAGTTAAATGGTTTGTGAGCGGTGATGTGTTTATACTGGGCGCTGCTGCTGGGGTCCGGAGGTGGGTGGAGGTACCACAGCTTGGTGTAGACAGGAGATCGGGCCTTGGGTGTTGCTCGGCATCAAAAGCTGGCAGTTGGTGATGCGTCCTGGGTTCCCGAGTGTGGAGGGTGCTTGAGGTGTAGCGGAGGTGGGTTGGAGGACCAGGGTCCCTGCCGCTGGTCGCAGACGGGCACAGACGGGCTTGCCTTTGGCATGCCTTAGGTGCACCAGTGGCACGCCCCTGCGTGCATCTGCTGGGTGGCTGCACAGAGGCCACCATTAAGTAGAGGTTGGGGGGAGGGAGGTCAGTTGGGAGGTGGGAAGGACAAACTGGAGGGGGAGGGGCCGCGGGAGAAGAGAACAGAGAGAGAAGAGAGAATGGAGAAAAAAGAGAGCAGAGAGAGCAAATAGAGAAAAGAGAAAAGAGGGCACAGAAAAAAAGTCAAGAAAGGCAGGACAGCAGAAGAGCAGAGTGCTCTCCCACTGGACTACCAGGGATAAGGCCCAGGCAGGAGCCTGTGGGTGGAAGAGGGCCTTGAATACCCTGTAACCGAGCTCAGGGGGCAGCATTTAGTGGTGGAGCTGCTCAGGGGGAGAGCAGTCACACTGACCAGGTCAGTCACTGCAACGCATGATCCAGTACCACGGACATCATTAGCACTTAGTGGTGGAGTTGCGCATGGGGAGTGCAGTCACACTGACCATGTCAGTGGTCTAGCTCTTCTTGCCGCGCGGTGGATGCCGTTAAGTAGGGGTCGGGGAGGGCGATCAGCTGGGAGGCAGGAGCGGGAAGGACACACTTGAGGGGGGAGTGGCCACGGGGGCAGCAGCGGCGTGGACAATGCAGGAATCACGAGGGAGAAGAGAACAGAGAGTGAAGAGAGAAAAGAGAAAAAGAAAAAAGAGGGAAAAGAGAGCAGAGAGAGCAAAGAGACAAAAGAGGGCTGAGAAAAAAGCCAAGAGAAGCAGAACAGCAGACGAGCAGAGTGCTCTCCCACTGGACCACCAGGGATGAGGCGCAGGCAGGAGACTGCAAGTAGAGGAGGGCCTCAACACCCTGTAACCTAGCTCAGGGGGCAGCACATAGTGGTGGAGCTGCTCAGGGGGAGAGCAGCCACACTGACCAGGTCAGTCACTACCACGCATGATCCAGTACCACGCACGTCATTAGCATGCAGGCCATTACAACGCATATTCATAAAGGTACATTATAAATGCCTTTAACACACATACACTAACCACGCATACCAGTACAACTCAAACATTTACAACTAATTATTTGTAAATGCCATACTATGTTACTGTTGAAGTTTAAAATCTGGACAATTAGATGTTATTTTAAGAGATAGGTAAACCCAATGCACAAATGTATGTTGATTAGGACATTATAATAAATTCAACAGTGGGAGTAAATAAGACAAATTCCTGAGAGAAGAGAAACACTGCCACTTAGCAACAAAAGTAAGTACGCACGCACAGCTTTTGAGGCAAACATAGACATTTTGAAACAAAACTAGTAATGTGTTTTTTAAGACCTCTTCCGTTGACATGATGGGGGTGCTGAGCGAGGATAAGGCAGCCCTTCCACTGTAACTCTGTTCCTATCCTGGGGTTAATTCTGCTTCATCTTTCCAAGGGTGTTTCCTGGAATTGTGGCGTGTGTGGGATATATGGGTAATTGAGAGGGGTGTCCTAGGTGTGGAGGTCGGGGTGCATCTTATTACACACCCACCGCAACCAAACTGCATCTTGTACTTATTTCACTGTGCTGCAAAGGTCTTCGCCTTCGCCAGGGAAAGGTAGGTTGTATGATGGAACAAAATATTTTTTTTTGTGTCAATTTTTTATATTTAACTACGCGTGGTAATGTTATTTGTGGTAATATGATGTGTGGCAAAGACATTAGTGTGGCAAAGGATTTATTATAAGTGTAATGCATGGTTCTGTCTAGGCCTGGGCGCAGTTTGCAGAGTTCCGCAGAATTCTGCGAAGTGACAAAAAAACTCTGCGGAGTTCCACAAGCAGTGGAGGTCGACACAAAGTGCCGTTCGCGTAGATCTTCCTGCCGCTCGAGTAGAAATTCAGCCTGAGCGGCATCTCACACTCGCCAACTAACGCGAGTGAGAAGTTTTCTGCACTCCGCGAGCTCCGTCGAGTGCAGAAAATTCCACCAAGTCCGCGAATGGAGCGATGTTCACCTCCCAGGCCTTGTTATGACTCCGTTGTAATGGATGTTTCGCGTTCTGTTCTCTTCATGTTTGTAGCCAATCTTGCAGATGTGGTTAGTGCTGCTGTGATGGAAGACAGGCTAGATTTGGTAATTCTGCAGCCAAACTGTTCTTTGGTCAGTCTGGAGATTGGACTAGTGTTAGTAAACGCTGTTCTGAAACCAGCTATTTATGGTTGCAAATGGTTTGAGCTCCTTCACTAATTTATTGATGAGAGTTGGTTGTCACATCTAGGAACTTGAATTTACTGACTATAGCTGGTTTTATCCCTAATGATTTTGATCCCAATTTCCACTTTCGGACAAGGGTATTATTTTGTTCAGTGATAGAAGAAGGAACTCTGTTTTATCAAGGTTGAGGAACCAACTGTTAAGTAGAGATGAGTATCATACGTACATTAATGGATACTCTGGACCAGATGTCTGATTTTACCACCATTGAAAATGGTGGTGCCAGAAGAGAGCCTTGTGGTACTACATGCGAAGATAGTATTGGGTTAGAGCAGGATTTTCCCAACTTACCTATAGAGGATTTGTCTGTCAAATAGGATCCTATCCATTTTAGAACGGTGTCATCCTTTCCTATCCATTTAGCAAATATTCAATTCAATTCAATGAATTAATGTATTCAGATAAAGGTCCATAAAACATTAATACAGTCTACAGTAGAATAAAAATTAAAAGTACAACAAAATGAGTAAAGTACTATGCAAAAACTATTTACAGATTGTGAGAAGCTGGCCTGGTATATGTTGTCTACTTATGTAAGTGGGCACCCTGCACCAGTCCAGACACCCCTTATGGTTTTTTAAGAGGTCTTAGACAACCTTAAAAAGCTCTCTAAGTGGTAGCTGTGGAGAGCAGCCTTCAGGCTTAGCCCAGAAGGAGTGTAAAGCAGCTTGTCTTACCAGAATGCAATCTTATATGTATAGATTAAGTGAAAAAGAACAACACAAGGTATTTATAAAAATATGTATTTATAATATAATATCCTCTAACACATAAAAATATCTCCTACCCAGAGATATGCACAATGCACACAATACTTTGCAAAGAAATCAAGTAAATAGCACAGAATACACAGTGGACCCAGGGGGGACCAAACCATATGCTAAGAAAGTGGTATAAGAACCACGACTCGGGTCACGTCAATGTCGAGAGGACGTAGAAGTGCTGGGGACCCAAGGAACCACCGAAGGTGAGTGACTAGGAACCCCATGAAGAGCGTGTGCAGTATGGGAACACGAACGCGCGCTCCGCACAAATCAACGTGTAAATCACGGTTGGAATTTTAAAGATTAAGGACCCTTCCCAGTGGACCCGGAAGAAACCCCATGGAAGACAGAAGGTTGGAGAGCCACCCCACCTGTGGATACCCTAGTACCCACTACACCAGGGAAGCTGGGTGCATAGATGTGAAGTGGTGTCGGAAACTGCCGTCGAACCCAATGGAGGACTTCAGGAATTTGTCGCTGTTGAAGAAGGAGAAAGTGTACAGTGGAATCTGAAGGTGGATTCTAGTTGAGAAGTGCCTGCATGCAGAGGGGTCAGAGTCTATGTCACTCAGGAGTGACCAGGAGATCTGGATGACGAATGCCCACCACTGTCGGGAGTTGCAGGAGAGTTGATGATGACCTTGATTCTGCAGCTGTGAGGACCAGGCGATGCTGAGGAAGACCAGGAGCTGTGCACTAGATGTCCCACATTGGATGTCAAGTGCTGAGGGGTCGGTGTCCGGTGGGAGCACCAACAAGCCTTGCAAATGCAACCAATGCAGATGTCGAAGAAGGTGCAATGTCGGGACCAGCAAGGTCCAGGGGACTCACCACAAGCAGGGGAATCAGGGCAGGCCCCGAGCAATCAGGGGAGCCCAAAAGAAGAAAATATGACCCTCAACAGGACCCACAGGCCGGAGACACTGGAGTCGCAACAGGACCTCGAGAAGCTCACCAAAAGTTGCAGGCCACGGTGCAAACAATGTGATGTGGATGAAGAATTTAGTCACTGGAGATGCTTGAGGTTGGGGCTACTTTGGAGCCCAAAGATCTTGGTGAACGGAAGCCAACAAGCCTTTGCAAATTCAAGTTGATGTGGTGCACAGGGGTTCGGTTCCTGCGGCTCTCACGAGGGATACTGGCCTCAAACTTGGTTAGAGGGCAGGGAAGGCTTCGAGAGATGTGGAGAATCACCACCTGTGTTGCAGAACCTTTCAGAGTCCAGAGGAGCTCAGGATCAACAGACGGGTCAGCTTAGCTGCGGTGCCTGCAAATGCAGGGAAGTGACTCCTTCACTTCAAGGGAGATTCCTTCAGGTTTCTTTGATGCCCAGAGGCCTTGGAAGGTTTCTGTATGGTGCACAGGCACAGACGATGCAGCAGACTGGAAGGAAGACGAAGTCAAGCCCAAACGACGTCCAGCGAAGTCCAGAGTGCCCAGACGGTAGAAGTAGAAGTGATGTCTGACTTGAATCTTGTCCCACAACAAATCTAGGGACCTACACCCAGGTAAGCCCTTAAGTACCCTAAGGAAAGGGTTGGGACGATTCAAGGGACCCTCCCAGGGGAGGGTTTGGACAGGGGGGAGGTTACTCCCATGTCCTTTGTCCAGTTTCACGCCAGAGTGGGAGCCAACGGCTCCCAGAGCTATTTTGAACTGGACTATGCATGGAGGCACCAAATGAGCCTCTCATGCAAACGTAGTGGCGCTGGCAAGCGCACCCACCCAGTCCCAATACACAAAATCCTGTCTGGGAGGTGGTCATACCTCCCTGGACAAGGATGCCTATGTTTATGCCTTCCCCTGCTCGAGCTTGGCTCAGCAGCAGGAGTGCAGAATCGTGTCTCTGGTCAGCAGCAACAATTTTGTGCAGTCCGGGTCCAGAAGGCTGGCACCGGGAAAACTGAGAGCCTAACAGAGGGCTCTTCCAGTGCTTGGAATCATACCTTCCACACCGTTTACGGTGTGGGGGTATGATTCCAACATGATAGGATTAGTTTCAGCCAATTTCGAGATGGTCATCTCGTAATTACGCGGTGCCCCTCTATATAGTATATGGCTGTTTCACTTACAACCCGGGAGAATGGACTCTGTAGGCTGTAGGGTTGTCCTGCTCATGCAGGGGCACCCTCACACTTAAAACCAAGCACCCTGCCTTCAGGATTTGAAAGGCCTGCTATAGGGGTGACTTATAGGTTTCAAGTGCAGTGAACCTAGATATAGGAAACCTATATCTCTATTAAGTGGTGTTAGCACCAGCTTACACAGGCTGCAAGGGCAGGCCTGTAGTTCCATTTTGAATGGTCTCCCATGGATGGCATAATGCATGCTTCAGCCCATGGGGGCCTCTGGGGTACCTATGCCCTGGGTACCTTAGTACCATATACTAAGAACGGATAAGGGTACCCCAGTATCCAATCTGCGATATACCTAAGTACTAACCACAACAATATAAGGGAGAAAGCAGATAGACTGGGGTCCTGATTAGCAGGATCCCAGTCAGACTAGTCAAAATCAGCTTAGCACGAGGCAAAAAGTGGGGGTAACCATGCAGAAGGATCCTACCTTCCTACACAGATCCTCCATACAGAGCATATTTTCCCTTTAGATAAGCTCACCCATGTCCGAGATCTGGATTTTTATCAAAATCTGCCAATCACATTTTTAAAATTAACTACAACATAAAGACATGAAGATGGTTCAGGATGAAAATCCAGCTCATAGGCATGTTTACCCTTCTCCTGTCAAGAGCACTAAATAAAGGGAATAACCAAGTGCCAAATAATAGGAAGTAGACACTGGTTTCCAACTTGCTGTAATTGCAGGAAGCAGGTTCCCAACCGGGGTAGAGCATTGTTCCATTTCCTTGTTATGTCGCCGGCCACAATTTGACACAAAGTGATCATGTGCGGGGAGGAAGGTATGTATCCTCCAGATATGACTTGCAGCACCTCACCTTTCCATGGGGGAGAGAGGCATTGCCTATGGATATCACTGCAAGGAAATGCAGATCTGAAAACTCTGTACACCCTCTGTACCTTGTCAAAACTAAGCCCGGGCGTAGTTTGCGTAGTAGCACTTCACGTAGCTACGTGAAGTACAGCTTCAACTACACGTAGCTATGCAAATTGCGTAGTAGCTGTGTGCTTGACTGCACTGTACAATAATTACCAAAAGCAAACTTGTACAGTGCAAGTTAAGATAAAATAAATATCTCTGTCTTTATATGCTAAAAATGCATATAGTCATTTCACTAAAGTGAAAACAAAAAGTTAACAAGCAGTGAGAGAGGTGATGATTTTGGTATCCTCACTAACTTAGGGAGAGAACCAACAACCAAGCAGATGTCTTGAAAACAAAAAGCACATCTTATTGAACGATTCCTCCTAGGACCACCTCAAGCACAGTTATGGGCAAAATACAATCCAACCAAAGGCCTGCAAAGCATTATGGGACGAGATTAGCAGTGGGCAGTGAATATTATAGTGTCCAATATCAAAATAATTCTACAAAGAGCTGCAGTTCAACTAGTCGTCACTGGGTGTCGTCCCTCAAGAGTGAAATGCAAAAGTATTGAAAACCTTTCATGAAGCTTTTGCATTTGACTCGTGAGGGACGACACCCAGTGACGACTAGTTGAACTGCAACTCTTTGTAGAATTATTTTGATATTGGACACTATAATATTCACTGCCCACTGCTAATCTCGTCCCATAATGCTTTGCAGGGCCTTTGGTTGGGATTGTATTTTTGCCCATAACTGTGCTTGGGGTGGTCCTAGGAGGAAGGGACCACCATTGAATCGTTCACATGATATGCTTTTTGTGTTCAAGGCATCTGCTTGGTCCTCCCCCTAGGTTAGGGGGACTCCAAAATCATCACCTCTCTCATTGCTTGATATGTCAAAATTCATTTTTGTGAATTGGTTATATGCTTTTTAGCATAAAAATTGCTTTATCAAAGCATTTGAAGGAGTTTGTTATTATTATTAAGCCTGGGCGTAGTGCTAGCTGTGTGCTTGACTCACTGCACTGTACAATAATTACCAAAAGCAAACTTGTACAGTGCAAGTTAAGATAAAATAAATATCTCTGTCTTTATATGCTAAAATTGCATATAGTCATTTCACTAAAGTGAAAACAAAAGCAGTGAGAGAGTGATGATTTTGGTATCCTCGCTAACTTAGGGAGAGAACCAAGCAGATGTCTTGAAAACAAAAAGCACATCTTATTGAATGATTAGGTGGTGGTCCCATCCTCTTAGGACCACCCCAAGCACAGTTATGGGCAAAATACAATCCCAACCAAAGGCCCTGCAAAGCATTATGGACGAGATTAGCAGTGGGCAGTGAATATTATAGTGTCCAATATCAAAATAATTCTACAAAGAGCTGCAGTTCAACTAGTCGTCACTGGGTGTCGTCCCTCACGAGTCAAATGCAAAAGCTTCATGAAAGGTTTTCAATACTTTTGCATTTCACTCTTGAGGGACGACACCCAGTGACGACTAGTTGAACTGCAGCTCTTTGTAGAATTATTTTGATATTGGACACTATAATATTCACTGCCCACTGCTAATCTCGTCCCATAATGCTTTGCAGGGCCTTTGGTTGGGATTGTATTTTTGCCCATAACTGTGCTTGGGGTGGTCCTAGGAGGAAGGGACCACCATTGAATCGTTCACATGATATGCTTTTTGTGTTCAAGGCATCTGCTTGGTCCTCCCCTAGGTTAGGGGGACTCCAAAATCATCACCTCTCTCATTGCTTGATATTTTATTGTCAACATTCATTTTTGTGAATTGGTTATATGCTTTTTAGCATAAAAAATTGCTTTATCAAAGCATTTGAAGGAGTTTATTATACTCCTGCTACGCTACGTTTATTAGTACAGTTATTCACTCTGCTACGTGCAATTTGCGTAGTGCGTAGTAGCACAAACTTTGCATGCTTCGTGAGCGTAGCAAAGTATTATGCCCAGGGTTAGTCAAAACACAAAGAATGGGTTATCTAAAAGGTACACACCTGAGCCTAAATTATAGGTGGATGTACCCAGAAAGTGTACTGCCCAGGAAACCCTCAGGTTTTGAAAAAGAACCCTCACTCACCTACCTAGTAGGTGACATGCTTCATCATAGGCTTCCCACCCTGGTCATCGAATGTTCCCAGGGAGTGCTGCGACGCCTGATTACAGCGGAGCTGGTTGTTTTTTCTCTCAACGTTATGACTGGCCTGAAACCCTTGTCCTTCTTCTCTACGAGGAATAACTTGCTTAAAAAGACATTTGGATGACCTGTAAATGGCACCTTTTTGCAGAAGTTCTGCTACTTTGAAATTTATTAGTAACATCTCTTTGGTCGAAAAAGTCAGGGGTCTCGGGTGTACATCCTGAACTGGGGATCTGTAAAATTCTATGCTGAATCCCCTCACCATTTGGAGGACCCAAGTTCAACCAGTGGCTGGTTTACCGCCACTTCAAGATGGAGGGTATCCATCTTCTCAGAGACATTCTCCTTACGGGGGACTGGATAGTCAGGCTTGATCTCAAGGACACCTATCTCTCAGTTCCCTTTTACCCACCGCACCAGAATTTTCTTTAATTTGCATGGAGGGGACAAATTTATGAGTTTCGGGATCTCCCCTTTGGCCTCTCATCGGCCCCTTGGTGCTTCACCAAGCTACTGAGACCAGATGATCTTCTATCTGGATGATATCCTCCTCATGGTCCAGTGTCAATGCAACTCAGACACAATCTGACCATGACTATTGTGCTATTCCAGGACCTGGACTTTGTCATCAACGAGCAGATGTCCAAACTGATTCCGACCCAACAGATGACCTTCCTGGGGTTATCATTGATTCAGTCATGGCATTCCTGAGTCTACCATAGTAGTAACAAAAACTCCTAGGCAATTTCAATAAAGCAAACAATATACACAGTATCTATAACATAAAGAAAACCAAGGAAGACAGAAAAAATATGTTCAAAGTTGTTACCATTTTAATAATTTCTTCTCATATAGTCTAAACAAATAATATTTATACAAAACATTTAAAAAATGAAACACAATATGTAACACATCACTTTTAAATGTTTTGTATAAATATTATTTGTTTAGACTATATAAGAAGAAATTATTAAAATGGTAACAACTTTGAACATATTTTTTCTGTCTTCCTTGGTTTTCTTTATTAACATAAAGATACTGTGTATATTGTTTGCTTTATTGACATTGCCTAGGAGTTTTTGTTACTACTATTTAAGTCCCTGTCCTAGGAATTGAACTATCCAGTGTTCAGGGGGTCCTTGTTTTTCCTCATTCCTGAGTCTACCACCTTCGAAGGCCTCCAAAATTCAGAAAGATCCCAGGACTGTTTTAAGACAGGACAGAATCTCCCTTCTGCAGCAGGCACGGATAGTAGGACTCCTCTTGTAATCCATACAAGCCATCTTCCGGGACCGCTACAATACCGAGCCTTACAGAGTTTTCATACCAGAACGGGTGACAGGTTACTATATCTAGATGAGCTAAGACTCATACCAGCTCTGTATCTTATCCTGCTTTTTCAGAAAAGACTAAGGGGAATATTACCAAGGATTTGCGATAATTATCGCAAAGCGTGCTCAGCGCTGTTTTTTTTTATCGCCGGCTATCGCTGGATTTCATCGCAGAGATAACGCGTTATTATCAACGCTTATCTCCAAGGCGATAAAAAATACAGCGATAGCGGCGAAACCCAGCAATAGCGCGAGAAATCCAGCAATAAATTCCCAGCGCTAATGAAAAGCTCGCTAATAGGCAGGTGAGGACTTAACCTTACAATCCACCTCCCATTGAGGGAATAGGTTAAGTCAAGTTTTTATCAGGTGTTAAATTCCAGTGATAATCGCGGTTAGCGCAACTTTTTTTATCGCTTCGCGGGCATTGGTAATAGGGGGAATTTGTGTTAGCGACTGTTTGCAGTCGCTTTTAGTTGGGAACGCCTACTTTGCATGTCATTAGCGATAATTATCGCTGACATGCAAAGCGGTAACAAAACGGCCGCTATCGCCATTAAGCTGTCACTAACAGCTGTTAGCGACAGCTTGCTAATAGGGCGATAAAAATATCGCCGCTTTATCGGCAAAAAGTGCAGCTAAAGTGGTGATACTGCCCTTGGTAATATGCCCCTAAGTTATGTGTGATCAGATGCATGGCAGCGGATATCAGACCGGCAGGTGAGAGACAACTTCTAATTGACATGCAAAAACCATTTAAGGCGGTATCATCACCTTCCATTGCCAGGTGGGTACGGTGGATTATGAAGGAAGCCAGTGTGTAAGTGCACAAGTTTGGGGCTCATTCCACAAAAGGGGCTATGGTGTCTTAAGCCATACAGGTAGGTGGCAGACTTAAGATATCATGAGTGTGGCGGACTAGTCATCCGAGTCGACCTTTAAGGGGTTTTACTTCAAACCCATTTCTGAGGCCACAGCTCTGGTGGTAAGTAAGCTTTGAACATGCATAATCTTCGCCTCCGATCCTGATATAGAATGACAATTTTCCAAGATAACAAGGAAGAAACTTTCATTTCTATTAAGCACAAGGAGGCGAGGATTATCCCACCCGGGGCATCATGGAATGATCTCCTGACCCTCCTTATGGGCTATCGTCATCAGTAAGTAAAGTTAATATTAAATGCCAATTAAATGGGTGTCTATTGAATTGGTTCAGATGTTTCTCTCCAGATGTAAAAGAATCATTATCATGGAATCATTGTTGTGACTCAGACTCTTATAAAGTATTATAAGAATTGGATAGCCTGGGTTACCTCTCTGTTGTAGGTTAAGATCAGAAATTTGAATAGTACAGGCGTTCGAAGTTAACTTCCTCCAGTGAAGAAGAGGAACAGTAAGGGACGTCACACAGTTATATACACTGAATGGATTATGGTTTTTATGGAGACTCATCTGCCATGGTTTATGGATTATGTAGTCTTTGTTGTTTTTTCTCTTAGATATGTTCTTTAGGGGGCGTGGCCAAGCCGTCGACCAAGATGGCCACGCGGCGTTGAAGCTCCACCAGCCGTTCCAGTATTGCTGCAATATCCCCTGCACATACAGCGGTAATCGCCCCGTGCTCAGCGCCGCTGGATCACCGGGCGCACGCTGGGCATGGTGATCCGACTCGATCGCGGAGCGGTGCCTCCATCATAGGTGCCTGGCACTCGGCCGGCTGAAGGGCGGAGCGAGTGGTGGTGGCGGCCTGTTCCTTCTCCATGCGGAGCGGCTGGAGAGTGAGGGCATGCGGTGGCTGGGGCCCGACGACAGCAGAAATCCATTGCTGCGGTGAGTGCGCCGGGCACGGGTCTGCGTCTGTGCTCCCCCCCACATAAGTTTCCAGCTCGGCCGGGGCGCGGCCGCATTTGGCTGCCCCCGGTCCTCAGTGCACACTCCCGCCGCATCCCAGAGGCCCCGCGGGTGAGCCTGGGAGGCGTCTACCCGGTCACTGGTAGGCGTGGAGCAGGGGGGGAATCTGGTAGCGGCCTGTCGCTTCCTGTGCCCGGTTGCCTCCCAGCGCGGAGCCACCTCCACAAGGCCCATCCGTTGCGAGACATGCGACCCTCTGGCCCAACACCAGGCTTCCAGCTGCCCCAGGAGGCCCACATCAGCTGCCGCTGCACCGTGGCGCTTCACAGCAAAGGCACGCTTCCGCCCCGGATCCAGGCCTTCATTAAATGGTCTATAAGAAGACAAGGGTACCCCAATATGTGAACCTGGGGTGGTAGGATATATTTAGAGAACAATGGTTCAGGTGTGGCCTTAAAGGTCCAAAGCAAGAAGTACCCCAGAGGGGCATTTAAGGATATGAAATTAATTCAGGTAGGAGCAAAAGAAAAGATCTACAGAGGGTCATGTAGGTCATGGAATGACAAGCATTTATTTACAAATCTGTATAATATTCAGGTGCTCACATATAAAGTGAAAAAAAGCGTGACGTGATGGGTGATAGTGAAGTTTTTTAAAAAGGCATCGCATTGACAACAGTATTAGGAACTCCACAAATGATTTATACATAGTGAAAGGAGTTCATGTTGTTGGGTGGTCGACGGCGTTTCAAACCCAATTATTGGGGTTCATCTTCAGGACAAGGTGAGCAAGCTGAATTTTAAAACAGAATAAATCTTGTGTCAGCAGAATAAAGTTTTGTTTAGGCTGGCTGACAGTGTTCTAGCATCAAGGATTGATGGAGGTGCGCTGAGGCATTCAAATGAAGTTTAAAAACCGGCAGCTGTTGAAATTGAAGTTTGCAATCGGCGGGCGTGAAAGGTGTAGAAGGCGCGCCTCAGAATTACTTAGGTTAAGTATGCGGGGATACGATGCAACTCGTGTGTAATAACTAATCAGCCCGATATGGAGGCAGCTTGGCGGTGCATGATGTCACGGTTGTGGATTTATTATTTTCGTCGAGCAACAGGGCATTAATTGGGAGCCTGGAGCTGTGCAGACGGAAGCGTCCTGCTGCTGCCGTGGCTGGCACGGTGCCCCCTCTGGGGTACTTCTTGCTTTGGACCTTTAAGGCCACACCTGAACCATTGTTCTCTAAATATATTCATTAAATGGTCAGCGCTCCGCGTACCGCCTGCTGCCAGCCCCCTGCACGCCTCCATAGGGGCCTCATCATCACTTGCTGCCAGGGCTTGAGCCTGGGCACTGTCCTGCCTTTGCGTGTCCCTGCCTACGCGCTCGCCTCCTAGGGAGCAATTGCTTGCGTCCCATTTGCCACCTGCAGCCGGCCCTCCTCACGCCTCCATAGGGGCCGCATCATTCCTAAATGCCGAGACTTGGGCCTGGACGTTGCACTGCATTTGGGCATCCGGATCTGCGTGTTAGCCACCTGGGGCGCCCGCGACTTTCCACACCAATCTGATCAGGTGAGAATAACGCCTGCTCTATCGGCGCCATGGGCCCTTGCGCTGCTTCTCACTTTTTTCAATCGCTGGTTACTGGCCTTGACCTGCTCTCTTCCCGCAACCAAGACAAGAATCGCCCTACTGCCGCTCCACTTGATCCGCTGTGTTGCGGCATGGGCCGCAAAGATCCAAAACAGAAGACCCTCCCTTTGGAAAAGCTTGTAGACAAGATTCCTGAGGACAGCTCCAACGTGGCGGAGGATGTGCAGGGTGCGGATCAAGCCGGCGACCCCTCCGCCCAATCCACATCTCTGCTGCAGGAGATGAGAGCAGGCTTCAGGGCATTGGCTGGGATGTTTGACACCCTAGACACGAATCTTGCGAGCTTAGGGGCCAAAATTCAAGTCCACGACAGCGCTTGGATGTGGCAGAGGCGCGCATTTCGGACATCAAGGATGGTACCGCGCAGTCCCTCAAAAGGCTAGAACGCGTGGAGCGCATCCTCAAGGATGTGGCGATCAAGAATGAGGACCTCGAGGTGCCAAGCAGGCATAACAACATCCGCAACTTGGGGGTACCGGAGACCACCGCCACAGGCCGCCTTGACCTCTTTGTTGAGACTCTACTGGCCGACATGTTTGGGAAAGATTCTTTTACCCCCGGATTCGTGATAGAGCATGCTCACCACACCCTGGGCCCCCGGCCCAACCCAGGCTGCCCGCCTAGACCTATTATCACACGCATTATGAACTTTCGGGATCGCGACACGGCACTACGTCTCGCCGGAGAACGCGGAGACACCACATGGCAGGACTCCAAACTATCTTTCTACCCGGACTTTACCATCATGGTGCAAGAGGCCCGTCGCAAATATAATGGGGTCAAGGCCACCCTCAGGAACTTGGGTTTGAAATATGGCATGTTGTACCCTTCCAGATTGAGAGTGGATGTTAATGGCCGGGCTCGCATTTTTGATAACCCTACCGAGGTACAGGAATTTTGCCACTCATACAAACAAAACAACAATCAGGCGGTTGCAAGCGGGGTGGGCCCTCACCCCCACACAGCGGCTCCGACGCAAGCATGGAACTCTTTTCTGGTGTCGGCACTGGCTAACTCTGCTGCGCTGTTACTTTTTCACTGTAGCAAGACTGCATTGGGATAATGTTACTCATCATTCAGACATGCTTCAAATAGCTGGTCGACTGGCGTGGCATTGCCACCCCTTATGGTGTATCCCTTGGGTTTGTTTCTGGTTGCACGGATGTACCGTTACAGGGTTTTCTCATTCCACTATAAAGCCAATTGGTACTACACGCATTGTTCTCTGTTATGGATCTGCCTCGATTTTCTCATAGTGAGGTTGTTTACAGGTTTGTTCACTGTCACAGTTCGCATTTATCTGCTGGTGCTTCTATGTGTCATGCGTTCCACGATTACCTGATGGCTTAGCTGGGTAATATTGATGGTCCCTCTGGCTTGTCCTTGATGTCCTGGAACGTTAGGGGTCTCAATGATAATCACAAGAGAAGGCATGTTGTCCATTATCTACTTCGGCACAACGTAGACATTGCTTTTCTGCAGGAAGCGCATTTACCTAAATCCGACTCCGCTCGCTTTGCTTCAAGCTGGGGCGCGCACAGGTATTTCGCCAACTTCAGCAATTACGCCAGGGGCGCAGCCATTCTTATTCACAATAGGGTCCCTTTCAGCCCCCGCTCCGTTGTAGTGGACAGCGAGGGTAGATACATCATTGTCACTGGGCCACTCATGGGTCATAACGCTGCTCTGGTATGTGTATACGCTCCGAACACTGACTCTCCAGACTTTTTTCATTCCCTCCATGCCCAGCTTTTAAAGTTAGAGCCTGTCTTACTATTAGTGGGGGGGGACTTCAATCTGCTCCTTAACCCCGAATTAGATGGCACCGCCAAATCCCCTGGCACTAAACCATGAGCGCGCTGCGCTCTTCTTGACCTTTGCGAGCAATTATCTCTTCTAGACATTTGGCGCGTGCGCAACCCCTCCCTCACCGAATACACGCATTATGCTGGCCAACACAACACCTGGACTAGAATCGATTTTTGGCTTGTTTTCCCTGGCATCTCCAGCTGGTTCCAATCACTTGTGACACTCCCGAGAGCATACTCTGACCACTCCCCGGTCAAGCTGCTCCTGAGTGTTCCCCGACCTGATGGGTTCGAACGGCAATGGCGCTTCCCAAGTCGCGCCCTCAATGACGACCTTTTCCACACTGAAGTGCGCGAGGCCATTGAAGAATACTTCACCATCAACACTGGCTCGGTTGACACTTGGGCGGTCTTGTGGGAGGGTTTCAAGGCGTACATCAGGGGCGTTTGCATTGCCAAGCATGCTGGGGTGCTCAAAGATCTCCGCAACACACTTTCTCGCCTAGAGCGCGACCTGGCAGAATTAGATAACGCAACGCTGCACACTTCTAACCCGGGTACGCCGGGACAACGCTTGGGCCTCCTTGCTGAATACAGGGATACCGCGGATCGTGAGATATTATTCTTAGGCAAATATCAAACCGCCCGGCGATATGGTGAGGGTGAGCGACCGGGCCGGGTGCTAGCTCAGATGCTTCGGCCCCCATACAGCAAAGCCTACGTCACCGAGCTGCGTTCTTCCACAAACCTGGTACTCACTGGCACCACGGAGATTTGTAATGAATTCCTTGATTATTTTACAGCTCTCTACACTTCTAAAATAGGGCGCGATCCCTCGGCGCAGGAAACTTATTTATCCGAGATTGCATTGGTCTATCTAGAAAAAAATATGCAGGACTTTTTGGCAGAACCGATTTCTGAGGCCGATGTCCTCGGTGCCATTGATACCCTCAGCTGATCTTCTGCCCCTGGGCTAGATGGCTTTACGGGGGAGTTTTACAAGGCATACAAGGAGCTACTGGCGCCGCAGCTAATCGAGGTATATGCAGAGGCCCTCGAGAAACAAATACTACCCCCCACACTTCGTGAAGCTGTCATTATTCTCCTCCCCAAACCTGGCAAAGACCCGTTATTATGTGGATCCTACAGACCTTTGTCCCTACTTAATTTATATTATAAAATTCTAGCTAAGATCATCACCATGCGCCTGTCCCAATTGATGGAATTTATTATCTCACCGGCCCAATCTGGCTTTGTTCCCCACCGATCTACCTCATTGAATCTTAGGACACTCTTCTCGGTCCTCCACAGAATTAACCCCGAGGTCCCCGCCGCCACAATCCTATTGGACACTGAGAAGGCCTTTGATTCCTTAGAGTAGCCCTTTTTCGTTTCAGTTATGCTCCGCATGGGCATGCCCGTGGGATTCATAGCCACCACTGCACTACTATATAGCCACCCCACGGCGAGACTTCGCCTGAACGGCACGCTCTCCCGACCCTTCTCTGTATCCCGCGGCACACAACAGGGCTGTCCTTTATCCCCCTTATTGTTTATCCTAGCCATGGACCCCTTAATTTGCCATTTCCAGGAAAGACATCTACAGAGAGGCTTACAATTCAACACCGGCCCCCTACTAGTCTCGCTTTACGCGGAGGACACTATCCTCTATGTCAGAGAGCCCCAGGTAAGCTTAGAGCTGCTTATTAGAGAGATACTCCGATTCGGCCTGGGCATCAACTGGCACAAGTCGGTTATCTTCCCCTTAACCTCCAGTACGACTCCATGGGAATGCGAATTCCCCCTCGAATGGTGCACAGACTCCGTTAAGTATTTGGGCATCCACATCCATCTTGACACCGCCCAGATCCTTCGCCTCAACTATGGGCAAGCTATTAGCGCCCTCGAGGCTCAAGTGGAGAGATGGCTGCGGTTACCATTGTCCATTGCCGGCAGAGTTGCGATTCTCAAGATGGTGGTTCTCCCTAAATTTTTATATCTTTTCAAAAATATCCCCATACCCCTCCCGAACAGTTTCTTTTTGACGTTGCGTTCACACCTTATCAGATTGGTTTGGGGGGGCAAACAGGCTCGCGTACGTTGGCAGGTGCTTACCCTGCCGTACGAGAGGGGAGGGTATGGCGTGCCGGATCTACAATTGTACTATCTTGTGGCCCAATGCTGCTACGCCTTCGCATGGATTCACCCTGACGCCAGGATCCCGTTTCTCCGCCCGGAGGCGGATCTCGCCCTTCCTGGGCGGTTGGCCACTGTATTACCCAAGGGTATACCCAGAGACCCTAAGGATATACAGACAGTTTCCACTACCAGTTGGGCCTGGGATAAGCTGAGACGAGTCTCCGGTGCCACCACACTATATTCCTCTGCTCTGCCTGTCCCCAATGCCCGCTGGCTGCCAATTACCGGTGAAAGACTGGTGCAGAGCACTTTGGCCAAATTCGATATCACCAAAATGGGAGATTTGAACCCAGATGGGCACATCTTCTCGGCGACAGATGATGTCCGCTTTCACAACGTCACATTTATGGACAGCTTTGTACTGGGTCGGATCCGTTCGGCCCTGCGCGCTACACTGCCTGGTTTTCCCATTGAACCAGACTCGTTCGCTCCTCTCTCACTGATTATTGAGAGCGTGAGTGGGGTTCACCTCATATCTAAACTGTATAAGGCATGTTCTGGGATGAGACCGGTCAATGATGAGAAGATCCACAAAGATTGGGAAGAAGACTTAGGCCACCCCATCACTGACGACCAGTGGGCTAAATGCTGCGCAGTAACGAAAGAAATCTCTCTAAACAGCAGGCATAAACTACTCCATTTTAAGTTCTTGCACAGAATATACATCACCCCTGCCAAAGCCCACAGACTGGACCCGGCTAGACCCCATAACTGCCGTAAATGCAACGCCCCGCACGCGGATTTTGCACAACTTACATGGACCTGTCTGGGTGAAGGTACACAGAACACTGGGTGACATGATTGAGCTGTCCCTCGTCCCCACACCTGAAGTGGCACTACTGGGTTACACTGTAAACTTCCCCAGAAGCGTTAGGAGGTTTGTATCCCTCAGTTTGATGCTGGCCAAAAGAGAAATAGCTATTCACTGGGCTGTAGGTCAGTCCCTACTCTGCAAGGTTGGCTGAATAGTCTAGCCTACTGTAACATTAACTGCGAATTATACTCCAGCATACTGCCTAGCTCCTCCCGTCCCAAGGACATTTGGGGACCATACAGATCCTATGTGGAAACTCTACGACAAGCCTCCGACTCTCAACTGGAACGGGGCATAGTTCCTGAGGGTGTGGGGTAACCAGTTTCGTTCTTCTTAAATGTTGGCTTTACAGTGCTCATTTGTTCCCCACAGTGTACATGACTCTTTGTCTATGTGGCTTCCTGAGACTGTTGGATGCGGGTGGGCCGGTGGACCTGCTGCTGGACGGCGGATGTCTGCACTCTGGGAGAGGGGATGGGCCTTCGGGACTGTATTCTAAAGATCTGCTGGGTCTCTTTTTTTACAAGATGCATGACGTGTTGACTTTTGTAATGATGCATTACGTTTCGTTTTTTCTTTTTCAATAGCAATGGCAGTGAACTACTATGCTTGAATTGCCATGATATGCTAAAATGGTAAATAAAGGTTAAAAAAAAATATATATATGTTCTTTAAAGGCTGCTGATTTAATAAAGTGAAGAAAGAAATGCATAATCCTTGCCTACTTTTCCTTAATAGCATTGAAACTTTCCTTCACATAAGATAGGAAATGTTTCATTCTGCATAGTTGCATGTGTGCTGACGTGCTCCACGTCATCGCGCTAGCATGTCAAAATGAGGGCCATATTGGATTGGGCATGTTGATAGTGCTAACCCACACTGACTACCGAGGAAACGTAATGGCTGCATTTCTCTTAGGTGCGTTTCTCATACGATTGGTGCGCTATTTGTGCTTGGCCATTGCAAGTTGTAACATAGCACAGAGAACATTGCTATGAGAAACTGGAGGAATATGTGGGAAATATATATGGTCGTTCCTGAATTTACGCTTGATAGTTCCTTGCCAAAACGATTACAATAGAAACCACCTGAATTCTTGTCTGAAAAAACTGGGAAATGCTGGAAAAAACTATTTCGTATCTGGTGGCCATAGGTGGCGAAAAGTTCCAGTGACAAGGACATTATTGTACAACTTAGGTATTGAGAGTCGCAACATTTATGAGAGTATAGATGAATCAACTATTAGTGCTGCTGATGGAGAACCAGCAGATGTCTACGAAATGTGTATGAGAATGCTTGAGCGTACTTAGGACCACATATAAATGTGGTGTTAGAACAGCATACGTTTTTTAATAGAGTCACAGGTGCGATAAGAAAACGGAGTTCAAGAGAAACTTTTATCAAAGAGTCCTTCACTTAAAAAAGCTGTCATAATTGTTTAGAGCATGGAAAATACACCCAGTTGGGTGAAGGAGATGAGTGGCCAACAAGCTCAACCTCCCACTCACTATAGTATGCAAAGCAATATGGGCCAGATATACGACCCTATTTTGCATGCGCAAACGGGCACAGGGCCATGTACAATTCCTAAATAGCAAGTCGCACTTTATTTGCGAGTCGCTATTTAGGAATTGCCAGTCGCTATTAGGAAGGGGAGTTCCCTTCTTAATAGCGACCCCAAAACACTTGCAAATTAGCACCCTCTTCAAGAGGGTGGTAATGCACTCGCAAAAGGAAAGGAGTCCCCAGGGGACCCCTTCCCCTTTGCAAAGGCAGGGGAAAATATTTTTTAGGGGCAGGCAGTGGTCCCAGGGACAACTGCATTCACTTAAAAAATGAAACGAAAACAATTTTTTTTTTTTTAAATGCAACCCGTTTTCCTTTAAGGAAAACGGGCTGCATTTAAAAAATAAACTGCTTTATTGAAAAGCAGTCCCAGACATGGAGGTCTGCTGAGCCCAGCAGGCCACCATCCCTGGGAGGGCCAGCCATTCCGAATGGGGTCGCAAATTGCGAGTGGCTCATTAATATTCATGAGCCTTGCATTATGCAACCCCATTGGGAATCCCTAACAGTGTCTCTGACACTGTTGTATATTTGCGACTCGCAAATTGCGACTTGCAATTTTTCGCAATTTGCGATTCGCAAAAGCAAATGGTCGTACATCTGGCCTTATATATATATTGTTTCCCATGATGTTGATTATGATGTCAAACCTGACCTGAAGTTGGTATGCAAAGAATAGCTCAGATGTGCTAAAAGCAGATCTTCCACAGAGTTTGAAGACCTTAAAGAAAAATGTATTATATGTGGTAGTTTTGACCATTTATCGAACAGTTCGATCTACTTTGCAAAGAATTATTTTTGTTGCAAGTGTGGTATTTGCTTGAGTGTGTAAATCGGAGAGAGTGCGAATGGTGGCAGAGGTTGTGGAAGAAAAAAAGGAGAATATTTCTTAATGTAAAGGTTTCCATTTATATGGTGGATGCTGGAGTGTGGGTGATGCCTGAGTATGAGATTGATTTTGGGAGAATAACATTTCTTGCCTTAGCTGACTCTGGGTTACCCTACAACATGATTGGTAACAGAATTTGGGCAGAAAAATTTGCGGAAGAACAAATTGGTCTTAAACCCACGATATAAATCCTGCAGCTTTGGAGGTGCAATCAATGATGTGTTGGCCTGTGTTGTTATGATGATTCTACACAGACGGTGTATGTTCCTGAGAGGGTGAATAATTTGTTGCGGTGGCATGAGCAATGGGACATGAGAATATCCTTAAATCCTACTGCTCATGAGCAAGTAATGTTGGTGAATACTTTAATCAAGTGTTTCCTGAGATATTCACAAATAACTTTGGCTTGTTGAAAAGCGTCAAGCACAAGATTGTCCTCAAAAACAATGCAAAACCAAGTATCCATAAAGTGCGTGAAGTTCCTAGTTTGAGACTTGAACGTTTAAGGTTGAGTTGGATAGGTTGTTACATTCGAAAGTTATTGAGGAGATATTTGAATGCTATTGGGGTGATACAGTCTTCTGAGTGGTTGGTGCTGGTAGTTCTGGCACCTAAAGATGGTGGTAAATCTCTGTGCATGTGTATTGACATCCAAGATTTAAATAAATGTATCTGAGTAGATCGTCAACTCTGCCCAATTTTTCGTAAATACTCACCTTGCTGACAGTGGCGGATATATTTAGTATGATGGACCTATCGTTGGCCTAACATCAGGTAGTGCTCCATGAGGGGTCCAAACATGTTATATTCCTTGTGACACCACTGGGAGCATAAAGGTTTGTTAAAATGTCATTTAGCTTGGCATCTGCAGTGCATGCTTGCAGAGGTTATGAAACTAAAGCTAAAGGGTGATCCTCGCACACTGCTTTTCCAAGATTACATTTTAGTTTATGGTAAGGGTGAAAAGAAACATGATGAAACTCTGGGTTCTGTCCTGAGGTTATTTTCCCAGAATGGATTTACTATAAAGTAGGAGAAATACAAACTTGGAGAAGCGATTAAGCCCAAGGGTGAACTGGTTGACAGTATAAAGAATGCCCCAACACCTGTGAAAAAAGATCAAGTCAGTTTCTTTTTAGGCCTGACTGAATACTATTCAAAGTTTATTAAGGGGTATGCCTCTGTAGTTGACACAGTCAGAGTATTGTTGTAAAAGAGCTCATCTTTTTTCTTGAATATAAACAAATATTTAAAAAACCATCCCTCTTCTGCACCCAGCGATAGGCATCTTAGTTTACATAAATAAAAACCTTGAAATTCAATGAAAAAAAATAAGGGTTAAGTAACATTATAGTTAGGAATTGAATTATATCATACTTTAAACTAAAAACAAAACTTAAAATTTGACCGAAAAAAGCAAAAGGTTAAGGAGACATTCTAGTTAGTTGCATTGAAGTAACTATAATTCGTACCCTCGCCATGCATTGCTAACTACCACACATATTACATCACTTATGACATGTTCTAGGACGTCATTGATAACATCACTGCAAGATCTCAAATGACACATTGATGACACACTGTGCATGGTGGGGTGCGAGTGGTTCTTGTTCATTTAAAATGTAAGGCTTTTACTGATATTTTATTCTATCTTTTAGTATAGTTATACATATATATTCTCTGTGAAGGTCCAGCTTTTTCCACAACGCTCAGAAATTCAGTGTGGTGCCACCTTGTATGAAGATCTAGTCTTGTGTTTATGAAAAAAACAGAGAGAAGTTGAGGAAACTGCATTCTTGTTTTGTTTACTTCAGAAACCAAAAGAAATATCATGAAATCCATAATAACCAGGCAACGTGTTTTGACCAGGGCTCTTGGTCACATTAAGTGTATCTGGGTTTTTGCAGTCACCATGATTTCTGGGAAGTGCAGTTTATGTTGATATCATGACTAGGCATGGGTGGTAAATTCCGTTCCGCTCGCGGAATTTGGGTAATTTTGCGTTCCGCGGAGAACGCGGAATTGCCAAAAATTTCGCGATCCGCGACTTCGTGGAATTTTTTGCTTGTTCGCGCTTTCAAAATGCGTGTTCGTGAGATATTTCTCCCCGAGCACGCAAACAGCGTTCACAAACAGGAAAAAAGCATCGCCAACGGGCGGAACAAGCAATTCCGCGTGTTCGCGGAACTTTTGCGTGCTCGCGGAGATTTTTTACCGTTTCGCAGAGCTTTGCGTAGCGCGACTACGCAAATTTCGCCCACCCCTAAATTCATGACCCTATATAACATCAACCTTCCGACTTAACAATTCCTGTTGTTCAATCCAATCAACTTTGAAGTACGGGACTGGGGATTCTTCTGAAAATGTTCAAATGAGCTTTTAACCTCTAGTGGGCTAACCCTGTTTGTGTTTAGATTTTCAGTAACACTATTGAATATTTGTATGCATTATTATATTCATGTAGAAGCTTCCTTCACACACTGTATAACACTTGCAATGAAATACAAAGATTTTCCCCAAACTACTCGCGAGAACTGGAGACCCAAAAATGTCCGCACACATACATCCCTGTAAAAGTTTTATGGAAAATGCATTGATAGAAATATTTGTTTTGGGACCCCCGTTTTTCTTGCATTCCCCTCACAAATCACAACAAAACTTTGCATCATCTGGAAAATTAGGTAAAATAATAGTTCTGCAAACTTTTGTGGATATTCATCAAATGGGGGAAACTTATTACCTATCAAAAATCCTAGGAATTTCTATCTGTGTGAATCCTAACTATAACTACAGAGTGGCTACAGCATCTCTGCAAATTCACTGAAAAATGAAAGGTTAAAGTGGCATTATAGTCAGTTGAAAATTTCAATGCCAACGTAATGTTTTGAACTAAAAAAAAAACACAGAAATTCACCAGTTATAGTTCACAGAGTTAGCTATAACCTGTGCCCCCGCCATGCATGGCTTATGACATATTACACCACTCATGACATGTTCTATGACATCATTTATGACATCAATGATGACATCTCAAATTACATCATTGACAACATCACTGATGATATCATCCATTGAATGTATTAGGTTGCTTTGTATTTTGCATAGTGGCAGCTAAATATCATCCTATTTCTCTACCTTATTTTGTATAACCTCTTTGCTTCTAATGGGTGTAAGTGATTGCAGTATGTTTATGCTCATAATAGATTACAGGTGTGTAGCGGTATTAAAAAAGCTTTGCATGTTTGTGTACGGGACTAACACAGTGTGCAGATGACAGCTGATGGCTTGTGTTCAATTTCTTGGGTTTTGAAAAAAAGTTTGTAACTGCAATGATTGTATGTAGTACATACTAAGTATTGTAAGCATGGTTGCGTATTTTAAGGGAATCGTCTCAGCATGATAATTTCTATATAGGATAGACGACTGTGCACCAGGTACTAGGATAGACGACTGTGCACCAGGTACTTACCCATGTACATGAGCTTAATAAGCCACCAAAGCTGATCTATATATATTTTTTCAGGAGAGTATAAAGAGTGTGGATAGTATGAACTTTAGCACCTTTAGGCCTTCGGGTGATTATAGTTAGTAGTCTCTCTTTGGAGATGTTTTGCATAGTATTAACACTGTTTAATAATCTGTAGAATATTCCTCATGAGTGTTTGGCCATCTACTAAAAGTGTCGGAGGTCTGCGCCCACCTGGTGATTATAGTTAGTAGTCTTCCTTTGGAGATGCTTTGCATAGCGTGAACACTGTTTAATAATCTGTAGTATATTCCTCATGAGAGTTTGGCCATCTACAAAAAGTGTTGGAGGTCTGCTCCCACCTGGTAAGAGCATTTTTTAATCTCACGTCGGCTTGGAGAAGACATGACTTCCCTGTCCATGCTGCTGCAGACACAGTATGCATGTTTGCTCCAGAACAGTTAGAAATTTAAAAATGCCCCCTGCTGGTAGGGAAACTACTCTGCAATGGGGGTGGGCTCCATGGAACAGAGGATACCCGGGGCCCACAATGGGCTCAGGAAGGGGGGCCCCACTCCTGCCCTCCTCCTCAATTGATTTATAAAAAATGGCGTACCGCCATTTACTTTTTTTTGTTTGCTGCAATCTCGCAGGAGTCTGACAGGATTGCAGCCAAGCAGGTGATTTAATTTTGCTTTCAAGATATCCTTCCATGGTCCATCCCAAGTGGCCTAGGGGTGCAGGTCGGTCTTACCCTGCTCCCTTATCCTTTTTTTAAAAACAAAATACATGAGAGAGAACTAAGCCCCGAGTCCTGTAATGACTGAAAGCAACAATTTTCTTCATGTTGCTGACAGCCAATCAGAGCTTTCGCTACTGCTGGAGCATGTCTCTCATGGGAGCAAATAGGCCAAAGGGAAAAAAAGCTCCATGGGCCAATCAGAATGCACAATTTTTTTAATTGGGTTTGAAGGACTCTCGCAAGAATTCCTCCAAACCAATCATGCAGATATAAAAATATATTTCCGCCTTACTTTTTCAAAAACTACAGATCGGATTTACACCAAATCACAAAAAACTCACTTTGGAACCAAGATCTAGCTTTCTGCCACATCCGGTGTAATTCCGTTCAGCATCTAGTATCAAGCAGTAGTGCTTCTTAAAAAAGTCCTTTGAAAATGCTTGGGGTATTGTGTTTTAGGACAACTGGCGACGGAGGACGGAATTCACCACCCGTAACACAATGCTGGGAAAGCTCTGCCAACCAGCACCCTCAGCAGCAGGAAACAGTGTCGCCGGCACCAACTTGGCTCCACTCAGTGAACACACTTGATTCCAGTAATTTTCAGTGGCAGTCTAGTGGCCCTGTAGCTCATAGCATACCATCCACACTGTATCCCTACTTCTGCTTAAAAACACGCGCTCTGCAAGTACCACATTTTTGGAAAGCCCTAGAAGACTGGGGAGAGAAGTAAGAAAACCTCAAGCCTCCGCCTCTGCGAGCCTGGCATCCATGAGGCAGCAGAGGTGGAACTTTGCAAGGCAGAAAACAGCAAACAGGTCCTACCCACGACAAAGCTACGGCAAAAGAGAAGCGGTAAGCAAGCACATCAAGCAAAATATCCAAACACACAGCCAAATCCTGCATGTAACTTGTGGCCAGCAGCGCCATGCACAAATAAGACCGAGGGAGACCCCACACGATCTCCAGGGCCCTCATCACTACTGAAAGCAGGACAATCGCAAAACGTCTACACACAAGATGTCTATAACCACTATTGAATCTTTTCTAGTTGCAGGGGCACCATCATCTCAAGCTCTCAAGTGGGACACGTGGGTAGACCAGTTAGAGAATTACTTTGCTGCAGTCGCACTCAAAGCAGAAAGACAATGACCCATGCTCCTGGGCTTTGGAGGTGCTCCAGTCCACACACTTTCCAAATAAGTATGTGAAGCAGGCCCCTCACACAGCTATGCTATGCTGAAAGTGGCTCTCACAGCTCATTTTGCTTCCCTAACCCTTCCAGACTAAGAGAGATTTGTACTCAGACAAGCGTGACAGACACCCGAAGAATCTGTAGACAAATTCTATGCCTGACTCTGCGAACTGGCAACCATGTGCACCCTCCCTGATGTACAAGAATAAATCTGGGCTCAATTAATTTGGGTTTGTGCACCAAAAAAAGTGTATGAACACATCCTGGAAGAAATCCGTATGACCACGGATGAGATCCTCACTATAGGCAGCTCAAAAGAGTTGTGAAAATCACAAGCGGCCCGATTGGTAGCCACGCTCCAACGGGCTTTCAAAGCAGAGCCCGTCAACTAAGTTGGCGCCGATGCCTCGCCCCCAAGCAAAGAAAGACTGTCCCAAGATGCAGCAAGGCACCAGACCATATCGGTGGTGTGGAGGCCCTACACCGCACACAGGAGAATGCCCAGCAAAAGGACGAAAGTGCTTAGCCTGTGGAAAAATTAACCACTTTGCCAAGGTTTGCAGGTCTCTGCTAGCTGCAAAAAGGACCAAGAAGGAAGGTGACCAACGAAGTGGATGCAGAACTCGATGCCACAAATGGCAATGCCATAGATGATAATGAGTCCGAAGGCACTGTCTATGTGATTCACATCATAGAACCTAGTCCTGGCCAGGTTCGCAGGGCCCCTAGATGCCAAATCATTGTCGAAGGACAACTGTTAGTGACGCTAATCGACACTGGGGCCTCAATCAATATCCTATCACTGTCATTGCCAAAGAAGATGGCCACACCATCAACTCTGCGCCCATCCACCACAAGAGTGTACGCCTAAGGCACCATCAAGTGCCTCTCACTAGCAGGAGTTTTCAATACCACTATCAGCCACCAGGAACATAGCACTCAAGCAAAAATCTACATCACAAAAGGAGTGGTGCACATGCTGCTCAGCTCCCACACCTCTGAGTGACTGCAACTAGTCCATTTTGCATTTGGGGTCCACATCAGCGCCCTGGACTCTTTACGGGGCGAATTCGAAGAATTGTTCCATGGCATCAGATGCCTAAAAGATCAGTTAGTTCACCTCCATATTGACCAGACAGTACAGCCAGTTGAATTGCGCCACTGGTGAGTGGCGTTCCACCTACGCCCCAAAGTGGTAGCAGAATTACTCAAGTTGGAGAAAGCCAACATAATCGACTAGGTGGAAGGACCGATGCCATGGGTGTCGCCAATTGTTGTCGCGCGAAAGCCCAAACAACAAGGGGAGGTGCGAATATGTGTCGACATAAGACTTCCAAATACCACAATCAAGAGAGAACACTGCTCAACTCCCACAGTGGATGACATTGTGGAGGAGCTAGCAGGCTCCCGGTAGTTTTCCAAGATGGACCTATATCCAGGATACCGCCAGATCCTTCTCACACCAGAGACATGACTTGTGACCACATTCCCCACTCATATAGAACAACGCCGATACAAGCGCCTCAATTTTGGAATCTCTAGCGCAGCAGAGGTATTCCAGGACATTGTCAGAGGGGTATTGGCACGCCTGACTGGTGTCCTGAACGCCAGCTATGACAAAATGGTACATGCCGCCACTCTCGAAGAACATTTCCAGAGGCTGTGATCTGTGTTTCATCAACTCCAAAGCTGCAGCTTCCCTCTTCACACAAAGAGTGGTGTCAGTTTTTGAACGAGGGGATATGCTTTTTTGGGTATCAATGCTCTGCGAAAGGAATCATGCGTGACCCAGCCAAAGTACGCAACTTTCAAAATGCACTAGACCCCATCACCGTTACAGGAATAAGAAGATCTTTAGGGATGGTAATGTATGGTGGTCGATTCATGCCGAGCCTGATTCAGCTCTCCGGCTTCGACCAAGGCAGGGGGGCCCAGAACAAGAAAAGTAATTCAAGGACACAAAGCAAGCTTTGTCCGCTTACACTACACTTATTTAATTTGATCCCTGCAAGACACTGAGCTGTCAGTAGATGCAAGCCCCATAGGCCTGGGGACGGTCTTGTCCCAGAGGCAGCCATGCGGAGAGTGGGCTCCCATTGCTTATGCCAGCTGCAGCCTGACTCCCACCGAGCAAAGGTACTCCCACATCAACAAAATGCAATTGCTGTCTAGTGGGGCTGCATATATTTCCACACCTATCTCTACAGACACCCTTTTGTAGTCAGCACTGATCACAAGCCTCTTCTACCACTCTTCAAAGGTGCACTGTCCAAGCCTCCACCGAGGATCAAGAAGTGGATCCTACAACTTCAAGAATATCACTTCTCAGTGGAATACTGACCTGGATCTCATGCCCTGGCAGACTACCTCAGAGGCAGGCTCTGCCTGCTACCTCCAAAAATAGCAAGAGGCTGTAGAAGATGAGGAGTACGTGAGGGTCGTGGTAGAAAGGTTAGGCCCACTCCCCATCTCGCTGGCTGAGATCATCGAAGCCAAACAAGCTAATGACTGCCTCCAACAAGCTATAACAGCCACACGGTCATGACGGTGGGACACGATCCTGGCGACGCTGCCCCAAAGGATGGCAGAAGCCCAGAACACGCTCAAATCACTGTGCCATGTAAAAGAGGAGCTCATTGTCTCAGCAGATGGATGTCTGTTCCGCGGACCTCGTTTGGTGGTAGCATCCAGTTTGACCCAACGGATGGTAGACCTTACACACGGATCACACCAGGGGGTCCTCAAGACTAAGAGCAGGGTGAAAGGACAGTCCAACACTTCAGAATCTGCAAAGCCAATGGAGGGGGTGACCCACCTTTGCTCATCATCTCTGAACTGTCTCCCAACCACCCCTGGCAATGCGCCAGTGCAGACTTCGGCAGTCTACCAGACAGCAGCCATCTCCTTGTTGTCATAGATGACTACTCTCGCTATCCAGAGGTTGAGATATTCCAGACCACCTCAGCCAAGAAAACCATCCCAAAACTAGAAAAAGTGATGGAAACCCATTGCTTCACCCGAGAACTGCGCACTGACAATGGCCCACATTTCAATGGCCAAGAGCTGTCGACCTACCTCACGTCCAGAGAGACAAAACATCGCCAAATTACCCCTTGTTGGCCACAAGCAAATAGTGAGGTTGCACTGTTTATGCAAACCATCACGAAGACTATCGACATTGCACAGGCCGAGCACCAGTGCTTTGAGAAAGCCATCTACACCTTCCTGAGAGCCTACTGGCTGACACTGCACACAACACTGAGGTGGCCCAGAGCACTTTCTGTTTTGGGAGGAAAGTCACAGATGTCATCCCACATTACCCTTTGTGGGATCAAGCCGCAGAACCACAATCAAAATGACCGCGAGGAACAGAACAAAGAGTCACAGCACTGAAGGGGAAGGACCCCCAAGCTGACGTCGGGGATGGGTGCTTGTGAAGGACCAACACCCGGGAGCAAGTTTTGGCCCCCTTTTGAGCTGAACCCATGGAAGATACTGAAAGTCAGTGGGACCATGATAACCACCTCTCGAGGGTGAGAAACCGTCATATGAAATGCATACATTTTAAATTGTTCAAAGGAAACCCAGAAATCCCACCTGAGTCGAGGAAACAGGACATGTTGGAGTCACAAGATGACCAGGAGGGAGCTGACCTACCCTCTCACCACACCTCTCTGAGAGACCTGCTGTTTTCCTGTCCTACAACACAGAAGAAAAACCTACTCTATCAGCTACCACAGCCGTTGCCTGGGAGGGGGCCCCAACTCGGATGCCAGGAGAAGAGCGAGGCGTTTCCTAAAACCACATCTGACAAAACCCAACACCATCTCAATGGTTCCAGGATGATGTGATGGACTGATAGAGAAATGGCAGTCAGCCAGTGGGAGCAAAAAAATAAGCAGTCTGTATACTTTTGACTCACTTTTTGTGCCTGTTATGCCCAGTATACCCAGGTGCCTAGCCTGTGGGTACGGTGACCCTGTCTTGCTCGGACCCAGTCTGTACAAATGTTGAGATGAACCTTACAGTTTAATTTATGGTGTTGACACCCCGGCAGGACCACGCCCATTTGATTGCACCGCCAGTCATGTGACCACCCCTATAAATAAACAGGCATGGCTTCGCAGAGGCAGTCCCACACTAGAGACCGAACCAGTTTGTGTGTCCTGCTTAATGTGGCACCATGCAGTGCAAGGCCCAGTCTCGTGTGCTGGCCCTGCAGGCTAGGGGACCTGGGGACATGACAGCGTCCTACCACCAGGAATGCTTACGGATTAAATTGCAGCAGGTGTGCGTCCCCCAGCGTGGCCACACTTACTTGTTGAAGGATTAGATGTTAGAGGGTGGCCCAGCCTAGCATCCTTCGGGCTCTGATGGACCCACCCTGGGCTCTTGCTGTGCTGTTTGCTCGCCTGCCCCTCCTCCACACCCACACTGAATGCTGGGACTTGCAGTCCCCAGAAAGCCAGCCACAGCACCAATGCTTGCCAAGAGAGTCTTGATTAATCTCTCTTCTGCCTGGAACAACTCATTTGCATCATGTGTCAATTAGAATCAGCCCGCTGTCTCATAGACCCTCGCTTGATGAGTCATTCATCTATAGTTGGTTGGCTTCTGATTCGTCGGTACCAGTTACCAAAGTCACTTCAGAATTGTTCTATCTCTAGAAGACTGGATTCAGCTTCAGTATGTTTTAGATTTTTGGCCCTTCTGTTTTTATCATCTGCCCCAATTCATCAGTTAATAACCTTTTTTTCAGTTGATCATGTGACTTTTGAGATCTGAGATGTCTGAATGCTATGCAGTGTGCACCAGTGTTTGGAGAGCGTCTGGGCCTGTGCTGCCATTGGCCATGATCATTGTGCATTGGATTTTAAACTTTTTTCAGCTAAAGGAGAGAGCACCTCCCACTAAATACTTGACTGAACATAGTACATACTCTGACTGAATTTCCCCAGGATGTGTTCCTCTCAGTGAATTAATACATAACTGTTAGACTTGACAGCCTTTTCCTGACTGCCTGGAAAGCGAGTCAAGGAAATCTGGAGCCTGGAAGAAATCCCAGACAGCTGCCAGGGAGAGGGGCAAGGGGCGGGAAACGAGTCCCGGAACTGCTCATGGTAGAGGTTGACGGGGTTCCTAAGAAGGAGACCCCCCAGCCAACCATGGTAGACATTTCCTCCCTAGGTGACCAACCTGAGCTTGCCATCTGCCAGATTGATGGTGGGCCAACCAGGGAGGAATTCTGCAAGCACAGGATGAGTGTCTGAATGTGGGCCCACCAGGGAGAAATTCTACCAAGTGCAGAAGGAGTGTCTTGAGGGTTTGAGGAGCCAGGCCTCAGCCCATGCAGCAGATAAAGCCTCTGGGGACCACCTAATCTACTGGGAGAAGAATCTCCTTTACAGTGAGCCTAAGGTTCCTGTTGATGAGGAAGCCCATGTACTTGTGGCTGCCCATTACTACCAGACCATTCTACTGGGCCTGGCTCACAGCATTCCCCTGGCAGGACAGTTGGGGCAAGACAAGACTTTTGCCAGGCTTTCTCCCACTTTTATTGGTCCCAAATAGGGACAGCCTCGGATGCATTCTGCGGGTCTTGTCCCACCTGCGAGGCCAGTGGAAAATCAGGGAAAAAGCACAAAGCTCCTCTGATCCCATTTCTCGTCATTGGCAAGCCCGTTTGAAAGGGTGAGCCGCAACGTTATGTCGTGTAGTTCCTATAAACCTATATAGGATCTGCGCGTTTAGACAACATACACTATAGGATTGGTGTCAGACTGATTCTAGACACCCTTACCGGGTATGTTAGCCTGTATACCAGCTAGCTCATAGTGCCACTAGAAACCCCTCTTACCAAGGAGAGAATAGTTCTTGGCAACTATCGAACATGACAACCCTGACCCATCAGGGATCATAGAAACAGTGCGATACTTTTCGTTCAGTCACTCTTGCTCACTTTGTCTCAGAGAGATACACAGAATAAACGGTGGGGAAGGTTTTCAGTAAGCATTTATTGAACCAGCGTCATTCTAGTGTAAAATAGGTGTGCTGAAACAACCACCAGACAGTAACAAATATAAATGATTAGAAGCACTAAGAGAGTAAAAGGATGGTAGATTTCTACCATTGTGCTAAAACAAGGAATACAGGCACATATATCAAATACATGACAGTAGAATGTGTACTCCTACGATGCGACCCTAACTAGATGTACCTAAGTGTACCTAGCATGTATGTGAGTGTAAAAGCCAAAAATCCCTCCAGGATAAAGTCAACCCAATTACCTGAAGTGAGAGATTGTGGGACCCTCTCTTGGTCTTGAGATGGATACCCCGCAAGGGATGTCAGACCACTGCGAGCTGGAGTGTCTGCGTGCAGGAACCTCAGTGTCTCGCGTCAGTGTGTCGGCATGGAAGTCCTTTTCTCCTCTGACTACCTCAGCAAGATTTGCTGGCACATGCATCAAGGTAGGCTTTTGCGATTCCTTAATTGCGATTATTAAGGAATCGCAATTAAGGAATCGCAAAAGCCTATGCATGTAGGAATTGCTATAAAAATAGCGATTCCTAAACATTCCTTAATTGCGACTCGCAAATTGCGAGTCGCAATTAAGGAATGCCGTCCCATTCATTCCTATGGGCCTACAGGCCCATAGAAATGAATTGGAGATTGCATGAGCAATTTGCGAGTACCTGTAAGTACTCGCAAATTGCTCATGCAATTTCAAGGGTGCAAGGGTGTCAAAATGACACCCTGTTGCACCCCTGAAATTGTGATGTGCACCCATGTTGCACACACACATGCCCCAAGGGCATGTGTGTGTGTAACCTAAAACTTTAAAAATGCATTTTAGTGCATTTTTCAAAGTTTTGCAAATTACCATCAAGTTCAGATTGATAGTAATTTGCGACCCCTATTAGCGAAATCGCTATGTTTTTCAGTTTAGTGCATTGCATTTAAGGAATAGCAATTTGCGATTCCTTAAATGCAATCGCAATTAAGTAATCGCAATTTTGCGATTCCTTAAATTGCGATTTTTGCATTTGGGATGATGCATCCCAAATGCAAAAGTACAGGTCGCAAAGGGGCAGATTCTGCGAATCTGCCCGTTTGCGACCCGATTTTTGGATGATGCATGTGCCTGTTGGTGTATATATGATGTATATATACCAAAGTGGTACCCCCTGGCGCTATACCTTGCTGTGTCATGTTAGGCTAGGATGACGGAAGGAATGATCCTTATACATGGTTATTATGCAGGAGATGGTAGGCCTGCTGTCCTGCTGTGATTCCAAGAATCCTCATGCATAATGAATGAGGCTTAAGCTTTTCGGAGAAAACCCCATGTTATGTTATGTTATGCTAGGAGTATTTGTAGAGCACATGGCTACCCGTAGGCGTCCCAGCGCTAGCAGAGGCACCAGACAGATCACAGCAGCTTAGTAGGTGGGGTTTTGGAAAAAACATGTTTTCAAAAGTTTCCAGAAGGACAGGAAGCATCTTTTAGGCATTACCGTAACAAGGTAAAAGGTCAGTACTAAGAGCCGTTATGTAGTGTAATGGCAGGGAAGAATATAGGTGAAAGGTTAGGTGACTACCTGAGCCTATATTGGGGTACCTATATGGAACGGTATTCTACCTTTACTACGCGGTCATTACTTCGTATTACCATTACTATGCATATTTTAGTTCGCAGATGCCATTACTTAGCATGCATTTACTTAGCATGCATTTACTACGCATGTTCCATTACTTAGCATGCACTTACTACGCATAATGTAGTTACTGTGCAAATTAAAGTTTTGGGGTACAGGGGTATTTTTAGGGGTAAGGGTGGGTTAGGGTTTTGGGGTGTAGGGGGTATTTTTAGGGTTCAGAGTGCATTTAATGTTTTGGGGTGCTGGGGTATTTTTGGGGTTCAGGGTGCGTTTAGGTTTTGGGGTGCTGGGATATTTTTAGGGGTCAGGGTGGGATAGGGTTTTGGGGTGTAGGGGGTATTTTTAGGGTTCAGGGTGCATTTAAGGTTTTGGGGTGCTGGGGTATTTTTGGGGTTCAGGGTGCATTTAGGTTTTGGGGTGCTGGGGTAATTTTAGGGGTCAGGGTGGGTTAGGGTTTTGGGGTGTAGGGGGAATTTTAGAGTTCAGGGTGCGTTTAGGATTTGGGGTACTGGGGTATTTTTAGGGGTCAGGGTGGGTTAGGGTTTTGGGGAGCATGGGGTATTTTGAGGGTTCAGGGTGCATTGAAGTTTTGGGGTATTTTTGGGGTTCAGGGTGCGTATAGGTTTTGGGGTACAGGGGTATTTTTAGGGGTCAGGGTGGGTTAAGGTTTTGGGGTGTGGGGGTATTTTTAGGGTTCAGGGTGCATTTAAGGTTTTGGGGTGCTGGGGTATTTTTGGGGTTCAGGGTGCGTTTAGGTTTTGGGGTGCTGGGATATTTTTAGGGGTCAGGGTGCGATAGGGGTTTGGGGTGTAAGGGGTATTTTTAGGGTTCAGGGTGCGTGCCAGGGGATAGGTAACTATTACGATTAATTTTTTGTTTTAATGTACCAATAACGCGTTGTAACGGTATGCGTAATAAATAACTGCGAAGTAAAAGCATTTTTAATGTATTTGTATTTATTTGCGAAGTAAAAGCATGCGCACTAAAATCATGCGTAGTAATGGAATTTGCGAAGTAAATACCTGCGGAGTAACGGTATGCTGAGTAACATCATATATTCGACAATGCCTCATTATCATAGATTTGTAGTAACTCTGTTACTCTTGCTGAGAATAACCCCGGGCTTTTTTTGAACCCTTGTGGGAGTCTACAAAATTGACGCTGGGTCCCCATTATTGAGAAAGCTGTTAAGTACCTGCTGTCAGGTGCTATGTTTTGACAAAAGAAACCATTTGAAATGTCCATTGTGGTTTTATATTTATTACACACAATTTATTCATTAATGCTGTACTATGTGCATTTTGCACTGCAAATGTTTTAGAACAAGTGTTCAAGTAATCCAAAACTAGACGGTATGTATTGTCTGGTTTGGATACAGGAAACAATGGATTGTTCATTGAGGAGGTGCATGTTTCAATCACCCCTTGGTATTCAAGTTGATCTAAGATCTCCCTGACCTGTTTTTTAGCTTCTTGCTTTATTGGGTACTGCCTTTGTGCAGTAGGTTGATTTTTTAGTTGTATTTTGTGGTGAGGTGAGTCCTCATCCCATCCTACATGATTTATATATAATGCTGGGGCCTGGGCAACTGCCCATTTCCTGGCATAAGTATATTTTAGGTGAATTGGAATATGGTTGGAGAAGGCAGGCATAATGATGTCCTCGCCATGTGGGCACTCCCTGACAAATTGTGGTGGCCAGTCTTTTTCTGCTAGAAGTATATCATAACCCCTTGAAAGTTTTTCCCAAAAGAGTATTTTCACTTTTCTTGGTATGTCTCCCTCCATTCGGAGTGTTATTTCATATAACTTTTGTGGAGTACTAACCCTGGTGTCTACAGTCTCTACTGTGATTTACTCATTCAAGTCCACTATCTCCAGAAGTTCCTTCAGGTTCTGGCGAGCTATTGTGACTTCTGCTGCAGTGTCCAGCATTGTCTGAGCCCATTCTCCGTTCTTGAGCTGTGTTCTCAGTATTCTCGGCATGTCTGATCTTCAGACCTGCTACCTTCTTCTTTGTGAATTGAGGTTTTGATTTATTTTTCTGAACGTGTTTATTGTCTTGGGATTTCACGCGTTCTTTGTGTTCTGACCGTCCTCTTCTTTCTGATGTCTGTGACGATATCTGAAAGGTACGAGAGGAACTTGTATCAGTATCTTGATACCTGTCAGGTTTTCTTAAATTATCCCTATTCCTGAGGTTATACCTCCTTTCAGAGGGCTCCTTTTGAGGAGACATACCTCGGGATTGAGAACGTTTTTCTTGTGAATTTTGATTATTTGTTTCCCACTTCTTTTTAGAAGATGTAGGAGTTTGTTTAACAGAGTCCTTCTCAGGACTTTCAGATAGTTTTGGCTTCAAAGGTTTTCCACCCAAACTATCTCTGCCTAATTCTGCATAAGAATGTTCTATTATTCTGGGTAGTTCTTGTTGATGTTCTGTAACATCAAATTCCCTTAAGCGTTGGCGGATCGCCACTGCTGCTGCCTCTCCTTTAATATTAGATAATATTATTGTTGAGACCTGGTCGAAGTTTTTAAGTAATTTCATACCTAAATTTAGAGCAGGCTCTGCCCCATATTCGTTTTGAATTTGTTTCAGGACATCTGGTATTACTGCAATTGACGGAACACCATGTGTTTTAGTATAGATGGCAGCAAAGACTGTGCCACAAGTGGTGCAGTCTTCCAGTTGTGGTATGATCCCCATTGGTAAACAGATTGTTAGTATTCTGTGTTTCTCAAAAGGGCTAGTATTTGGAAATACTGCTTCGATTTGAGTAATTTTTTGAGCTATCCAGAATGGAATTTGCTCACGTTTTGTGGGCATTTTTCCCATGACTGCGTGCAAAGTCTGTGGAGTAATTTTTAGTGTATTCCCTGATGAGGGGTTTGAATTGGAATGGTCAATGGTGGTTGGACTGTGAAAGTCCGCATGACATATTGGACTAATTGTCTGTAAATTTTTATTAACTCTTGTAGTTGAGTAAGTAATTCATCGTCTGACATTTCTTCGATGTCAGGATGAGGTGTGTAGCCGGCTAGAATCGGCCATGTTGCTCCTGGTCTACCTAGTGGACCGAGCCTGGTAATGTTTTTGTGATGTTTTAGGGCGCCTTTAAACCAGAGCTGATGCTCCTGGTATGTGAGTGGAATTTCAATATCCTCGAAAGGAATATATTCCTCTGGTGGTTCGTCTTCTTTAAAGAAGTCAAACAATTTTGTTACTGGATTTGATTCTGGGAATACTATCCATGAATAGAATACCTCTGTCTGAAAGGATTCGTGTGCCTCTATCACGAAAACTGCTCTACCACCTCTTGGTGGTAGGCCATGTTTTATAAGTTTTAGAGTGATGGCTCTCCTTAAGTTTGGATGGATGTTTATAACACCCTCCTCGGTTTCATTTAAACCGGTAAAGTTAAAAGCTGTTACGACTGGGTCAGCCGCAGCTACACCGTTGTCGGTATTAGTATCCCCGGTCAGGGACATTTGTTTTTTGAAAAATGAGGTACAAGTTTCAAGGAAACAAAAGATAAGGTGCACAATATTTTGGAACACTGTATCCTTCAACGTTGATTAAACCAAAATAGCTAATCTATAGGGTTTTGGCGGATATTTAACCCTACCCTCTCCAGACGTCTTATGGAGTATGTGAGTAGGGGTCTCTGAGAGAAAAGCACGACTGAGTTACTCGGTATCTAGCGTTAAATTAGGGCCTTACCAAACGTTGGGCGCCATGTAGTGTAGTTCCTATTTCCCTAATAGGCTCTGCGCATTGGAATAATATATCCTATAGGTTTGACGACATAGGACTGAGGTCAGTATGTCCCTATCGAGTATATTAAACTTAATTACTTGGTGCCAGCTAACTCAGAGGCCACTAGAAACTCCTTGTAAACAAGAAGGGAGTAGTTTCTGGCAACCGCATAAACATGACAGCTTTGTTTCCCTTTAGAATCGGAACACTCTCAGAATTGTGGAAACAATAGATAACAGTTTCACTCAGCTAGTCATGCATGCTTAGTTTCTTCAGAGTTACACAGAAAGAATAGACGGGCGTTTCAATAAAAGGATTTATTGAACAGTCTTGTTTCTCGTGTAAGAGATATGTGCTGTTACAATCACAAGACAGTATGCAAGATATATAATGTACAGCGTAAGCAGTAGAAAGAAATAATACTGCACTAGCATTATCTTTTAGCTATGATTCACATACATAAATAACATGAGCTAAAATGCGAGTACTCATAAGATGCTTCTCTAACTAGTTCTACCCCAGTGTACCTAACCTAAGTATAGTGCAGGGTAAGAAGTAGGTGGAGTATTCTCTAGTATGGTATGCTATAGTCTAGTATGCCAAGAGTCCCTCTAGGTTCTAGTCAGCTCCATACCTTGAGAATGAGAGAGGTGGGAATCTCTTTCCGGGTCTCGAACTCTAACACCCCGCGAAGGGAGTCAGAACACTGGAAGCTGGATTCTCTGCGAGCAGGGATGACAGCGTCTCTTCTCAGTGCGTCAGGCAGGGAAACGGGCTCCTCGGAAGTCGAGGTCCCCTCTAACTTGCTTGGGCAAGGGAAGGTATATTTATACCTGGTAGGTGCCTTGGAATGTTAGCATTGACGTTAAGTCGGACAGAGGAAGACGTCAGAAATGAACCCTTAAGGTATAGCGGTTCATGCATAATAAATGAGTTCTTGGAGAAATCAATAATCCTGTGCTAGCGGAACTCTCAAGAGCTTAAGGGTCTGGTTTCTAAGAACTCGTTGTGACGTTAGGGTGGACGGATGTCGGTGACCATGCTTGTATTTGGAGTGCATGGCTAATGCCTAAATAAGGACTGGGATTCTATGCCTATATAAGGGCAATGTGAATTGTGCCTATATAAGGACATGTTTTAGGAAAACCTATATACGGACACCTAAAGCGGAATACAACAAGGTCACATAAATCAACACTTAACCTGATGTCATCCTCGTGGGCTTTTTTTCCTAGAACCACCGGGACTACCCAATCAGAGCACTCTATGGGTTGTATGATATCCAAATCTTTTAATCTTGTGAGTTCCTTCTTTAAAGTTTCCTACATAAGATGTAGTATGAGTGTAGTTTTATGCACCACGGTGTGGCATTATCAATTTAATCATATGATAACATTTCTTAGGACCACTAATTTTATGTGAAAATCTCTTGGAATTCGTTGCATATTTTCTCACTTGTGACAGATTGGCTTATGGTCAAGACTTGTTCAGGGTTATTGGAGGCTGGCCTAATCCCTAACTCTTTTTGAGGTTGCCATCCAAGAAGGTTCGAACCTTCTTCCACTACATACATCTTTCGAAGTGTAGAACGGTCTTTGAATGTGATGCAACTTTTGACCATCCCTTTAGGAGGAATGGGATCCTTAGTGTACCCGCAAGGTGATATATCAACTCTGAGCAAGTTTTCTCCGCTACTTTTTTTATAGTTTCAAAATCAGAATAGTTGATTAATGTAAATAGGGAGCATTAATCTGCAAACATTTTAATGGGGTTACCAACCAAGTACACATCACATTCAGGATATTTGTCCTGGTTAATGGAGTTTTCTTCTTTTATTTGAAAGATTATCTTCCTAACTTCTTGGGGTTTTTCTACTGACGTACTAATTTTTTTTTCACTATTTTCACTTTCCTTGCTACTTTTGGAAATGGTTCTGCATACTTGTTGCCGCAGTACTCTAGCTAAGAGGCCTCTCTTATTGCATTTTCTGCATGTAGCAGACCTGGCATGGCAATTAGGGTGATCAGCTAAATGGTTGCTACTACCACAATGATACCATTTGAGCTTGTTGTTTTCTGAATCAAGACTTTGACAGAGACCTTTGGAGGTTTTAACCTTACACACAGTATTTTCAGAATCTTGATTTGTAATTTCCGAAATGTGTTCAGATACATTAAGGGGCCAATTACAATGTCGGGCGCCATAGTTCAAGGGTGCCTGCATTGCAGGCAGGATTTTTTTTGTGCAGTAAGGGACACCTCCCTGCACAAAAACAATCCTTAGAGACTTTTTCCTCTCTCTATATGTGCTCCCGAAAGCAGCACATGTAGAAAGAGGAAATAATGAGGAAGAATAAAGATATTTTTCCTTGTTGCGCCTCTTTCAGGAAGGCATACAATTTTGTTGCATTTCCATGTTTACCAGTCTTGGTAAATCTGTGTATGTGCCAAAATACATGGGTGGATGCGTAGGAACACCCCATTCACCACCAATATAATGCCTTCCAGGACCAGATTACGCAAGTCAGTGACTTATTCTACTTTGTATTACTCGAGATTTACCAAGTAATGCAGTGCCAAGCAAGGTGGCCATGCGTGACACAAGGGCAACGCAATTCTATGATAAAGTTGTCTCTTAGTGATTTGCCCGAAATCACCGAATGTTGTCAACTGCAAGACTCAAACCTGGTTTCCCAGTTCCAAAGTTTTTCACACAAAATAGAGAGGCAATAGAACTTTTATGGATGACCACACTCAATATTAGACAAACGCTCGTGGGTCTTGGTGTAGTACTTTTCTTTATCATATGTTTCAAAACAGTGCAGCCAACACATTTTACATTACAACGGCTTCATTAGGGCTGCAATCATGAAAACCATATGTATATGACAAATCATCATACACATACACAGACCTGTTGACAAAAAACAAACCATAATACCATAAAATATAGTGTAGTAAAGTGGTATATAAAGAATTGTATAGAGGGTTTTAGAGAATAGTATTGTTGTGGCATGGTAGAGAGTGAAATATAATGTTATCGAATAAAATGGTATTTAGTGTAATATAGTATTAATGTAAAAGTGGTTAATTTAGTATAGTATTTTAAAGTGAAATATTGTGGAATAGAGTGTTGTAGAGTGTAGTGAACTAGGGTGGAGCAGAATTGTGTTTGGTGAAATGGTTTAAAGAATATTTGGTAATAGTATATTGGTATATATTGTAGTATTGTAGAGTGTATTGGTTTTATTTTAGTGATGTTTAGAGTATTGGAGTAGAGTGTAGTATGAATTGATTCTGGTGATAGTATAATGGTGTATAGTATATTGTTGTGGGTAACGAAAATAAAGTTTTGTTTTTTGAATCTATGTTTTAAATATAGTATGTAATTTAAAAGAAGATATCAGGAATAGATTAATAGTAAAGTATGGATTTTAATAAAGATAATGGAAAGTGTAGTACAAGGTTGGTGAAAGGTAATAAATAAGAATAGTAAGGTATGATGTAGTAGTATAGTGTTTGGCTAGGAAATAAGGTAAAAAGATAGCAGTGAGGTATAGTAGATTGAGAAAGTAGAAATATAACATTTTGGAATACTAGTAGCATTTTGATAATGATAGGTGAAGAATAATGAAAAGGTACTGTTATTTTGCATACCTTTATTATTTTTCCAAAGACTGTCATCATAGTTTTAAGTTTTGCATCTTTGACTGCTATTATTGGCAATGATGGTGGAGCTGGTGGCTGTAAAACATATTTGGCTTGTTGTTGAATTGTCTCTGGCTCTGGTATTGTAATTGCTGGTATACTTGTTATTTTTGTTTGTTTTCTGATTAGGATAGAATTATTTTGCACTAAATAATTCTGTATTAAAATTTCACTTTTTCTTATGTTAATTAAAAGTAATTTTCATTGTAGCAAGTAGCTGTGTTACTGCCAGTTGTGTCTGCCAATGTCAGGTGATAAAGTGCTTTGTTTTCTTGATTTGCTGTTTTGCAGTAGGCTTTGCTTGCACAAGAGATTATATTTGCTTTAATGAATATTTGGTATAGTTTATTATCCTCTATTGTTTTGCCTTTGATTTCTTGAATTGAAAGCATCTGAAATGATAAAAAGATATTGTTAAAAACTAAATGTTTTAATTGCTATCCATAATGCTTTGTGGTCACTGTAATAGGATTCTATAGTTGCATAATGTATTCGATGTTAATTAGTGAATATATGATCTAATATTGTTTGGTAGTTTGTAGTATAAATTTGGATTGTTTGGTTGCATTAAAAGTGTGTGAGCATAAATTGTTGTAGTGAGGTAGGTTGTTGGTGTTGGTTGTTCAAATCTATGTTAAAAAAATCTCCCATAATGATATATGAATAATTGGTGTAGAATTTAAGAATGTTTGTTCGTGATTGTAATAGTGTTTGAATTGATACATGTGGTGGTTTGTATAATGTAGCAATTAAATAATTTTTTCATGTATATGTAGTGTGAAATATAGTATGTCAATTTCAGTTTGCGATTCAGGTATTTTAAATGTTCTATATAGTGTTCTTCCATTAATATTATGTGCTGCTTTTCCCGTTGGAACTGTAAGCAATACATAAATATTGTCTGGATTTTCACCGGCTTTAGTATTATAACAACGTAATAATGTTTGATAAAGAGCAGTAATCAGAAAGCTTTTTCCAACTCCTGCACCACCAGTGCAAAATGTATAGCATGGTTTTCCTTTAGTATTTATTCAATTTAAATGATGGTAAAAAAAGTTTAATTGTTCATCTGTTAATTTATGCCTAATATTATAGTAATTTTCATCTGTTAACATAGAATTAGTTAGGCTTTCTTCTTTATTATTGCTTCTAATACCTAAATCTAATGACAAGTCAAATATAATTTGCTGTTCATTATATTGTGCCTCACTGCATGTTGTATTAGAGGGTATTGTGTTTTTTGGAGATAGTGGAGCTGTTGTTATATTTTCAGTATTGCTGTTAATAAGGTCTGTTATTATTTCATAATTTTATTATATTTGTTGTGATGTTCATCTATAGTTCCCTTGACTTGGATATGTTTTTCATAGTATGTGTTGTTATTTAAAATTGTTTAGTTTTCTTCCCTCCATGGGTAGTATAGCATTTACAATTCTCTATAATAATTTTCAGAGTCATTGTTTTTTTAAAATCTGCAGTAACGTATAATTATTTTACTTTTGCATTTAATTAGGATATATACAGTGGCTGTGTCCATATTGTTTTCTTTTTCATTTAAGTTGTTTATTTCAAGTTCTTCATCTGAGCTCTAAAGATTTGTTTCAGAAAGCACTTTTTCATTATCATTTTGAGTTGTTTTTTGCTTACTTTTGGGATTATGATTATATATAGATGCATAATCAGCTAATGTACATTTTTCCAATGCCTTTGGCTATTTGCTGTATTTTAATATCATATTGTGAAATTGTATATTAGTTGATGTTTCCTGTAAGGTATTTATATTATCTATGTTTTTCATTAAATAAGTTCTTTTTTCTGGAGTGTTTGTATTAATGAATACAAATGAACGAGAAAGTTTGCGTAATGGAATTTGAAGAATTAGGTAAGCAGCTTCTTGTGCACTTATGTCTGTACGGTTTAGACATTTGATGCCTATATGTTTAAGTTGTTCTTTTATATTAGTATTGTAATGTACTTCTTTGGCAGCTTGTGTAATAATTTTGCTCATTCCTCTTTGTGATTTACTTATATATGAAATGATGTACACAGCACAAGCATAAGCATATAATATGAATTGAAAGTCTATGTTGCTTTCGAAGATTGTAAAAGTATGGAATGATACTTATTATTAAAGCATTCTTCTGCTGTTCTTTTTAAAAATATAGTTGTTTTTTCAATCCATGATCCAATACGTGTATTATATTGTTCTTTATTTAAATGCAAAATGTAAAAAGAAATTGTGAAATCTAATGTATGGAAATTTGGTGTATTTATAGTTGCATGAATTTTTTTAATATGTTCTTGTAACTGTTTATCTGTTTTGTCAACTGTTAAAGGTTCTAAAATTATAGTTTGTGGCATTGGATATTTAGGAAAGTGATATTTGCATGTTCTTTTATTTTTTTGTCAGCATGTTTTAGTGTGTGCATGCCTTTGTAGTGGTAATAAAGGTGCAATTGTAGTTCTTACGGTTTGTTACATGTAATGCATTTATCAATAAATTCAGTTACTTCTTCTATGTTTGTTATTCCATACTGTGGAAAATTTTCAATCCATAATAAAGCATGTATATGTGGAGAGCCTCTTTGTTGAAATTCTACTCTATACAAATAGTCAATTAAATTGCCGAAGGGGTTACTATTAAGGGTGGGCGGAACTCGCGCAGTTCTACTTCGCGGAATTCCGCGGAGTTGTCTAAAAACTCTGTGAAATTCCGCGGAGTTTCACCTGTGGCAGAATTCAAAACTTTCTGTGATCTATTATTTATGTTGTTATTTCTGAAACGTGCCTGATTAATATATTCCAGCAGAGGGTGCTGTCCACGCAATTAACACTACTCAAGATGTTTTCATCTTGCACATCTTCGGCATAGTTCTGTCAGCTTTGTGCTCTCGTCATTGTCTCATTTCAGAAGGATAATACTTATAGTAGGATATTTGAGATCTTGAGTTTTCAGTTTGTTTACTGTGACAGATGTTTGTTTAGCCATTCAAGGTAGCCTCCTCAGCAAGGGCAAGGAATAAACGACTGACGTGTGAATGCCAACGATCACTAGCACAAAAAAGGACACTATTACACACAGGGACCATGAATGAACAAATGAATGAGTCTGATAAGATGCTAGTCATCGACAGAATAGAATACCTCAGCCACTGCACCCGGCACCTTCATTAGTGAACATTTGCTATCCAAACGTCACTTGAAAAATGTTGACTTGAAAGATGTCGACTGTTTATAAATTAATGTTCACTTTTTAGCCACTGATACTGCCGTTAATTAAAATGCCTACCAAAGTGCGAACTTGTGACTTTACCTCCAAGTCATGGCAGAAGAGTGGTGGGAAGATTGGTAGCTAAAAACTGAAATAAAAGGATGACATGTCTGCAGAGAGAGTCTTTAGTGGCAACATGCAATGCTAAGAAAGAAAGCTGAGGGGTACCGTGCAGGGGCTGGGGACTCAAGGTGTACAGTAATATAGTATACAGGGATCACTCTTGGAAAAAATCAAGGGTAGCAAAAAAGGTCTGTCTCACCCTCCTTTCGAAATATTCAGACATTCCATAAATGAAAGGCAAATCATTGAGCCAAGGCATGTCAGTCTTTTTACATTTAAAGATACCACGTGGAGCCCCAGGGATTAAGGTGGGGTGAACAAAGTGTGAGGTTCATGGAATGGTCGGGGCTTATATATTTAAGGGCTTGGCTTAAACATATACCATAAATTTCCCATAGAGTGACACTGTCTTGTGGTTTGTGGCCTCCTGGCCTTCCTGGATACGTTGGCGTAGGCCTGGCTGCCATGATGACTTTTGCGCACGTTACTCTTAGCCGTTGTTCTGTCGCCCTCTGCTCCTGCCAAGTTATTTTACAACTGTCTGCGTTTTCTGTTTCTCACCTTTTCTCCTGTTCCTTTTGGGCTCAGTCTGAACAACAGTTACAAGGTCGAAAAACACGTCCCTGGTTCTTGCTGATATGGCCAGTCCCTCGCCCCTAGACATAACACTATGTACAGCTGCCATGGGGAAATTGGTGGGCTTTTATTATTGCGTTTTTCCCTCTTGAGAGGGACTTGAAGAAAACCTTTCCAGAGAGAAGAGCTGTGATTGTCCGCTGATGTAGTGTTTGCATCTAGAGACTGAGGTATGGGGGTTCGCTTGTCAAAGCCCAGAGGTCTTCTATTGTTATAATAAACAAGCTATTAGCACGGGGAGGGTGGTAAGGCCATTCAGCCCTCTATCCACTGCTTTGTGAAATGCTTTCCCCGTTAGTATTCTATGGAGTTGTAACTATGCTGATTATATTATTCTTATGCATTATGCTGATAGTACTGTCACGTGTACTGTATCTTAGAGCACGTATGTTGAAATAAACATTTTAACCTATACTGTGTCTCTCCTTACGCCGGTTGTGGACAGGTATGAGTGAGTGACGAAAGGGTGTTCTTGCTACTGCGAGTCCTGAGAGAGAGAGAGAGATACCGTGTTCTGGGTTGTCTAATCATTGGTACATTGTTGCTAATGGGACGCTAAGGCTAGTTGGGTTGGGGTTTTAGGTGCTAAGGTTTATGTTTGGCTCACCACTATATTCCGAGGTCCTATTATCCTGTGCATAACTCTGTGTGTGTGCAGAATCCCTACGACATCACGACCAACGAGTGGGCTGCTTATCTGCGAGACGCTTGAGTAGTGCTTGTGCTTGTCCACAACAACCCTCACAGACGCTTCCGGAAGCGTGTGTGACGGTAATACCTCCTATATTGACGTTTTTGTAGGTTCTTTCAAGCTTGAAGTTATTAAAAGGTTTCTTAATTGAACCCTCTATTATGCTGTCTACTGTTAGGTTGTCGAACAAACCCGATCGTAATGGCGGGTGTAAACATAGCGGCACATAGCCGCACAGCGCTCCGTGATCACTTAAGGGTGTATGGAGTGCCGGACACGGGAGTCGAACTAATCTTTGTGGTTCAAGCCGATCCGGCTTTCCACTTTGAAGTATTCTACTCTTGGGTCACCTTTCCGGCGGTGGATGTGAACGATAATCTGTTCCATGAATATGAACCCACCGTTGTTCCTGCTGCCTATAGACCTTATACTAATCTTGAAGTACCGCTCACGGCTTGGCAGCACCGTGTGTGGTTTGATGGCGCCCTCCCACAACCGGTAACAACGGTCCGTTTAGGCCCCTTGTCTATTGACGGGGCCACTTGGCCTGTTTTGGCCGGGTACACCCCACATCCGCGATATATGCAAATACCAGTTGCTGACCTGCGCAATATGTATTCGGCTTTGGTGCGAGTGCATCGCGCTTTAGTGCAATATGTTACAGGCAACATCCAGGGGCCCCACCTGGAGTTGCGGGCCATCCAGCTGCTGCAGGCGGAGTGACCATAAGTCCCGTCATGGTGAACTCAGTGATGGGCAAACGTCCACAAAATAAGGATGATTTACCTTATTGGCTTGCAGAAAAATTTGACCAGTTGGAGGCAGTTTTTCCAAACACGACACCAGTGGATAAACATAGAATTCTTACAATTAGTTTGCCAAAAGACTTAATCCCCGAGTTGACAGCATGCAACAACTGGGGTAGGGTATTCGCAGCAGTTTATTCGAAGTGTTTCGGCACTCCTTCCATGACGGTTCTCCCCACTGTGATTAAAAAAGTACAGGATGAACATGGCCCTGAAGCGGCTGTGGAATTAGGGATGAGACTGGTGGGAGTGTTCGAAGTAGTAGCTGAGCTGATCCTTGCGAAAGTCAAGGGCGATGCAGTGAACTTTCAAGTAGCTAATGCTTTGGCTTTAGTCCCAGAATTGGACAAGCCGCGCGAATTACCGAAAATTATAACCCAGGCTTATAAAACTATTGGCCGAAATAGCCTGGGCAATAAGCCTTTTGCAAAACAACAAACACAAACACAACAACCACAACCTAAAACTCAATCTGAAAAAGATGAGAAACCAGTTTTTACTAAAAAGAGCTGGAGGTTGAAAAACAGGGTAAGCAACAGAAGAAGCCGGGGTCGCGAGGCGCATCCCCTGTTTCTGTCTCTTCTGAATGCACATATGATTTGCGCGATAGGGCGAGACTTAAATCTCCGGATAGGTTTCAGATCCCTGATACGCGTTCTCCTCGTTCTTCACAGGCACAGACAACTGCGCAAGCCAGTGGAGGGGATCGCCAGGATAGAGGAAGGGGTCGGGAGGCTCCCCAGGGACGAGATCAACCTCAACAACAAGTCAGAGGGAAAGCAGAAGACTTTCAACGTTCTCGTCCACAATTTCAGAAGAAGAAAGTTGCCGCTGTAACAGCGAAATATGCCACAGACGGTGAGAACGAGACTCCTGAATTGGACGTGGGCAGTAACCCTCCTAGACAGCGCCGCGGAAGTTACCATAGTGCGGGAGGCGCTACGTCCTCATATGGAGGCGACAGCAACTGAAACATTCATTACTGTTGAAACAGCAGACACCAGAGTGGCACCCCCTGACAGACTATTTAATATTGTCATCCAAATTGAAGGTGATATACAGCGTGTAATTAAAGGGATTTATTGGGAAATTCTGACCTCTTCATACGACATTTTGTTAGCAGAGGCGGATTGGCCACCCCCATTCGTACTTGCTGCACGTAAAGGGGAGGAGGCAATCCTTCCGAGCTTTTCTCGACATGTCCCAAAGGACAAAGCGGAGGCTCTTGCAGCTGAGTGGGCTGTGTCCCTGGCTCCTGCGTTATACCGCAACCACGTGGGTTGGGATGAAGATTCTCCCCCCCATGAGATACCTTTACGGTCCATACCGCAGCCACAACCCCAATATCCCATTAAACGGGAAGCCAAAGGCCCCGTTTCTGAAATTCTGACGCAGTTAGAATATCAGGGAGTAATAGAAACATGCGTATCACCCATGAATAATCCCCTTTTCGCGGTTTCTAAACCCGATGGATCGTACCGCCTAGTATTGGATTACCGGCATTTGAACTCTCATTGTCGGACCTTTGCGGTGCAAAATACCCACAGTTCTGCGCTTGTAGACAGTCTTGTTCGTAAAAAATATAAAACGACACTTGACCTATCCAATGGATTTTACACGCACAACTTAGCCACGGAGTGTAGCCAATGGAGCGCTTTTAACTCCGGTGGTAAGCAGTTCAAATTAAGGCGACTCCCTATGGGCTACAAAAACAGTCCAGGAGTGTTCGCTGCCCGTGTTGTCTCTTTGTTAGACGGCATAGACCCAGATGCATGTTCGTACGTCGATGATATTTACCTGACAGACGACGAGTTATACCCGCATCTTTCCAGAGTGGACCGCATTATTCTCGAGTTTGCGGTATTAGGTTATAAGTTTAACTTTGCCAAATCACACATTGCTGAATTAACAGTTTTGTTTTTGGGCTACGAGCTCAACAATGAAGGTAAGGGCTTAGCCCCCCACTTCTTAGAAAACTTTGCACTTTTGTGCCCTCCTACTACTCTGAAAAAACTTCAGTCTTTACTGGGTTTTCTAAACTTCGGGCGTACTTATATTCCCGAATACGCCCAGCGTATCAAGCCATTGTATGCCTTGATACAACCAAACTTTTCGAAGTCTTGTTGGCTTCCGGAGCATTCCTCCATTCTGCAGTCTTTGCAGACAGACCTTCTTGAGTCTAGGTACCTGTTGACGCGTGATAACCACACAAACCTGGTGATTAGAATAATTCCGGGGGCAGTGGGTTTCACGTATTTAACCTTTAACGAGGGTGACACAGTACCAATCGCATACAAGTCACATCTGTACACGTCCGCAGAACTGCGCTTTTCATCTGTGGAGTAAGTTCTGACTGCAGTGCAAATAGCGATTCTGAAGGAGCGCGCACTGGCACAGGGAAAGCGCATTCTAGTGGTAACACCCTATCCTGCTCTAGAAGCAGTGACAAAGGCAAGTGTACCGAACTCTAAAGCTTTGCATCCCCGTTGGATACAATGGGCAACTTCTTTGACGTGTCCGGATGTCACATTCATTTTCGATGCTTCCCTACAGACTCAGGAGTTTTTACAGTATGAATTCGTTCATCCTCCTCCTCTATCTATACTGCCGCTTGAGGATTACGACTGTGTGATCTACACCGATGGTTCGCCACAACCGGCCACGGGGTCCAAGCATGCTTATTCAGCCGCATGTGCTATAGTTGCAGGTACCTTTGTGAACGGAGAGTTCAAGTCCACTGTAGTGCATACTCAAACACTCGGGGACAGTACTGCGCAATTGGCCGAGCTGCGCGCATTGGTGCTTGCACTTGAATTCGTAAATCCGGATGTGACCACACTTATTGTATGCGATTCTTATTACTGTGTTCAATCATACAATGACAATCTATTCTTTTGGTCACAAAATGACTATAGAGACGCTAAAGGTAGCACAATCAAGCATAAGATGCTTTGGGTTCGGGTGGCAGAATTGAGACAACGTTTGCCACTCACACAAGTGGTTCACACCCTAGGCCATCAGCGGGTGGGCGCACACGCTGTTGGTAACGGTCTGGCAGACGAAGCAGCCAGATCAGCAGTAGTCACGTGTTCAGTAGCAGCAGTTACCAGATCCATGTCAAGAATTGACACCGATATTTTGGCAGCTATTGCTGCGACAAAGGAAGGTGCTAATTACCCTAGGGGTTTTCCTTCCAAATATTCTTATCAGTTAGGTCCCAAACAGGTTCCTTATGTAACAATACCAAATGTTGGTGATCGGTTGATACCCAACGCGGATCGCAGACTTTCCTTGATAACGGCAGCACACGAAGGCATGGCTTCGGCTCATGCTGGAGTGTCTGCAACCGTTTCCATCTTGCAGCAGCGGTACTGTTGGCGTGGTTTATATAAAGACACCCGTACTTATGTGCTTTCTTGTGACGTGTGTCAACAGATTAAGCCTTCTACGGTTACACGACCACCACAGACCCCGCTCTACATTTCTAACAGACCCTTTGGGTGTGTTTACTTGGATCACTGCGGTCCATTTTCCTCAGACACTGCCTATAAATATATCTTAGTGGCAGTGGACTCGTGCACACGTTTCATCTGGGTCTGGCCACAACGGAGTGCTGACGCTCGAAATGTCATCAGAGATTTGCGTGTCTTTGTGGGAATCTTCGCATGCGGTACCTTCCATTCTGACCAAGGTCCAGCGTTTGCCTCTAAGGCGTACAAGGACGCAATGGGTTCACTGGGGGTACGGGTGAAGTTTTCGTCTCCATACGGACCTGAGGGTAATTCAATTGTGGAGCGAATGAACCGTGATTTAAAGCAATCCTTGACAGCTAGGGTCTTAGGTACTGGCAGGAACTGGCTGGCCCACTTGTATACCGTACAACGTGCACTTAATAATCTCCCTAGAAGATCTCTGGGTGGGCGGACCCCATACGAAATGCTCTTTGGCATAAGAATGTTTGTGCCTGACCTTGATGGTCTAGACATGGCGGCGCAACCCGCCAAGTTTGATGTAGATAACCATTCTACTATGTTACAGGACTTACAAGAAGCCTGAGACAAACTTGCAAACGCACATTTACCTTCAGCCACAGATACTGCCCTGCAGATTCCAGTTGCCGGCTGGCTTCCGAAGATTGGAGACCTGGTTCGAGAGAAGGTGGAGAACAAGAAAGAATTCGGCCCCTCTTATCGTGCACCGGTTCCAGTCCTGGGTTTGAAGGGAACACGTACAGTCATCTTACCACCGCTTCCTGGTCGCAAGGAGAACAGATACATCTCAGTGGAAAATGTCAAGCTACAACAACTGGCCGATCCTAAATAGTGTCACACCAGCGGTCTCTTGTCCTGCAATTTACCGGACTTGTGTTCGAGGCCCTCCTGCCCGAACGGTCACTGATGTTACAATTGAGATGATTGATTTGCCTGAAAGTATACTCGAACCTCCAGTTACCCCCTGCATGGACGAGAACGAGTATACCTATCCTGAAACAGAATCTGTTGCTCATTTACCAATCAATCAATCAATCAATCAATCATGTCACTTATAAAGCGCACTACATACCCGCGAGGGTCTCAAGGCGCTGGGGGAAGAGGGGGGTGGTGCTGCTACTGATCGAAGAGCCAGGTCTTGAGGAGTCTTCTGAAGGCCAGTAGGTCTTGGGTCTGTCGGAGGTTGGTGGGGAGGGTGTTCCAGGTCTTGGCGGCGAGGTGGGAGAAGGATCTGCCGCCGGCGGTCGTTTTCCGGATGCGGGGGACTGTGGCGAGGGCGAGGCTGGTTGAGCGGAGCTGGCGGGTGGGGGTGTAGAAGCTGAGTCGTCTGTTGAGGTAGGCTGGTCCGGAGTTGTGGAGTGCTTTGTGTGCGTGGGTGAGGAGCTTGAAGGTTATCCTCTTGTTGACAGGGAGCCAGTGCAGGTCTCTCAGGTGGGGTGTGATGTGGCTGCGTCGGGGGATGTCGAGGATAAGACGTGCAGAGGCGTTCTGGATGCGTTGCAGCCGTCTCAGGAGCTTAGCCGTCGTTCCTGCGTAGAGGGCGTTTCCGTAGTCCAGCCTGCTGGTGACGAGGGCCTGGGTGACTGTTTTTCTTGTTTCGGTGGGGATCCACTTGAAGATCCTGCGGAGCATTCGGAGGATGTTGAAGCAGGATGAGGAAACGGCGTTGACCTGCTTAGTCATGGAGAGGGTGGGGTCGAGGATGACCCCTAGGTTGCGTACGTGGTCGGTGGGTGGCGGGGCTGTTCCCAGTGATGTTGGCCACCAGGAGTCGTCCCAGGCAACAACGCCACTGAGTCCGACACGTTATTCTTTTGATTCGGATTCCACCACGTCGATTGTCCCGTCCAAGTTCAGTATTTTTGTATCCTGGTTTAGAGACAATTTTTTGATTCCCCCTTGGACTTACATTTGGTTGGTACTTTTCTTGATCTTTTTGTTCATGTCCATTGGCTTTATCACAGTGTTTTTTCTACTGATCAATGGTCACTATTTGCCTGAACGCTCTGCTGTGAACAGTGTTGCTGGAACTTTGGCTCCACATTCCTCATCTCACATCATGAAGCGTGACCACACATTGGTGAACATTTTAGCTTTTCCAGTTGCTGATGGCATCGTATGGGATGCAGTAAATTTTCAAATTCATGGACCAACAGAAGTTATTAATGTACCGAATGTCCTTCGAGTTTCCATGGGTGATGTAGTAAAAAGTAATATTCATTCTGATGATTGGGATGTGCATGCAGTTGAGGCATTGTTTGCTGATTTGAAATATTATGCTTCATTTAATGCTGAGGATTTATATATGAATTCTGCGAATTATGCCGATTTATACTGTTACCAGCATTGGGGCAACCATTTTGTCCATAAACCGAGTGCACTACGTAGCCCTGTGACCTACACTCAATGGGAACATTGCCCAAACCCTTTATCGGGTAGCTCCCGGACTCTTCGAAATAAATTTACTTATTTCACTGATTTTAATAGATCGAACCCTGGGTCCTATTATTTCAAATTACCTGCCCATTTCACACAGAAATTCATGTTGACCCACACTAAATTGCTTTATTCGGGTTCCTTTTTAAAGGCCTTGGCTGTGGGTGGTTATGAATACTGGATGGAAACTGTGGATTTGAAGTCAATCTGGGGCTCCAAGCCTTGGCAGGTGCAAGGCACCGAGGCCTTGCACCGTGCCTGCCTAATCCCAGCCCAAATGGTGTTTTTGAATGCTTCGATCTATCAGACTACGTGTTGGGGTCTGGCTACTACAAAACAAATGAATGCACCATCAATTCCATCCCTGTCTTCCACTCTAAACCACAGCTCGCACTTCAATATGTCCCTTTCGACTTTACAGGTTTTGTTTCAGAACAATTCGTTTAATATGTCTACGCTTGTTCAGTCACCCTGGTTGTCTTGGCCCATATCATCTAACGAGTGCCAGCTGCGTTTTCATGACACAGTTTCTGGCTATACTCAGGACAAGCCCGATCCTAGGTTTTCTAACTCCCGTACTGTCACCACCTATTCTGTTGGTAAATTATGTAAACAATGGTTGCAACATTCTTCCCTAGACTCTGTTAAACAACATTTGTCCCTCCTTTCCGGCAATATTGATCTGTCCGACTTTATATTGGGACCTCATGGTCCACGACCGAAGAGGTTCATTTATGAGGCTTATAATGAACTCTGGAAGCTATCGCAAATGGAGGCTGCTTCCCGTTTACGGGAAATAGACCAAGCAAATTTGGAAAAGGTGCTTGCTGTTGTTGACAATAGTATTAATACCCTGTCTTCCCGCATTTATACGTTGGAGAATATTGTGTCCTCTGTTGTTGATATTGTACAAGATGATGTTTCTGTGTTGTATCATGGTCAAAATCAATTAGGTTCAGTTATGCAGTTTGCGTGGACTTTGCAAACACTTAAGTTGGGTAAGGTTCCTTGGCACTTTTTGAACACCACTGCCTTATTTCTGCCTTTTAATTTAACTGACAAACAGCAGTTCATGTCCATGAAAGATGCAGTTTACACTCTGTTACATATCGAGAAAGTGGAGCCCTTACCATTCTCTGTAGCAGAAATAGATTCTGCTGTGTGGCTAGTTCATGGGGTTATCGCATTGCCTTTTTCCTTGTTTGAATTTAGTTCATGCATGAAACATTATCCTGTGGGCCGCTTCCAGCCTTTGGGTAGTGCCTTCCTGCATGAACTCTGGTCCCTCCCTTTTATGTATAAATGCCTTAGAGATGACAAGGAAGTTTTTCTCACGGGGAGTCATGCGATTCTACAGTGGGTCATTCCCTTGTTTGTAAACATATTAAATTGCACGGAGCTTGTAACGTTTCCGCTCCGAATCTGGCTTGTGTGTTGAAGGGCATTCCTGCTCCTACTATTTCTCCTACCTTTACTTTGCTTACTAATGGTAGCTATTTGCTTTTAAATAACGACTATTGCTGTGGTTTGCAGGCCGGCATCACTTATATTGTTACTGTATCGCACTGGGTTGTCTGCTGCAAGAATGTGCTTTTCCCTCCCCCTCACGACGTTGTAGATACTTCTATTTGACCTTCAATTCCTACTATGGAGGCGGATTTCAATAAACTGAGCAGAATAAAGGCGCTATTATTGAACGAGGAGGTTATGCTCACTTCCGCCCGGGAGACATTTGTTCTCCAGGTGGCCAGTACCCACAGTGAAATACAGGCCCTTTTGAACACTAACCTCCCACAACATTTCGGTGAATTAATTCACCGTATTTTTAACGCATCTAACACCGAAGGTCTAGTGCATTTTTTTAAGGTGGTGGGGTCCGGCCTAGTGTCCTCTTTCCAAACTATTTTTGGTGTGATACCGGCGTTTATTCATTCTATTTTTTCCAGTGTCTTTGGTGGCTTTCCATTAATCCTTGCTTTGGTGGCTGGTATACTGCTGTTGATCTGCTTCCTTCGCAATGGCTGCTCCCCAATGGGCCCTTCTCGACCCCGGACGCCTACTGCTACTCCGTGAGCGCATTTTATCTGGTTTCGGAGTTCTGCCGTTGGCGACACTGAGTGTGTCCTATACCCTTTCTTTTCGCTTTGCGTGTTTCACTTGCGTGCAACCTGTGATGTCTTGCATTTGCTGCCCTTTCACCTGGGCCATGGATTATTGCCTCTCCAATACGTCGTTGTCTGTTCCGGATTTCGTTCGGTTGATGGGTCCCTTAGAGGCCCATGAACGGGACTGTTCCGTTGCAGGCTGCATGACGCGTGCGGCTGCACTGGGGATTTTGGCACAATGGGATATCTGGGCGGCTGCTCAGAATCTCCTACAACAGAGCTATATCGAATATCACGCAAGCTGTCCCGCATTGCTTTTGGATGCTCCGTCCTCTGAGGAGCATTCCTGCAGCTTTGACCTGTTGGACTGGATGGCGTCTACGTTTTTGACGATTCCAATGATGTCCTCTTGGACGGTATAGCATATTTCTGCACTTCCACGTTTTTGGATTGATTTACCGTTCACTGTCCGTGGACTGCCTCGCTTACTGTCCCTGTGATACCTTGCCGCGTTCCACTCCTCCCACTGTGGCCGCCTCCGTTCTGCTCAGGTGTTTTGAACTCTGTCTTCGTCTTTAATCTTGGCCGATGGACTGTCCAGGTGAGGGTGTCTTGTGGTTTGTGGCCTCCTGGCCTGCCTGGATACGTTGGCGTAGGCCTGGCTGCCATGATGACTTTTGCGCACGTTACTTTTAGCCGTTGTTCTGTCGCCCTCTGCTCCTGCCAAGTTATTTTACAACTGTCTGCGTTTTCTGTTTCTCACTTTTTCTCCTGTTCCTTTTGGGCTCAGTCTGAACAACAGTTACAAGGTCGAAAAACACGTCCCTGGTTCTTGCTGATATGGCCAGTCCCTCGCCCCTAGACATAACACTATGTACAGCTGCCATGGGGAAATTGGTGGGCTTTTATTATTGCGTTTTTCCCTCTTGAGAGGGACTTGAAGAAAACCTTTCCAGAGAGAAGAGCTGTGATTGTCCGCTGATGTAGTGTTTGCATCTAGAGACTGAGGTATGGGGGTTCGCTTGTCAAAGCCCAGAGGTCTTCTATTGTTATAATAAACAAGCTATTAGCACGGGGAGGGTGGTAAGGCCATTCAGCCCTCTATCCACTGCTTTGTGAAATGCTTTCCCCGTTAGTATTCTATGGAGTTGTAACTATGCTGATTATATTATTCTTATGCATTATGCTGATAGTACTGTCACGTGTACTGTATCTTAGAGCATGTATGTTGAAATAAACATTTTAACCTATACTGTGTCTCTCCTTACGCCGGTTGTGGACAGGTATGAGTGAGTGACGAAAGGGTGTTCTTGCTACTGCGAGTCCTGAGAGAGAGAGAGATACCGTGTTCTGGGTTGTCTAATCATTGGTACATTGTTGCTAATGGGACGCTAAGGCTAGTTGGGTTGGGGTTTTAGGTGCTAAGGTTTATGTTTGGCTCACCACTATATTCCGAGGTCCTATTATCCTGTGCATAACTCTGTGTGTGTGCAGAATCCCTACGACATGGTGCGACCAACGAGTGGGCTGCTTATCTGCGAGACGCTTGAGTAGTGCTTGTGCTTGTCCACAACAACCCTCACAGACGCTTCCGGAAGCGTGTGTGACGGTAATACCTCCTATATTGACGTTTTTGTAGGTTCTTTCAAGCTTGACGTTATTAAAAGGTTTCTTAATCGAACCCTCTATTGTGCTGTCTACTGTTAGGTTGTCGAACAAACCCGATCGTAATGGCGGGTGTAAACATAGCGGCACATAGCCGCACAGCGCTCCGTGATCACTTAAGGGTGTATGGAGTGCCGGACACGGGAGTCGAACTAATCTTTGTGGTTCAAGCCGATCCGGCTTTCCACTTTGAAGTATTCTACTCTTGGGTCACCTTTCCGGAGGTGGATGCGAACGATAATCTGTTCCATGAATATGAACCCACCGTTGTTCCTGCTGCCTATAGACCTTATACTAATCTTGAAGTACCGGGGATCTTAACTGATTTTACATTTATGTATTTTATGATTGTAGATTTGATCTCTCCTGTTTTGTTATTTGTACTTTGATGGCTATAATCAGCCGAATAAAGTTAAATTTTGACTTTGACTTTGAGTGAGTGACGAAAGGGTGTTCTTGCTACTGCGAGTCCTGAGAGAGAGAGAGAGATACCGTGTTCTGGGTTGTCTAATCATTGGTACATTGTTGCTAATGGGACGCTAAGGCTAGTTGGGTTGGGGTTTTAGGTGCTAAGGTTTATGTTTGGCTCACCACTATATTCCGAGGTCCTATTATCCTGTGCATAGCTCTGTGTGTGTGCAGAATCCCTATGACAACACCTACTCACACATTTACATAGAATCACAACCGCAAGTCACATAGGTGATCATTGCTCTGAGCGCTTTGCAGAGAGGCCAAGGATTAGATACCCACATATTCTGGAAACTACCTATGTCCAATTTCCTGTGTTCAAAATGACTCAACGTTCTACAAATTCCCAGACCCCGCCTTCCATTAAAGCCCACAGCCACAATGGAAGTGGGACACGCAGTGGCATGGCGAAGTTCAGCAGAGAAGTTGTCTGGTGCCTCTACGAAGATGCTGACATCTCTTAGGCCATGAGCCATTTAAAAGACATTCAAATCCTAGAATGGAGCGAAAGAGACACATGCCTTGCACACAAAGTGCTCACAGTGCTTCGCTTACTCTAGTGCCAAAAGACTGGTGGGTGGGCTGGGGCCGCTACAATGGGGGGGAGTAAGAAGGGGTTAATCAGCCCATAGAGTCATGCACAGTGGCAAGGTTCTTTCCACGGCTGCCCTGAACAATGCAGCTATCAGTCTGTACTTGGCCTTTGGCCTAAAATCATTTATGACGATGTTACAAGTTGACTCAGCACTCACCACCTTGCTCTCGTGAGCACTTCTTTAACCTCGCATTTGATGCTCTGCACTGCGATGTTGGCCAAGTCTGGCGCCGGGCACTGCTCCTCTTCTCGCCCCTGCTGCTCATGATGGCATGGTTTCTGCTGCTCGTCCCGTGCCAAGTGCAGTGTGTCGAGCCTGGTGCAGTCAGTGTGCGGGTACCTGCCTCCGCTGCTCTATTATCCTCACTGACTCCCACATTCAGCTGCCAAAATGGTGACTGCGCCATTAAACTTACTTTGTGGCCAACCATATCTGGTTTTACGTTTACCGCAATTGGGAGGGGTTGACATCACTCACATTTTAATTGGCAATCACATTGTACGTGTGACGTAGGCCTCAGCTATTGGAGAATGGTGGCATTGAAGAGAAGAGAGGCTCTTGACGTTTACAGCAAGCATGCCTTCTCCCAAATGCAGCTCAGCCCACCGCAGCACCATAGTGAGTGGCACACAACGGTAAACTCTGCTCCGCCAGCGAATGGCGGAGTTTTCCCCCCGAACTTCGCTCTTCAAGCGAAGCGCGGAGGTGCCAAAACTCCGTAAACTCCGCTGGCGAAGCGGAGTTTGCCGCCCACACTTAGTTACTATCATGCATTATAATACTATTAAATAATTTTCTAACTTGAATGTCAAAATGTCTTGCACATGTAATTGGGTCTTATTGTTTTAATTTACATGTTGTTGCTCAAGGCAGACTTTAAAATTTTTCTTTTGTGTATTCATTTAATTTTTGGATTCTTAATAATGTATTTATTAAATGGTGCTATTTTGTTTCTGCTGCAGATAAAGTTAGAAATTTTTTTGATATTCTAAGTTATCTTATCACAGCAAAAAGATCTTTTTGCAAAGTTCTTAATATGATGGGGAACTGCGAATAGTTTTAAGTATTTTGTATCCTTCGTTGTACTGTAAGATGGTTTCTAAATTAAATTTAATGTCTTTAGCAGTAGTACATTTTGCGCTGGTAAAATATTTTCTTAGTGATATGTTAATTTTACCTTGAATTTGTTTTATATGTATTTTGTTAGCTTAAAAAAAAACTAGTGATTGATTCTGCTACTCTTCTGTCACAGCTCCTTAATTCCCATTGACAGATTGTACTGTAATGTACAGGTAAGCGTCTTTCTTTATTATTATGTCTTCGTATCTCCCAAAAAAAGTTGGAAAAGCTACAAATTCAGAATCTTTGTCTTCATATAGACCTCTGGGTGTGTTATATTCAGCAGGTGCTAAAGTTAAGATATGAACAGTATCAGTAGTAATAGTTTTATTAGTTAACATGGTATCTACATTTCCTGCTTCTATGTTATCTGTATTATCTGATGAATTATTTGTTTCTGATGTTTCACTTGTATAGTTTATTTCTTGTGGTATATATACATCCAATATGGTACTATTTATTGCTAAATCAGAAAAATAAGGGGAGAAAGAGGGATATGCTAGGTCCACCCTCCAAAAATGATCAAGAATTACAAAACACCGAAATCTCGGTTATGGAAACCTAGCCAGTTTTTTCAGAAAATTAAATTTACTAATATAAGATTCAGAAAAAATAGTTAGTAAAGGAAAAATGTCCTTTCTTGAGTCCCCTCATGTGAGAAGTTGGCCTGGCATATGCTGTCCACTAATTATAGTGGGCACCTTGCACCAGTCCAAATCGACTCTTATGGTAGGTAGGTTAAAGACAACCTTATTGAAAGCTATCCTAGTGGTAGCTATGGAGAGCAGCCTTCAGGCTAAGTCTTGAAGGAATGTAAAGCAGCTTGTTTTACCAGTCTATAATCTCTTGAGTGACCAAATGAAAGAGCACCACACCAGGTATATATTCAAAATATATGTATTTATTACTAAACACACCCCTCTAGTCTCTTTATGAGGCTAGAGTTCGAAGTACATAGGTTATAAGATCTTAAATCACAGTAATAGCACAAATACACGTTTGGGCCCTAGGGGCGTACCAAACCATATACCAATAAAGTGGTATGCGAACCACGACTGAACTAGACACTAGGCCTAGAGCCTCTAGAAGTGCTTGGACCACAAGGAACCACCCAAGGTAGTGACACAGGGGACCCACGGGAGACGCGTGCAGTGTAAACACACAACCGCGATACGCCGTTAACTTCTATGGAGAAAGTCGGGATCGGGAAAATAGAGGAAAGGGACACTTTAAAGAGGACTAGGACAAAACCCTTTGAGATCTAGGACTTTGAAGAGTCTCTACCCACGGGAGCACCGGAGTACTCGTGTTACCTCACCCAGGGAAGCCGGGTGCATAGGTGCCTTTCGGGGTCGGGTTTCGTCGTCGTTTCGAATGGCGATCTGCTGCAAAGTGCTGCTGGCGGCCAAGAGAAAAGTGTCCGGGTGGATCCAAGAGTGGATCGGAGTTCTGGTGAACCTGAAAGCAGAGGGGACAGAGTCTGGGTCACTAGCCAGTGACCAGGAAGGCGATGGACAGATGCCCACCGATGTCGAGTGCTTCAGGTGCGTTGACGGTCGTCTCGTTTCTGCAGCCACGAGGTCCAGGAGGCGTTGTCGGTGACCAAGAGCAGGATTCGGGCTAACACACAATGTCTGTCGAGTGCTGCGGTGTCGGCGACCGGATTGGACCCAACAAGCCTTGGCAACGGCAAATCTCGATGTAGCTGAAGATCGTCGATGGTGCAGACCAGCAAGGTCTGGGGAACTCACCCAGCGACGGATAAGTCAGGGCAGGCCTGGAGCAACCAGGGAGCCCTTTGGTTTCTTTAGAAAGTCTTCTGGGGACCCACGAGCCGGCTGGCAAGGGATCGCGAAGACACCTCGGGCGGAATCACTCAACAGGGGCCCACGGTCACTCAGGACGGTGTAGGCCTCTGATCTTCGGAGGAGTTCCTGCTGGAGGTTGGGACCATACGTGGTCCAAAGCACAGGTTCGTAGAACGTTGTGAAGGGGTTGCACTCGACAATAGTGCACGGTACACAGGGGTCGCGGTTCCTCGGCACTCGTGGGGTCCACTTGCCTCAGCTTCGCTGGGGACTCACGATGGCCTTGGAGAAGTCAGGAAATCTACTTCTTGGGCTGCAGGGACTTCGGACTCCGGCGGGAGCGGCGTAGTTTGCGACCGTCGTTATCGTTTTTGGTGCCTGCCAAGCAGGGGAGTCACTCCTTGACCCCAAGGGAGATTCTTCAGTCCTCTAATCGTGATGTAGAGCGTCGAAGGTCCAGGATTCAGTTTCAAAGTTTAGTCCAGGGATATCTAATCTTGCTGTGGCAAGGGTTCCCCATTTTAACCAGTAAAACAGGGAGGGACTAACTCTATGACCCCACCTATGGGAGGGTCAAGGGAGGGGTGGCTACACCCACTTCCCTTTGTCCAGTTTCGCGCCAGAGCAGGGGCAGGTAGCCCCTGAGCTGGTTTGAACTGGCATATGCACAGAGGAGCCTTTTGCTCCCCCAGTGCAGGACTTCAAAGCACTCTAAGAGTGCACCCACCCAGCCCCAATACACATTATCCTGTCTGGGGAGGTGGTCACACCTCCCTGCAACAGGAAACCTATTGTCCAGGCCTCCCCTGCCGGAGTTTCGTCCAGCAGCAGGAGGCCAGACTTGTGTCTGTGGCAGCAGCATCCATTTTGTGATGCCAGGGCTTCAGAAAGAAGTTACCGGGTAAGCCAGAGTTAACATGTCTTTCCCTCTAGAAGGGTGGAATGCTACCCCCGCCGCCAGGATTGGCGGGGGGTAGTATTCCAAGATGTTTGACACCAAACACGACATGTTTAGGTGCAGCCACTCCAAAGTTAGCATTTTACCGCGAGGATATAATGCGCTTAAGAGTATATGGTCAGGCTGCACTACAAACAGCATCAGAGATGGTCTCCGAACGCTGCAGAGGGGCCCTGCTCATGCAGGGGCACCCTCTCACATAGGAACCACGCACTCTGCCTTTAGGATTGATAAGGCCTGCCTTAGGAGTGACTTATAGGTTTATATGTGTGTATGTATTTAGTGATATAGGTAACCTATATCACAGTAAGGGGTGCATGCACCACCTTACCCAGGCTGCAGTAGCAGACCTGTGGTGTCAGTTTGGATGGCCTTCCAGGGGTGGCATAATACATGCTGCAGCCCCTGGCAGGCCTCTGAGGTACCTATGCCCTGGGTACATAGTATACCATATACTAGGGACTTATAAGGGCACTCCAGATTCCAATCAGAGATGTGCCTAAGGCACATGGAAACCTTTTACAGAGAAAGCAGATAGACCGGGGCCCTGAATAGTAGGATCCCAGTCCAACTAAGTCATAAACCAGCAAAACACCATAAAAAAGTGGGGGCAACCATATAGTCAGATTCCACCTTCCTACATAACCCCCCAAACGAAAGGAGATAAGGCTAACCTTGGCCAGTTGAGCCTATATTGACTAAGTGGCCATATAAGGAAGTACCTGCACTAGCATGGTTGCCCCCTATGTTATGGTCCACTAAGCAATCCCTCACCCTAAGGGTATGAGAGGGTCTCCACCATGGGGAATCACTACCTCTGGTGTGCTTAGGTAAAGTACAAGGCTGGTGAGGTGTCTGAGTAGGGAAGTGAGGCCCTAGGAATGTTGGCCTCAGCTTCCTCAGATCACTGGTCACCATGTATGCCTGTCTTTCCATGACTGAGTTGCACTTTGCTCTAAGGGTCAACCTTTGGCTGCCTACAGCTGGGGGTTGGGTCCCTTTGGATGGAACACTGGAGGGACATGGCAGGTTTGGAACCTTCTGGTCCCAGGTTTGCCCTTGCCTACCAGAGTCCTTCTGGGGGAGGTCCCTACATAAAGGTATGGGGGATCCCTCAGTGTGTAGAGGAATTTTCACCTGGCTAGGGCTACTAGACTGGGTGCCCCTAATCTGCTGATGGGGGTTTCCTCTGGACAGGGGGCCCTGGGGGTCCACTGACCTCCCTGACCTCTGCAGCCCTGGGCTGACTGAGGCAGGGTAGAGAGGGGCAGGTTACCTGCTCCAGACTGGGTACCACCTTGGAAGGGTCCTCTGCCATCAGGGGTGTGGCCAGGCCAGGCCTGACTACTTCTGTGGCAGTTCCTTCACTAGGGGTAGGGTCAGTTCCCTGAGGAGGCTGACCCTTACCTATTGTCTGGGGGAAGAAGACTTTTCTTCAACCCTTGTGCTCTCTTTGGGGGAGAGTGGGCCATTCTTTCAGGCTCCATCTCTCCAAATTCTTGGGCTGGGGCTGTGGCCATCACAGCCCCACTAACCTTTACAGGGACGCCCAACATCCTAAGATGGGTTTGGTGTTCAACTTCAGCCCAGGCTGAAATTTCCAAATCATTGCCCATCAGGCAATCTACAGGTAAGGTGGGGGACACTGCCACTCTCTTTGGGCCTGTGACCCCCTCCCAGCTGAGATTGACTATGGCCATGGGGTGATCTGTTCTGACACCATCAATGTTGGTAACCTGGTACTTAAACTCAGGTAAAAACTGGTGAGGGGGACTAGTTTCCCTGCCACCATGGTGACACTAGCCCCTGTGTCCCTAAATGCCACAGCTTTCTGACCATTAATCATTGGCTCCAATCTGTACCTGCCCAATGCTATGGGACCCATGGTAAAAGTGGCAAATCCTATACCACCATCAGAGTCAGAGGAGTCTGTTGAGGGGTCCCTGTCTAAACTAGGGCCCACCTCTGTTCCTCTTGCAAAAGCACCCAACTTTTGGGTGCACTACTCCCAACTGGAGGATTACTACTGGTAGTACCAGGAGGGGTGGTAGTAGTTGTGGGAGGAACATTTTCTTTATTGCCAATCCTGGGGCAACTGGGATCAGTTTTCCAGTGCCCAGGCTTTTTACAGACATGGCAATAGGGTTTCTTTTCAGGAGAGGAAGGAGTTTGGGACCCACCCCCAGAAGAGGAATTTTGGGGCCCTGTAGGGGACTTATCCTTAGATTTATCCCCACCTTTCTCTTGGGACTTAGTAGAATCTTTCTTCTGGTCACCACCCTGATTTCTAGTTTTTACTCTGGTTCTGACCCATTTGTCTGCCTTCTTTCCCAATTCTTGGGGAGAGGTCAGATCAGAGTCCACCAGATACTGGTGCAAAAGCTGGTTTTGACAATTATTAAGGATCTGCTCCCTCATAATCAAATTGTACAATCCTAAAAAGTCATGCACTTTGTTGCCATGTATCCAACCTTCCAGAGCCTTTGTAGCACAATCTACAAAATCAACCCAGTCTTGAGTCTGAGCTTTTGGGTGTCTCTGAACTTCAACCTATACTGTTCAGTGGTTAGGCCAAACCCATCTATCAGAGCACTCTTCAAGACGGTGTAATTGTCAGCATCCTCTTCTCTTACAGTGAGGAGCTTGTCTCTACCTTTGTCTGCAAAGGAGAGCCACAAGATTGCTGCCCACTGCCTCTGGGGGACCTTCTGAACTTTACAGGCCCTCTCCAGTGCAGTTATCCATTTGTGGATGTCATCCCCACTCTGGTAGGGAGGGACAATCTTGTTTAGGTTTCTATGGTCATAAGACCTTTCCCTATCTCTAGGGATATTGCTGCCACCATGGGACTCTAGTCCCAACTTTCTTCTCTCTCTAAGGAGATCTAGGGATTCTCTATCTAAAGCCAATTGCTTCTTCCTGATCTCTAGTTGAGTTTCCTCATACTGGACCAGTCTCTTTCTTCTCTCATGAGAGGATTCCCTCCTGTGAGAAGAAACAGAGCTCCCTATTGAGGTGCCAGAGTGGTTAGACTCCTGAGAAGGAGACCTAGACTTTCTGTGCACACTCATAATCCTTCCTGGGGGACAAAGGTGTGGTTCTCCAGATCCTCATCTTCATCTTCCCCAGAAGGGATTGGGTTCTCCAGGTCAGGGTCATTGTCACCCTCCTGGTCAGTTTCAGAGGGGGCTGGGGGTAGTGGTACCCCTGGCCCCTTCCTCATCTGCTGGCCCACCCTCTGCTCCTACCCCTTCAGTCTCTGAGGACTTACTAAGATCATAAGCCACCAACAACTCCTGGAGGTGTTGGGTGGTGGGACTTTGGCCTGTCCTTAATTTCCTCACGTTACACAAAGCTCTCAATTCCAAGAATGGGAGTGTGTCATACTTGGAGGGTGGAAGCTCAATGGCTTCCTGCAAGGCATCTTTGGATCCTGCTTTTAAGGACATTACTAGTGTGGTGTGGTGTATGCACTACCTACTCTAGTGTGGCCTACTAAACTCTCTTGAGTTGTAGAAAGGGTTGTGCTATCCCTTAACACACAACTCTAAGTTCAGTAGAACTTACTGATATTCTAAGCTTAAATTATATGTACCTTAGGTACCTTTAGTGGTTTTCAGTTGATCAATTCAATTGAGATTATCTGGTAAAACAATAGCAAGCTGGAATCCCACACGCTGCACACCAATGTGAGAAGTTGGCCTGGCATATGCTGTCCACTAATTATAGTGGGCACCTTGCACCAGTCCAAATCGACTCTTATGGTAGGTAGGTTAAAGACAACCTTATTGAAAGCTATCCTAGTGGTAGCTATGGAGAGCAGCCTTCAGGCTAAGTCTTGAAGGAATGTAAAGCAGCTTGTTTTACCAGTCTATAATCTCTTGAGTGACCAAATGAAAGAGCACCACACCAGGTATATATTCAAAATATATGTATTTATTACTAAACACACCCCTCTAGTCTCTTTATGAGGCTAGAGTTCGAAGTACATAGGTTATAAGATCTTAAATCACAGTAATAGCACAAATACACGTTTGGGCCCTAGGGGCGTACCAAACCATATACCAATAAAGTGGTATGCGAACCACGACTGAACTAGACACTAGGCCTAGAGCCTCTAGAAGTGCTTGGACCACAAGGAACCACCCAAGGTAGTGACACAGGGGACCCACGGGAGACGCGTGCAGTGTAAATACACAACCGCGATACGCCGTTAACTTCTATGGAGAAAGTCGGGATCGGGAAAATAGAGGAAAGGGACACTTTAAAGAGGACTAGGACAAAACCCTTTGAGATCTAGGACTTTGAAGAGTCTCTACCCACGGGAGCACCGGAGTACTCGTGTTACCTCACCCAGGGAAGCCGGGTGCATAGGTGCCTTTCGGGGTCGGGTTTCGTCGTCGTTTCGAATGGCGATCTGCTGCAAAGTGCTGCTGGCGGCCAAGAGAAAAGTGTCCGGGTGGATCCAAGAGTGGATCGGAGTTCTGATGAACCTGAAAGCAGAGGGGACAGAGTCTGGGTCACTAGCCAGTGACCAGGAAGGCGATGGACAGATGCCCACCGATGTCGAGTGCTTCAGGTGCGTTGACGGTCGTCTCGTTTCTGCAGCCACGAGGTCCAGGAGGCGTTGTCGGTGACCAGGAGCAGGATTCGGGCTGGTACACGATGTCTGTCGAGTGCTGCGGTGTCGGCGACCGGATTGGACCCAACAAGCCTTGGCAACGGCAAGTCTTGATGTAGCTGAAGATCGTCGATGGTGCAGACCAGCAAGGTCTGGGGAACTCACCCAGCGAAGGTAAGTCAGGGCAGGCCTGGAGCAACCAGGGGAGCCCTTTGGTTTCTTTAGAAAGTCTTCTGGGGACCCACGAGCTGGCTGGCAAGGGATCGCGAAGACACCTCGGGCGGAATCACTCAACAGGGGCCCACGGTCACTCAGGACGGTGTAGGCCTCTGATCTTCGGAGGAGTTCCTGCTGGAGGTTGGGACCACACGTGGTCCAAAGCACAGGTTCGTAGAACGTTGTGAAGGGGTTGCACTCGACAATAGTGCACGGTACCCAGGGGTCGCGGTTCCTCGTCACTCGTGGGGTCCACTTGCCTCAGCTTCGCTGGGGACTCACGATGGCCTTGGAGAAGTCAGGAAATCTACTTCTTGGGCTGCAGGGACTTCGGACTCCGGCGGGAGCGGCGTAGTTTGCGACCGTCGTTATCGTTTTTGGTGCCTGCCAAGCAGGGGAGTCACTCCTTGACCCCAAGGGAGATTCTTCAGTCCTCTAATCGTGATGTAGAGCGTCGAAGGTCCAGGATTCAGTTTCAAAGTTTAGTCCAGGGATATCTAATCTTGCTGTGGCAAGGGTTCCCCATTTTAACCAGTAAAACAGGGAGGGACTAACTCTATGACCCCACCTATGGGAGGGTCAAGGGAGGGGGTGGCTACACCCACTTCCCTTTGTCCAGTTTCGCGCCAGAGCAGGGGCAGGTAGCCCCTGAGCTGGTTTGAACTGGCATATGCACAGAGGAGCCTTTTGCTCCCCCAGTGCAGGACTTCAAAGCACTCTAAGAGTGCACCCACCCAGCCCCAATACACATTATCCTGTCTGGGGAGGTGGTCACACCTCCCTGCAACAGGAAACCTATTGTCCAGGCCTCCCCTGCCGGAGTTTCGTCCAGCAGCAGGAGGCCAGACTTGTGTCTGTGGCAGCAGCATCCATTTTGTGATGCCAGGGCTTCAGAAAGAAGTTACCGGGTAAGCCAGAGTTAACATGTCTTTCCCTCTAGAAGGGTGGAATGCTACCCCCGCCGCCAGGATTGGCGGGGGGTAGTATTCCAAGATGTTTGACACCAAACACGACATGTTTAGGTGCAGCCACTCCAAAGTTAGCATTTTACCGCGAGGATATAATGCGCTTAAGAGTATATGGTCAGGCTGCACTACAAACAGCATCAGAGATGGTCTCCGAACGCTGCAGAGGGGCCCTGCTCATGCAGGGGCACCCTCTCACATAGGAACCACGCACTCTGCCTTTAGGATTGATAAGGCCTGCCTTAGGAGTGACTTATAGGTTTATATGTGTGTATGTATTTAGTGATATAGGTAACCTATATCACAGTAAGGGGTGCATGCACCACCTTACCCAGGCTGCAGTAGCAGACCTGTGGTGTCAGTTTGGATGGCCTTCCAGGGGTGGCATAATACATGCTGCAGCCCCTGGCAGGCCTCTGAGGTACCTATGCCCTGGGTACATAGTATACCATATACTAGGGACTTATAAGGGCACTCCAGATTCCAATCAGAGATGTGCCTAAGGCACATGGAAACCTTTTTACAGAGAAAGCAGATAGACCGGGGCCCTGAATAGTAGGATCCCAGTCCAACTAAGTCATAAACCAGCAAAACACCATAAAAAAAGTGGGGGCAACCATATAGTCAGATTCCACCTTCCTACACCTCACTCACCATGGTTTCCCATGGTGACATGCGTCATCATAGGGGCCATCCCAACCCGCTACGGGCTGAGGCGTGCTACGACTTGCGACACTACGTAGGAGCACTACTTGTGAGTGACTATGTGTGGTGCAGTGATGGGGGTGGAGTGGGTGAGACTAAAAATATCTAGCTAGTGGGCAAAAAGAATTTATTCAGGCTCCTAGCCGATATATTAAAAACGGGGTTGGTCGCTAGGGTGTCTGTTTTTAATTAGTCAGGGGTCCCTAGTGAACGTCAACTAGTTTCGAGCTACCCCAGTGCTCTTCTTCAGGACAAACAGGGTCCAGCCCTGTTTAGTACCACTCCAGGCAGTATCCTAAGCACCTCATATCAGCAGCCAAGAAAAGAGCGAGCAATAACAACAGAGATTCCCTCCTTGAACCCAGACTAAATAAAAACACACAAGAAAAGAGACCAATATGTATAACAACTTATAACATAGCATCTAACAAGGTGTCTAAAATAATCAAAAAACACTGGCGGACACTGAACAGTGCCAACCTAGACATACCCAAACCAATGTTCAGTCACAGAAAAGGAAAAACCTTAAGAACTACTTTGTCCACACTCGTCCCAAGATTAATACCAAATCTGATGGACAAAGAATCCTACAAACTCTGCCTACAGGACATTACCCGTGTAATAACTGCAGCGTATCTCACCTCACGTCAGCAACTAAAAGAGTGACATTTAACAATCAAATGACATGGGAACTCCGCAGTTTCACTAATTGTAACACCACAGGTGTGGTATATCTGATTACCTGCACCTGTAATCTCCACTACGTAGGCATGACTACACGAAAAGTCAGTACTAGGATTGTGGAGCACCGTAGTAACATCAGGTGCAAGCGGGCGACAACAAAAATGTCAACCCATTTTATCGAAAAACAACATACACCTAACGACATGAGGTGGGTGGTCCTGGAACATATCAAATGTAATGACAATCTCGAACAGCGACTTCTAGAGAGAGAACAACGCTGGGTTTTTAAATTATGTACAGACACTCAAGGCTTGAATGATAATATTCCGTGGGGTCAGTTCTCTAAATAACAACAGTCTCCTCTGACATTACATCTAAGGGGTATGTTTTTTGAAAGAATACCAGTCACCCTGCAATTAGAAAAGTCATCTGATCAAATTCCCTCTTAACCAGAGGTCAAGCTATCAATCTCCTCTGGCATTACATCTATTGGGAAACTCCTGAGCAAATACCAATCACCCTATATATGACACGCTAAGAGTCAGTCGATCAGTTGCAATTACTCTCTGTTCATAATCAAACACTTTTTCAGGGAGTGAAAATACAGCATTCATCTGTATGTTTGTTTTATATGAGTACGTCTTAATCACCTTAGTGATTCAACAATAGGCACTCGTATTAGACCTCTTTTGTATATCATTGTGAGGCTTATTGTATGTATTTGTTTGTCTTCCTTGTTTAGCCTCTAATCACCTCTTATCATTAGGCACTAACGAGTAGTTTACCTTCCCATAATGATAGGAACTCGTATTAGACCTCTTTTGTATATCATTGTGAGGCACATTGTATGTATTTGTTCATCACCTTTGTATTGCCTCTAATCACCTTATACCCTTCCCAATAGGCACTAACGAGTATTTTACCTTCCCAAAATGGCAGCCACATTGAGCCATAGAAGGCGGCCATTTTGTTCTTTAGTTTCCGCTCTAGTCTCCTAAACATGAATCGGCGGGAAAACACCCTTTAAAAACAAGCAGTAGGGACTCACTTGTTAATATGCAGTCGGGAGGGAAGCAGGCAACAGCCGGAGCAGTTTTCATTCTCAAGTAAGTTATTCTCTCCACAGCACCGGACTGGGCAGACAGCAGGGCCTCTCACAGTGCAACTCACCCCCTCTTTTTTGCTACAAAGCTTTCATTATCGCTTTGTTTTTCCTTTCTCCTACAGTGGCGATGATCTCTCCAGCCCCTCTCAGACCATGAAGCACATTGTTGCTCCATAATTAGTATGTGTTTTATTATGTCACTGTATTTTCTTTGTCATATTGTTTTGTCTGTGTATATTAGTATGTTTTTCTAGGTTTATGCTCTTTCATTTCATTCTATTTCCTGGCAAATAAGCATTCACCTAATTGCCTGGCATGTCTCAGATTACTGACAATCTACTCACCAAGGGTAATGTCATGTGGTTTTCCTTTTTGGTTTTTAGTTTTTTGTGTTTAAACTAAGCTGACCCTATAGTATAATATGACTATTGAGATGCCGATAGCTCTCATAACCACACAAGGATCTTATGGGAGAGCTCTTAACAACACACACCAGCAGTGAGTGTCTGATTATATGTAGTTAATGTGCAGCATGGCGTTTTCACTTACCTACATAGCATGAAGTAGGTCTCGTATGCCGTTTTCTGTTTTAGATTCAAATGATCAGTATCAACATGGTTTCAATAACTACCTATACAGTACATAGACTGTACTTGATAATGTTTTTTATCCTTTCTCTATTACAGATACTACATGATCAAAGTACTGTATGTATTAAATCTTGCCTGCTAGTATTTTGCAGCATTTTTTCCTATCCTTAGGTCACTTTGGAGTGGTACTAAACAGGGCTGGACCCTGTTTGTCCTGAAGAAGAGCACTGGGGTAGCTCGAAACTAGTTGACGTTCACTAGGGACCCCTGACTAATTAAAAACAGACACCCTAGCGACCAACCCCGTTTTTAATATATCGGCTAGGAGCCTGAATAAATTCTTTTTGCCCACTAGCTAGATATTTTTAGTCTCACCCACTCCACCCCCATCACTGCACAACACATAGTCACTCACAAGTAGTGCTCCTACGTAGTGTCGCAAGTCGTAGCACGCCTCAGCCCGTAGCGGGTTGGGATGGCCCCTATGATGACGCATGTCACCATGGGAAACCATGGTGAGTGAGGGGACTCAAGAAAGGACATTTTTCCTTTACTAACTATTTTTTCTGAATCTTATATTAGTAAATTTAATTTTCTGAAAAAACTGGCTAGGTTTCCATAACCGAGATTTCGGTGTTTTGTAATTCACTATTTATTGCTAACCATAATGCTGCTCCTTTGACTTTATTTGGTCTAACATTTTCAAAATGAGTATATGTTTTATGTGCTAATTTTCATTTTAATTTAATAGGAATTGTCATATTATCAGTAATTTGTCTTGGCATTATTGTAACTGTTGTCATAACATATGCAAAAGAACATGTATGACATTGTTCTGCATTCAGTCCATCAATTGTTGTTTTTGCATTTGTCACCCCGAGTGGGACGGGTATGCCCAGACGTGGGTCCCGTGCTCTCCATGCCACTGGAGTCAAGCTATCCTGGCTGATGAGGGCTGAAAGCCCGAAACCGGTCCTAGGATGCTTGTTTCCAGTCCAGGGAGGACCTGGCCTGGCAGTTCGGGCTGGACTGTTCCCATTGGGCGCAGGGTCAAGACTGATTTGCATATGGCTGGGTCCAAACTGGAATGGCATGGTGAGCAAAAAAACTATGGATTTAGGCCCAGATCTCTGTACTGGGGTGAATGTATGACATTGTTCTGCATTCAGTCCATCAATTGTTGTTTTTGCATTTGTCACCCCGAGTGGGACGGGTATGCCCAGACGTGGGTCCCGTGCTCTCCATGCCACTGGAGTCAAGCTATCCTGGCTGATGAGGGCTGAAAGCCCGAAACCGGTCCTAGGATGCTTGTTTCCAGTCCAGGGAGGACCTGGCCTGGCAGTTCGGGCTGGACTGTTCCCATTGGGCGCAGGGTCAAGACTGATTTGCATATGGCTGGGTCCAAACTGGAATGGCATGGTGAGCAAAAAACTATGGATTTAGGCCCAGATCTCTGTACTGGGGTGAATGTATGACATTGTTCTGCATTCAGTCCATCAATTGTTGTTTTTGCATTTGTCACCCCGAGTGGGACGGGTATGCCCAGACGTGGGTCCCGTGCTCTCCATGCCACTGGAGTCAAGCTATCCTGGCTGATGAGGGCTGAAAGCCCGAAACCGGTCCTAGGATGCTTGTTTCCAGTCCAGGGAGGACCTGGCCTGGCAGTTCGGGCTGGACTGTTCCCATTGGGCGCAGGGTCAAGACTGATTTGCATATGGCTGGGTCCAAACTGGAATGGCATGGTGAGCAAAAAAACTATGGATTTAGGCCCAGATCTCTGTACTGGGGTGAATGTATGACATTGTTCTGCATTCAGTCCATCAATTGTTGTTTTTGCATTTGTCACCCCGAGTGGGACGGGTATGCCCAGACGTGGGTCCCGTGCTCTCCATGCCACTGGAGTCAAGCTATCCTGGCTGATGAGGGCTGAAAGCCCGAAACCGGTCCTAGGATGCTTGTTTCCAGTCCAGGGAGGACCTGGCCTGGCAGTTCGGGCTGGACTGTTCCCATTGGGCGCAGGGTCAAGACTGATTTGCATATGGCTGGGTCCAAACTGGAATGGCATGGTGAGCAAAAAACTATGGATTTAGGCCCAGATCTCTGTACTGGGGTGAATGTATGACATTGTTCTGCATTCAGTCCATCAATTGTTGTTTTTGCATTTGTCACCCCGAGTGGGACGGGTATGCCCAGACGTGGGTCCCGTGCTCTCCATGCCACTGGAGTCAAGCTATCCTGGCTGATGAGGGCTGAAAGCCCGAAACCGGTCCTAGGATGCTTGTTTCCAGTCCAGGGAGGACCTGGCCTGGCAGTTCGGGCTGGACTGTTCCCATTGGGCGCAGGGTCAAGACTGATTTGCATATGGCTGGGTCCAAACTGGAATGGCATGGTGAGCAAAAAACTATGGATTTAGGCCCAGATCTCTGTACTGGGGTGAATGTATGACATTGTTCTGCATTCAGTCCATCAATTGTTGTTTTTGCATTTGTCACCCCGAGTGGGACGGGTATGCCCAGACGTGGGTCCCGTGCTCTCCATGCCACTGGAGTCAAGCTATCCTGGCTGATGAGGGCTGAAAGCCCGAAACCGGTCCTAGGATGCTTGTTTCCAGTCCAGGGAGGACCTGGCCTGGCAGTTCGGGCTGGACTGTTCCCATTGGGCGCAGGGTCAAGACTGATTTGCATATGGCTGGGTCCAAACTGGAATGGCATGGTGAGCAAAAAACTATGGATTTAGGCCCAGATCTCTGTACTGGGGTGAATGTATGACATTGTTCTGCATTCAGTCCATCAATTGTTGTTTTTGCATTTGTCACCCCGAGTGGGACGGGTATGCCCAGACGTGGGTCCCGTGCTCTCCATGCCACTGGAGTCAAGCTATCCTGGCTGATGAGGGCTGAAAGCCCGAAACCGGTCCTAGGATGCTTGTTTCCAGTCCAGGGAGGACCTGGCCTGGCAGTTCGGGCTGGACTGTTCCCATTGGGCGCAGGGTCAAGACTGATTTGCATATGGCTGGGTCCAAACTGGAATGGCATGGTGAGCAAAAAACTATGGATTTAGGCCCAGATCTCTGTACTGGGGTGAATGTATGACATTGTTCTGCATTCAGTCCATCAATTGTTGTTTTTGCATTTGTCACCCCGAGTGGGACGGGTATGCCCAGACGTGGGTCCCGTGCTCTCCATGCCACTGGAGTCAAGCTATCCTGGCTGATGAGGGCTGAAAGCCCGAAACCGGTCCTAGGATGCTTGTTTCCAGTCCAGGGAGGACCTGGCCTGGCAGTTCGGGCTGGACTGTTCCCATTGGGCGCAGGGTCAAGACTGATTTGCATATGGCTGGGTCCAAACTGGAATGGCATGGTGAGCAAAAACTATGGATTTAGGCCCAGATCTCTGTACTGGGGTGAATGTATGACATTGTTCTGCATTCAGTCCATCAATTGTTGTTTTTGCATTTGTCACCCCGAGTGGGACGGGTATGCCCAGACGTGGGTCCCGTGCTCTCCATGCCACTGGAGTCAAGCTATCCTGGCTGATGAGGGCTGAAAGCCCGAAACCGGTCCTAGGATGCTTGTTTCCAGTCCAGGGAGGACCTGGCCTGGCAGTTCGGGCTGGACTGTTCCCATTGGGCGCAGGGTCAAGACTGATTTGCATATGGCTGGGTCCAAACTGGAATGGCATGGTGAGCAAAAAACTATGGATTTAGGCCCAGATCTCTGTACTGGGGTGAATGTATGACATTGTTCTGCATTCAGTCCATCAATTGTTGTTTTTGCATTTGTCACCCCGAGTGGGACGGGTATGCCCAGACGTGGGTCCCGTGCTCTCCATGCCACTGGAGTCAAGCTATCCTGGCTGATGAGGGCTGAAAGCCCGAAACCGGTCCTAGGATGCTTGTTTCCAGTCCAGGGAGGACCTGGCCTGGCAGTTCGGGCTGGACTGTTCCCATTGGGCGCAGGGTCAAGACTGATTTGCATATGGCTGGGTCCAAACTGGAATGGCATGGTGAGCAAAAAACTATGGATTTAGGCCCAGATCTCTGTACTGGGGTGAATGTATGACATTGTTCTGCATTCAGTCCATCAATTGTTGTTTTTGCATTTGTCACCCCGAGTGGGACGGGTATGCCCAGACGTGGGTCCCGTGCTCTCCATGCCACTGGAGTCAAGCTATCCTGGCTGATGAGGGCTGAAAGCCCGAAACCGGTCCTAGGATGCTTGTTTCCAGTCCAGGGAGGACCTGGCCTGGCAGTTCGGGCTGGACTGTTCCCATTGGGCGCAGGGTCAAGACTGATTTGCATATGGCTGGGTCCAAACTGGAATGGCATGGTGAGCAAAAAAACTATGGATTTAGGCCCAGATCTCTGTACTGGGGTGAATGTATGACATTGTTCTGCATTCAGTCCATCAATTGTTGTTTTTGCATTTGTCACCCCGAGTGGGACGGGTATGCCCAGACGTGGGTCCCGTGCTCTCCATGCCACTGGAGTCAAGCTATCCTGGCTGATGAGGGCTGAAAGCCCGAAACCGGTCCTAGGATGCTTGTTTCCAGTCCAGGGAGGACCTGGCCTGGCAGTTCGGGCTGGACTGTTCCCATTGGGCGCAGGGTCAAGACTGATTTGCATATGGCTGGGTCCAAACTGGAATGGCATGGTGAGCAAAAAACTATGGATTTAGGCCCAGATCTCTGTACTGGGGTGAATGTATGACATTGTTCTGCATTCAGTCCATCAATTGTTGTTTTTGCATTTGTCACCCCGAGTGGGACGGGTATGCCCAGACGTGGGTCCCGTGCTCTCCATGCCACTGGAGTCAAGCTATCCTGGCTGATGAGGGCTGAAAGCCCGAAACCGGTCCTAGGATGCTTGTTTCCAGTCCAGGGAGGACCTGGCCTGGCAGTTCGGGCTGGACTGTTCCCATTGGGCGCAGGGTCAAGACTGATTTGCATATGGCTGGGTCCAAACTGGAATGGCATGGTGAGCAAAAAAACTATGGATTTAGGCCCAGATCTCTGTACTGGGGTGAATGTATGACATTGTTCTGCATTCAGTCCATCAATTGTTGTTTTTGCATTTGTCACCCCGAGTGGGACGGGTATGCCCAGACGTGGGTCCCGTGCTCTCCATGCCACTGGAGTCAAGCTATCCTGGCTGATGAGGGCTGAAAGCCCGAAACCGGTCCTAGGATGCTTGTTTCCAGTCCAGGGAGGACCTGGCCTGGCAGTTCGGGCTGGACTGTTCCCATTGGGCGCAGGGTCAAGACTGATTTGCATATGGCTGGGTCCAAACTGGAATGGCATGGTGAGCAAAAAACTATGGATTTAGGCCCAGATCTCTGTACTGGGGTGAATGTATGACATTGTTCTGCATTCAGTCCATCAATTGTTGTTTTTGCATTTGTCACCCCGAGTGGGACGGGTATGCCCAGACGTGGGTCCCGTGCTCTCCATGCCACTGGAGTCAAGCTATCCTGGCTGATGAGGGCTGAAAGCCCGAAACCGGTCCTAGGATGCTTGTTTCCAGTCCAGGGAGGACCTGGCCTGGCAGTTCGGGCTGGACTGTTCCCATTGGGCGCAGGGTCAAGACTGATTTGCATATGGCTGGGTCCAAACTGGAATGGCATGGTGAGCAAAAAAACTATGGATTTAGGCCCAGATCTCTGTACTGGGGTGAATGTATGACATTGTTCTGCATTCAGTCCATCAATTGTTGTTATAACATATGCAGGCACATTACCAACAGCACCTGATAATGACTTCTGAGAGCCACGTGGTAAGGTTCTAATTTGTAGGAGGGGAATTCTTGGTGAAACTAATCTTTCTTCCAAATTATGCAAATGTGATTTAGTTGGGATATTTGGAAACTTCATTCCATGCATACATGAACATGGTGGTATTTTATTGTTGCTAATATGTGAATAACAAATGTTGCATATATAGTTTGTTATATTTTGGCTTATGTTACATTGAATAAATCTTGGATGTGTGCTAATGGTGTGGGTATTTCGTAGTGATTGCTTATGCCATAATTGATTGTAAATTGTACAAATATACTCTGGCCCATGTAATATTTCTTAATGAAAGTTATTATTAGCATTAGTTGTTTGTGTGTTTGTTTGTATGTTTGCATTATGAGTGCTTATATTGTGTGTATTATGTTGTATACATACTTTTTTGGTGGTAATTTGTGGTTCTGACAGTGAAATGTAGCATTTACTTTTTTGTTGCGTATTTGATAATGTGTTAGTTTGTAAACTACTACTTTGGGTGGCATATTCATTTGTTTCTGATGTACATAATGGTGTTAATGGTAAAGTTACACTTTCAATGATATTTTCACTAATATGTTCATTTTTGGTTTTTTGGTTTCTTCAGAAGGCATAACTGTATAATTAACTGTATTTATGCATGTTTGTGTTTTATGTATATATAAGCTTCTAATTATTTGGACTTCTGATGTATTTGTGTTTTTTAGGCATGCAGCGTTTATTCATTTTATTTTATTTTATTTATATCTATAGGGGTTAACTCAAATGCTACATGATTTTCATTTTGTAGTTTTATACTGTTTGCAAGTTCTAAAATATATTGCTTTAGTCCTTCAAATTTTATAGTTTGAATAGCAATGCATTCACCATTAGGGTGAGGCATTCCTTTATTATTCCAGCTATGAGAATCAAATATAAAGTATGTATCAGTATTTGTGAAAATTGAAATTACATATGTATTCATACAAAGTACCAGAATGCAAATGTCTTGTATAATTTAATGCAGTTTTAATATCTGGATATAAAGGATCAAAACTATTTAGACCATTTTCAAAATATGGATTTATTAGCTTAATTGAATATATGTTGTTATTGTATTGTGATGACATAAGCTTTATTTCGACATCCAGTGTCATGAAAGCAATAAAAGACATTTTATAAAAACAAATACAGAGTCAACTTGTCATCATGCGGAAATACACTAAAAAGAGATGTAGGATGTAGTCCTTCTGGGTACTCTGCTGCAAGCTCAATAAAAACTACAGTTACCTGGTTCCATATTTTAAAACGTTCATACATGTCATATCGATAAAAACATACAAAAGATACAAGAAAAATAGGGAGGGGAAGCAGCTTGGCAATTCATCTAGGTGGGATCGGGTATCGGAATACAACCCCCCAGAAACCTTATAGAAAAGGTCCAACCCTCCGTAGAATAGCAGCAAAAAAAAAAAAGTGCAAGTGCTTAGCATATGATTATGGGACTAAGAGGGTCAGCAGCGGAGCCCCAAAATGATTGAGAGTCAGCATGTTTCGGCAGAGTGCTGTGCTACTCCTACCCGTAACTTCTGTCTGATGAGCCAAGCGTGACTTAAAAACTTTGCCACACAACACGCAAAGAAAGGTCTGGCATCAGTCCTGAGAATGCGCAGGGCGACCCGATAGTCCCATGTTCCCAGCTACTGGCACAGCGGTTTTAGCCACTTGGCCCTCAGGATGTTATAGGCCGTGCAAGCAAATAAAGCATGGGCAACACTTTCTAGTGGGGCCTCGCAGCAGGGACAGTTCTTTGATGTTTGGTTGCGTGAGTGCCATTTCGCTGTGGTCTCGCAGACAGGGAGTGTACAGAACCTAAAGGGGATGTATAACATCCTGTCTCGTGGGGCCTGAATGATGTCTAAAAAGGGCTCTAGTTGTCTAGTCTGTTTGTGAAGATAAAATTCGGCTGTTAGTCTACCTAGGTTCGGTTTGGAAGATTCTTGGTGGTCCACCCATTCCCAGTAGTGATGTCTTAGCTCTTCTTTCGTGGGTGGCTCTTGCCTATCCCACAGTGGTTGGAACCCCAAAGCTGTCATCATTTTCTTAACATAGGAGATCCAGCCTATTTTGCAGCCAGTGTCTAGTCGTATCACCTCAGTAAGGGCCTTGGAGTAGGGTAGAAGCTCTGATGTTCGCCTAATGCGGTCCCAAAAGCAGCCGCGGTCGGTGGTAGGAGTGTTGCGCGCACTGCATCCCCAAATGCGATGCAGTGCACGCAACGAAATTTGTTTTATTTATTTATATGTTTACTTACCTGTAAACCTCCGTAATCCATAGTTTACTACCCCCCACCCTGCCCCTCCCCCTCCCCACGTCACCGCCCGGCAGCACTCCTACCACCGACCGCGGCTGCCCAAAAGAGGAGCGGGCGCAGCCTTGCCATGTCACCAATAGATCGCCTGCCCATATCGAGCATTAGAGGGGTGAGGGGGATGGATTGGGGCAACGACACCAGATCTCTGAGAAACTTGTGCCCAGATTTACAGAGATCGTGAACCTTTTCCCATCCCCAAAGCTCTGCACCATACAATGCTGCACCAACCGCTTTGGCATTGTAAAGCTGGAGAGCTGGGGCTACCGGTCTGCTGTGTGAGAGGCGATGTTCCCTCCCAAGTGCACCTACTACTCGCTTATGCCCCAGGAGCATCTTTGTTAGGTGGGGCTTCCATGATAATTTATCAGAGAGTCGAACACCAATATAGTCAAAGGTGTCCACCCTTTCCAGAGGTATCCCACCTAGCAGAGGGGTGCTCCGGTAGGACTTGGGGGGTTGAAAGCCATGAATTTGGTTTTTGAGGTGTTAATAACCAGCCCCCGATCATCACAGTAAAGATGGAACCTAGTGAGTAGTCGTTGCAGCCCTGCAGGTGTCTTAGACACCACCAGGGTATCATCAGCAAATAAAAGAGTCGGTACCTTGTCACCCCCCAGGTTGGTGCATCTGCTGGAACTTTTTGTAGGAAGCTGACCAACCCGTTCATATAAAGGGACAATAGGGTGGGGGCCAAGACACAGCTCTGCCTAACTTCCCTGTTGGCTGGAATGCGCTCTGTCAGTTGTCCCTGCGCCCCCCATCTGACCTGGGCATAATTTCCTTCATGTAGTCGCACCAGCAGGTTTAGGATAAGTGGGGGGATACCCATATCCTTGAGAGACAGCCACAGTTTGCTACTAGGGACCAGATCAAAGGCAGTCTTTAGATTGATAAATGCCAGGTAAAGACTGCCCTTGCCGATCACTACTACCTTCCAGTAGATAAGTAAGAGGAGGAGCACCTAATCGATAGTTCCTGTCCTTGGCCTAAAGCCGGTCTGGTACTGTGAAAGAATGGCATTGTCGTCTGCCCATAGCTGGATCCTCTGCAGGAGGACTCTGCCAAAGATCTTCTGCAGAGCATCAATCAGGCTAATGGGCCTATAGTTTGATGGGTCCTCTCTAGGGCCTTTTTTATAAATTGGAACCACCTGAGCTCCCTTCCAGGACTCAGGGACAGGGGCCCCACTGGCAATGGCATTTACCAAAAGGAGGATGTAACGTGACCAGTTCGTGGTGTCTGCAAGAAAAATATTGCCCGGCAGGCCGTCTGGACCTGCTGCTTTAGAAGGCACTACTCTACTTATAGCAGCCTCTATCTCAGCCTGGGTGTAAAGCTCATCGTGACTGTTAAGCCTGGACGGAGCATCAAGCTCAGCAGGGGACATGGCCTCTGAAGTTGAGTAAATGCTCTGAAAGTGATTGTGCCATTCCTGGCCTGGGATAACATTTGGGGGCGAGCATATGTCTGGCTTACTGCCCCACGTCACTACAGTCCAGAACGACTTGGCATCCTTGGACAAACTTGCTGCTTTAAGTTGCTCCCATCGGGATTCCTCCCAAGCTATCTTCGCCTGCTGCAGAGTGGCTTTGTAGGACTTCCTTGCTGCTTTAATCAGGGGACAGTTGTTGTTCCTGATTGCTGCGGCTAAGAGTAGTCGTTTTCGTCTGCAGTCTTTAGTATATCACGAGTGAGGCCCTTTTGCTGGCATACTAGGTTTGGTGCCCGAATTAGGAGCTAGAAAATGTACATTCAGACTATCAATCAAACGAGAGTGGACTGTGGGTGCGCTGACCAGCCCACTTGGGCTAGAGGCGGCAGCCTGAAGCTCAAGAGTGCCTGCAGCCAGATCCTGTCGGATGCCCACAATCTTAGATTCCTGGAGGGATACCTTCTGCCATTTTAAAAATCTGTTGCAGTTCGAGGGGTTGATCTCTCTAGTGATGGCCAGGGGTAAGGCGCTTGTTAAGTAGCGGGGGCTTCCCACAAAGATTTCATACTTAAGCAGAGGGGGCTGTGGTCACTTTCTATAGTGGAGCCCACGCTCATGTCGATCAGGTCTCCCCAGAGCCGCACATCAAGGAAAATATAGTCAATACGAGATGGGCTACTAACTCTATTGTATATGTTCGCACCCTGCATATCTGATGGCGTTCTACCGTTGGCTGCCCTCAGACCAAACTCAACAGTGAGGGCGTTAAGTTGGAGGGCCAACTGTGTCCATCTTTTGACTGGTGGAAGATTTTATGGGGGAATTGCCCATTTAGTGTCATCGTCCTTGGTTCCTAACAGGTCGTCTTTGTCCAGCGGCCGAAGGTGCAGTTGAAATCTCCTGCTATGACTACTCTAGCATGGGGAGGGCAGCTAGTTAAACTCTCTTCCAGTGTTGTGATAATGGGTGAGGGTCTACCCCCTTTGGTCCTCCTCGCATAGACATTGAAGAGATTAACTGTGGCTCCCCTCCTAGGCCCTCTGATACTTATCCCCAGGATGTCAGGGCTAGGGCTGGTAAGACTGGTAATTTGACAGCACAAAGCGATGCTCGCCCAGATAATCAATCCCCCAGATGGGCGCCCTCTTCCTATGGTTGTCGCTGGTGAGCAAAAGCAGACATATCCTGATTTATGTAAAGAAACCAGGCTCAAGGTCTCCTGAAAAATGCGGATGTCAGCACCCTCAATTTGGTCATTCCAATGGGGGGATTACATTTTACAGCTTAACCAAGCCACATTCCATGGTATTATCCTCAGTTGTTGGTGAGTTGCAAGGCCATGTACATCTTTTCGAAAGGGGGCTTGTATTGTATATAATTCATCTGGATGCATAAGTATTTGCTTATTTATTGAATTCATTTCTGTATATAAAGCATCTCCATGATATAATTGTAAATCAATGAATTCCATGTACTAGCAGATTTGTAATAATTATGTAAAATTGCAATTTGTAGCAATAATTTGCATTATTAATTGAAAATTATATTTAAGGGCAATTGAAAGACAAGTTATTAATGCTTATAAAATATGGAATGCACTGTGAATGTTGTAGATTTATATAGTATAATACCAGTAGCCTTATTTTTAATTAAGACTAGTGTATTCTAAAGCAATGCATTTTGTTTACTTTAAGTTATATATATAGTGAATACAAGTAGTCCATAAGGTTAAGACTATGAACTTGTGTAGTTAGAGAACAAAATCAGCATTAGAAAATCATTTTATTTTGTGAAAGACTTTATGTTATATATTATTGAGCACTGGCAGTAACACAACTATTTTTTGTTTTTTTAGCAGAACAGCTACGGTTGTGTTCATATTGCAGTTTGGCAATTTGTAAGTTTGGATGTATTTTTTTGTAACCGTATGCTAAAGAGTGGGAGAGTTAATTACTAAAGGGAAGGTTTTATGTGTTATCAGCAGGTGTGTAACTTAAGTGCTGTTTAGTTTAGCTATTTTGTTTGAAAACATTATGTGACTGCAGTGTAATTTAATAGCAGGTTAAGTAATGTGGTTTATGACTTTTACATAGTGTGGGGTTTTTATATGTTAGTTTTTATAAATGATTATTCAAGTAATTAAAGTGTTTTAAATCAATAAACATATACCAATACACACTAATTAAGATTTAATATGTTTTTGTACTCTTAATTAAGCAGTGAAAGTAAAAATAAAAAGTACGGCTTGTGAATTGATGATTTTTTATATACTATATAAATAGCCTTAATTTGTTTTTGTAGTCTGTTTAATATAGTTGCTATTTATACTGTATATGGAGCAGCAGCAGCCTTATGATGCTTTCCAGATATAACTTTTGGAGGATTGTCTATTGCTGGAGCCAAATACTTTAATTCTTCTAATTTATAGATTTTTGTGGAGTTATTTGTGAGTGATGGAGATTTAGATTTTGGCATTATTTCATATATTATGATTTGTGTGCTGTGTTGGCAGAGTCCTTATATAAAGGGTAATGTGGAAAAAGCATAATATTTGATATGAAACCAAAAGGTGTCTTTCGCATACAGCAAGTGTGTAGACTTGTTTTATAATAAACTAACGAAGTATTTAGTAATTGTTTGAGTTAATTACTCTGGCATGTATTATAACTGCAAACCAGAACCCCTTGGCTGTTATAATGTGTAAACAAAGCATAATATGTAATTAATATGAAGCCGTTTCCAACATATTTGCTTTTGGTCCTTTATTTGGATCAGGAGTACATTTAGGCAGGTATGCATGAAAGAAAGAATAGATAAGATCGATATGAAAATTTTGACCAAATGTGTCTATAATTTAGATGGAGACTTATTTAACTAGCTATAAAACATAGTATAGAAAGTTTTGAAGCAAGATTGCAGACTATTCCTAAAGCAAGTAAGACGTTTATTGCAAGTGCAAAGCAACACCTGTTGTTATTTTTTTTTTATTACTGTAAAGGAAAAAAAATAAAGGCTGCTTTTGCAACATGTGGTACATTTTGTAAAAGGCTTTAAATTGCTTTTACTAGAAGTGTTGATGGTTTTAAAAATAACAAAGGCCCCGATTCCGATGTTGTTTGGAAGGGCTCCAAATCGGACTTGGCTTTACTGGATCCAATTTGTAGCCCTTGTTTACGACCGAATCGTACACAGGCCCGAACGACCAAGTGCGATGCGAAGATCGGGTACGCGCCGAGCGAATCGTTTCCGAACGCGATCATGTCCGTATGACTCTTTCATAGACGAATCGTGGAGCTGGATTCTGACAGAGCGAGTACGATGCACGATTCGGACAGCCGCTTCGCCTCGGTCTCAGCGAGACGAAACGGCAGTCGGAAGCGTACTTCGGGGGGCCGTAGCAGGCCCCCCTTCACCCGGGGCTCTCCGAATCTGTCACGGGGGTGCCTATGGGTCCCCCCGATCCAAGAATGCACAGTGTGGCGGTCACCATGGGATGTCCGCCACAGGGTGTACGCTTTTCCCCACCCACCCCTTTTCTGCTATGGGAGCCTGGGTACGCGTCTGTACGCAGGCTCCCATAGACTTCAATGGAAGTCCGAGCAAATCGAGTCCGTATGCTTGCGGACGCATCGTACTCGCTTGCTCGGACTCCCGGAGCACGTTTCGTTTTTCGTCCTGTAAAGACTTCAGGCCTGCCCTGCCTCCAGAGGAATGCCGTGCTGCTACCAGAAGATTGCCCTGCAGCTTGAAGGACTGCCTTGCAGTTTGGAGAACAGGACTATATCCTTGAACCCAGAACAACCAGAAGTAACTCCAAGGCCTAGTTGGCTGGTCTCACGTGTGAGCTACAGGGACTTAAAAACTCCTAAGGCCCCTGCTATAGTGAGTCCTACCTCCCAAGTATTTCCCACCCAGGTCCTGGAACCTTGCAAGTGGTGTTGGTGGTGCTACTCCTGTCTAGCCCTAAAACTTGGGACTTAGACCATTTTTCACCAAAAACTTGCTGGAGAGGCGACAGAAGACCGGGACTTACCTGCCAGCCAATCTGGCTGAGGTACATTGCGTTCTTCTCAAGAGCAGCAAATCCCTTTCAGCTGGACGGTATTCTGGCCTCGTGGGTCCCTCTCCAGATACAGCCTGCTGCTTCTTCCCGCTAGAGGTTTTCAACTTCCAAAACGTTGTCTTAGTCCAAATGTGATAATCTTCACTGGGGTCAAGGGCTAAACGCTCCCCTTCAAGATGACAACCTCCTTAGCCTGGAAATACAGTTTTCATACTTGGAGCCTTTTCCCGCCATCGTCAACGGCTTCATCAAGACTTCGTCCATCGGCTCGCCAAAGATGATGACTCATTGGGGCATATTCTCAAGAACGTGTGATAACCATCACAAAAGTTACTTAACACAACCTCCAACATCGTAGTACATTGCGGAAAATTTACGCCGTGTTAACCAAGTATTCACAACACGGCGGTACCATGCAATAGTCACCAGATAACGCGTCAAATGGCCGTGTTAAAATCAACTCCACGCTGCAAAAATGCGAAACACGAACGCAAAAAATGCTGCGAAGAGGCCAATCGCGATACAAAAAGCAGCGAAAACCAGCGGCAGGCCTGCAAATCCCACGCGTCTGGCGGGAAAATGCACTATAAAAGCAACAAAAACAACACACCAGAAACAATCCAAAGTGTGTAGCAACATGGATGCACCCTGACCTAGCGCAGAGGCCAACGCGAACCCCACAAGCCCCACAGACCACCAGCAAGGACCAACGGGGTCGGGGTAGGCCAAGGAGAAGAGGGAGAGGAAGACGGGGTGCAGTCCGTAGGAAAACAAGACCAGCGTCACGGATGTGACAGAACACTACCAGCAACTGACCCACAATCAGACTACCTTGAATGCAGCCCGAGTGTCGAGGAGGCCAATGGAGGAGGCCAAGAGGCGCTGGCATGACGTGAAAACCTAAACCAGGCCCAAAGCCGCTGCCAACAGGAAGGCAGCAACGGCGACAGGAGGTGGGAGTCCTGCACCACAGCAGGAGGAGCTGGAGGAAATGGAGGCCAGCCATCAGTGTGGCGACGGTGCAAGGAGGTGGGAGTACGGACACAGCTCGAGAGGACCTGACACAACAACAACAGGGTGAGTAACGAACAGGGACTTGGGGGACATGGGCACAATGGCACACATGCACAAGGATGTGTAGCACACTGCACACCAACAATCACCCCGGGTCATGTCCCCCATCCCCGTGGCACACTGCAGCACACACACATTGCAATCACAGCACATCCCATGACAATGTGGCACAAAGTGCAACACCGACACTGCAGAACAGGGGACACAACTGGGTCCGCCCATGCGCAGAAAGAGGCCAATCACATTTGACAGAGCAGGGAACTGTGAGATGCATCTGTACGGGTGTTGGAAAACAAGGCAGTATCTGTGAGGCCTGCACAAATAACATGTCACATTTGTCCTTCACTGGGAACCAAACACCCTAGGGCAGCGCCTGACCCTCAGAGGGTAGCGTTGCAGAGCAGTCTAAGGCTTACTCAAGGGAGGTGGTGTGGGCTAGTAATCGCCATTACAGGTGCGCAGAAATAACACTCAATAATTGATTGTCCAGTCTGTACTTTGCTTTAAAAAAGTAAGAGTACATTTATTAAACACACACACTACTCAATACTATGCACCAATTTACAAATATACATAAGCTGTTGGAATTACTTTGTGACATTGCATAACATATCCACCCCTCCCGCAGGGGGGGTGGGGTCTAGTACCACCACTCCCATGTATGCTCATCATCTTGCCCCCAAATGCAGTTAGTTGAACATAACCTGGAGCGAGGGCCCTGCGCACTGGCATCATCCCAGTGGCGACCCACCCAATTACCTCAACAAGCATTTAAAATAGGCACACCTGCCCTGGTGACACACAACCCTGACTGAGCATATCCTACTGACCATGAAGTATACACCTCTACATCTTAAGGGCTAGCAGTCTGGGTTCTTCACCTAAGCGCAGCAGCAAGAATACATGTTTTAGCATCACTTTAGAAGGACAGTACTCATCACATTTATGGATCATTAGAATGCATTGCAATTACAGCCCCTAAAGGCATCACAGATGAAATCACAGGATTAAGCATATACAGCCAGACACCCTAGCAGGAATGTCTGACCAACAGAACCCCATTTGGCTTATGACATCACCTTACACAGGTACTTCACATTACGCGTGTAACTTCCAGTCCCTCTAAAAGAAATAGCCTTAGAAAATGCAGTTCTGGTGCAATTACACCTCTTCACCTCCAGGGAATGCCCTTCTCCCGACATCCCCAACTCAGCCCTTCATCACTTGGCATACTTCACAAAACACCCCCAGCCGTAGAACCAAAGTTCCAGCCCAGAAAGTGTTAAAATGCTGGCTGAGCCCTTGAGGGGTTATTCTTTTCAAATCCCCATGAGACTTAGGGGGGGGACATCCATTTTCGTGTTGGGGGAGACTGCGTTGCTCCTGCAGCTCCCCCTGCACCTTTGCACATGTGTGGTGGTGACCCCGTTCTCCTGGAGCCACCACAAGCAGAGGAAACGCTGATTTTCCCTTGCAGGCCGGTCCAGGCCTGCAAGGCATTATGGGGCGCTTCCTCCGTTCCCTGCTCATATTGTAGCAGCGGCTCCCCCGCTGCTTCGGGGAGAGCCACGATCGCTGCTGGTGGCTTCCCGCCGCCTCTTCCACCCTCGAGGGGGGCCGGTCCCACCCGGACCCCAGGTGAGTGCTTCTATGTGGCTCGGGGAGCCCACCCCATCTTCTCCTCACGGGGCCTGGTCTCACCCGCGCCCCCGCATTGCCACCTTGATAGAGAGCCCACCCCCGGTTGCTCCCGCCAGCTCCCCACACGGCCAGCACCCTCGTGTACTGCCGCGGGAGCCGGCATCACATTTCTGGTCTGCCCGCTCCGGCGGGCAGACACTGAGGCCCGCGCTGGTCTCGCTGGCCTCGGGGGAGTGCAGCGGCACTCCCCCCTCCTCCTGGCAGCCGCGGGGGAGTGCGACGTCACTTCCCCGTCCTCCCTCATCCCATCGGCCCGGAGATAGGGCCCCAGGGGCATTTCTTCACGGGGAGCGTGACAGCGCTCCCCGGCTTGCCTTCTTCTCTGCTGGGGCCCGGAGTTGGGATCCCGACGGCGCTCCCCGACTTGGGCTCTTCTGCGGGGGCCAGGGTAGGCTCCTGGCACCCCGCGACCACCTCTTCACGGAGAGCGCGACGGCGCTCCCCGGCTTTGCTTCGGGGCCTGTGGATGGGGTCCCGGGCCCCTAAAGACCTCTTCGCGGGGGGCGCGACGGCGCTCCCCACCTCCTCCTCCACACACGGGCCCGGAGTTGGGATCCCAAGCCCCTCACCCTGCAATTCTTCACGGGGAGCGCACTGGCGCTCCCCGGCTTCATTTTCGGTGGGGGCCAGGGTGGGCACCTTCACGGGGAGCGCGACGGCGCTCCCCGACTTATCTTCTCTTGGGGGCAGCCCCCGGGACCTGACCCACCCCGGGGGCACATTCAAGACCGGCAGCGGAGCCCCACGCGCTTCGTCGTTGGTCTTCTTGAAGGTCAAAGGTCGCCTACCTTCTGGGGGGCATATCTCAGCCTCCAGGGTACCGATCTGCATCATTTTTGCCTCCTCTTGCTCCTGGTTTCGCTCCCCAGCCACTGGGAGCACTCTCCTTTGCCCTCTGGGTCTCAGAGAGGGTGGATTCAGCAGGGAGCTGCCTTTACTGGCTCCCTGCACCAGCCTTTCGCCTGGCTCTCCTCCTGGGCCTCTCTTCTCCCTGCGCAGAGGCCCCTGCTTCTGCACACCGGTCCTGGTCTCTTCTCCTGGCACTGTTCAGGATCCTGGGACAGTCAGGGGGTTCCTCCTTCCAACTGCCCATTGCGCCAGGCTCCAGCACCTTCTGCCTCAGCAGACCACACCCCAGAGAGAGCTTCTCTTCCTGTGCAAACACTTTTTAAGAGAATGGGGAGGGGGCTGGCAGGAAGTCTCTGTTTGGCCTATCAAACAGCGACACATCACTTCACTGCCCCTGCTCCCTCCTTCCTGCCCAGGCCTCTGGGTTGGTTCAAGATGGCGTCGTCCAGGGTCTCCTGCCACATGGTCTCTGAAAGCCCCTTCCCCCCAGAGGTGCCTTTTCCTTTGTGCAGCTAGGTGCCTGGCACCCAGTGACAGCTGCTGATGGATTAGCCTGTAGCTCCACCCATCTTCTTTCCTTGGAGGGAAGGTAATGAATCCAGGCTGCTGGGGTCAGCCGCCAGCCGGGCCCTGGTTATGAGCTGACTCAGAGAAATATAACATTTCTGGATGACCCAAAAGCAGTACAAATATGACTTTGGACTCTGCAGAATACTTCTCACATAGGTTACAGTGGACTTTGGTGCGTGTCTGGAATTTGTAGGCCCTAGGAAAGTAAAACTAGCCCCTGTGCTCCCTATCCCCATAAGGGAATAATGGAATAAACACTGTAAAGCACACTGACTTTCCCTGGCATGTTTCTTCCCACTGTATAAAGCCTATTCCATGTCACCACCCAATTCTGCATAAGTCCTGCCACACCATTCACTTTGTAGCTGCTCCTGGGCTGCGCATGCCAGGAATCTCCCCTGCGCAGCCTGTACACGTGTGCACACGCATGTACACAGGTGTCTGCATGTAACCAGCCCGGTGCCCCTTACTCCAGCTGCTGCGCAGCGGCCTAGTCAAGCTAGGGAGACACCAGTAAAATCCACATGCAGTCTCTTTCATCATGAGTTCACTGTGGGTGAGTCCCAACTTATGAGGCTCTCCCACAGTAAAAGCTCAACAAATAGGTGCTCAAAAAGCGAAAAATCCGGGCGGCTCAGAGTGTCAGAACCACCTTCTAACACAGGGTACAACCTCACATCAGTCATGTAGTCCAAATGTCCACTGTCCCCCCTCAAATTGCCAGCACCGCCCAAACAGTCACAATGTACATTGTCACACAGTCTGCATGTCTACAAGAACAATGCGCCAACATAAATGTCAACACAATGTCAACATGCATCTCCCCTTCACATTGCAGAGGGAAAAACAACACCTCCAGCAGGTCAGACCAGACAACCCATCAGTGATGCCGGAGACGACCACCACACCTTCGACACTGACGCCCTACAACAGCCCATGGATGTAGGAAGGTGGAATCTGACTATATGGTTGCCCCCACTTTTTTTATGGTGTTTTGCTGGTTTATGACTTAGTTGGACTGGGATCCTGCTATTCAGGGCCCCAGTCTATCTGCTTTCTCTGTAAAAAGGTTTCCATGTGCCTTAGGCACATCTCTGATTGGAATCTGGAGTGCCCTTATAAGTCCCTAGTATATGGTATACTATGTACCAAGGGCATAGGTACCTCAGAGGCCTACCAGGGGCTGCAGCATGTATTATGCCACCCCTGGAAGGCCATCCAAACTGACACCACAGGTCTGCTACTGCAGCCTGGGTAGGGTGGTGCATGCACTCCTTACTGTGATATAGGTTACCTATATCACTAAATACATACACACATATAAACCTATAAGTCACTCCTAAGGCAGGCCTTATCAATCCTAAAGGCAGAGTGCATGGTTCCTATGTGAGAGGGTGCCCCTGCATGAGCAGGGCCCCTCTGCAGCGTTCGGAGACCATCTCTGATGCTGTTTGTAGTGCAGCCTGACCATATACTCTTAAGCGCATTATATCCTCGCGGTAAAATGCTAACTTTGGAATGGCTGCACCTAAACATGTCGTGTTTGGTGTCAAACATCTTGGAATACTACCCCCCGCCAATCCTGGTGGCGGGGGTAGCATTCCACCCTTCTAGAGGGAAAGACATGTTAACTCTGGCTTACCCAGTAACTTCTTTCTGAAGCCCTGGCATCACAAAATGGATGCTGCTGCCACAGACACAAGTCTGGCCTCCTGCTGCTGGATGAAACTCCGGCAGGGGAGGCCTGGACAATAGGTTTCCTGTTGCAGGGAGGTGTGACCACCTCCCCAGACAGGATAATGTGTATTGGGTCTGGGTGGGTGCACTCTTAGAGTGCTTTGAAGTCCTGCACTGGGGGAGCAAAAGGCTCCTCTGTGCATATGCCAGTTCAAACCAGCTCAGGGGCTACCTGCCCCTGCTCTGGCGCGAAACTGGACAAAGGGAAGTGGGTGTAGCCACCCCCTCCCTTGACCCTCCCATAGGTGGGGTCATAGAGCTAGTCCATCCCCTCTTTTTAGTATAAGAGGGGGAACCTTGCCATTGCAAAGCAGATAACCCCTGGACGATGCTCTAAAGAAGAATCCTGGCACTTCGACGTTCCACTACCTTTGGAAGACAGAAGAATCTCCCTTGGAGTCAAGGAGTGACTCCCCTGCTTGGCAGGCACCAAAAACGACAACGATGGTCGCAAACTACGCTGCTCCCGCCATAGTCCGAAGTCCCTGCAGCCCAGGAAGTGGATTTCCTAACCTCTCCCAGGCCATCGTGAGTTCCCAGTGAAGCTGAGGCAAGTGGACCCCACGAGTAACGAGGAACCGCGACCCCTGGGTACCGTGCACTATTGTCGAGTGCAACCCCTTCACAACGTTCTACGAACCTGTGCTTTGGACCACGTGTGGTCCCGACCTCCAGCAGGAATCTCTCCGAAGATCAGAGGCCTACACTGTCCCGAGTGACCGTGTGCCCCTGTTGAGTGATTCCGCCCGAGGTGTCTTCGCGATCCCTTGCCCGCTGGCTTGTGGGTCCCCAGAAGACTTCTTAAAGAAACCAAAGGGCTCCCTGGTTGCTCCAGGCCTGCCCTGACTTACCCTCGCTGGGTGAGTTCCACAGACCTTGCTGGTCTGCGCCATCAACTTTTCTTCATCTCCCCGAGACTTGCAGCTGCCAAGGCTTGTTGGCTCCGATCGAGTTGCCGACACCGCAGTCAGCTGCAGACGTCGAGGGACACACCGAATCCAGCTCCTGGTCATCGTCGACACCTCCTGGACCACGTGGCTGAAGAGTCAAGGCACCCACAACCGACCTGAATCACTCGACGACGGTGGGCATCCATCTTCCTTGCCCCGAGTCACTGCCAAGTGACTTTGAACACTGTCCCCTCTGCTTTCAGGTCATCCTTCTTCAGAATCCAGGCTTGGATTCCACCGGACACTTCTTCAGCTCCCGCAAGCAGCAAGTCTTCTTTGTTCGCCATTGAAAACGACGCCGCGACCCGACACCAAAGGACACCTGTGCACCCGGCTTCCCTGGGTGAGGTAACTCCAGCACTACGGTGCTCCTGTGGGTGTGGGCCCTAGAACGACTTACCCTGTAAGTGACTTGCTTGTAGGTTCTATAGAAGTATCCTAAAACTCTTTATTTCCAACCGCGACTTGCCCCATTGAAGTCAACGGCGATCCGCGCCTGTGTATCTACCCTGCACGCGTCCCCCGTGGGTCCTTTACTTACCTGCCTTGGGTGGTTTCGTGAGGCCCCAGCACTTCTGAAGGCCCTAGGCCTTGTCTCCCTGCAAATCGTTGTCCCTAAGTCTCTTACTTAGTATATGGTCTGGTACGCCCCTAGGGCCCCAGCCATATTTTGTGCTTAACTTATTGTGAAACGTTGATTTGTGCATATGTTTGTCTTCTAATCTCATAAAGAGATTAGTAGAGAGTTATTTAGAAATAAATACATATATATTTGATATATATACCTGTGTGGTGTCTTTTCATTTGGTGATTCAAGAGATTATATGGTAAAACAAGCTGCTTTACATTCCTCCGAGACTTAGCCTGAAGGCTGCTCTCCACAGCTACCACTAGGATAGCTTTCTTTAAAAGGTTGTCTTAAACCTATCTACCATAAGAGTCGATTTGCCCTGGTGCAAGGTGTCCACTTTAATTAGTGAACAGCATATACCAGGCCAACTTCTCACATTGGTGGGCAGCGTGTGGGATTCCAGCTTGCCATTGTTTTACCAGAAAATCTCTATTTGAATTACTAACTGAAAACCATTATAGGTACTCAAGGTACATATAAAGTCAAGCTTAGTATCAATAAGTTCTACTGAACTTAGAGCTGGGTGCCAAGGGATAGCACACCCTTTCCACAGCTCAAGCTAGGATCAGTAGGCCACAAACTAGTGTAGGTAGTACAACACTGCACAACACTAGAATGTCTTTAAGGGAGGATCCAAAGAATCCTTGCAGGAAGCCATTGAGCTTCCACCCTCCAAGTATGATACACTCCCATTCTTGGAATTGAGAGCTTTATGCAACTTGAGAAAAATAAGGACAGGCCAAAGCCCCACCACCCAACACCTCAAGGAGTTGTTGGTGGCTTATGACCTTAGTAAGCCTGTAGGGACTGAAGGGGTAGGAGCTGAGGGTGGGGCAGAAGAAGAGGAGGAGGCCAGGGGTACCAATACCCCCAGCCCCCCTCTGAAACTGGCCAGGAGGGTGACAATGACCCTGACCTGGAAAACCCAATCCCTCCTGTGGATGATGATGAGGATGATCAAAATGATGCCCTCTTTGTCCCCCCAGGAAGGATTAAGAGTGTGCCCAGGAAGTCTAGATCTCCTTCTCAGGAGTCTAACCACTCTGGCACCTCTATAGGGAGCTCTGTCTCCTCTCACAGGAGGGAATCCTCTCATGAGAGGAGAGCCAGGCTGGTCCGGTATGAGGAAACTCAGCTGGAAATCAGAAAAAGCAACTGGCTTTAGATAGGGAATCCCTAGATCTCCTCAGGGAGAGAAGAAAGTTGGGACTAGAGTCCCATGGTGGCAGCAATATCCCTAGAGATAGGGACAGGTCTTATGACCATAGAAACCTAAACAAGATTGTCCCTCCCTACCAGAGTTGGGATGACATCCACAAATGGATAACTGCACTGGAGAGGGCCTGTAAAGTTCAGAAGGTCCCCCAGAGGCAGTGGGCAGCAATCTTGTGGCTCTCCTTTGCAGACAAAGGTAGAGACAAGCTCCTCACTGTAAGAGAAGAGGATGCTGACAATTACACAGTCTTGAAGAGTGCTCTGATAGATGGGTTTGGCCTAACCACTGAACAGTATAGGTTGAAGTTCAGAGACACCCAAAAAGCTCAGACTCAAGACTGGGTTGATTTTGTAGATTGTGCTACAAAGGCTCTGGAAGGTTGGATACATGGCAACAAAGTGCAGGACTTTTAGGATTGTACAATTTGATTATGAGGGAGCAGATCCTTAATAATTGTCAAAACCAGCTTTTGCACCAGTATCTGGTGGACTCTGATCTGACCTCTCCCCAAGAATTGGGAAAGAAGGCAGACAAGTGGGTCAGAACCAGAGTAAAAACTAGAAATCAGGGTGGTGACCAGAAGAAAGATTCTACTAAGTCCCAAGAGAAAGGTGGGGATAAATCTAAGGATAAGTCCCCTACAGGGCCCCAACATTCCTCTTCTGGGGGTGGGTCCCAAACTCCTTCCTCTCCTGAAAAGAAACCCTATTGCCATGTCTGTAAAAAGCCTGGGCACTGGAAAACTGATCCCAGTTGCCCCAGGATTGGCAATAAAGAAAATGTTCCTCCCACAACTACTACCACCCCTCCTGGTACTACCAGTAGTAATCCTCCAGTTGGGAGTAGTGCACCCAAAAGTTAGGTGCTTTTGCAAGAGGAACAGAGGTGGGCCCTAGTTTAGACAGGGACCCCTCAACAGACTCCTCTGACTCTGATGGTGGTATAGGATTTGCCACCTTTACCATGGGTCCCATAGCATTGGGCAGGTACAGATTGGAGCCAATAATTAATGGTCAGAAAGCTGTGGCATTTAGGGACACAGGGGCTAGTGTCACCATGGTGGCAGGGAAACTAGTCCCCCTCACCAGCTTTTACCTGAGTTTAAATACCAGGTGACCAACATTGATGGTGTCAGAACAGATCACCCCATGGCCATAGTCAATCTCAGCTGGGAGGGGGTCACAGGCCCAAAAAGAGTGGCAGTGTCCCCAACCCTACCTGTAGATTGCCTGATGGGCAATGATCTGGAAATTTCAGCCTGGGCTGAAGTGGAACACCAAACCCATCTTAGGATGTTGGGCGTCCCTGTAAGGTTAGTGGGGCTGTGATGGCCACAGCCCCAGCCCAAGAATTTGGAGAGATGGAGCCTGAAAGAATGGCCCACTCTCCCCCAAAAGAGAGCACAAGGGTTGAAGAAAAGTCTTCTTCCCCCAGACAGTAGGTAAGGGTCAGCCTCCTCAGGGAACTGACCCTACCCCTAGTGAAGGAACTGCCACAGAGGTAGTCAGGCCTGGCCTGGCCACACCCCTGATGGCAGAGGACCCTTCCAAGGTGGTACCCCGTCTGGAGCAGGTAACCTGCCCCTCTCTACCCTGCCTCAGTCAGCCCAGGGCTGCAGAGGTCAGGGAGGTCAGTGGACCCCCCAGGGCCCCCTGTCCAGAGGAAGCCCCCATCAGCAGATTAGGGGCACCCAGTCTAGTAGCCCTAGCCAGGTGAAAATTCCTCTACACACTGAGGGATCCCCCATACCTTTATGTAGGGACCTCCCCAGAAGGACTCTGGTAGGCAAGGGCAAACCTGGGACCAGAAGGTTCCAAACCTGCCATGTCCCTCCAGTAGTCCATCCAAAGGGACCCAACCCACAGCTGTAGGCAGCCAAAGGTTGACCCTTAGAGCAAAGTGCAACTCAGTCATGGAAAGACAGGCATACATGGTGACCAGTGATCTGAGGAAGCTGAGGCCAACATTCCTAGGGCCTCACTTCCCTACTCAGACACCTCACCAGCCTTGTACTTTACCTAAGCACACCACAGGTAGTGATTCCCCATGGTGGAGACCCTCTCATACCCTTAGGGTGAGGGATTGCTTAGTGGACCATAAGACAGGGGGCAACCATGCTAGTGCAGGTGCTTCCTTATATGACCACTTAGTCAATGAAGGCTCAACTGGCCAAGGTTAGCCTTATCTCCTTTCGTTTGGGGGGGTTATGTAGGAAGGTGGAATCTGACTATATGGTTGCCCCCACTTTTTTTATGGTGTTTTGCTGGTTTATGACTTAGTTGGACTGGGATCCTGCTATTCAGGGCCCCAGTCTATCTGCTTTCTCTGTAAAAGGTTTCCATGTGCCTTAGGCACATCTCTGATTGGAATCTGGAGTGCCCTTATAAGTCCCTAGTATATGGTATACTATGTACCAAGGGCATAGGTACCTCAGAGGCCTACCAGGGGCTGCAGCATGTATTATGCCACCCCTGGAAGGCCATCCAAACTGACACCACAGGTCTGCTACTGCAGCCTGGGTAGGGTGGTGCATGCACCCCTTACTGTGATATAGGTTACCTATATCACTAAATACATACACACATATAAACCTATAAGTCACTCCTAAGGCAGGCCTTATCAATCCTAAAGGCAGAGTGCATGGTTCCTATGTGAGAGGGTGCCCCTGCATGAGCAGGGCCCCTCTGCAGCGTTCGGAGACCATCTCTGATGCTGTTTGTAGTGCAGCCTGACCATATACTCTTAAGCGCATTATATCCTCGCGGTAAAATGCTAACTTTGGAATGGCTGCACCTAAACATGTCGTGTTTGGTGTCAAACATCTTGGAATACTACCCCCCGCCAATCCTGGCGGCGGGGGTAGCATTCCACCCTTCTAGAGGGAAAGACATGTTAACTCTGGCTTACCCGGTAACTTCTTTCTGAAGCCCTGGCATCACAAAATGGATGCTGCTGCCACAGACACAAGTCTGGCCTCCTGCTGCTGGACGAAACTCCGGCAGGGGAGGCCTGGACAATAGGTTTCCTGTTGCAGGGAGGTGTGACCACCTCCCCAGACAGGATAATGTGTATTGGGGCTGGGTGGGTGCACTCTTAGAGTGCTTTGAAGTCCTGCACTGGGGGAGCAAAAGGCTCCTCTGTGCATATGCCAGTTCAAACCAGCTCAGGGGCTACCTGCCCCTGCTCTGGCGCGAAACTGGACAAAGGGAAGTGGGTGTAGCCACCCCTCCCTTGACCCTCCCATAGGTGGGGTCATAGAGCTAGTCCATCCCCTCTTTTAGTATAAGAGGGGGAACCTTGCCATTGCAAAGCAGATAACCCCTGGACGACGCTCTACAGAAGAATCCTGGCCCTTCGACGTTCCACTACCTTTGGAAGACAGAAGAATCTCCCTTGGAGTCAAGGAGTGACTCCCCTGCTTGGCAGGCACCAAAAACGACAACGACGGTCGCAAACTACGCCGCTCCCGCCGGAGTCCGAAGTCCCTGCAGCCCAGGAAGTGGATTTCCTGACCTCTCCTAGGCCATCGTGAGTCCCCAGCGAAGCTGAGGCAAGTGGACCCCACGAGTAACGAGGAACCGCGACCCCTGGGTACCGTGCACTATTGTCGAGTGCAACCCCTTCACAACGTTCTACGAACCTGTGCTTTGGACCACGTGTGGTCCCGACCTCCAGCAGGAATCTCTCCGAAGATCAGAGGCCTACACCATCCCGAGTGACCGTGGGCCCCTGTTGAGTGATTCCGCCCGAGGTGTCTTCGCGATCCCTTGCCCGCTGGCTTGTGGGTCCCCAGAAGACTTCTGAAAGAAACCAAAGGGCTCCCCTGGTTGCTCCAGGCCTGCCCTGACTTACCCTCTCTGGGTGAGTTCCACAGACCTTGCTGGTCTGCGCCATCGACTTTTCTTCATCTCCCCGAGACTTGCGGCTGCCAAGGCTTGTTGGCTCCGATCGAGTTGCCGACACCGCAGTCAGCTGCAAACATCAAGGGACACACCGAATCCAGCTCCTGGTCGTCGTCGATGCCTCCTGAACCACGTGGCTGAAGAGTCAAGGCACCTGCAACCGACCTGAATCACTCGACGACGGTGGGCATCCATCTTCCTTGCCCCGAGTCACTGCCAAGTGACTTTGAACACTGTCCCCTCTGCTTTCAGGTCATCCTTCTTCAGAATCCAGGCTTGGATTCCACCGGACACTTCTTCAGCTCCCGCAAGCAGCAAGTCTTCTTTGTTCGCCATTGAAAACGACGCCGCGACCCGACACCAAAGGACACCTGTGCACCCGGCTTCCCTGGGTGAGGTAACTCCAGCACTACGGTGCTCCTGTGGGTGTGGGCCCTAGAACGACTTACCCTGTAAGTGACTTGCTTGTAGGTTCTATAGAAGTATCCTAAAACTCTTTATTTCCAACCGCGACTTGCCCCATTGAAGTCAACGGCGATCCGCGCCTGTGTATCTACCCTGCACGCGTCCCCCGTGGGTCCTTTACTTACCTGCCTTGGGTGGTTTCGTGAGGCCCCAGCACTTCTGAAGGCCCTAGGCCTTGTCTCCCTGCAAGTCGTTGTCCCTAAGTCTCTTACTTAGTATATGGTCTGGTACGCCCCTAGGGCCCCAGCCATATTTTGTGCTTAACTTATTGTGAAACGTTGATTTGTGCATATGTTTGTCTTCTAATCTCATAAAGAGATTAGTAGAGAGTTATTTAGAAATAAATACATATATATTTGATATATATACCTGTGTGGTGTCTTTTCATTTGGTGATTCAAGAGATTATATGGTAAAACAAGCTGCTTTACATTCCTCCGAGACTTAGCCTGAAGGCTGCTCTCCACAGCTACCACTAGGATAGCTTTCTTTAAAAGGTTGTCTTAAACCTATCTACCATAAGAGTCGATTTGCCCTGGTGCAAGGTGTCCACTTTAATTAGTGAACAGCATATACCAGGCCAACTTCTCACATTGGTGGGCAGCGTGTGGGATTCCAGCTTGCCATTGTTTTACCAGAAAATCTCTATTTGAATTACTAACTGAAAACCATTATAGGTACTCAAGGTACATATAAAGTCAAGCTTAGTATCAATAAGTTCTACTGAACTTAGAGCTGGGTGCCAAGGGATAGCACACCCTTTCCACAGCTCAAGCTAGGATCAGTAGGCCACAAACTAGTGTAGGTAGTACAACACTGCACAACACTAGAATGTCTTTAAGGGGAGGATCCAAAGAATCCTTGCAGGAAGCCATTGAGCTTCCACCCTCCAAGTATGATACACTCCCATTCTTGGAATTGAGAGCTTTATGCAACTTTAGAAAAATAAGGACAGGCCAAAGCCCCACCACCCAACACCTCAAGGAGTTGTTGGTGGCTTATGACCTTAGTAAGCCTGTAGGGACTGAAGGGGTAGGAGCTGAGGGTGGGGCAGAAGAAGAGGAGGAGGCCAGGGGTACCAATACCCCCAGCCCCCTCTGAAACTGGCCAGGAGGGTGACAATGACCCTGACCTGGAAAACCCAATCCCTCCTGTGGATGATGATGAGGATGATCAAAATGATGCCCTCTTTGTCCCCCAGGAAGGATTAAGAGTGTTCCCAGGAAGTCTAGATCTCCTTCTCAGGAGTCTAACCACTCTGGCACCTCTATAGGGAGCTCTGTCTCCTCTCACAGGAGGGAATCCTCTCATGAGAGGAGAGCCAGGCTGGTCCGGTATGAGGAAACTCAGCTGGAAATCAGAAAAAAGCAACTGGCTTTAGATAGGGAATCCCTAGATCTCCTCAGGGAGAGAAGAAAGTTGGGACTAGAGTCCCATGGTGGCAGCAATATCCCTAGAGATAGGGACAGGTCTTATGGCCATAGAAACCTAAACAAGATTGTCCCTCCCTACCAGAGTGGGGATGACATCCACAAATGGATAACTGCACTGGAGAGGGCCTGTAAAGTTCAGAAGGTCCCCCAGAGGCAGTGGGCAGCAATATTGTGGCTCTCCTTTGCAGACAAAGGTAGAGACAAGCTCCTCACTGTAAGAGAAGAGGATGCTGACAATTACACCGTCTTGAAGAGTGCTCTGATAGATGGGTTTGGCCTAACCACTGAACAGTATAGGTTGAAGTTCAGAGACACCCAAAAAGCTCAGACTCAAGACTGGGTTGATTTTGTAGATTGTGCTACAAAGGCTCTGGAAGGTTGGATACATGGCAACAAAGTGCAGGACTTTTTAGGATTGTACAATTTGATTATGAGGGAGCAGATCCTTAATAATTGTCAAAACCAGCTTTTGCACCAGTATCTGGTGGACTCTGATCTGACCTCTCCCCAAGAATTGGGAAAGAAGGCAGACAAGTGGGTCAGAACCAGAGTAAAAACTAGAAATCAGGGTGGTGACCAGAAGAAAGATTCTACTAAGTCCCAAGAGAAAGGTGGGGATAAATCTAAGGATAAGTCCCCTACAGGGCCCCAAAATTCCTCTTCTGGGGTGGGTCCCAAACTCCTTCCTCTCCTGAAAAGAAACCCTATTGCCATGTCTGTAAAAAGCCTGGGCACTGGAAAACTGATCCCAGTTGCCCCAGGATTGGCAATAAAGAAAATGTTCCTCCCACAACTACTACCACCCCTCCTGGTACTACCAGTAGTAATCCTCCAGTTGGGAGTAGTGCACCCAAAAAGTTAGGTGCTTTTGCAAGAGGAACAGAGGTGGGCCCAAGTTTAGACAGGGACCCCTCAACAGACTCCTCTGACTCTGATGGTGGTATAGGATTTGCCACCTTTACCATGGGTCCCATAGCATTGGGCAGGTACAGATTGGAGCCAATAATTAATGGTCAGAAAGCTGTGGCATTTAGGGACACAGGGGCTAGTGTCACCATGGTGGCAGGGACACTAGTCCCCCTCACCAGCTTTTACCTGAGTTTAAATACCAGGTGACCAACATTGATGGTGTCAGAACAGATCACCCCATGGCCATAGTCAATCTCAGCTGGGAGGGGGTCACAGGCCCAAAAAGAGTGACAGTGTCCCCAACCCTACCTGTAGATTGCCTGATGGGCAATGATCTGGAAATTTCAGCCTGGGCTGAAGTGGAACACCAAACCCATCTTAGGATGTTGGGCGTCCCTGTAAAGGTTAGTGGGGCTGTGATGGCCACAGCCCCAGCCCAAGAATTTGGAGAGATGGAGCCTGAAAGAATGGCCCACTCTCCCCAAAAGAGAGCACAAGGGTTGAAGAAAAGTCTTCTTCCCCCAGACAGTAGGTAAGGGTCAGCCTCCTCAGGGAACTGACCCTACCCCTAGTGAAGGAACTGCCACAGAGGTAGTCAGGCCTGGCCTGGCCACACCCCTGATGGCAGAGGACCCTTCCAAGGTGGTACCCGTCTGGAGCAGGTAACCTGCCCCTCTCTACCCTGCCTCAGTCAGCCCAGGGCTGCAGAGGTCAGGGAGGTCAGTGGACCCCCAGGGCCCCCTGTCCAGAGGAAGCCCCCATCAGCAGATTAGGGGCACCCAGTCTAGTAGCCCTAGCCAGGTGAAAATTCCTCTACACACTGAGGGATCCCCCATACCTTTATGTAGGGACCTCCCCAGAAGGACTCTGGTAGGCAAGGGCAAACCTGGGACCAGAAGGTTCCAAACCTGCCATGTCCCTCCAGTAGTCCATCCAAAGGGACCCAACCCACAGCTGTAGGCAGCCAAAGGTTGACCCTTAGAGCAAAGTGCAACTCAGTCATGGAAAGACAGGCATACATGGTGACCAGTGACCTGAGGAAGCTGAGGCCAACATTCCTAGGGCCTCACTTCCCTAGTCAGACACCTCACCAGCCTTGTACTTTACCTAAGCACACCACAGGTAGTGATTCCCCATGGTGGAGACCCTCTCATACCCTTAGGGTGAGGGATTGCTTAGTGGACCATAAGACAGGGGGCAACCATGCTAGTGCAGGCGCTTCCTTATATGACCACTTAGTCAATGAAGGCTCAACTGGCCAAGGTTAGCCTTATCTCCTTTCGTTTGGGGGGGGGTTATGTAGGAAGGTGGAATCTGACTATATGGTTGCCCCCACTTTTTTTATGGTGTTTTGCTGGTTTATGACTTAGTTGGACTGGGATCCTGCTATTCAGGGCCCCAGTCTATCTGCTTTCTCTGTAAAAGGTTTCCATGTGCCTTAGGCACATCTCTGATTGGAATCTGGAGTGCCCTTATAAGTCCCTAGTATATGGTATACTATGTACCAAGGGCATAGGTACCTCAGAGGCCTACCAGGGGCTGCAGCATGTATTATGCCACCCCTGGAAGGCCATCCAAACTGACACCACAGGTCTGCTACTGCAGCCTGGGTAGGGTGGTGCATGCACTCCTTACTGTGATATAGGTTACCTATATCACTAAATACATACACACATATAAACCTATAAGTCACTCCTAAGGCAGGCCTTATCAATCCTAAAGGCAGAGTGCATGATTCCTATGTGAGAGGGTGCCCCTGCATGAGCAGGGCCCTCTGCAGCGTTCGGAGACCATCTCTGATGCTGTTTGTAGTGCAGCCTGACCATATACTCTTAAGCGCATTATATCCTCGCGGTAAAATGCTAACTTTGGAATGGCTGCACCTAAACATGTCGTGTTTGGTGTCAAACATCTTGGAATACTACCCCCCACCAATCCTGGCGGCGGGGGTAGCATTCCACCCTTCTAGAGGGAAAGACATGTTAACTCTGGCTTACCCGGTAACTTCTTTCTGAAGCCCTGGCATCACAAAATGGATGCTGCTGCCACAGACACAAGTCTGGCCTCCTGCTGCTGGACGAAACTCCGGCAGGGGAGGCCTGGACAATAGGTTTCCTGTTGCAGGGAGGTGTGACCACCTCCCCAGACAGGATAATGTGTATTGGGGCTGGGTGGGTGCACTCTTAGAGTGCTTTGAAGTCCTGCACTGGGGAGCAAAAGGCTCCTCTGTGCATATGCCAGTTCAAACCAGCTCAGGGGCTACCTGCCCCTTCTCTGGCGCGAAACTGGACAAAGGGAAGTGGGTGTAGCCACCCCTCCCTTGACCCTCCCATAGGTGGGGTCATAGAGCTAGTCCATCCCCTCTTTTAGTATAAGAGGGGGAACCTTGCCATTGCAAAGCAGATAACCCCTGGACGACGCTCTACAGAAGAATCCTGGCCCTTCGACGTTCCACTACCTTTGGAAGACAGAAGAATCTCCCTTGGAGTCAAGGAGTGACTCCCTGCTTGGCAGGCACCAAAAACGACAACGACGGTCGCAAACTACGCCGCTCCCGCCGGAGTCCGAAGTCCCTGCAGCCCAGGAAGTGGATTTCCTGACCTCTCCCAGGCCATCGTGAGTCCCCAGCGAAGCTGAGGCAAGTGGACCCCACGAGTAACGAGGAACTGCGACCCCTGGGTACCGTGCACTATTGTCGAGTGCAACCCCTTCACAACGTTCTACGAACCTGTGCTTTGGACCACTTGTGGTCCCGACCTCCAGCAGGAATCTCTCTGAAGATCAGAGGCCTACACTGTCCCGAGTGACCGTGGGCCTCTGTTGAGTGATTCCGCCTGAGGTGTCTTTGCGATCCCTTACCCGCTGGCTTGTGGGTCCCCAGAAGACTTCTGAAAGAAACCAAATGTCTCCCCTGGTTGCTCCAGGCCTGCCCTGACTTACCCTCGCTGGGTGAGTTCCACAGACCTTGCTGGTCTGCGCCATTGACTTTTCTTCATCTCCCCGAGACTTGCGGCTGCCAAGGCTTGTTGGCTCCGATCGAGTTGCCGACACTGCAGTCAGCTGCAGACGTCGAGGGACACACCGAATACAGCTCCTGTTCGTCGTCGACACCTCCTGGACCACGTGGCTGAAGAGTCAATGCACCCGCAACCGACCTGAATCACTCGACGACGGTGGGCATCCATCTTCCTTGCCCCGAGTCACTGCCAAGTGACTTTGAACACTGTCCCCTCTGCTTTCAGGTCATCCTTCTTCAGAATCCAGGCTTGGATTCCACCGGACACTTCTTCAGCTCCCGCAAGCAGCAAGTCTTCTTTGTTCGCCATTGAAAACGACGCCGCAACCCGACACCAAAGGACACCTGTGCACCCGGCTTCCCTGGGTGAGGTAACTCCAGCACTACGGTGCTCCTGTGGGTGTGGGCCCTAGAACGACTTACCCTGTAAGTGACTTGCTTGTAGGTTCTATAGAAGTATCCTAAAACTCTTTATTTCCAACCGCGACTTGCCCCATTGAAGTCAACGGCGATCCGCGCCTGTGTATCTACCCTGCACGCGTCCCCCGTGGGTCCTTTACTTACCTGCCTTGGGTGGTTTCGTGAGGCCCCAGCACTTCTGAAGGCCCTAGGCCTTGTCTCCCTGCAAATCGTTGTCCCTAAGTCTCTTACTTAGTATATGGTCTGGTACGCCCCTAGGGCCCCAGCCATATTTTGTGCTTAACTTATTGTGAAACGTTGATTTGTGCATATGTTTGTCTTCTAATCTCATAAAGAGATTAGTAGAGAGTTATTTAGAAATAAATACATATATATTTGATATATATACCTGTGTGGTGTCTTTTCATTTGGTGATTCAAGAGATTATATGGTAAAACAAGCTGCTTTACATTCCTCCGAGACTTAGCCTGAAGGCTGCTCTCCACAGCTACCACTAGGATAGCTTTCTTTAAAAGGTTGTCTTAAACCTATCTACCATAAGAGTCGATTTGCCCTTGTGCAAGGTGTCCACTTTAATTAGTGAACAGCATATACCAGGCCAACTTCTCACAATGGACATCCCACGCAACCCACCACCAGGACTAGGGCAGACAAGCTACTCAGAGGAGAAGCCAGCCCCTGCAACAGACTACCCAGCATGAAGCACCTGCAAGCACGGCTGGCTCACAACACTTCACCGACCCACACATGGCACCCCAATGCCAGGTGTCAGAACGCCAAAAGGAGGCGGCCAAACTGGTACGGGTGTGGTCCGAACCCATGGAAGGCGAACTAGATCACATACGTGGGTGTCAATTACCCTACAGGGACCACCTACACCGCACAAAGGAGAGCCACACTGCCATAGAGACACATGCAGATGCACATTCCCAGTTCAGAACCACGCCCAGGGGCACGCACATATTAGTCACACACCCACGTTGGCTCTGCGTACGACGGCCCAGTCCACTCCCCTTACGAATTGAGATGACAAAGCCATATGTCCAAGCTCTAACCCACTGCCTGCGGTGACATGTCTGCGTCCGCTGTACACAGCACACTGTAAGGTCGTAGGGCCCAGGGCCCTCATGCATACAACAAGACCACAGGGACACACACAGATATTATGTTGAACTGGCTACGGGCACGTGCGCCCGGCCCCTTTATTGGCAGGGCCACATTTACAGTGCCGCCTGTGCTGGATGTGTGTGGGGTGAGCATAAGCCAGCCCGCACGGAGTGCTTGGTGCTGTCAACAACTTGAACAGTGGACACCAGTGCAATGGAAACAGAAAACACCTGCATAACAGAGTCAACTGCAGAGCAACATGGAGGGATCCGGAGCAAGTACAGAGGTCACCCAACATACAAACAGAAGTGTCCGTGAGTTGCAGTGCACTGAGGTTGGGGCACTAGAGCTGAGCGCGGACATGTGATGAAAATGACTAGGATTGTGTCCATTCGGGATATTCCTGATGCAGCTGCAGTGGGATGTGTTAGACCTGCATCAACTTCCTCATCAACTTCCCAGGTCTCCCACACTGCCAGAGGTGACATTGCTGCGCAACCTCTCCACAGCACAAAACTCAATCAGTAACGGTCCATGGGTTGCGGTGCACAGAGTCAGTGGCACCTGGAGTGCTGAGCAGGGGATCAGGGAGATGATGGCATCCACGACAGGTCTGAGCAACTCCGTCAGTCTGCCAGTACCACTGTTTCGACTCTGGCAGATGGTGGTTGGAGTTGGCCTTGGCGATGGTGGCGTGTGCCTCCTGCGGTGAGGCGACGTCCGGGCTGGTCAGGACTCAATATGATGTGTGACCCTGGTGGTCCGCAGTTGAGGCCGGAGGCAGCGTACAGCGCAGGGCCACATGCACATGGCGTCGATGACCCCAAGACCACCGTCACAGAGGTCATCCAATAGTCATTCAGACAGGGTCCCTGACTTGAGCTGCACAGAGTTGGTGGCCCCGGATGCACAGCGGCAGGCACAGGCACACCGCCACGGGACGGTGACTTGCGGTCCACTGAGTTAGGGCCATGCAGACTGAGAGGGTCCCCGTCGATGTCGAAGGTGAATGTGGCGGAGGGATGCGGGGGACAGTGGAAGGTGTCCTCCAGGGCATGATGCAGAGGTCAGAAGCTATCCGGAAGCAGCAAATGGAGGAGTGAAAAGCGACTGCCTCGTTGCCACCACCAATTCGGCATCAGCTGCATGAGGATGAAAACTACCCCCTAGTCCATGAACTCAGACACCACGGGGCAGATTTACAAGCCCTGTACGCCACTTTTGCGCCGCCGTTGCTTCACTTCTGTGACGCAACGGAGGCGTAAAGCCAGCGCCATGCTGCGGGGTATTTACAACGTGACGCATCTAGGAGATGCGTCACGTTGTAAGCCTTGCTCCACATGAAACCTGCGTCAGGTTTCATGTGGGCGTTCGGAGCAGGGGGCGTTCTGGAGCAGGAACGCCTCGCAAAAGTGGCTGAGTGAAATCTACAAGATTTCACTCAGTCACTTTTCCGACCCCGCTGCGTCAAAACCTTGTGCCTGCTTGAGCAGGGATAAGGTGTGACGCACCATGTGCAAGATAGGCCGGGTTGGCACAGTGCTGGAGTTGCGTCGCGCCTGCCACAACTCCAGCACTGCGACAACGTTACGACGGCAGATGCGACACGCATCTGCATTTCCTTGCGCCATGATGCGCCGCATTGTAAATGCGGCGCATCCGTGGTGGCGCAAGGATTGTGATGCGTGTCGCATGTTTCCTGGCGCATTCCTGCTGATTTGCAGGGATGTGCCAGGAATTGTAAATCTGCCCCCACCAATATACGACCAGAGAGTGTCCATGAATGTCGGGGAACAGACTTAGTGGCACAGGGGCTGAGAGGGGATGCAGTCTGCGATGATGCCGGTACACTGATATGTACTCCGGCATTGCCGAATCAAGACTCTGTGACCTACTGGACCGCAGTGTAGGCCGGAGGCAGCGGTCAGCAGTGGGCCACAGCCACGTGTCGTAGGCTCGCGATGCACAGAGTTAGTGACATCAGGGCAGTTGTCGGTAGTGTTCGATCACCTCCATAACGATGATCCTTTTTCCTCCCAAATGCAGCACGTCATCCTCTTATGCCTCTCCTTGCGTGCAATGATTCGTACTCTGCCTTTGAATAATCGATGTTCAGTTCCAATTCTGAGACCTTTTCGTGCGCAGCGTAGGCCGAGAGCAGTAGTCCGCGTGGGCCCACAGAATCTTGCGGCTGTGATGTAACACTCAGACCTGTTGGCACCACATCGAAGGGTGTATAGTGACATACACTCAGCCATGATTTATGTGCTCTGCCATGGTGTAATCAAGACTCAGTTCCAAATGTGTGACCTACTTGTCCGCTGTGCATGCTGGTGGAGTACGTCAACGTGAATGGAGTACTGCGGGCCTGTGTTGCGGAGGCGTGATGATCTGAGGAGGCTGCCACGGTCACAGGCCTCGGGCTGGGAGATTGCACCGGCACGTGGTGGGCCCTCTTCGACACATGCCGGTGTCGGAAAGTGATACCAAAGGGGACGATGGACGGAGCGATTGAGCCAATCAAACACTCACCCCCAGTCAACTGATCTGGGTTTAATCCATCATCATTCTTTAGCTCACTCCACCACCCCAGTTCAGACATGGCCATATGCAAATCAGTCTGACCCTGTGCCTCATGGGAACAGTCCAGCCCGAACTGCCAAGCCATGTCTTCCCTGGACCGGAAACAAGCATCCTGGGACCGGTTTCTGGCTATTCAGCCGTCATCAGCCAGCCTAGCTTGAATCCAGTGGCAAAGTGAGCAAGGGACCCACGTCTGGGCATACCCTGCCAACTTAGGGCGAACAAAGCGATACCAAAGGAAAAGATGGACGGAGCGCTTGAGCCAATCAAACACTCACCCTTTTCCTAAAACTTAAATACTTCTTTTTTCAGGAATCCACTCACCCGAAACCTAAAATTAACTTTACAAAATTTTGTTTCAGGAATCCACTCATCCTAACCCTAAAACTAATTTTAAAGAAACTTATTTCAGGAATCTACTTTCCCTAACCTAAAAGTAAATTTATATTAACTTGTTGAAATAATCCAATCAACTTTATCCTAAAACTAAATATAAATCATTTTTTTGCAGTAACCCACTTACCTTTTTCCTAAAACTAAAAAAACATGCTTTTTTCAGGAATCCATTCACCCGAAACCTAAAACTAACTTTAAAAAAATTTGTTTAAGGAATCCACTCACCCTAATCCTAAAACTAAATTTAAATTAATTTATCTCAATAATCCAATCACTATTATCCTAAAACTAAATTTAAATCAATTTTTTGCAGTAACTCACTCACCCTTTTCCTAAAACTAACAAACTAAATTTAAAAAAATTGTTTCAGGAACCCACTCACCCTAACCCTAAAACTAACTTTAAAGCAACTTGTTTCAGGAATCCACTCTCCCTAATCCTAAAAGTAAATTTTAATTAACTTTTTGAAATAATCCAATCTCCCTTATCCGAAAACTAAATTTAAATCTACTTGTTGCAGTAATCCACTCACCCTTTTCCTTAAACTAACATAAAAACTTTTTCAGGAATCAATGCGCCCAATACCTAAAACTAAATTTCAAAAAGTTTATTTCAGGAATCCACTCACCCTAATCCTAAAACTAAATTTAAATTTACTTATCACAATAATCCAATTACTCTTATCCTGAAACTAATTTTAAATCTATCTTTTGCAGTAACCCACTCATCCTTTTCCTAAAACTAACATAACTTTTTTTCAGGAATCCACTCACCCGAAAACTAAAACTAACTTTTCAAAATTTTGATTCAGGAATCCACTCACCCTTACCCTATAAGTAACTTTAAAACAACTTGCTTCAGGAATCCACTCTCCCTGTTCCTTAAAGTAAATTTAAATTAATTTGTTGAAATAATCCAATCACCCTTATCCTAAAACTAAATTTAAATCTTTTTGCAGTAACCCACTGAACTTGTCCCTAAAACTAAAAAACATTTTTTATCAGGAATCCATTCACACGAAAACATAAAACTAACTTTAAAAAATTTTGTTTCAGGAATCCACTCACCCTGATTTTAAAACTAAATTTAAATTAACTTATCGCAATAATCCAATCACTCTTATCCCAAAACTAAATTTAAATCAATTTTTTCAAGTAACCCACTCACCCTTTTCCTAAAACTAACGTAATTTATTTTTTCAAGAATCCTCTCACCCGAAACCTAAAAGTAACTTTACAAAATTTTGTTTCAGGAACCCACTCTCCCTAACCCTAAAACTAACATTAAAGCAACTTCTTTCAGGAATCCACTCTCCCTAATCTTAAAAGTAAATTCTAATTAACTTGTTGAAATAATCCAATCTCCCTTATCTGAAAACTAAATTTAAATCAACTTCTTTCAGTAAACCACTCACCCTTTTCCTAAAACTAACATAAAAACAATTTTCAGGAATCCATGCGCCCGATACCTAAAACTAACTTTCCAAAAAATTGTTTCAGGAATCCATTCACCCTAATCCTAAAACTAAATTTGAATTAACTTATCTCAATAATCCAATCACTATTATCCTAAAACTAAATTTAAATCAATTTTTTGCAGTAACCCACTCACCCTTTTCCTAAAACTTAAATACTTCTATTTTCAGGAATCCACTCACCCGAAACCTAAAACTAACTTTACAAAATTTTGTTTCAGGAATCCACTCATCCTAACCCTAAAACTAATTTTAAAGAAACTTGTTTCAGGAATCTACTTTCCTAACCTAAAAAGTAAATTTAAATTAACTTGTTGAATTGATCCAATCACCCTTATCCTAAAACTAAATATAAATCATTTTTTTGCAGTAACCCACTTACCTTTTTCCTAAAACTAAAAAAACATTCTTTTTCAGGAATCCACTCACCCAAAATCTAAAAGTAACTTTACAAAATTTTGTTTCAGGAACCCACTCACCCTAACCCTAAAACTAACATTAAAGCAACTTGTTTCAGGAATCCACTCTCCCTAATCCTAAAAGTAAATTTTAATTAACTTTTTGAAATAATCCAATCTCCCTTATCCGAAAACTAAATTTAAATCCATCTTTTGCAGTAACCCACTCATCCTTTTCCTAAAACTAACATAACTTTTTTTTTCAGGAATCCGCTCACCCGAAAACTAAAACTAAATTTTCAAAATGTTGATTCAGGAATCCACTCACCCTTACCCTATAAGTAACTTTAAAACAACTTGCTTCAGGAATCCACTGTCCCTGTTCCTAAAAGTAAATTTAAATTAATTTGTTGAAATAATCCAATCACCCTTATCCTAAAACTAAATTTAAATCTTTTTTGCAGTAACCCACTGAACTTTTTCCTAAAACTAAAAACTTTTTTATCAGGAATCCATTCACACGAAAACATAAAACTAACTTTAAAATATTTTGTTTCAGGAATCCACTCACCCTGATTCTAAAACTAAATTTAAATTAACTTATCGCAATAATCCAATCACTCTTATCCCAAAACTAAATTTAAATCTTTTTTTGCAGTAACCCACTGAACTTTTCCCTAAAACTAAAAAACATTTTTATCAGGAATCCATTCACACGAAAACATAAAACTAACTTTAAAAAATTTTGTTTCAGGAATCCACTCACCCTGATTTTAAAACTAAATTTAAATTAACTTATCGCAATAATCCAATCACTCTTATCCCAAAACTAAATTTAAATCAATTTTTTCAAGTAACCCACTCACCCTTTTCCTAAAACTAACGTAATTTTTTTTCAAGAATCCACTCACCCGAAACCTAAAAGTAACTTTACAAAATTTTGTTTCAGGAACCCACTCTCCCTAACCCTAAAACTAACATTAAAGCAACTTCTTTCAGGAATCCACTCTCCCTAATCTTAAAAGTAAATTCTAATTAACTTGTTGAAATAATCCAATCTCCCTTATCTGAAAACTAAATTTAAATCAACTTCTTTCAGTAAACCACTCACCCTTTTCCTAAAACTAACATAAAAACATTTTTCAGGAAACCATGCGCCCGATACCTAAAACTAACTTTCCAAAAATTTGTTTCAGGAATCCATTCACCCTAATCCTAAAACTAAATTTGAATTAACTTATCTCAATAATCCAATCACTATTATCCTAAAACTAAATTTAAATCAATTTTTTGCAGTAACCCACTCACCCTTTTCCTAAAACTTAAATACTTCTATTATCAGGAATCCACTCACCCGAAACCTAAAACTAACTTTACAAAATTTTGTTTCAGGAATCCACTCATCCTAACCCTAAAACTAATTTTAAAGAAACTTGTTTCAGTAATCTACTTTCCTAACCTAAAAAGTAAATTTAAATTAACTTGTTGAAATGATCCAATCACCCTTATCCTAAAACTAAATATAAATCATTTTTTTGCAGTAACCCACTTACCTTTTTCCTAAAACTAAAAAAACATTCTTTTTTCAGGAATCCACTCACCCAAAATCTAAAAGTAACTTTACAAAATTTTGTTTCAGGAACCCACTCACCCTAACCCTAAAACTAACATTAAAGCAACTTGTTTCAGGAATCCACTCTCCCTAATCCTAAAAGTAAATTTTAATTAACTTTTTGGAATAATCCAATCTCCCTTATCCGAAAACTAAATTTAAATCTACTTGTTGCAGTAATCCACTCACCCTTTTCCTTAAACTAACATAAAAAACTTTTTTCAGGAATCAACGCGCCCAATACCTAAAACTAAATTTCAAAAAGTTTATTTCAGGAATCCACTCAGCCTAATCCTAAAACTAAATTTAAATGTACTTATCACAATAATCCAATCACTCTTATCCTGAAACTAATTTTAAATCCATCTTTTGCAGTAACCCACTCATCCTTTTCCTAAAACTAACATAAAGGCCCATTACGATACCCGGCGTAAAAAAATCCGCCAGGCATGAAAGCGGGGAAAATCCGCCCGCACACACCGTCTGAACACCGACCACGCCATTACGAATACACAAACCGAAAACCGCCATCGGCGGAAAACCACACAAGATACCGCCCGCCCTCGTCCGAGTCGGAGTCAAACCGCCCGCCACGGACGGAAACACGCACGACAACACAAAACCGCCCGCCCACACGGCCGACACACCGCACGTGAAATTACGATCGCACCGCCATGAGCGCGGGTAAACCACAAATATACCGCCCGCCAGCGCAAACAACGCCGATGAGAATTGACACGGCAGAAGCCATGGCGCCCACGTCCCTGCACAGAAACCATCCGCTGACAAAAACAATCGCACACAACATGGCCAACAAGTCCACACAGCAAGGCACGCACAAATACACAAGCACAGTACACATCCCGAAAACACCCCCTGGACAAACAAAAAATACAAAGGCCAGAACACCAGACACAACACACCTGAAAACAACAGACCATGAGGACACACCCACATAGGTAAGTACAAAAGCAGCACTCCCACAGACCACAACCCCTTGCAACATTGCAAACTAGAGAGGAGAGGAGAGGACACAGTGACACAGCAAGGACAGCAGCACACCACAGAAACGCACACATCACCACCACCACCACCACCACCACCAAACACCGGCACCACAAACCCCCTGCACATTACACAACACACACCGCACCAGCACCACAAACACCATGGCACCACAAAGAATGCCCAAGTTCACGCCCATTGAGCTGACGGTCATGGTCGACGAGATTATCAAGGTGCACCCACAAATCTATGGGAACCTGGTCCAGCACGCACCACTTTTGTCATCACCTTACACACAATCACATGTCACAGTTTGAAATAAATGCACCTCTTCCACTAACTGCTGTCTGTGCCCTGTGTTTTAATTGTACGGAATACAACGGCCACCTTGAGCGGAACGGCACCTGATGCGTGGCATGGCAATGGAACCGGAGGGCCTGTAGGGACCTAGGGGTGGGAGACAGAACAGGAGCACATTCAATGAGTGTGTCACACACCCATCACACAGTACATGTCAACAACTACAAGCAATGTACACACATCGCACAGAGCAATAGGGCACAATGCCACAGCCACCATCAGTGGCATACTAACCTGGGCATGGAGCGTTGACACACAGCACGCAGTGAACAAAAGGCCACCCTGACACAGCACACACACACCTGCACAAATACAGACACATCAGCCGTCGTACATGGATACTCACCGTCAAGTGAAGTAGCGGGCGATGAGCTGCTGGCGCACATTCCCAGCTTCCTCCTCTCCGCTGTCCTCCTCACTCGAGCTGTCCTGGTCTGCGGGCTGGGGCCCTGGTTGATCTCCGTCATCCACAATGAGGGGGATCTGCTTCCGAATGGCCAGATTGTGCAGCATGCAGCACGCCACCACTATCTGGCACACCTTCTGTGGGGAGTACGCCAGCGCACCCCGGTGCGGTCCAGGCACCTGAACCTGGACTTGAGGAGGCCAAAGGTACGCTCGACCACACGTCTGGTCCTCCCATGTGCCTCATTGTAGCGATCGTCTGCTGGGGTGCGAGGATTCCTCAATGGACTGAGCAGCCATGCCCCATTCGGGTACGCAGAGTCACCTGGGTGTGAGGGACACAGAGAACCGTTGCTATTCCAACTGGACAGGGGACAGCATCGCACAACCAGCACGCTACACCACTCCACATACTCACCGACAATACAGCCACGATCCTGTTGCAGATTGGACATCAGTCGTGGCAAGATGCTGTTGCGCATTACGTGTGCGTCATGGGCCGAGCCTGGGAACTTTGCACACACGTGGGTTATCACCATGTCCGCAAGGCACACCACTTGCACATTCAGGGAGTGCGTGTGCTTCCTGTTGCGGTACAGGTGCTCAGTGGCCTGTGGTGGAACAAGGCCAACATGTGTGCAATCAATGGCACCAAAGACGTGTGGGATCCTGCCAAGGGCATAGAATGCACCCTTCACTGCCGCCAATTCACGAGCCCTGGGGAATCTGATGTACCTGTTTCGGTACAGCATCATGGCTGCCAGTACATCCCTCAGCACCTTGCTGAACATGGGCTGGGACATCCCTCCTCCACTGCCCACTGTGTGCTGGAATGACCCAGTGGCGAAGAAATGCATGGCGGCCATCACCTTAGCCGTGGGGGTGAATGCTGTCGGATACACCCTGCGGGGATGGAGATGGGGTTCCAACATGGCACACAGTCGATGCAGGGTTGGCCTGTCCAGCCGAAACTTCCTTATGACCTCAGTATCGTCCATGTCCGCCAGCAATTGGTATGGGCGGTCAATGTTCGGTCTCCGCCTAGGGAAGATGGCAGTGGACACATGTCAGAGCAACACAACACATAGCAATTTCGCATTCACATCACTGACATGACTGAGCAAGCACATGAGTCACAGCCCAGCTGTCAAGCAGGGACGGCACGGCCACAATACACTTACACAGGTCTCCCACCAATGGCAATGGCTAGTGATGCAAACCACTGCCATGGTCATGCACATGGGGATCTAGGCCCCAATGACTTGCGGGGCGTGCTGATGGGGACTGACTGCATATTCGTCAAGCGGCAACGCCACGGCAACATGAATGTCTGCTGAGCATGGCACTGCTTCCGAGGCTGGATGAGTATGGCACACGACGACGACGATGTGGGCACAGGCTGAGCGGCCAAAACAAGTGGGACCTGTGGCACGAGGGGATATGAGACAGTAGTAGGTGTCAGCACTGCACCCTATGTACAGCACTGTACGGATCACACCTCCCGAAACATTGACAGGTGTCCACATTGACAGCCCCATGCCAAGACGGCTGTGTGCTTGCAGTCACACGTCACAGGTGAGAGGTTACATTGCACGTGCCAGGTGGCAGACGTACATAGTGGGAGCTATCATGTGTGTGCATGTGTCTCCTGTTCAGGATCCACCAGATGGGCGCTGACTCTGTACTGACCATTGGACACAGCATGTTCCGTGGAAGGCTTGTGTGTGTGGGATGGAGGCACTGGATGTGCCTCCGTTGGGTGGGGGCCATGCACAGGGCGGGTACGTCGATGATTGCGCATTGTTGGTCACGGTGGGTGCACCCACTAAGATGTGTTGCCCTGTGTACAATTCCTATGTCCGCATGATGATGGACTGTAGATGTGGGCAGACTACACATTGGTCGATGTGCTGTCCATGTGCATGTGCCTTCACACCAGGCACAGCTGCCCCTGCACATGTGACCCCTGCTGGACTCGCTGCTGGGTCTGTGGAGCTGATGCACCTTCTGTGCGTGGGGCGGACAGCTCACCTCACTTCCCTCATTGCGCATGTCATGACTTTGCCGCAGGTGACATGGATCATGGAGGGCCCACATGTACGCGTGGGTAGGCTACACATGTTTGTTCACTGGTCGCCACCCCCAGTCAGTGTTTCGAATGGGAAGGTTGTTGTGCTGGTGGTATATTCGATGTGGCGGATGGGCGGGCCTAGGTGCGGGCTTACATTCCGGACATGGGGGTAGTTGGATTGGCGACTAGTTGCAGTACACACGGGACACGTCTCTTCCTTTCCACATCTGGGTCATCCCTTGTACTCACTGACAGTGATACAGTCATCTTCGCCCCAGCCCTCATGTCCTCCCCTCGCTCCCCCAATATGCATGTGCACCTGCGAGGCTAGCGCTTGCACAGGCAGCCCCAAGCTCGCACCAGAGAGGGCAAGGAGTGTATGTGTGGGTCCAGTTGCACGAGTGGGCTGTCTCAGGGTATGATGTGTGGCGGGACGCCGTCCACCTGCGTGGTGCCCCAAATGGAGACCCGGCCTGCATGGACTATGCATCACAGTCTTCGCCTTCCGGATCCGCCACCTGCGACACCCAGTGGCAGTGGCTGCCCTTGCGGCCAGGCCGCGTCCGTCTGTGACTGATGGCCCACACATTCACTCTTTGGCCTCTCTGGGGAGGGCTCGGGGGTGGTGGCGCACGCGCTTGCACTTAGTCGCAATGGCATGTGGCGTGGTTGGTATAATGGGCAATGGATGGGATGGTGCGAGCCACCTCCCGTGACGTCAGTGCTGCTCGTGCTGAGGTGCGTCCCCCTACACTTCCATTTGACTTGTGCCATGCTACACGTTGAGGTTCTATTGCCTGCGTGATATGACCAGGAGGAGCGCGAGGAGACCTCTCACACACCATGCTCCACTGCCATCCCGTGCCCTGTATCGCCTGTGCGGATTGACTATGTTGGGGTTACACCTGGTCGACTGGGGCTGTGTGTGCCTTGTCAAGGGGCATGGCGGGCGCACAACAGGATCCAGCTAGTCCACGGAGGGTGGGCTGACGTGTGCGCCTGGTTCCGCATTGTTCGTGTGCCCGGCTGCTGTGCACACATGTGTTCACTTCCCCCGACAGGTGTCCTCTCACAATGCCCAGGGAAGCGGTGGTGTACTGTTCATGACCCCTCCCAACACGGCGTGCTCCAACTTGGCATGTGCGCATCTACCCGTCGCACCCACCCACCTGAGCACTGCGTCCATACGACTTCACACGACACATGTGTGTCTTCCACAGTAGTGCTACTCATTTGCGTTGACATCCAATACCAGTGGACTACATGGTCATGTCACGACTGCCGTGTACTTCAAATACTCTCAACCTCTCTCATTCGTACTTGTGAAATGAGTCGGCGGAGACAGTTTTGGTTTCAAACATTATATTGAGTCTTCTGTCCTCTGTGATGCAGTATAGTGGACACTACTGGCAGCGGAATACATGTTGAGGATATACTGAGCATGATTACAAATGGGATAGGGTGTGGGGTTACATGTGATTGGCTGTTGCATGTGGGATGTGGGCTTCAGAGTTACATCTGCTTGGCCAAGGCTGTGCTAAAGTACATTTACGTATAGCTGCGGAGCTGCGGACTTTGACACAGACGGTATACAAGTAGCCTACCAGACCACTTGGCATCATGGGCACAGTCCATCTCAGTTCCATGTGACAGGTTTGCTGCAGTTGTTCCTCATGCACGCGTGCATGTGAGATGACATCAGGGCATGTGCTTGCGTGCATGCAGCGGCGTGCCACTTGTTGTTGCAATGTGGTGGTTACTGGACATGTCACAGTCACTGGGGTCGTGTTGTTGTTGTTTGCACTTGTCGTCCGTGCAAAGGTCCTGGTATGGGATTCCCGGGCGGGGGTGGGAGGGGTGCAGCACCCACAGACTCCAGGCGACCTATTCATGTCCACTGAGCGGTGTGTGTGTCCATGGGCGCTGGATCCATGTCGTGTCCTGGTTGTTCGTGCAGTTCCGTCCATGTGGGTGCGATACACAGACCCCATGCCACTGCCTCCCACGATGCATGCGGTGTTCCTGGATGTGATGGGGAACAGTGTGCATGTCCCGGTCATATCCGATGTCATGGCGATGTCGTTGATGGTGTGGTAATTGTTGCCGGTCGTTTGGTATGGCTGTTGTGGTGGTGACTGGCCAGTCCGTGCGGAAGCTAAGCATGGGTGCGGGGTTGGACATCATAGGTCAATCGGGGAACCTGCGTTGGGGTCCGACGAATTTACAGGTTGTCAGGTATGCGATGCCGTCCAGCAGGGCTTCCATGTCATTGGTGGTGTTTATGTTTGCCAGCCAATGTAGCGGATGGTGGCTGTCAAGGTGTTGTTCGTAAGTTGTCCCTTGGAGGACCATGATGGGGCATGCTGGGTGACATTCGATGTAGCTGTGCTCGATGATCCGTCGTGTGGAGGCACAGTGGTCCCATTTCAGTGCGGGTGCGATGTTGGCCACATACGCCATGCCCCCATAGGCAGAGCAGGCCCTGTCGTGTGCGTCCAGAGGGAGGAATAGTGCTAGCAGGTCCGCCTTTAGACATGCCGGGTTGGAGAGACACATCTCCACGGGATGCTGGTAGGGACACCTCCGACAGTAGAAGACGGGTATTACGCAGCTGAACAATGTGATGCGGTAAGTCAGTCGGTAACTGACGTTCAGCAGGGACAGGAGTTCGCATCCCAATATATGTATCAGGTTGGTTTTGTACAGCTTGACCTGTCCGGCGTAGTTGGGTAGGTGTGTTGCGGTTGCCATTTTGCAGCGGTGCGTTGTGGTGGCGTGCTCCGGCTGTGTGTGCAGTCTGCAATGTGCACGCTCCGAGGTTGCTGTGAGCTCTGTGTAGTCGTAGGGAGACAGGACTTGTGTTCTGTTGGCTTGTGCGGAGGACACGGGCCCTCATCCCACATGCTTCTCAGACAGTTCAAGGTCAGTGATGTGTGACTCCTTCCAATTAACTTGCATGGGGCCGACATGGGGGAGTGTTTGCTTTATTCTTTCCCGTCCGTTGTGATCTTCTGTGATATGCGCTATCTGCCCTGTGGTCGGTCTCCTCTGCATGCCTGTGTTGGTCTTTTATTGGACAATGGCTGTATTCACCGGCTTCTTTCGTAGGGCTGTGGTTTCGGAGTTGGAATGGAAGGTCATTCAGTGCTGTCTGCTCTCCCTTGTGTGGGCGGCAGGCTGCCTTTCCGCTCTGCGTTGGGCCTTGTGTGTGAGTGTTATTCTTGGGCCACCTGTTGTCGGTCCCCGGGCTCTTTGGTGTTCCGTTTTGTATGTCTTGTTCATATGTGCAGGGTGGTATGGGTGTTTCAGTGTGGTACTGGCGTTCCTCTTCCCGAAGGGGCCCTGCTTCTCCTAGTTGGTGTTGCCGCCGCAGTGTGCTTCGCCATGTTTGTTGCACTGGGGTGTGTCCTGCTGTTGCGTGACTTCACTGACATGTGTGCGTCGGTTGTGTGACGTTGGGTGTTGTCCGTGAATTGGGCGTTGGGGACATGTCTGTGGCAGGCCTGTCACGTGTCATGTGCGTTCGGGGTGGGGCTGGTGTGTGTGCTGCTTGGTTGTGTCCCTGTGTCTGTGTGCGACGCATGCATGGCGCTGCGGTTGGCCTCTGCGTTGTGCGCATGTGTGGCAGCGTCATCGCCGCTTTGGGGCCGTGACGGGGTGGTTGGTTCCTAGTCCCAGGTGGTGTGTACACATGTGTTACGAGATGTTACAATTTGGCCTGTGTGTCATATGTGGGTGCTATGGTAGATGTGTCGTGTAGACGCGGGGGTGGGGGGTTGTCCGCTTTTTCCGCCCTTGCACTGTGTGCGCTGTTTGCGTGCACTTGTTGTATGTGTGCCTACCTGCGTCTTCGCGGTACGCTGCGTCCTTGGTGGTGCATCAGATAGAGCATAGGGAGGGCCTACAGTGCTGGATTCATGCTCGGGGGTGCCGCTTCTTCGGTGTCCGTGCTCGGCGTTCGTGTTACCGCTTCGGTTTGACGTACGGTGTCTCTTAGCCGTGGGTTCAGTTTGTGTGCGGCATCGTAATTTGTGCGCCGGGCGGTACGTGTTTCGTCGGACGGTGTGTGTCAATTGTGCTGCGCCGCTACGTGTACGGGCGCACTTTGATGGCGGACGGTGTCGCTGGCTTGCCGGCGGTGTTTGGCTGACTTTTTGCATCGTAATCGGGCGGGCGTGTGGACTGCTGCGTGCAGGCGGTAACTGGTGGTTTTTGCATCCGCCAGCACGGCGGTAGTGCTTCCGCCCGACATCCTAATGGGCCCCATAACTTTTTTTTTCAGGAATCCACTCACCCGAAAACTAAAACTAAATTTTCAAAATGTTGATTCAGGAATCCACTCACCCTTACCCTATAAGTAACTTTAAAACAACTTGCTTCAGGAATCCACTGTCCCTGTTCCTAAAAGTAAATTTAAATTAATTTGTTGAAATAATCCAATCACCCTTATCTTAAAACTAAATTTAAATCTTTTTTTGCAGTAACCCACTGAACTTTTTTCTAAAACGAAAAAACTTTTTTTATTAGGAATCAATTCACACGAAAACATAAAACTAAGGGGTCGATTCCGATTCGGGCCGGAAAAAGCACCGACCGACTCGGAGCCGGAATTTATACCGACCGACACGTACCTGTGGCGCCCGACACGCCAAGTACGATGCAAAGCGTGCAAAATCCGACCGACACGTACCAGAACCCAAGCCGAACGACCGAGCCGCACGGAAAACAGCAATCCGGCCGGAAAAACACGCGAATCGAACCGACCGACACGCACCCGGAACAAATCCGACCGAAACGTACACGCGAACTCCAAACCGCAAAGTACGATGCAAGGCGCGAAAACCACGACCGAGTCGGACGGAGGACAAGCCGTACGACCGACACGCATACAAAACCGAGCCGAAGTAACACAAAACACCGCGACCGACGCGTACGCAGCATAGAAAACTGCACAAACACAGCGTGAACGAAACGGAGAACACCGTACGAGACAAATGCAGGGTCCGACTCGGTCACAAGAACGTTTCCAACATGCACAGACAGTACAAAGGAAAAATCACACAAAAAAAGGCCAAACAAGCAATTACAAAGCCAATAAATACTGGGGGGTGGGGACAGAGAACAAAGACACACCCACAACTCCACCCATATAAAGGACACAAATCCCAACCATGATCCTTTGCAAATGCCATTCCACTGCCAGCACCCAAGAGACAGCAACCACACACCCACAGCTCATCCCTCACACAAGCCACACACCATCAGCACACCAACAAATACCTACCTCACATACACCCAGCAAAACACACACTCACACACCCTCACCTGCACACCAACACACACATCACTCACCATCACCACCCATCACCATGCCCCCCAAGAAGAATCACAAGTTCCTAGATTGTGAATTGGAAGTCATGGTAGACGAGATCCTCAGGGTAGAGCCACAGCTGTTTGGCACACTGGTCCAACAGACCCCCATCTCCCAGAAAACCAAGATGTGGGAGAGGATCATCAACAGGGTGAACGCACAATCACCATGTCTGCGCACAAAGACCGACATCCAGAACAGGTGGTATGACGTGCGCAGGAGGGTCACGGGAGCTGCTCAAGAAAGACTACCTCCTGAGCCAATACACCGGCAGTGGCCCTCCTGCCAAGCCAGTATACCTCAGGCCCTGGGAGGAGAAGGTGCGGGCCATCCTTCCGCCAGTGAGCGTATATGGACTAGAGAACATCCCAGAGCCTGGTGAGTACACAACAAATGTACACAATATTCTGCCACAATACACACACACATCACTGTCAAGGGAGAGTCAAACCATGCACTCATAGCAATTACACAGCAACCAGAACAGAATCATCCCAAAATGTGTATGTCAGTCAGATAAACACAACACATGCCATCAAAAAAGTTACATTCAACCGTGCCATCACATGTACAAACACAACTACAACTACAGCTAGGCAGTGGCACAAATAGAACTAACAAACACATCCAGACATGTAGCCACCACAACAACACCAACACACAGTGAAGACCACTGAAAGGAAGGAATTCTGTGTATGCTGGCCAAGTCAGTGTAGCCAATAGCATCATGGGAGTCGTAGTCACACATATTGCCCCCCACAACTGTCCCATCAACACCACCATGAACCATGCGCACATCACAGGGAGTGGAGAAGGACTCACAAGATGGCTGACACTGGCAACTGCTGTGGGGAGCACAAGGCCCTGCTGGGAACTGTGCACCAACAAACAGCAGGACACCACTGACTGACATCCTGAGAGACAACTTCCACTCCCTGCAATGCAAGCACGTTCCATGGTGGGATATCTGGCTGGCTGGGTGGGAAGGAGGACTTGCAGCACTGACCATAGTCACAAGCACCTCCCCTCACCCCCCTCAACACAAACTCCACAGAACCCACCTGGTAGAATGCAATGCCTCCCATCCTAACTCAAGATCCCACAAAGAACCACCACCCTGGGTTATGTTGTGTGAAGCACAGGGACACTCTTGGGACTTTTAGCCAAACAACTGCCAGGACAACACTCCCAGCCATCCTGTCAGCACAGGCAGCCCACCCCACAGGGAAGCAGAGTCAAAAGGAAGGAAGCATGGGCATGCTGGGAAGGGGGTTGGAGGCAATAGCATGATGGGAGTCGTAGTCACAGCTCTACATCCCCCACCACATGGCCCAGCAAGCTCACACTCACGCATGCACATCCCACAGAGAGTGGAAAGGCCCATCAAAGATGTCTGACACTGTTGCTGTGTCGTGAGGAGCACAAGGGCATGCTGGGAACTGCACACCAACCAACAGCAGGACACCACTGTCAGCCATCTTGCCATTGCTCTCACACCCACACACACTGAACTCCCCACAAAACCAAGTAAGTATGGGAATGCTGGGAAGTGGGGTGGAGGCAATAGCATGATGGGAGTGGCAGTCACAGATATTAGCTCACCCCCACAACTGTCCCATCAACACCACCCTGAACCATGCTCACATCACAGGGAGTGGAGAAGGACTCACAAGATGGCTGACACTGGCTACTGCTGTGGGGAGCACAAGGCCCTGCTGGCAACTGTGCACCAACAAACAGCAGGACACCACTGACTGACATCCTGAGAGACAACTTCCACTCCCTGCAATGCAAGCACGTACCATGGTGGGATATCTGGCTGGCTGGGTGGGAAGGAGGACTTGCAGCACTGACCATAGTCACAAGCACCTCCCCTCACACCCCCTCAACACAAACTCCACAGAACCCACCTGGTAGAATGCAATGCCTCCCATCCTAACTCAAGATCCCACAAAGAACCACCACCCTGGGTTATGTTGTGTGAAGCACAGGGACACTCTTGGGACTTTTAGCCAAACAACTGCCAGGACAACACTCCCAGCCATCCTGTCAGCACAGCCAGCCCACCCCACAGGGAAGCAGAGTCAAAAGGAAGGAAGCATGGGCATGCTGGGAAGGGGGTGGAGGCAATAGCATGATGGGAGTGGTAGTCACAGATATTGCTCAGCCTCACAACTGGCCCATCAACACCACCCTGAACCATGCTCACATCACAGGGAGTGGAGAAGGACTCACAAGATGGCTGACACTGGCTACTGCTGTGGGGAGCACAAGGCCCTGCTGGCAACTGTGCACCAACAAACAGCAGGACACCACTGACTGACATCCTGAGAGACAACTTCCACTCCCTGCAATGCAAGCACGTACCATGGTGGGATATCTGGCTGGCTCGGTGGGAAGGAGGAATTGCAGCACTGACCATAATCACAAGCACCTCCCCTCATACCCCCCCTCAACACAAACTCCACAGAACCCACCTGGTAGAATGCAATGCCTCCCATCCTAACTCAAGATCCCACAAAGAACCACCACCCTGGGTTATGTTGTGTGAAGCACAGGGACACTCTTGGGACTTTTAGCCAAACAACTGCCAGGACAACACTCCCAGCCATCCTGTCAGCACAGCCAGCCCACCCCACAGGGAAGCAGAGTCAAAAGGAAGGAAGCATGGGCATGCTGGGAAGTGGGGTGGAGGCAATAGCATGATGGGAGTGGTAGTCACAGATATTGCTCAGCCCCACAACTGGCCCATCAACACCACCCTGAACCATGCTCACATCACAGGGAGTGGAGAAGGACTCACAAGATGGCTGACACTGGCTACTGCTGTGGGGAGCACAAGGCCCTGCTGGCAACTGTGCACCAACAAACAGCAGGACACCACTGACTGACATCCTGAGAGACAACTTCCACTCCCTGCAATGCAAGCACAGTCCATGGTGGGATAACTGACTGGCTGGGTGGGAAGGAGGGCCGGCTGTCAACCAAATACAACCAATGCAGACCATGTTCACACCCCAACAAATACATAGAAATGCCCAAATAATGCAGGACAATGTGCCACACCAAAATCAACCCCTGACTGTGACGACTTAGGACAATGCAATGTACAGGCCCGCACCCAGAGGCACAGTCACAACTGTCAGGTGTGTCAACCATTGATGCCTGCAGAAACATAACATACATTGTGTGTGTCTCCCAAAAACAGGTGATGATGGGGACACAGCAGCAGACGCTGAGGAGTCCCAGTCCCAGGCTCAAGAGGATGCGGAGCTCACTGGTGTCGTACAGCCTCTGCCCTCCTCGGACAAAGAAGACCAACCTGGCACATCCGGTGCAAGTCTACATGCAGCACCAGCAGGACCACCAGCTGCAGCACCAGCAGGACCACCAGCTGCACCCCCTGCACCCACCCCTCCAACGACTGTCACCACAAATACCATCCCTGCCGACATGGACAGAACAAGGAGCAACACCAGCACAGGGACCCTGGACCAACCTGGGGCCATGGACACCACCACCACCACCAACCCCCAAGGTGGACCAGGGTCATCTGTGCGTGCCACTGCACGCACTGCACATGTCAGCAGGGGTGGTGGGAGGGGTGGGAGACAGAAGGTCGCTGCTTGCAGAGGTTGCTGGTGTGCATGATGACCCACAACTGGTACGCATAGCTGATGCGTACCAGTCCAGCACCGGAGATCTCAGCCAGGTAGTGGGGCTCCTCAGAGACATGAAACAGCAGCAGGCTGCCCATCATGCCCGCTTGGACTCTCACATGTCCCACGTGGAGTCACACATGTCCCGCGTGGACTCACACATGTCCGCGTGGAGTCCAAGTGGGATGCACTGCATGAGATGACGGCGGTGCACAGGGACATTTTACAATGCCTCCGCCAGATGAACAGCAACCAGTCCACACCTCCCTGTGTGCCAACAACATCTGGTGCTGAACAAACTGCAACTGCCACAGGGAGGGAGGATGACTCTGGCGGAGAGTCCCCTGCACCGCAGCAGCCTGTACTTGAGGGCCCCCCCCAAGAAGAGGGGTCGTCCGAGGAGGGGCAAGTGAGAGGCCGATGGCCAAGCGCAACTCCCAGGAAGCCTGAACCTGTTCTGGATGTTCACCTTTGTGCACAGACTGTTCACCCTGTTGACGGCAACACTACTCCCACACATTGCATGGGGAGTACAAGTTGGACCAATGTCTCAGACAACTGTGGCCCCGATACTGGGGATTTTGTCTACCAGGACTTTCAATTCACCTAGGAACTTCTGATTGCAAGATTTATGTACAGCACTACCCATCCTATGCACTATTCACACAAATGTATCACAATAAACACACTAATACACCATACTTGCCTCTGTTGTGATTCCAACGTGGGTGCTGTTATGGGGATGATGAACTGCAAAATTACACTGTGTATGCGAACTGCAACAGCAAGTACAACACAGGCATGTGAGTAAAGGCAACGTGACACATATGAGGGAGACACACCACCAGGGCTACACAACACATACACACCTAGGCCATCTGACTCATTGCCTACACTGATGTTGCCAGGGAAGACGGTGCAATGCACAGACACCACACCCATTCCCAGTTGTAGTCAAGTAGCCCACAGGTGCAGTAAGCAAATGGCAGTCAAATGTGTGACCACAGACAACGCACATCACAAAGTGAAGCACAGGTTTATTACACAGTTGCAACATGTCGTAACCACTACAGATGCAAGGTAATCCCACCTGGCAGCGGGCACACAGTCAACAACTGTAGACGGAAGGAAGTCCATGGGTGTGGCGCACATCACCTGTAGGGACACAACAGCTACCACCCTGGAAGTGCAATCACGTCGTCGGTGGACACAGTTGACCAAACGAATCTGAAAGTACCCTGTGAAGGACAGAAATGACACACAGTCAAAAGCAATGGAGAACAGGACAGAACAGCAAAACTCATGCACAATACATGTTACAAGATACCCACCCAGAACCAAGTTAGCATGTCAACACTGTTGGGGAGTACAGCCCACCTGTAAGCACACATCGCAACACACATCCAGTCAAGTAGCCCATGGACACACTCCAACAGCACCAGAGCACCACCTACACATATCATGCATACTCACATCATTGACCTGACATCTCTGGATACTCACATTCAGCTGAAGAAGTTGGTGATGAGCTGTGTGCGGACATCACCATCATCATCATCATCATCATCACTGGCATCGTGGTCCAGGCCAGGATCCTCCACAGGTGGCGGATGTTGGTCATTGTCATCCTGGATGAGAGGCAACTCCTTCCGCACTGCCAGGTTGTGGAGCATGCAGCAGACGATGATAATCTTGCACACTTTCGCAGGGGCATATGGGAGGGACCCTCCGGTCTTGTCCAGGCAGCGGAAGCGGCTCTTCAGGAGACCAAATGTCCGCTCAATCACTCTCCTGGTCCGACCATGTGCCTCATTGTAGCGCATCTGGGCTGGTGTCACAGGGTTCCTGAGGGGTGTCAGCAACCACGGCATGTTGGGGTATCCCGAGTCACCTACGGACAGACAAGTGCACATTAGCTGACTTGGAAAAGTGGGCGGAATACTACAGATCAGATCACACACAATGGCACAAAGTCAGTACACACCGACAAGCCAGGCACGCTGGTTCTGCATCTGTGCCATCATCCTGGGGATGCGACTACTCCTCATCACAAAGGCATCGTGTGCTGAACCAGGGAAACGGGCACACACGTGTGTGATGGTCATATCTGCAAGACACACCACCAGTGCATTGACCGAGTGGTAGTGCTTGCGGTTACGGTAGGCCTGCTCCTGGGCCTGTGGTGGTACCAAAGCCACATGTGTCCCATCAATGGAGCCAATGACATGCGGCATCCTCCCCAGGGCATAGAAGTCACTCTTCACGTCAGTGAGTCGTCGCAGTCTAGGGAAATAGATGTACCTGTTCAGGAATAGCAACATTGCCGCCAAAACATCGCGGAGCACACGGCTCAACATGGTCTGTGACATCCCACCAGCAGTCGCCACAGTATGTTGGAAGGTACCGGTGGCAAAGAAGTGTAGGGCTGCCATCACCTTCACCTTGGGGGTCAGTGCTGTAGGATACGGCCGGCCAGGCTGCAAATGTGGGGCCAACTGCACTGCCAAATCCTCAATCAGCTGCCTGGTGAAGCGGTACCGTCGGATGCTGTCCCGTTCCACCATCGTTGCCAGGTCTGGGAATGGTCGATGGACAGCAGGAGCCCTGCAGTGCAGAGGAGAAGTAAGCAAGATTGTCAGTCAGCCCACATATGCGGCATTGAACACACTCAATATCCCAACATACATCATTATGAGGCACAACTACATGAAGTGTGCAGTTCCGTAAGGACATGTATGGTACATACATGGCCAACATCTGTCATCACGGTCCAACAAGTGGCATCAATAAGTCCCAGGTTGGCCCATTGGATATCATGAGGCCGTGTCACAGTTCCCATCTCCTGCTGCCGTGTCACAATCACCCCCCACAGTGACATGTGAGGACAGATGTGCCCCAGGCATCACAGCTCAACGACAGGTACATTCCCAGGGACCCTGTATTGCCACATGGACACTGGCATTACATGGAGTATCATGTATACACCACAGCAAAACAACTATGACCCCCACAGGTAGTGGTCCCACTTGCCACTGCAGGACAGACATGGACGTCTGTGACACACACACGCACAACATCAAAGTCCATGCACACACAACGTGGATGTGGAGACTGTCTCCCATTGTGCACATGAAATCAGAGACATTGTAAACACTACATGCACACAGACTGTGGAGGACCATCACTATTGTGCCACTGGGACACCCTGGCTCAAACATACCGTCCCACATGGGACTCACGGGGTATGTGACATGACATACACATACACCACCGTGAAATGTGACCATGGCACATGCACAGATATGAACAGTTGCACATCACAGTGGTCATGTACACGTAACACCCAGGATCCTGTCCCCATGAACACGTGCACAGCCTGGGGGTTGCTGCCCCCAGGTGACACCCACAGGACAACATGTACACCAACATACACACAATAGGAAATGCAGCCTTACATGCCTTATCATACAGTTTGGACAGGCTGTCGTGTTGTAGGTGTGCCCCTCACTCCCTGGGAGCTATCTGTGGCTGGCATATGTCCATCTGAGACAGGCATGGTGACATATGCCAGTCACTTGTACAGGGATGCGTTGAACAGCAATGGACCGATCGGTGCCCCCGGCCGGCCCATTGCATTCAATGTGTGCAGGTACGCGTTGTGCCTGTACGCGTTGGTACGCGTGCCCTGTACGCGTTGTATCGCAATGGACCGATCGGTGCCCCCGGCCGGCCCATTGCATTCAATGTGTGTGGGTACGCGTTGTGCCCCTGTACGCGTTGTACCGCAATGGACCGATCGGTGCCCCGGCCGGCCCATTGCATTCAATGTGTGCGGTACGCGTTGTGCCCCTGTACGCGTTGTACCGCAATGGACCGATCGGTGCACCTGGCCGGCCCATTGCATTCAATGTGTGCAGGTGCAGCGTTGTGCCCCTGTACGCGTTGTACCGCAATGGACCGATCGGTGCCCCGGCCGGCCCATTGCATTCAATGTGTGCAGGTACAGCGTTGTGCCCCTGTACGCGTTGGTACGCGTTGTGCCACTGTATGCGTTGTATCGCAATGGACCGATCGGTGCCCCGGCCGGCCCATTGCATTCAATGTGTGCGGGTGCGCGTTGTGCCCCTGTACGCGTTGTACCGCAATGGACCGATCGGTGCCCCGGCCGGCCCATTGCATTCAATGTGTGCGGGTACGCGTTGTGCCCCTATGCGCGTTGTATCGCAATGGACCGATCGGTGCCCCGGCCGGCCCATTGCATTCAATGTGTGCAGGTGCAGCGTTGTGCCCCTGTACGCGTTGTACCGCAATGGACCGATCGGTGCCCCCGGCCGGCCCATTGCATTCAATGTGTGCGGGTGCAGCGTTGTGCCCCTGTATGCGTTGTACCGCAATGGACCGATCGGTGCCCCGGCCGGCCCATTGCATTCAATGTGTGCGGTGCAGCGTTGTGCCCCTGTACGCGTTGTACCGCAATGGACCGATCGGTGCCCCGGCCGGCCCATTGCATTCAATGTGTGCAGGTACGCGTTGTGCCCTGTGCGCGTTGTACCGCAATGGACCGATCGGTGCCCCGGCCGGCCCATTGCATTCAATGTGTGCGGGTTCGCGTTGTGCCCCTGTACGCGTTGTACCGCAATGGACCGATCGGTGCCCCTGGCCGGCCCATTGCATTCAATGTGTGCGGGTACGCGTTGTGCCCTGTACGCGTTGTACCGCAATGGACCGATCGGTGCCCCCGGCCGGCCCATTGCATTCAATGTGTGCGGGTACGCGTTGTACCCCTGTACGCGTTGTACCGCAATGGACCGATCGGTGCGCACCCATTGACAATGGCCTTGCCTGGCAACGGACGCGTTTTCGAATTTCGAGCGAGTCGGTTGCTGGAAATTCAGTTGGTCACCCACAACAATGTTGCAAAATCATGTATGTCATGAAGTTGAAGATTTGAAGGATGCCGTGGGCGTGTATTGGTGCTGCTATTCCATGGATTGGCCAGATTCAGAAGATGCAAACGACTTGGACCTATCACTTTGGACACAAGGGACAGTATCTGCCTCTCCAGCACATATATATTGCTGGCTGTTCCCCTGAGAGCTCACTTGCCTGCACTACATGCTCCAGGACGACATCTGCCACTGCACTGCTGCTGTCTCTGCCCCTCTGGACCCTGCAATGGCACGTACTGTGGAGAGAGCCCCAGCCTTCAGCCTTGAGGAGAACCAGGCCCTGCTGGACAGCCTACTTCCACAGTACAGCAAGCTGTATGGGACACCAGGGGAGCAGGTGAGTGTTCTGTGCACTGCCTTTCTGAATGTGCATTTTGTCTGACTAGCAAGGCTGAAAGTCTGCACGCCACTGGCTAGCAGGCTCACTGAGTAGTTGTCACCCCCATAGTGTGTAGTGACATGCACTGGACAGGTATGGTGCAGTGACAGTGCATTTGAACAAGGTTTTACTTCCCATGCAATGATACCATGTAGTGACGTCTGGCAAACTGTCCATGGGCAGCGTTGCACTGCCTGTGTACATCATGTGCCCCTGTGAATGAGACATGTATATACAACTGTGTCATGCACGGATATGTTGCATGTGTAGTAATGGCCTTTTCACTTTGTCATCCTGACAGGTTAATGCCCATCGGAAGCAGGAGATCTGGAAGGACATCGTCCGGGCTGTCCGGTCCGTGGGGGTCTACAAGCGCCGGATCCGCAACTGCCAGAAGAGGTGGCAGGACCTTCGGGGCTGGACCCGGAGGATTGCACGGGTCCAGCTGAAGCTGTCGCCTCCTCGCAGGAGGGGCGGAACACGGACCCTGACCCCCACATGCTCCAGATCCTGGCGGTGGTGTTTCCAGACCTGGATGGGCAGCTGAAGGCCAGACAGCAGCAAGGAGGGGTGAGTCAAAGACTGCACTGTGAACTCTGTATTACATGCTTTGTGCCCTCCTCTGGCCTGGTTCAACTGCCACAGTGCAGCAGTCATGTTGTCCAGGAGCCATGTCCCTCTATTGTGCACTGCCCACTCCTCATCTGATACCCAGGTGTGGCCCTTACATTCAGGGAATTGTGTCACTTGGGACTGTGTCCTTGCAGTTTGCTTCACTAAAGGTGGGGGACAGCATCTGTTTCCCTAACTCTGTTGTGGGCATCATGGGTGGGTCCATTGTTCACACAACGCCTGTGTTCGGACATGTAATCTGCGTGTTGCTTTGATATGCGGTCCACTTGCTGAGCTGAGCCACCACATGTGCCTGGGGTATGTGGCACACGCTCATGCAGCGGGTGGGAACAATGTTTGGGCCCCAGGAGTGTGCAGATTACGTGTGTCACACATACATAGCCAGCTATCCACTGTCCAGGGCTCATCCCTCATTCATGTGGGGCAGGACAGTCATGCCTACTCCAGGCCATGCAATGCACTCTGTACTCCCACTCCCGTGTATCAGCTGACACATTGTGCGCAGTGATTTGACCCCTCAGGTGTCTGCCTCTGTGTCAGTGTGCTGTGGATTAGTTGCCAGGACTGCTGGGGTGTTTCTTGGTAGGGGCTCAGCATGCCACTGGAGATGTGACCATAGGAGACGATACTTGTGTGTCACATAGGTGTTTGATCAGCTGCCCGTGCAGACTGGGGTATGCGAATGTGAAGTTCAGGCAGCTGTTCCCCATTCACAGCAGATTGTGAGGGCTCAGGTTCAGAGGGTAGTGTCACAGGTCTCCCATATGTCCAATCGGTATGACCTGGACAGATGAGGGTTAAGATGATGTGTTGTGTGGGGGATGTACATGTGCACTTGTGCAGCTCCAGGACTTGCATTCCCCATGACCTACTATTGTGACACAGTGCAGAGTGTTGTTGTCTGGCTGCCAAGTCATACATCACTGAGACAGTGATGTATGACTTAGCAGTCATGCCTCCGCCATGGCATGTGTCTACTTATTGGTGATCCTGCAGGGGAGTGACATGTGCTACATGCACACCATTGTGGCGATGGCTATCAGGACATGGGTGCATCATGGTGTCTGTCGCTGGTATGCATCACATGCATATCCTATTTGACTCTGGGCGTCCCTTTCATCCGGAAACCTGTACTGACTCAGTGGCAAGAGTTGTGATGTGTGCATGTCCACATGCTACACCATGTCCTCTGCACTGTCCAACTACTGTGTAGTTGGTGCATGTGTCCACACTGGGGTGTTGCTATCCAACAGACACCAGACAGATGGGTGCAAGGACATGTGGGATGTGAGTGCCATGGTTGGCATCAGACTGACAATTGGCTTCTCCTGTTCAGTTAGGGCACTTTTAGCAATGTACAACTAATGATGCCAGGGCTTGCTCTGTAATGTGCTGTGCTCACAGTGGTGTGTGCGTTTGGTGCAGGTGACTGATGTCTGTCTGTTTCCCCATTGTTTGCAGATACATCCACGGCCACGGAAGGGGACAGCTCCACGGATCAGGAGGAGCCGGAGAGCCAGACTGGGTCAGCAGCCGAGGAGTGGTCGGAGGGACCCAGTGGCACGGAGGGCGAGGGAGCCACACCGAGGAGTCCTCAGCACCATCCACCTCAGCTGAGGACCAGAGCAACTCGGAGGATGACTCCCTTATGGAGGCGGGTGTCAGCAGCCATCACACCCCAGCTAGTGTTGCTGTCCCCGCCACCACCAGCACCACCACCGCCCTCCCATCGGCTCCCATTCCCCAGGTCCGTGGAGGCTCCCATGTTCGGGAGCGTGTCTCCTTTGGGCCAGGCACCGCACCCCTGCCCCTGTGTCCCCTGCTGCCCTGAGTGAGGAGTCTGTGTACCTCCTTCGCCAGCTCCATGTAGGGCAGACAGCCATGCTGAGTGTCCTCCATGCGCACACCGCTCTGTTGACTCAGCTGGTGTCGTTCATGGAGGGCATCTCATCGGGCATGTCTGACCTACAGAGGGGCAATAGGTCCATGGACTCCTCCCTGACGGCAGCAGTGTCCCTCCTCAGACAGTCCCTCACCCCTCCTGCCTCTGCTCCATCCACACTCCCCAGCACCTTACCCGTCCCAAGCACACACACACCGGCACAGGCACACACCAGCCCACACACATCCAGCACACAGACACACACGCCACAAACAAAACGCACACGCACGCACAGTCAGGGGACTGAAACCAGACTCACAGGGGATGGGGCCCTGGAACACACACACGCATCCACGAGCACTGCGCAGTCCTCAGTTGCCTCTCCCTCCAAAACACCCTCCCTTGCCTCACCTGCAACCCCAAAGACCCAGCGGCTCTTCCTCAGTGACCTCGGCCTCTTCCCCTCCGATCCAGCTGATACAGCATTCAGGGGGAAGAGGAAGCCCACCCACACGGAGCAGAGTGCCCCTCGCCCCCGGACACCCTCCCCCAGGCGCAGACAGACTGAGGCCCCCACCCGCAAGTCCCCCGGAGTCGTAAGAGCAAGACCCCGCCGCCGCCCTGCAGCTCAGGCACCAGGTCTCCTTCCTCCATCCCTCAGGCCCCCACTCCACAGGTGCCCCCATCACACCCTGCCCCAGGTTCCCCCACCCACAGATATACCATCCCCAAGAGGATCCGGCCTTCTCCCCCTGCCACTTGCTCTCCCGGCACCACACCCCCGCTGCGCTTGTCTGTGCCACTGATGTGGTGAGGGTGTCCTCCCCCTCTGTCCAGCCCACCTTGCCTGTTCCCCATTCTCCTCCCCTGGTGGTAGGCACTGCAGTGGAGTCCACTTCCACCCTGTCTGACTTGGGCACTGCAGTGGCGGACCTGTCCACTCCATCTGCAGGGTCCACTGCAGTCGTGCCGGCACCCACAACATCTGAGTCATGCCCCCCAGTTGTGCCGGCACACACCATGTCAGACACCTCCACTGCAGTTGTCAGTGGCTCTCCAGCACCCACCACCCCTTCCCTGCTTCCTCCTGGTGAGCCCTGATCCTGTCCCTGCGGTGCCTGGCCTGCCCCCGGTTGCCCCTACTAGTGGATTGTCCCTGGTTTTGTGCAGGCATGCGTAGGGTGACATCTGCCACTGTCACCCAGTTTGGACTTTGACAATGGACTGGCCATTGGCCTTTTTGTTTTTTCTGGACTTTGTTTTCATTCCACACATATGCTGAATAAAGCAACTTTCTGTTCTCTAGTGCTTATGCTTCTGATGTACATGTTGTTGATGATGCTAACCATGCCCTTGCTGCAGTGATGGTGATATTTGGTCTCATGATAATGAAGTGTTACTGTGCAGGAACCTATGTGGTTCAGGGGGAATGTGTCCTATCCTGTGGTGTATCCATGTCATCCATAGCAGCATCTGAGGGTGTCATGTGTTCAGTATTTGGCAATGGGATTTCCTACTTAGATTAGCTATTTCACATCTGTGGCTTCCACCCCTGCACATCTGTTGTGCCTGCCATTGTTCAATTCGTCTACTTCCCTGACCGTGTGGCCATCTCCACTGGACATGCAGGTTTGGGCATCAATGGGGAAGGACTCATCCGTGTAGTCAGTGCAACATTGCTATACAAGTGTGTTGGATCCGTGCTGATGATTCCGTTGGCACTTCCATGACCAGGCTGATGTGACGGGAGCCCTCATTTGGTGCTAATTGTTGATTGTGTGACCAAGTGCTCAGCTGACATGATGGGGCCCTACTGAGGCAACATATGGCACAGCTTTCCTCACACAGGAGTGGAGTCCCCTCATGGCAGTGTGTACTCCTGTGACATTGCCTGCGCCCAAGGTGTGTGTTGTATGTGCATGTCTGTGTGTTCACTTCCGTTTAGCTGTGCATGCTGTGATCCCTAGTGTTGTACCTGTTTGTGATGCTTGCTGAGTTGACCTATGTTCCCCCAAAGTCTTCTCCCTGGGTTCTCTGTGATGTGGGTGCATGGCACATTACTGGTCATCAGGGTGTCACCCATAGGTGTGTTTGCTGTCAGGGCTGAGTTTGTGTGCAGACGCAGATGGGTCACAGTCAGGTTTCCCCTTGGCACTTGTTGTTTGCCCCTGTCATGTGATTTCCAGTTTGTGTTATCTTTCAGTGATTGTGACACGTTGTGTGTGTGACTGCTGGCACTCCTCAGGGTCCGGGCTGCAATGTTGGTTGTTGTCTATGTGTGTTCGTTGTGGGTGACCTTGGCTTCTTCATTGGTGTGTGACTGTGGCTGGGATCCCATTGGTTGGTGTGGTATTGCCGTCATGTCCATGTACAGCGTAGTGTGCAGTGTGTCAGACATTCAGGAGTCTTGTTGAGTGGCCATGTGTGATGTGTTTCTGCACCTTGGTTCCCACCCACCACCCTGGAATAGTCATGGGTGCATGTGCAATGTCACCAGTGCATGTGTGCTTCACTGCTGCACATTGTTGGAGGTCGAGGGGTGTGGTGTTGAGTGTGTGCAGATGAGAGTTGTTGCCTGGCTAGGCCCCTGCCTCCATGTTGGCCTTGGCTTACTGGCCATGCTGATTCATTTGTGCTTGTGTAGGTGTGATGGTAGTTTGTTGCTCAGGACACATGACTGTGGTTCACAGTGTGAACGACATTTAGCTTTGTCATCACAGTGGGATTGTAATGCAGCCCAGGGTCACCACATTGTGGGGGCCCTGGGGGTAGTGCTGTGGTGTGTCTGTGTCTTGCTGTGTCAGTTGCTGTTCCTACGTGCCTGTGTGACATGTGTGATTTGTGCTCCCTCTCATCTGACAATGCCTGCTTGCCCACATAGGGGATTTGGATCCATGAGTTACCTTTGTGTGGCACTGTATGCACATCTGTATGATTGGTATTCAGGTCTCCTCATGTGTTGTGTGGTTGCCTGGGGACACTGGCACCCCCCTCACCTGTTGTGTATGATGTGCAGTGTGGGTCTGCCTGTTTGTGTTTGTGCATCTGCACCACTGCATTGGCATATCTTGGGTGTGCCATTGGCTGTATGTAGTTTGGTGGGTTTCCCCTGCTGTCCCTGGGACTCCTAGGTCATCGGTCAGCACAATGATCATGGTTTGTGTGTCCCATTGCTGCCATGCTATGGTATCTGTTCACCTCACATCTACAGTCTCCACAGGGTATCTGCATTTGTGTGCCCATTGGTGCAAATATGTGGGTCTGCATTCTGATGGTCACTTCTGTCATTGTGTCATTGATGAATGTTGACAGTGTCAGCCCCCATGGGTGTTGTTTGTCTGCACATGGCCAAAGGTATGTCTTATTTGCACTGCAGTATTTGGCTCCCCCAATTTATGTTGCAATGGGACACATACACTACTTTGCCACTGATGTGTTTTTTGTTCTGTGACCAGGAATCATCCATGCAGTTTGGCAGTTGCAGCTCTTTCTTTGTCAACACTTACCTTTTGGTCACTGTGATGATGGGGGTTTGGACCCCATTGCCACAATGTTCAAAATGTGCTTCAGCTATGGACCCCACACTTACATTTTGGTCACTGTGGTGATGGGGCGTTAGACCCCATTGCCACAATGTTCAGAATGTGCTTCAGCTGTGGACCCCACACTTACCTTTTGGTCACTGTGATGATGGGGGTTTGGACCCCATTGCCACAATGGTCATGGCCTGCTTGCATTGTGGGGTCCACACACATATATGTGTGGCACAAGTGCTAGGGGGTCACATTGTATGTTCAAAGTCATGTTCAGTGTTGTAGGCATTTGACACAGTCTACACACGCTTGTCATGGTGTTGGGGGGATGTCTTTTTCTTGCATTCCCTAGGTTGTGGTGTGCTGGTTGTGTCATGCATTGTCCATCCTATGAGTGGGGGTGGTAGTGGTGGTAGGCATCCAGCCCCCTGGGTGAGGGTGGTAGTAGTGGTAGGCATCCAGCCCCCCTGGGTGAGGGTGGTAGTAGTGGTAGGCATCCAGCCCCCCTGGGTGAGGGTGGTAGTAGTGGTAGGCATCAAGCCCCCCTGGCTAAGGGTGGTAGTAGTGGTAGGCATCCAGCCCCCCTGGGTGAGGGTGGTAGTAGTGGTAGGCATCCAGCCCCCCTGGCTAAGGGTGGTGGTAGGCATCCAGCCCCCTGGGTGAGGGTGGTAGTAGTGGTAGGCATCCAGCCCCCCTGGGTGAGGGTGGTAGTAGTGGTAGGCATCCAGCCCCCCTGGCTAAGGGTGGTAGTAGTGGTAGGCATCCAGCCCCCCTGGGTGAGGGTGGTAGTAGTGGTAGGCATCCAGCCCCCCTGGCTAAGGGTGGTGGTAGGCATCCAGCCCCCCCTGGCTAAGGGTGGTAGTAGTGGTAGGCATCCAGCCCCCCTGGGTGAGGGTGGTAGTAGTGGTAGGCATCCAGGCCCCCCTGGGTGAGGGTGGTAGTAGTGGTAGGCATCCAGCTCCCCTGGCTAAGGGTGGTAGTAGTGGTAGGCATCCAGCCCCCTGGGTGAGGGTGGTAGTAGTGGTAGGCATCCAGCCCCCTGGGTGAGGGTGGTAGTAGTGGTAGGCATCCAGCCCCCCTGGGTGAGGGTGGTAGTAGTGGTAGGCATCCAGCCCCCCTGGCTAAGGGTGGTAGTAGTGGTAGGCATCCAGCCCCCCTGGGTGAGGGTGGTAGTAGTGGTAGGCATCCAGCCCCCCTGGCTAAGGGTGGTGGTAGGCATCCAGCCCCCCTGGGTGAGGGTGGTTGTAGTGGTAGGCATCCAGCCCCCCTGGGTGAGGGTGGTAGTAGTGGTAGGCATCCAGCCCCCCTGGCTAAGGGTGGTAGTAGTGGTAGGCATCCAGCCCCCTGGGTGAGGGTGGTAGTAGTGGTAGGCATCCAGCCCCCCTGGGTGAGGGTGGTAGTAGTGGTAGGCATCCAGCCCCCCTGGGTGAGGGTGGTAGTAGTGGTAGGCATCTGGCACCCCACTGGCTAAGGGTGGTAGTAGTGGTAGGCATCCAGCCCCCCTGGGTGAGGGTGGTAGTAGTGGTAGGCATCCAGCCCCCCTGGCTAAGGGTGGTAGTAGTGGTAGGCATCCAGCCCCCCTGGGTGAGGGTGGTAGTAGTGGTAGGCATCCAGCCCCCTGGGTGAGGGTGGTAGTAGTGGTAGGCATCTGGCACCCCCATGGCTAAGGGTGGTAGTGGTGGTGGGCATCTGGCACCACCCTGGCTAAGGGTGGTAGTAGTGGTAGGCATCCAGCGCCCCCTGGGTAGGGGTGGTGGTGCGCATTCAGGCCCATTTGTGTATATGTGGCATTGGTGATGGGCATTCCGCCCCTATGGTGCTGCTGTTGCTGGTGTAAGTATATTCTGCATCCCTCTGTGTGTGTGTGATGTGTCATGTACGTGTTGTATGTGTTTTGTGGTTGGTGTCTGACTTACCTTCTGCGCCGTACGCGTCCGTGCCTGTTCCGGTAGTAAATGTAGAATATTGGTATGATCGGGACGAAGGGATTCATGGGTTGGTTCGTGTCGTTCGTCCTTCTCGTTGCTTCGCGTCGTCCTCGTCGCTTCGCGTCGTCCTCGTCGCTGGCGTGTTCGTCTCGTAGCCGTGGATTGTGTTGTGGCGCGAATCGGAGCTTATGTGCGCCTCTTCCGGATGCTTTGACGTGCCGTGCGTAGCGACGGGTTCGGCGCGTACGGGAAGCGCATCGTACTTGGTCGGCCGGACGGAGCTGCATTTTCCCTTCCGTGCGACTCGATTCGGCGTTCCCGTATTCGCCTCGGTCGGAGTACAGGACCTGGATTGGGTGAGTACGGCTCGGCCGGATTCTGTGCTGTTGTGCGCATCGTACTTACTCGTTCGGTGTGCTGTACGGATCGGTCGGGAAACAGGCATTCGCATGGCTTTTTCCCGACCGAATGGTATTGGGTGCGCCTCCGACCGAGATCGGAATTGGCCCCAAAGTTTAAAAAATTTTGTTTCAGGAATCCACTCACCCTGATTCTAAAACTAAATTTAAATTAACTTATCGCAATAATCCAATCACTCTTATCCCAAAAATAAATTTAAATCAATTTTTTCAAGTAACCCTCTCACCCTTTTCCTAAAACTAGCGTAATTTTTTCTTCAGGAATCCACTTACCCGAAATCTAAAAGTAACTTTACAAAATTTTGTTTCAGGAACCCACTCACCCTAACCCTAAAACTAACATTAAAGCAACTTGTTTCAGGAATCCACTCTCGCTAATCCTAAAAAGTAAATTCTAATTAACTTGTTGAAATAATCCAATCTCCATTATCCGAAAACTAAATTTAAATCTACATGTTCCAGGAATCCACTCACCCTTTTCCTAAAACTAACATAAAAAACTTTTTCAGGCATCCATGCGCCCGATACCTAAAACTAAATTTCAAAAAATTTGTTTCAGGAATCCACTCACCCTAATCCTAAAACTAATTTTGAATTAACTTATCACAATAATCCAATCACACTTATCCCAAAACAAAATTTAAATCAATTTTTTCAAGTAACCCACTCACCCTTTTCCTAAAACTAACATAATTTTTTTACCAGGAATCCACTCTCCTGAAACCTAAAAGTAACTTTACAAAATTTTGTTTCAGGAACCCACTCTCCCTAACCCTAAAATTAACATTAAAGCAACTTGTTTCAGGAATCCACTCTCCTAATCCTAAAACTAATTTTAAAGAAACTTGTTTCAGGAATCTACTTTCCCTAACCTAAAAAGTAAATTTAAATTAACTTGTTGAAATAATCCAATCACCCTTATCCTAAAACTAAATATAAATCATTTTTTTGCAGTAACCCACTTTCCTTTTTCCTAAAACTAAAAAAATTCTTTTTCAGGAATGCATTCACCCGAAACCTAAAACTAACTTTAAAAATGTTGTTTCAGGAATCCACTCACCCTAATCCTAAAACTAAATTTAAATGAACGTATCTCAATAATCCAATCACTATTATCCTAAAACTAAATTTAAATCAATTTTTTGCAGTAACTCACTCACCCTTTCCTAAAACTAACATACTTCATTTTTCAGGAATCCACTCACCCGAAATCTAAAAGTAACTTTACAAAATTTTGTTTCAGGAACCCACTCATCCTAACCCTAAAACTAACTTTAAAGCAACTTGTTTCAGGAATCCACTCTCCCTAATCCTAAAAGTAAATTGTAATTAACTTGTTGAAATAATCCAATTTCCATTATCTGAAAACTAAATTTAAATCTACTTGTTGCAGTAAACCACTCACCCTTTTCCTAAAACTAACATAAAAACTTTTTTCAGGAATCCATGCGCCCGATACCTAAAACTAACTTTCCAAAAATTTGTTTCAGGAATCCATTCACCATAATTCTAAAACTAAATTTGAATTAACTTATCTCAATAATCCAATCACTATTATCCTAAAACTAAAATTAAATCAATTTTTTGTAGTAACCCACTCACCCTTTTCCTAAAACTAACATACTTCATTTTTCAGGAATCCACTCACCCGAAACCTAAAACTAACTTTACAAAATTTTGTTTCAGGAATCCACTCATCCTAACCCTAAACTAATTTTAAAGAAACTTGTTTCAGGAATCCACTCTCCCTAATCCTAAAAGTAAATTCTAATTAACTTGTTGAAATAATCCAATCTCCCTTATCCGAAAACTAAATTTAAATCAACTTCTTTCAGTAAACCACTCACCCTTTTCCTAAAACTAACATAAAAACTTTTTTCAGGAATCCATGCGCCCGATACCTAAAACTAACTTTCCAAAAATTTGTTTCAGGAATCCATTCACCCTAATCCTAAAAAAAAATTTGAATTAACTTATCTCAATAATCCAATCACTATTATCCTAAAACTAAATTTAAATCAATTTTTTGCAGTAACCCACTCACCCTTTTCCTAAAACTTAAATACTTCTTTTTCAGGAATCCACTCACCCGAAACCAAAACTAACTTTACAAAATTTTGTTTTAGGAATCCACTCATCCTAACCCTAAAACTAATTTTAAAGAAACTTGTTTCAGGAATCTACTTTCCCTAACCTAAAAAGTAAATTTAAATTAACCTGTTGAAACAATCCAATCACCCTCATCCTAAAACTAAATATAAATCATTTTTTTGCAGTAACCCACTTACCTTTTTCTAAAACTAAATAAACATTCTTTGTTCAGGAATCCATTCACCCGATACCTAAAACTAACTTTAAAAAATTTTGTTTCAGGAATCCTCTTACCCTAATCCTAAAACTAAATTTAAATTAACTTATCTCAATAATCCAATCACTATTATCCTAAAACTAATTTTAAATCTATCTTTTGCAGTAACCCACTCATACTTTTCCTAAAACTAACATAATTTATTTTTTTCAGGAATCCACTCACCCGAAAAATAAAACTAACTTTTAAAAATTTTGATTCAGGATTCCACTCACCCTTACCATAAAACTAACTTTAAAACAACTTGCTTCAGGAATTCAATCTCCCTGTTCCTAAAAGTAAATTTAAATTAATTTGTTGAAATAATCCAATCACCCTTATCCTAAAATTAAATTTAAATAATTTTTTTCTGTAACCCACTGAACTTTTTCCTAAAACTAAAAAACATTTTTTTTCAGGAATCCATTCACACGAAAACATAAAACTAACTTTAAAAAATGTTGTTTCAGGAATCCACTCACCCTGATTCTAAAACTAAATTTAAATCAATTTTTTCAAGTAACCCACTCACCCTTTTCCTAAAACTAACATAATTTTTTTTTCAGGAATCCACTTACCCGAAATCTAAAAGTAACTTTACAAAAGTTTGTTTCAGGAACCCACTCACCCTAACACTAAAACTAACGTTAAAGCAACTTGTTTCAGGAATCCTCTCTCGCTAATCCTAAAAGTAAATTCTAATTAACTTGTTGAAATAATCCAATCTCCATTATCCGAAAACTAAATTTAAATCTACTTGTTCCAGGAATCCACTCACACTTTTCCTAAAACTAACATAAAAATCTTTTTCAGGAATCCACGCGCCGGATACCTAAAACTAAATTTCAAAAAATGTGTTTCAGGAATCTACTCACTCTAATCCTAAAACTAAATTTGAATTAACTTATCACAATAATCCAATCACACTTATCCCAAAACAAAATTTAAATCAATTTTTTCAAGTAAACCACTCACCCTTTTCCTAAAACTAACATAATTTTTTTTCAGGATTCCACTCACCCGAAACCTAACAGTAACTTTACAAAATTTTGTTTCAGGAACCCACTCTCCCTAACCCTAAAACTAACATTAAAGCAACTTGTTTCAGGAATCCACTCACCCTTTTCATTAAACTAACATAAAAAACTTTTTCAGGAATCCATGCGCCCAATACCTAAAACTAAATTTCAAAAAGTTTATTTCAGGAATCCACTAACCCTAATCGTAAAACTAAATTTAAATTAACTTATCACAATAATCCAATCACTCTTATCCTGAAACTAATTTTAAATCTATCTTTTACAGTAAGCCACTCATCCTTTTCCTAAAACTAACATAACTTTTTTTTTCAGGAATCCACTCACCCGAAAACTAAAACTAACTTTTAAAAATTTTGATTCCGGAATCCACTCACCCTTACCCTAAAATTAACTTTAAAACAACTTGCTTCAGAAATCCACTCTCCCTGTTCCTAAAAGTAAATCTAAAAGTAACTTTACAAAATTTTGTTTCAGGAACCCACTCACCCTAACCCTAAAACTAACGTTAAAGCAACTTGTTTCAGGAATCCACTCTTGCTAATCCGAAAAGTTAATTCTAATTAACTTGTTGAAATAATCCAATTTCCATGATCTGAAAACTAAATTTAAATCTACTTGTTCGAGGAATCCACTCACCCTTTTCCTAAAACTAACATAAAAACTTTTTCAGGAATCCACGCGCCCAATACCTAAAACTAAATTTCAAAAAATTTGTTTCAGGAATCCTCTCACCCTAATCCGAAAACTAAATTTGAATTAATTTATCACAATAATCCAATCACACTTATCCCAAAACAAAATTTAAATCAATTTTTTCAAGTAACCCACTCACCCTTTTCCTAAAACTAACATAATTTTTTTATCAGGAATCCACTCACCCGAAACCTAAAAGTAACTTTACAAAATTTTGTTTCATGAACCCACTCTCCCTAACCCTAAAACTAACATTAAAGCAACTTGTTTCAGGAATCCACTCTCCCTAATCCTAAAAGTAAATTGTAATTAACTTGTTGAAATAATCCAATCTCCATTATCTGAAAACTATATTTAAATCTACTTGTTGCAGTAAACCACTCACCCTTTTCCTAAAACTAACATAAAAACTTTTTCAGGAATCCATGCGCCCAATACCTAAAACTAACTTTCCAAAAATTTGTTTCAGGAATCCATTCAACATAATTCTAAAACTAAATTTGAATTAATTTATCTCAATAATCCAATCACTATTATCCTAAAACTAAAATTACATCAATTTTTTGCAGTAACCCACTCACCCTTTTCCTAAAACTTAAATACTTCTTTTTCAGGAATCCACTCACCCGAAACCTAAAACTAACTTTACAAAATTTTGTTTCAGGAATCCACTCATCCTAACCCTAAAACTAATTTTAAAGAAACTTGTTTCAGGAATCTACTTTCCCTAACCTAAAAGTAAATTTAAATTAACTTGTTGAAATAATCCAATCACCCTTATCCTAAAACTAAATATAAATCATTTTTTTGCAGTAACCCACTTACCTTTTTCCTAAAACTAAAAAAAAATCTTTTTCAGGAATCCATTCACCCGAAACCTAAAACTAACTTTAAAAAATTTTGTTTCAGGAATCCACTCACCCTAATCCTAAAACTAAATTTAAATGAACGTATCTCAATAATCCAATCACTATTATCCTAAAACTAAATTTAAATCAATTTTTTGCAGTAACCCACTCACCCTTTTCCTAAAACTTAAATACTTCTTTTGTCAGGAATCCACTCACCCGAAACCTAAAACTAACTTTACAAAATTTTGTTTCAGGAATCCATTCATCCTAACCCTAAAACTAATTTTATAGAAACTTGTTTCAGGAATCTACTTTCCCTAACCTAAAAAGTAAATTTAAATTAACTTGTTGAAATAATCCAATCACCCTTATCCTAAAACTAAATATAAATCATTTTTTTGCAGTAACCCTCTTACCTTTTTCCTAAAACTAAAAAAATTATTTTTTCAGGAATTCATTCACCCGAAACCTAAAACTAACTTTAAAAAATGTTGTTTCAGGAATCCACTCACCCTAATCCTAAAATTAAATTTAAATTAACTTATCTCAATAATGCAATCACTATTATCCTAAAACTAAATTTAAATCAATTTTTTGCAGTAACTCACTCACCCTTTTCCTAAAACTAACATACTTCATTTTTCAGGAATCCACTCACCCGAAATCTAAAAGTAACTTTACAAAATTTTGTTTCAGGAACCCACTCACCCTAACCCTAAAACTAACTTTAAAGCAACTTGTTTCAGGAATCCACTCTCCCTAATCCTAAAAGTAAATTTTAATTAACTTTTTGAAATAATCTAATCTCCTTTATCCGAAAACTAAATTTAAATCTATTTGTTGCAGTAATCCACTCACCCTTTTCCTTAAACTAACATAAAAAACTTTTTTCAGGAATCCATGCGCCCAATAACTAAAACTAAATTTCAAAAAGTTTATTTCAGGAATCCACTAACCCTAATCGTAAAACTAAATTTAAATTAACTTATCACAATAATCCAATCACTCTTATCCTGAAACTAATTTTAAATCTATCTTTTGCAGTAACCCACTCATCCTTTTCCTAAAACTAACATACAAACTAACATTTTTTTTCAGGAATCCACTCACCCGAAAACTAAAACTAACTTTTAAAAATTTTGATTCCGGAATCCACTCACCCTTACCCTAAAAGTAACTTTAAAACAACTTGCTTCAGAAATCCACTCTCCCTGTTCCTAAAAGTAAATTTAAATTAATTTGTTGAAATAATCCAATCACCCTTATCCTAAAACTAAATTTAAATCATTTTTTGCAGTAACCCACTGAACTTTTTCCAAAAACTAAAAAACATTTTTTTTCAGGAATCCACTCACCCGAAACCTAAAACTAACTTTACAAAATTTTGTTTCAGGAATCCACTCATCCTAACCCTAAAACTAATTTTAAAGAAACTTGTTTCAGGAATCTACTTTTCCTAACCTAAAAAGTAAATTTAAATTAACTTGTTGAAATAATCCAATCACCCTTATCCTAAAACTAAATATAAATCATTTTTTTGCAGTAACCCACTTACCTTTTTCCTAAAACTAAAAAAAAATCTTTTTTCAAGAATCCATTCACTCGAAACCTAAAATTAAAACTAATCGTAAAACTAAATTTAAATTAACTTATCACAATAATCCAATCACTCTTATCCTGAAACTAATTTTAAATCTATCTTTTGCAGTAACCCACTCATCCTTTTCCTAAAACTAACATAACTTTTTTTTTCAGGAATCCACTCACCCGAAAACTAAAACTAACTTTTAAAAGTTTTGATTTAGGAATCCACTCACCCTTACCCTATAAGTAACTTTAAAACAACTTGCTTCAGGAATCCACTCTCCCTGTTCCTAAAAGTGAATTTAAATTAATTTGTTGAAATAATCCAATCACCCTTATCCTAAAACTAAACTTAAATCTTTTTTTGCAGTAACCCACTGAACTTTTTCCTAAAACTAAAAACATTTTTTTCAGGAATCCATTCACACGAAAACATAAAACTAACTTTAAAATTTTTTATTTCAGGAATCCACTCACCCTGATTATAAAACTAAATTTAAATCAATTTTTTCAAGTAACCCACTCACCCGAAATCTAAAAGTAACTTTACAAAATTTTGTTTCAGGAACCCACTCACCCTAACCCTAAAACTAACGTTAAAGCAACTTGTTTCAGGAATCCACTCTCGCTAATCCTAAAAGTAAATTGTAATTAACTTGTTGAAATAATCCAATCTCCCTTATCCAAAAACTAAATTTAAATCTACTTGTTCCAGGAATCCACTCACCCTTTTCCTAAAACTAACATAACAAACTTTTTTCAGGAATCCATGCGCCCAATACCTAAAACTAAGGGGCCGATTCCGATTCGGGCCGGAAATCTCTCCGACCGAGCCGGACTCGGAGAGATTTCCGACCGAATCGGACTCTAGCAGTCCGACCGAACGAGTACGATGCGCACGTATGCCATCGGACTCGATTCGGTCGGACTCCCATTGAAGTCAATGGGAGCCAGTCGTACGACGCGTACACGGGCTCCCATTGACTCAATGGGCACGACGCAAACAAGGGCGCCCCCTACAGTGTGTTCGAGTCGGTGCGGGTCGCGCCGTACATGCACATGGAAGGGGGACCCATGGGTCCCCCCTGTGTGCGACTCGCGTGCCTACGCTTCCAGGGGGGTCCGACACGGACCCCCAAAGTGCGGCTCCGACAGCTCCTTGGAGCCGGACTGCGCGAGTCGGTCGGAGCGGTCGCGATGCGCATCGTACTTACCCGGCCGGGGAACGTCTCCATTGCGCGGTGCGAGTCGTCCCCGTGCGAGTTGGTCAGAGCGGTCTGGTCCTGCGAACGAGTCGGTCGGAGATTTCGCGAGCGCACGCATCGTACTCGCTCGCCCGGACGCACGTACGATTCGGTCGGGAAATTGGGCTCCGAATCGGATCCGGTAAAGCCGAATCCGATTCGGAGCCCTACCGGCCAAGATCGGAATTGGCCCCTAAATTTCCCAAAATTTGTTTCAGGAATCCACTCATCCTAACCCTAAAACTAATTTTAAAGAAACTTGTTTCAGGAATCTACTTTCCCTAACCTAAAAAGTAAATTTAAATTAACTTGTTGAAATAATCCAATCACCCTTATCCTAAAACTAAATATAAATCATTTTTTTGCAGTAACCCACTTACCTTTTTCCTAAAACTAAAAAAACATTCTTTTTTCAGGAATCCATTCACCGAAACCTAAAACTAACTTTAAAAAAATTATTTCAGGAATCCACTCACCCTTTTTTTAAAAATAATTTTTATTTTTATCAACAAAAAGGGCACAGTGATATCACAAATATAGTCAGAAGATTCATAAATTGTACATCAGAAAAAAGCATAGGTCTCCATATCGCTTCTAGCTTGACTAAAGAGCGAGTACCCCTTGCCTTTGCCAAAGCGACTTCTAATCCATAAGTTTCACTAATGATAGACCACCAATCCACGAGCGAGGGCGGTATCACAGAGACCCAATCAATCAATCAATCAATCATGTCTCTTATAAAGCGCACTACATACCCGCGAGGGTCTCAAGGTGCTGGGGGAAGAGGGGGGTGGTGCTGCTACTGATCGAAGAGCCAGGTCTTGAGGAGTCTTCTGAAGGCCAGTAGGGCTTGGGTCTGCCGAAGGTTGGTGGGGAGGGTGTTCCAGGTCTTGGCGGCGAGGTGGGAGAAGGATATGCCGCCGGCGGTCGTTTTCCGGATGTGGGGGACTGTGGCGAGGGCGAGGCTGGTGGAGCGGAGCTGGCGGGTGGGGGTGTAGAAGCTGCGTCGTCTGTTGAGGTAGGCTGGTCCGGAGTTGTGGAGTGCTTTGTGTGCGTGGGTGAGGAGCTTGAAGGTTATCCTCTTGTTGACAGGGAGCCAGTGCAGGTCTCTCAGGTGGGGTGTGATGTGGCTGTGTCGGGGGATGTCGAGGATAAGACGTGCAGAGGCGTTCTGGATGCGTTGCAGCCGTTTCAGGAGCTTAGCCGTCGTTCCTGCGTAGAGGGCGTTCCGTAGTCCAGCCTGCTGGTGACGAGGGCCCGGGTGACTGTTTTTCTTGTTTCGGTGGGGATCCACTTGAAGATCCTGCGGAGCATTCGGAGGGTGTTGAAGCAGGATGAGGAAACGGCGTTGACCTGCTTAGTCATGGAGAGGGTGGGGTCGAGGATGACCCCTAGGTTGCGTGCGTGGTCGGTGGGTGTCGGGGCTGTTCCCAGTGATGTCGGCCACCAGGAGTCATCCCAGGCTGAAGGGTTGGAGCCAAGGATGAGGACCTCCATCTTGTCCGAGTTCAGCTTCAGGCGGCTGGTCCTCATCCATTCGGCGACGGCCTTCATTCCTTCGTGGAGGTGGGCTTTGGCGGTGTGAGGGTCTTTGGTGAGGGAGAGGATCAGCTGGGTGTCGTCGGCGTAGGAGATGATGTTGAGGTTGTGCTGTCGGGCGACGTGGGCAAGGGGTGCCATGTAGATGTTGAACAGCGTTGGGCTGAGGGAGGAGCCTTGGGGTACGCCGCAGATGATCTTGGTGGCCTTGGATCGGAAGGGGGCGAGGCGGACGCTTTGTGTTCTGCCAGAAAGGAAGGATGTGGTCCAGTCCAGGTCCTTCTCTTGGATCCCGGCATCGAGAAGGCGTGTTCGTAGTGTGTGGTGGCAGACCGTGTCGAAGGCGGCTGATAGGTCCAGGAGTATGAGGGCTGCTGTTTCTCCGTTGTCTAGCAGGGTCCTGATGTCATCGGTGGCGGCGATGAGGGCGGTTTCGGTGCTGTGGTTGCTGCGGAAGCCGGACTGGGAAGGGTCCAGGATGTTGTTCTCCTCGAGGTAGCGGGTCAGTTGTTTGTTGACGATTTTCTCAGTGACCTTCGCGGGGAACGGGAGCAGAGAGATGGGTCGGAAGTTCTTGAGGTCCTTGGGGTCTGTCTTGGGTTTCTTGAGTAAGGCGGTGATCTCGGCGTGCTTCCAGCTTTCCGGGAAGGTTGCTGTCTCGAAGGAGATGTTGATTATTTTCCGGAGATGGGGCGCAATGGCTGTACTGGCTTTGTTGAAGACGTGGTGAGGGAACGGGTCTAGCGGTGAACCGGAGTGGATGGTGTTCATGATCTCGCTGGTGTCCTCGTCGTTGATGTTGGTCCAGGAGAGCAGGCGGTTGGTGTTTGTGGGGGCAGTGGTCTCGGTGGTTGCCGGGGCGGTCGTGGTGTTGAAGCTGTCGTGGATGTCAGCAATTTTGCGGTGGAAGAAGGTGGCCAGTGAGTCGCACAGGTCTTGCGACGGCGGGATGTCGTTGGTGTTGGAGCTGGGGTTGGAGAGTTCCTTCACGATGTTGTGTGCGTTGTTGTCTAGGCGGTCTTTGAGTGAGGCCCTTTTGGCGGATCTGATGAGGTGATGGTGACTGCGGGTGGCGCTCTTGTGGGCGACGTAGCTGTCCGCTGTCCGTTCCGCTGTCCGTTCGTGGAGCCAGATCTTCTCCAGTTTTCGGCATGTTTGTTTGGAGGCCTGGAGGTTTTCGGTGAACCAGGTGGCTTTCTTGCTGGTGTGGCTGTTGGGCGGATTCTTGAGTGGGGCGAGGGTGTTGGCACAGTCGTCGATCCACTGTCTGAGGTTGCGGGCAGCGGTGTCGGGGTCGGAGGGTTCGGCGGGTGGGCTCAGGGCGAGGGTTGTGGTTAGCTGGTCTTCGGTGACTCTGCTCCAGCAGCGGTGAGGCATTTGTTTGGTGCGGTGGTGCGTGGTGGGCTTCCTGTAGGTGAAGTGGATGCAGTGGTGGTTGGTCCAGTGGGGTTCGGAGGTGTGGTTGAAGGAGACATGTTGGCTTGTGGAAAAGATGGAGTCTAGCGTGTGGCCGGCGGCGTGGGTGGGTGTAGTCACGAGCTGTCTGAGTCCGAGGGTGGCGAGGTTGTCGATCAGGGTGGTGGAGTTGGTGTCCTTGTTGTTCTCGAGGTGGAAGTTCAGGTCCCCGAGGAGGATGAAGTCCGTGGAGGCGATGGCGTGTGTGCTGACGAAGTCAGCGATGGAATCACTGAACTGTGGTCGGGGTCCGGGGGGTCTGTAGATGAGGGTTCCTCTGAGGGTGGTGTTGGGATCGGTGTGGATCTGGAAGTGCTTGTGTTCGGCGGTGCTGAGGGTGTCGTCGGTGTTGGTTGAGACTCTGAGGGTGTTCCTGTGGACGATGGCGATGCCTCCTCCGACTCCGTTGGTGCGGTCCCTGCGGGTGATCTTGTAGCATGCTCTTGTAATAGCCAGTCTGGCAGAAGCCATCAAGATCGAAAAGAGGCGTGCAGCTGCTGAATTTTCCCCATTGTACCCCAGCAGAATTTCAAAGTCAGTAAGTGGATGGTCCAGCCCAATTTTAGATTGCAATAGCTGTTCAACATTTAACCAATAACCCCTTAATTTTGGGCATTCAATAAACATGTGTATCAGATTAGCAGCATATAATCCACATTTAGGGCACTTTAGCTTATCCCCTGTTGAGTTACCCTGAGCCCATTTGGCTATCCTAGCCGGGGTATAGTACAACATGCATGTGGTCCGTAATTGCTGAAGTTGTAAACTAACTGAGTGGACCGACTCCTTAACATAGCTGAGAGCTTGTTTAATTGCTCCAGATAAAACCCCTATGCCCAAGGTTTGAGTCCAGCGCTCTGCTAATTTCTCGTTGCCATCTGGTCTGAAGCTACATAAAGATTCATACATAGACCCTATCAGAGATTGAATTTTTCTTCCATATAAACATTCCCAAATGTTTGGGTGCATTATTGCTTTAGCCTCCACATTGGAAGCCAGATAATCTTTGATCTGAAAATATTTAAAGAAAAAATGAGCTGGAAGTTTGTAAATTAGGAGTAGATTCTCAAATGATTTGATTCCCCTATCATTATACATATCCCCTAAACGGGTAATTCCATACTTCACCCAGGATTTAGCTACTGGGTCCTGAAACACATCAGGTAGCAGAGGATTCCCCCATAACGGAAAATTTTCATGGTATATTGGCATTTTACACCTCGCAAACATAGCCTTCCAAATATATACAGTATCTTTAACAGTCTTAAATTTTACTCGCTTGAAGTAGTTAGGGTCCCTTCTTCCATATAGAAATGTATCCCTCTGGTTGCCTAAGATAAAACCAAATACTGAGTCCGTCTGATCCAGGCCAAGCAGGTTACGAAAACGAGTTGCAAATGAAGCCCAAAAATAAATGTTAAAATCTGGGAAGCAGAGACCGCCTTGTTCGAATGGGCAAGTCGATTGCTCTCCTAGGTTTTTTAAAACCCCAAATGAAACTACTGAAAATCCGTTCAAGTTTAAAAAAAAATATATTAGGAACTTTCAAAGGAATAGACCTAAACAAATATAAAACCTTAGGGAGTATTTTCATTTTTATTAAATTGCATCTGCCCAATAATCCTATGGGGAGCCTATGCCAGATTTTAAGCACTTTAATAGTCTCATTTAAAAGTGGTGTATAATTTAGATCAATGATCTTATTTATTTTAGCAGTGATCTTCACCCCCAGATAATTCACAGTAGTACAAGCCCCAATGATAGAATTTTGAATCCCATCCGTGGTAAGCACTTGGGTTTTATTAGCGTTCAATTTGCACCCTGAAACATTACCAAACATTTTAGCTTCCTTCTTAATGCTGGTCACTGCAATGCCTGGATTCATTGCATAAACAGCTATATCATCGGCATATGCCGTGATCTTAAGTTTAGATGTCTCCGATTCTAATGGACTAATAGACGTACAAGATTGTAAAGTACGTAAGAATGGCTCGATATATAGAGCAAAAAGTAATGGGGACAAGGGGCAACCCTGTCTAGTACCACACAAAATTCGAAATGACATAGAGCGATTACCCATATAAGACAATTTAGCCTGAGGATTATGATATAACGCCTTTACCCAGGACCGAAACCGTGGTCCTAGACCGATCTTACCCAGTACGGCCCATAGGAAATCCCACCTAACCCGGTCAAAGGCCTTCTCGGCGTCTAGGAGAATCATCCCGAAATCAACCTTTTCCTTCTCTGCAAAGTCAAATGCTCCAATAGCCATATTGACATGGGCAGTGGTGTCCGTCCACATGATGAACCCATGTTGTCTTTCAGAAACTAATCCCGACATAAGCGGAGCCAGGCGGGTCGCCAAGATTTTCGAAAAAATCTTGGCGTCCACGTTTATAAGAGAAATTGGTCGATATGACCCACACTCTGTTGGTAGTTAGCCCTTCTTGAGAAAAAACACAATCTGTGTGATATTCCACAACTCAGGTATCTGCCCACTTTCAGCAACAGATTGTATTACCCTACTAAGGGGAAGGAGCAGGGTCTTTTTAAAAGATCTATAAAATTCTAACGGCAACGAGTCGTCTCCTGCGGCCTTCCTCATTGGCAATGACATTAGAGCTGTCCCCACTTCTTCTACCAAAACAATCTCATCTAGTGTAGCAGCTTTCCCCGCTTCTACCAGTGGGAGGCAGCTATCGTCAATCTAGCATTGTATCTCATCTGGGTTTGGTGCCCACGTAAGTGAATAAAGTTGTTTGTAAAACAGCAAGAACTGATCTAAGATAGCTGATGATTTAGTATGTAGAGTCCCATCTACGCCCTTTATGGTCTTTATCCTAGTTTTGGCCTTTGCCTCTGCCGACTGATAAGCCAATACCTGTCCTGTATGCTCCCCATATTCATACTTTTCCATACGATATTTACTGTAACTAGCTGCTATTTTTTCCCTTATAAACTTCTTAACTAATATTCTTGCATCTATTAATGACAAAAGCAAAGTATCTTGGGTCTGCTGATCTTCTTTTTTTTTTACTGCTTCCCCATGCAGTTTCTCAATGTTACGCAGAGTACTAAGCATTGCCTCAGTTTCATTTTTACGCTTTTTGTTCTGCTGAAAGATACATTTTTGTGTAATACCACGGACATATGCTTTCATTGCATCCCAAACAACTAGTGGAGATGCCGTCCCTGTATTTATTCTAAAAAGTTCTTCCAGGTGCTGAGCCATATTACCCAAGTATTCACTATCCGTCAGCAAATACTTAGGAAAAGAGAACAGCCGAAGTTCCTTCTTCTCAGTTTCAACCCGAAAGGATAAAATAATGGGGCTGTGATCTGAAGTGACCCGGGGACAAATTTCCATGTCTAGCGTTGGAATTATACCATCTGAGACCCAAGCCAAATCTATCCTGGAATAGGATTTATGAGGGGCAGAGTAGAATGTATAACCCGGAATTTTTGGATATATGTATCTCCATGCATCCTTAACCAACTGGAGTCGTGCTAATTCCAATATTGCAGCGCGAGTCTTGCGCATTCTAAGGTTGAAGCATTTTCCAGTGGAGTCTATAGCGTAATCTATAACGCAATTGAAATCCCCCATAATCACTCTTTCGCCTTCCCAATTTAGCAATTCTATATTAAGATATTCAAATATAGCAGGGTCGTCCACATTAGGACCATATATAGCACAAGCCACACATTTTTTACCCTCCAGCTCAAACTGAGCTAGTGCCCAGCGTCCCCATTGATCAGATTGACTTTTTATCACTCTACAATTGAATCTCTTATCTTTTAATATGGCCACTCCTTTAATAGATACTGATTGAGTAGTGCATGTAATAATATCATACCCTAATTGTTTTAACATATTCCGGTCCTTATAAGCAAGGTGTGTTTCTGTTAAAAAGACTAATTGAGGCTGATACATCCGAAGCTCTTCTCGGACTAGCTGTCGCTTAGTTACGCTTTTAAGACCTGCCACGTTCCATCCCATACATTTAAACCACTTCATAATATGATTTTTTTTTTTGTTTTCCAATAAGTTCCCCTTACTCCTTCCAATCTCCCTTATAGTATATTGATCATTAATAGATCGCCTTCTGAACCAAACAGAAAAAAAAGACTAAGAACCTTCCCCTTACCCTAGATAAACAGTGCCCTAGTGATGATTTTTTTGCCCCATTTCCCCATCCTCCCCCTTACCCACCCACCCCAGACTCTGAAACCCCCCCTCCACCCTGTCCCAACAAGAAGGGCTCCCCCCTTCTACCAGCTGCCGCTGAATTGGCAGCCCTAAAGAGTCACAGCCGAGGTGATCATCCCCACACCCGGTTATGTTGCAACATATATTGCTTAGAATAGCGCTTGTCTTGTCTTGACCTAGCGCGAAAAAAAAATATATATATCAGAAAAGAGGGAAGAACCTCAATAACCATGGTTCACCAGTATCACCAATATCACAAATAAAAAGAAGAAAGCAAGGAAAAGGCGATAGTCACAGAACAAACCAAAGACATCGCCCCAGTCTGAACAAAGCCCCCATTCTACATCTTCTCTGCAGTTTCTGCTTGCCACTTAACCAGCGCCTGTCGAACTTCCTTCTCTTCAACAAAAAAATATATGTGACCACTTTTGAGAACTTTTAAGCGTGCGGGTTCCTGCAGGAAGGCCTGAGCGCCAAGGGCTTTTATCGGATCTATGAATTGGCGGAGCTGCCAACGCCTATCTATTGTGGCCCTACTTAGATCTGACCTTACAAAAAAAGTAACTGATTCAATCGTTAGTGGAGAGTTAGGTCGAGCTTTCAATGCTACTGCCTGTCTCAGCAAAAAGTTACCCAGGTAGATCAAAAATGGACGAGGATACTGGCTCCCCTTATTCCTCTGGACTAATGGCAGTCTATGCACCCTTTGCAGCTGAGAATCCCAGTCCCAATCAGAGATATCAGGGAAGGCTTTCTGAAGAAGTTGAACCATATAGGCCCTTGGGTCCGCCCCTTCCGCGCCCTCTGGAATACCAAAAAGCCGTAGATTTTGTCGTCGCTTGCGGTTCTCCATATCCTCCAGCTTAGCCTGCATATCTGAAATCTGACCCTCATGCTTTTTGGCAAGAACATCAGCAAGTACCGACAATTCTTCAGTGTCCGCAACTCTCTGCTGCAGCTCTGAGATATCCTTAGTTAGTCCTCCAAATTTGTCCGCCATCTCCTGTAGTGCCTGTTGTGTTCTATTGTTGTCTTCCCGGAGCTGCATATAATGCTGTTGGGCTTCCTGTCTTTGCTCATTTAAGGACTGCAATATTAAGCAAAGAGATGGCGTAGCAGCTTCTTGGTTGCCTGTATCTCTGTCCCTTAATAGAGCCGCCCCCTGGGTAGAATAGATACCTTCTTCACTATGACCAGCATTAGAGACAGAAGATGTAGGTGTAGGTTGTCTCCCATCCATAAGGCCCGATTGCGAACCATCTACTACTATAGGTGCCGGCTGGGCTGGCTGAGCCTTCGCTGGATTACTCTCGGTAGGGCTACTGCCCGAGATCCGTAGTGCCATTGTTTTAACGCCCCCCTTTGCTTGCACTCATTTCCGAAGAGGACTGTTGTCTAAGATGATTTTTCCATGTGGTGGTGTTGCGCTCTGCCCAGTAAGTAATTTTTTTGCTTTGCTTCTGGGCTTCCCTTTCCCTTTTTTGCCCGAAGCTGATTTAGTTGTAGTGGTAGTGTCAGTGACAGTGTAGGTAGAGATATCAATAGGAATCTGTACAGGGAGCTCCATTGATTCTTCAATTTCATCAAATGAACCTGACTGATCTCCTCCATCCTCTTCCTCTATCATATCATCAATAGCCGCACAGACTTTAGCCCCTAGTTCCGCAACCTCTTCAGCTCTTAAAATAGTCGCCGAATAGTCTCTCAAATTAGGCTGACTAATGTAGGTAGTTGGGTTAGACATGTTATCAGCTATAGTTGATTCGATGAGCTCCTGCTAGGTACCTGAGACATGCATGCTTGATGAACCGGGAGTTAAACAGAAGCCGCCATCGCTCCGCTCCCTGTAACTATGTTGCCATTGTTTGCATTATCAACCACAAAGGGAGCTGCCGCTGGGATCGTATCAGTACCAACAGCAACAGTATCAGTATCAGTATCAGTATCACAAGCATTAGCAACATTAGCAATAATATCATGGCCTGAGGTCGCTGCAAGGAATATCTCAGCTATTTTAATTCCTGATAAGTCCTGTCCAGTTAAGTCCTCTTTTCGCAAATTACCCACGAGGAGCTCAGCTGCCTTCCCTGTTTGTAGTAGACGTGATACCGGTTTACCAATAGCCGAACTGGGTTTCTCAGCTGCACTCCCACTGTCAGATGCGCCCGGGTCCCCCGCAGCAACATTCTTACCGGCGCGGGTGCTCCTCGGGGCGGTTTTAGTAGGCACCATCACTTGCTCGCTCTGAGATGCTGGAAGCCCTGCTGGGAGCACTGCAGGAGTAATCACCGGAGTCACAGTGTAGAGCAGACCCGACCAGTCGAACGCTTACTGGCCGGTCGATCCCCAGGAGAACAGCCAGGAAGCCCAAGGATATCGCTCACACCTAATCCAACAAAGCCGCCACATACGCATTCCTTCTTTTTCCGCAAGTTATCCAAAAGTTTCCGCAGTTTCTCCTGCCCTTAATCAGCTGATATTCATAGCTCCATCCCTTCCATTGATTCCATTACTTCGCTCATGAGTGCGGGGAAGACCCGGCTGTGTACTCCGTGGCATCCTCAGTCCGTCATCTTGCCCCCACTCACCCTAATCCTAAAACTAAATTTAAATTAACTTATCTCAATAATCCAATCACTATTATCCAAAAACTAAATTTAAATCTACTTCTTGCAGTAACCCACTCACCCTTTTCCTTAAACTAACATAAAAAACTTTTTTCAGGAATCAATGCGCCCAGTACCTAAAACTACATTTCAAAAAGTGTATTTCAGGAATCCACTCACCATAATCCTAAAACTAAATTTAAATTAATTTATCACAATAATCCAATCACTCTTATCCTGAAACTAGTTTTAATTCTATCTTTTGCAGTAACCCACTCATCCTTTTCCTAAAACAAACATAACTTTTTTTTTCAGGAATCCACTCACCCGAAAACTAAAACTAACTTTTAAAAATTTTGATTCAGGAATCCACTCACCCTTACCCTATAAGTAACTTTAAAACAACTTGCTTCAGGTATAAAAGTCTCCCTGTTCCTAAAAGTAAATTTAAATTAATTTGTTAAAATAATCCAATGACCCTTATCCTAAAACTAAATTTAAATCTTTTTTGCAGTAACCCACTGAACTTTTTCCTAAAACTAAAAACATTTTTTTCAGGAATCCATTCACACGAAAACATAAAACTAACTTTAAAAATTTTGTTTCAGGAATCCACTCACCCTGATTCTAAAACTAAATTTAAATTAACTTATCGCAATATTTCAATCACTCTTATCCCAAAACTAAATTTAAATCAATTTTTTCAAGTAACCCACTGACCCTTTTCCTAAAACTAACATAATTTTTTTTTCAGGAATCCACTCACCCGAAATCTAAAAGTAACTTTACAAAATTTTGTTTCAGTAACCCACTCTCCCTAACCCTAAATCTAACATTAAAGCAACTTGTTTCAGGAATCCACTCTCGCTTATCCTAAAAGTAAATTTTAATTAACTTATTGAAATAATCCAATCTCCATTATCTGAAAATTAAATTTAAATCAACTTCTTTCAGTAAACCACTCACCCTTTTCCTAAAACTAACATAAAAACTTTTTCAGGAATCCATGCGCCCGATACCTAAAACTAACTTTCCAAAAATTTGTTTCAGGAATCCATTCACCCTTATCCTAAAACTAAATTTGAATTAACTTATCTCAATAATCCAATCACTATTATCCTAAAACTAAATTTAAATCAATTTTTTGCAGTAACCCACTCACCCTTTTCCTAAAACTTAAATACTTCTTTTTCAGGAATCCACTCACCCGAAACCTAAAACTAACTTTACAAATTTTGTTTCAGGAATCCACTCATCCTAACCCTAAAACTAATTTTAAAGAAACTTGTTTCAGGAATCTATTTTCCCTAACCTAAAAAGAAAATTTAAATTAACTTGTTGAAATAATCCAATCACCCTTATCCTAAAACTAAATATAAATCATTTTTTTGCCATAACCCACTTACCTTTTTCCTGAAACTAAAAAAACATTCTTTTTTCAGGAATCCATTCACCAGAAACCTAAAACTAACTTTAAAAAATTTTGTTTCAGGAATCCACTCACCCTAATCCTAAAACTAAATTTAAATTAACTTAACTCAACAATCCAATCACTATTATCCTAAAATTAAATTTAAATCAATTTTTTGCAGTAACTCACTCACCCTTTTCCTAAAACTAACATACTTCTTTTTTCAGGAATCCACTCACCCGAAATCTAAAAGTAACTTTACAAAATTTTGTTTCAGGAACCCACTCTCCCTAACCCTAAAACTAACATTAAAGCAACTTGTTTCAGGAATCCACTCTCCCTAACCCTAAAAGTAAATTTTAATTAACTTGTTGAAATAATCCAATCTCCATTATCTGAAAACAAAATTTAAATCTACTTGTTGCAGTAAACCACTCACCCTTTTCCTAAAACTAACATAAAAACTTTTTTCAGGAATCCATGCGCCCGATACCTAAAACTAACTTTCCAAAAATTTGGTTCAGGAATCCATTCACCCTAATTCTAAAACTAAATTTGAATTAACTTATCTCAATAATCCAATCACTATTATCCTAAAACTAAAATTAAATCAATTTTTTGCAGTAACCCACTCACCCTTTTCCTAAAACTTAAATACTTCTTTTTTCAGGAATCCACTCACCCGAAACTTAAAACTAACTTTACAAAATTTTGTTTCAGGAATCCACTCATCCTAACCCTAAAACTAATTTTAAAGAAAATTGTTTCAGGAATCTATTTTCCCTAACCTAAAAAGTAAATTTAAATTAACTTGTTGAAATAATCCAATCACCCTTATCCTAAAACTAAATATAAATCATTTTTTTGCAGTAACCCACTTACCTTTTTCCTAAAACTAAAAAAAATATTTTTTCTGGAATCTATTCACCCGAAACCTAAAACTAACTTTACAAAATGTTGTTTCAGGAATCCACTCACCCTAATCCTAAAACTAAATTTAAATTAATTTATCTCAATAATCCAATCACTATTATCCTAAAACTAAAGTTAAATCAATTGTTTGCAGTAACTCACTCACCCTTTTCCTAAAACTAACATACTTCTTTTTTCAGGAATCCACTCACCCGAAATCTAAAAGTAACTTTACAAAATTTTGTTTCAGGAACCCACTCACCCTAACCCTAAAACTAACGTTAAAGCAACTTGTTTCAGGAATCCACTCTCCCTAACCCTAAAAGTAAATTTTAATTAACTTGTTGAAATAATCCAATCTCCATTATCTGAAAACTAAATTTAAATCTACTTGTTGCAGTAAACCACTCACCCTTTTCCTAAAACTAACATAAAAACTTTTTTCAGGAATCCATGTGCCCGATACCTAAAACTAACTTTCCAAAAATTTGGTTCAGGAATCCATTCACCCTAATTCTAAAACTAAATTTGAATTAACTTATCTCAATAATCCAATCACTATTATCCTAAAACTAAAATTAAATCAATTTTTTGAAGTAACCCACTCACCCTTTTCCTAAAACTTAAATACTTCTTTTTTCAGGAATCCACTCACCCGAAACTTAAAACAAACTTTACAAAATTTTGTTTCAGGAATCCACTCATCCTAACCCTAAAACTAATTTTAAAGAAACTTGTTTCAGGAATCTACTTTCCCTAACCTAAAAAGTAAATTTAAATTAACTTGTTGAAATAATCCAATCACCCTTATCCTAAAACTAAATATAAATCATTTTTTTGCAGTAACCCACTTACCTTTTTCCTAAAACTAAAAAAAAATATTTTTTCAGGAATCCATTCACCCGAAACCTAAAACTAACTTTAAAAAATGTTGTTTCAGGAATCCACTCACCCTAATCCTAAAACTAAATTTAAATTAATTTATCTCAATAATCCAATCACTATTATCCTAAAACTAAATTTAAATCAATTGTTTGCAGTAACTCACTCACCCTTTTCCTAAAACTAACATACTTTTTTTTTCAGGAATCCACTCACCCGAAATCTAAAAGTAACTTTACAAAATTTTGTTTCAGGAACCCACTCACCCTAACCCTAAAACTAACGTTAAAGCAACTTGTTTCAGGAATCCACTCTCGCTGATCCTAAAAGTAAATTCTAATTAACTTGTTGAAATAATCCAATCTCCATTATCCGAAAACTAAATTTAAATCTACTTGTTCCAGGAATCCACTCACCCTTTTCCTAAAACTAACATAAATAACTTTTTTCAGGAATCCATGCGCCCGATACCTAAAACTAAATTTCCAAAAATTTGTTTCAGGAATGCACTCACCCTAATCCTAAAACTAAATTTGAATTAACTTATCACAATAATCCAATCACACTTATCCCAAAACAAAATTTAAATCAATTTTTTCAAGTAACCCACTCACCCTTTTCCTAAAACTAACATCATTTTTTTTCAGGAATCCACTCACCTGAAACCTAAAAGTAACTTTACAAAATTTTGTTTCATGAACCCACTCTCCCTAACCCTAAAACTAACATTAAAGCAACTTGTTTCAGGAATCCACTCTCCCTAACCCTAAAAGTAAATTTTAATTAACTTGTTGAAATAATCCAATCTCCATTATCTGAAAACTAAATTTAAATCTACTTGTTGCAGTAAACCACTCACCCTTTTCCTAAAACTAACATAAAAACTTTTTTCAGGAATCCATGCGCCCGATACCTAAAACTAACTTTCCAAAAATTTGGTTCAGGAATCCATTCACCCTAATTCTAAAACTAAATTTGAATTAACTTATCTCAATAATCCAATCACTATTATCCTAAAACTAAAATTAAATCAATTTTTTTGCAGTAACCCACTCACCCTTTTCCTAAAACTTAAATACTTCTTTTTTCAGAAATCCACTCACCCGAAACTTAAAACTAACTTTACAAAATTTTGTTTCGGGAATCCACTCATCCTAACCCTAAAACTAATTTTAAATAAACTTGTTTCAGGAAACTACTTTCCCAACCGAAAAAGTAAATTTAAATTAACTAGTTGAAATAATCCAATCACCCTTATCCTAAAACTAAATATAAATCATTTTTTTGCAGTAACCCACTTACCTTTTTCCTAAAACTAAAAAAAAATATTTTTTCAGGAATCCATTCACCCGAAACCTAAAGCTAACTTTAAAAAATGTTGTTTTGAGGAATCCACTCACCCTAATCCTAAAACTAAATTTAAATTAATTTATCTCAATGATCCAATCACTATTATCCTAAAACTAAATTTAAATCAATTGTTTGCAGTAACTCACTCACCCTTTTCCTAAAACTAACATACTTCTTTTTCAGGAATCCACTCACCCGAAATCTAAAATTAACTTTACAAAATTTTGTTTCAGGAACCCACTCACCCTAACCCTAAAACTAACTTTAAAGCAACTTGTTTCAAGAATCCACTCTCCCTAATCCTAAAAGTAAATTTTAATTAACTTTTTGAAATAATCCAATCTCCCTTATCCAAAAACTAAATTTAAATCTACTTGTTGCAGTAATCCACTCACCCTTTTCCTTAAACTAACATAAAAAACTTTTTTCAGGAATCAATGCGCCCAATACCTAAAACTAAATTTCAAAAAGTTTATTTCAGGAATCCACTCACTCTAATCCTAAAACTAAATTTAAAATAACTTATCACAATAATCCAATCACTCTTATCCTGAAACTAATTTTAAATCTATCTTTGGCAGTAACCCACTCATCCTTTTCCTAAAACTAACATAACTTTTTTTTTAAGGAATCCACTCACCCGAAAACTAAAACTAACTTTACAAAATTTTGTTTCAGGAACCCACTCACCCTAACCCTAAAACTAACGTTAAAGCAACTTGTTTCAGGAATCAACTCTCCCTAATCCTAAAAGTAAACTCTAATTAACTTGTTGAAATAATCCAATATCCATTATCCGAAAACTAAAATTAAATCTACTTGTTCCAGGAATCCACTCACCCTTTTCCTAAAACAAACATAAAAAACTTTTTCAGGAATCCACGCGCCCGATACCTAAACCTAAATTTCAAAACATTTGTTTCAGGAATCCACTCACCCTATTCCTAAAACTAAATTTGAATTAACTTATCACAATAATCCAATCACACTTATCCCAAAACAAAATTTAAATCAATTTTTTCATGTAACCCACTCACCCTTTTCCTAAAACTTAAATACTTCTTTTTCAGGAATCCACTCACCGAACCCTAAAACTAACTTTACAAAATTTTGTTTCACGAATCCACTCACCCTAACCCTAAAACTAACATTAAAGCAACTTGTTTCAGGAATCCACTCTCCCTAATCTTTAATTAACTTGTTGAAATAATCCAATCTCCATTATCTGAAAACTAAATTTAAATCTACTTGTTGCAATAAACCACTCACCCTTTTCCTAAAACTAACATAAAAACTTTTTTCAGGAATCCTGATACCTAAAACTAACTTTCCAAAAATTTGTTTCAGGAATCCATTCACCCTAATTCTAAAACTAAATTTGAATTAACTTATATCAATAATCCAATCACTATTATCCTAAAACTAAAATTAAATCAATTTTTTGCAGTAACCCACTCACCCTTTTCCTAAAACTTAAATACTTATTTTTTCAGGAATCTACTCATCCTAACCCTAAAACTAATTTTAAAGAAACTTGTTTCAGGAATCTACTTTCCCTAACCTAAAAAGTAAATTTAAATTAACTTGTTGAAATAATCCAATCACCCTTATCCTAAAACTAAATATAAATAATTTTTTTGCACTAACCCACTTACCTTTTTCCTAAAACTAAAAAGAATTCTTTTTCAGGAATCCATTCACCCGAAACCTAAAACTACCTTTAAAAATGTTGTTTCAGGAATCCACTCACCCTAATACTAAAACTAAATTTAAATTAATTTATCTCAATAATCCAATCACTATTATCCTAAAACTAAATTTAAATCAATTTTTTGCAGTAACTCACTCACCCTTTTCTTAAAACTAACATAACTTTTTTTTTCAGGAATCCACTCACCCGAAATCTAAAAGTAACTTTACAAAATTTTGTTTCAGGAACCCACTCACCCTACCCCTAAAACTAACTTTAAAGCAACTTGTTTCAGGAATCCACTCTCCCTAATCCTAAAAGTAAATTTTAATTAACTTTTTGAAATAATCCAATTTCCCTTATCCGAAAACTAAATTTAAATCTACTTGTTGCAGTAATCCACTCACCCTTTTCCTTAAACTAACATAAAAAACTTTTTTCAGGAATCAATGCGCCCAATATCTAAAACTAAATTTCAAAAAGTGTATTTCAGGAATCCATTCACCCTAATCCTAAAACTAAATTTAAATTAACTTATCACAATAATCCAATCACTCTTATCCTGAAACTAATTTTAATTCTATCTTTTGCAGTAACCCACTCATCCTTTTCCTAAAAGTAACATAACTTTTTTTCAGGAATCCACTCACCCAAAAACTAAAACTAACTTTTAAAAATTTTGATTCAGGAATCCACTCACCCTTACCCTAAAAGTAACTTTAAAACAACTTGATTCAGGAATCCACTCTCCCTGTTCCTAAAAGTAAATTTAAATTAATTTGTTGAAATAATCCAATCACCCTTATCCTAAAACTAAATTTAAATCATTTTTTGCAGTAACCCACTGAACTTTTTCTTAAAACTAAAAAACATTTTTTTTCAGGAATCCATTCACACGAAAACATAAAACTAACTTTAAAAAATTTTGTTTCAGGAATCCACTCACCCTGATTCTAAAACTAAATTTAAATTAACTTATCGCAATAATCCAATCACTCTTATCCCAAAACTAAATTTCAATCAATTTTTTCAAGTAACCCACTCACCCTTTTCCTAAAACTAACATAATTTTTTTTTCAGGAATCCACTCACCCAAAATCTAAAAGTAAATTTACAAAATTTTGTTTCAGGAACCCAGTCACCCTAACCCTAAAACTAATGTTAAAGCAACTTGTTTCAGAAATCCACTCTCGCTAATCCTAAAAGTAAATTCTAATTAACTTGTTAAAATAATCCAATCTCCATTATCCGAAAACTAAATTTAAATCTACTTGTTCCAGGAATCCACTCACCCTTTTCCTAAAACTAACATAAAAAACTTTTTTCAGGAATCCACGTGCCCGATACATAAAACTAAATTTCAAAAAATGTGTTTCAGGAATCCACACACCCTAATCCTAAAACTAAATTTGAATTAACTTATCACAATAATCCAATCACACTTATCCCAAAACAAAATTTAAATCAATTTTTTCAAGTAACCCACTCACCCTTTTCCTAAAACTAACATAATTTTTTTTTCAGGAATCCACTCACCCGAAATCTAAAAGTAACTTTACAAAATTTTGTTTCAGGAACCCACTCACCCTAACCCTAAAACTAACGTTAAAGCAACTTGTTTCAGGAATCCACTCTCGCTAATCCTACAAGTAAATTCTAATTAACTTGTTGAAATAATCCAATCTCCATTATCCAAAAACTAAAATTAAATCTACTTGTTCCAGGAATCCACTCACCCTTTTCCTAAAACAAACATAAAAAACTTTTTTCAGGAATCCACGCGCCCGATACCTAAACTTAAATTGCAAAACATTTGTTTCAGGAATCCAATCACCCTAATCCTAAAACTAAATTTGAATTAACTTATCACAATAATCTAATCACACTTATCCGAAAACAAAATTTAAATCAATTTTTTCAAGTAACCCACTCACCCTTTTCCTAAAACTTAAATACTTCTTTTTCAGGAATCCACTCACCCGAAACCTAAAACTAACTTTAAAAAATGTTGTTTTGAGGAATCCACTCACCCTAATCCTAAAACTAAATTTAAATTAATTTATCTCAATGATCCAATCACTATTATCCTAAAACTAAATTTAAATCAATTGTTTGCAGTAACTCACTCACCCTTTTCCTAAAACTAACATACTTCTTTTTCAGGAATCCACTCACCCGAAATCTAAAATTAACTTTACAAAATTTTGTTTCAGGAACCCACTCACCCTAACCCTAAAACTAACTTTAAAGCAACTTGTTTCAAGAATCCACTCTCCCTAATCCTAAAAGTAAATTTTAATTAACTTTTGAAATAATCCAATCTCCCTTATCCAAAAACTAAATTTAAATCTACTTGTTGCAGTAATCCACTCACCCTTTTCCTTAAACTAACATAAAAAACTTTTTTCAGGAATCAATGCGCCCAATACCTAAAACTAAATTTCAAAAAGTTTATTTCAGGAATCCACTCACTCTAATCCTAAAACTAAATTTAAAATAACTTATCACAATAATCCAATCACTCTTATCCTGAAACTAATTTTAAATCTATCTTTGGCAGTAACCCACTCATCCTTTTCCTAAAACTAACATAACTTTTTTTTTTAAGGAATCCACTCACCCGAAAACTAAAACTAACTTTACAAAATTTTGTTTCAGGAACCCACTCACCCTAACCCTAAAACTAACGTTAAAGCAACTTGTTTCAGGAATCAACTCTCCCTAATCCTAAAAGTAAACTCTAATTAACTTGTTGAAATAATCCAATATCCATTATCCGAAAACTAAAATTAAATCTACTTGTTCCAGGAATCCACTCACCCTTTTCCTAAAACAAACATAAAAAACTTTTTCAGGAATCCACGCGCCCGATACCTAAACCTAAATTTCAAAACATTTGTTTCAGGAATCCACTCACCCTATTCCTAAAACTAAATTTGAATTAACTTATCACAATAATCCAATCACACTTATCCCAAAACAAAATTTAAATCAATTTTTTCATGTAACCCACTCACCCTTTTCCTAAAACTTAAATACTTCTTTTTTCAGGAATCCACTCACCGAACCCTAAAACTAACTTTACAAAATTTTGTTTCACGAATCCACTCACCCTAACCCTAAAACTAACATTAAAGCAACTTGTTTCAGGAATCCACTCTCCCTAATCATAAAAGTAAATTTTAATTAACTTGTTGAAATAATCCAATCTCCATTATCTGAAAACTAAATTTAAATCTACTTGTTGCAATAAACCACTCACCCTTTTCCTAAAACTAACATAAAAACTTTTTTCAGGAATCCTGATACCTAAAACTAACTTTCCAAAAATTTGTTTCAGGAATCCATTCACCCTAATTCTAAAACTAAATTTGAATTAACTTATATCAATAATCCAATCACTATTATCCTAAAACTAAAATTAAATCAATTTTTTGCAGTAACCCACTCACCCTTTTCCTAAAACTTAAATACTTATTTTTTCAGGAATCTACTCATCCTAACCCTAAAACTAATTTTAAAGAAACTTGTTTCAGGAATCTACTTTCCCTAACCTAAAAAGTAAATTTAAATTAACTTGTTGAAATAATCCAATCACCCTTATCCTAAAACTAAATATAAATAATTTTTTTGCAGTAACCCACTTACCTTTTTCCTAAAACTAAAAAGAATTCTTTTTCAGGAATCCATTCACCCGAAACCTAAAACTAACTTTAAAAAATGTTGTTTCAGGAATCCACTCACCCTAATACTAAAACTAAATTTAAATTAATTTATCTCAATAATCCAATCACTATTATCCTAAAACTAAATTTAAATCAATTTTTTGCAGTAACTCACTCACCCTTTTCTTAAAACTAACATAACTTTTTTTTCAGGAATCCACTCACCCGAAATCTAAAAGTAACTTTACAAAATTTTGTTTCAGGAACCCACTCACCCTACCCCTAAAACTAACTCTAAAGCAACTTGTTTCAGGAATCCACTCTCCCTAATCCTAAAAGTAAATTTTAATTAACTTTTTGAAATAATCCAATCTCCCTTATCCGAAAACTAAATTTAAATCTACTTGTTGCAGTAATCCACTCACCCTTTTCCTTAAACTAACATAAAAAACTTTTTTCAGGAATCAATGCGCCCAATACCTAAAACTAAATTTCAAAAAGTGTATTTCAGGAATCCATTCACCCTAATCCTAAAACTAAATTTAAATTAACTTATCACAATAATCCAATCACTCTTATCCTGAAACTAATTTTAATTCTATCTTTTGCAGTAACCCACTCATCCTTTTCCTAAAAGTAACATAACTTTTTTTCAGGAATCCACTCACCCAAAAACTAAAACTAACTTTTAAAAATTTTGATTCAGGAATCCACTCACCCTTACCCTAAAAGTAACTTTAAAACAACTTGCTTCAGGAATCCACTCTCCCTGTTCCTAAAAGTAAATTTAAATTAATTTGTTGAAATAATCCAATCACCCTTATCCTAAAACTAAATTTAAATCATTTTTTGCAGTAACCCACTGAACTTTTTCTTAAAACTAAAAAACATTTTTTTTCAGGAATCCATTCACACGAAAACATAAAACTAACTTTAAAAATTTTTGTTTCAGGATTCCACTCACCCTGATTCTAAAACTAAATTTAAATTAACTTATCGCAATAATCCAATCACTCTTATCCCAAAACTAAATTTCAATCAATTTTTTCAAGTAACCCACTCACCCTTTTCCTAAAACTAACATAATTTTTTTTCAGGAATCCACTCACCCGAAATCTAAAAGTAAATTTACAAAATTTTGTTTCAGGAACCCAGTCACCCTAACCCTAAAACTAATGTTAAAGCAACTTGTTTCAGAAATCCACTCTCGCTAATCCTAAAAGTAAATTCTAATTAACTTGTTAAAATAATCCAATCTCCATTATCCGAAAACTAAATTTAAATCTACTTGTTCCAGGAATCCACTCACCCTTTTCCTAAAACTAACATAAAAAACTTTTTTCAGGAATCCACGTGCCCGATACATAAAACTAAATTTCAAAAAATTTGTTTCAGGAATCCACACACCCTAATCCTAAAACTAAATTTGAATTAACTTATCACAATAATCCAATCACACTTATCCCAAAACAAAATTTAAATCAATTTTTTCAAGTAACCCACTCACCCTTTTCCTAAAACTAACATAATTTTTTTTCAGGAATCCACTCACCCGAAATCTAAAAGTAACTTTACAAAATTTTGTTTCAGGAACCCACTCACCCTAACCCTAAAACTAACGTTAAAGCAACTTGTTTCAGGAATCCACTCGCTAATCCTACAAGTAAATTCTAATTAACTTGTTGAAATAATCCAATCTCCATTATCCAAAAACTAAAATTAAATCTACTTGTTCCAGGAATCCACTCACCCTTTTCCTAAAACAAACATAAAAAACTTTTTCAGGAATCCACGCGCCCGATACCTAAACTTAAATTGCAAAACATTTGTTTCAGGAATCCAATCACCCTAATCCTAAAACTAAATTTGAATTAACTTATCACAATAATCTAATCACACTTATCCGAAAACAAAATTTAAATCAATTTTTTCAAGTAACCCACTCACCCTTTTCCTAAAACTTAAATACTTCTTTTTTCAGGAATCCACTCACCCGAAACCTAAAACTAACTTTAAAAAATGTTGTTTTGAGGAATCCACTCACCCTAATCCTAAAACTAAATTTAAATTAATTTATCTCAATGATCCAATCACTATTATCCTAAAACTAAATTTAAATCAATTGTTTGCAGTAACTCACTCACCCTTTTCCTAAAACTAACATACTTCTTTTTTCAGGAATCCACTCACCCGAAATCTAAAATTAACTTTACAAAATTTTGTTTCAGGAACCCACTCACCCTAACCCTAAAACTAACTTTAAAGCAACTTGTTTCAAGAATCCACTCTCCCTAATCCTAAAAGTAAATTTTAATTAACTTTTTGAAATAATCCAATCTCCCTTATCCAAAAACTAAATTTAAATCTACTTGTTGCAGTAATCCACTCACCCTTTTCCTTAAACTAACATAAAAAACTTTTTCAGGAATCAATGCGCCCAATACCTAAAACTAAATTTCAAAAAGTTTATTTCAGGAATCCACTCACTCTAATCCTAAAACTAAATTTAAAATAACTTATCACAATAATCCAATCACTCTTATCCTGAAACTAATTTTAAATCTATCTTTGGCAGTAACCCACTCATCCTTTTCCTAAAACTAACATAACTTTTTTTTTAAGGAATCCACTCACCCGAAAACTAAAACTAACTTTACAAAATTTTGTTTCAGGAACCCACTCACCCTAACCCTAAAACTAACGTTAAAGCAACTTGTTTCAGGAATCAACTCTCCCTAATCCTAAAAGTAAACTCTAATTAACTTGTTGAAATAATCCAATATCCATTATCCGAAAACTAAAATTAAATCTACTTGTTCCAGGAATCCACTCACCCTTTTCCTAAAACAAACATAAAAAACTTTTTTCAGGAATCCACGCGCCCGATACCTAAACCTAAATTTCAAAACATTTGTTTCAGGAATCCACTCACCCTATTCCTAAAACTAAATTTGAATTAACTTATCACAATAATCCAATCACACTTATCCCAAAACAAAATTTAAATCAATTTTTTCATGTAACCCACTCACCCTTTTCCTAAAACTTAAATACTTCTTTTTCAGGAATCCACTCACCGAACCCTAAAACTAACTTTACAAAATTTTGTTTCACGAATCCACTCACCCTAACCCTAAAACTAACATTAAAGCAACTTGTTTCAGGAATCCACTCTCCCTAATCATAAAAGTAAATTTTAATTAACTTGTTGAAATAATCCAATCTCCATTATCTGAAAACTAAATTTAAATCTACTTGTTGCAATAAACCACTCACCCTTTTCCTAAAACTAACATAAAAACTTTTTTCAGGAATCCTGATACCTAAAACTAACTTTCCAAAAATTTGTTTCAGGAATCCATTCACCCTAATTCTAAAACTAAATTTGAATTAACTTATATCAATAATCCAATCACTATTATCCTAAAACTAAAATTAAATCAATTTTTTGCAGTAACCCACTCACCCTTTTCCTAAAACTTAAATACTTATTTTTTCAGGAATCTACTCATCCTAACCCTAAAACTAATTTTAAAGAAACTTGTTTCAGGAATCTACTTTCCCTAACCTAAAAAGTAAATTTAAATTAACTTGTTGAAATAATCCAATCACCCTCATCCTAAAACTAAATATAAATAATTTTTTTGCAGTAACCCACTTACCTTTTTCCTAAAACTAAAAAGAATTCTTTTTCAGGAATCCATTCACCCGAAACCTAAAACTAACTTTAAAAAATGTTGTTTCAGGAATCCACTCACCCTAATACTAAAACGAAATTTAAATTAATTTATCTCAATAATCCAATCACTATTATCCTAAAACTAAATTTAAATCAATTTTTTGCAGTAACTCACTCACCCTTTTCTTAAAACTAACATAACTTTTTTTTTCAGGAATCCACTCACCCGAAATCTAAAAGTAACTTTACAAAATTTTGTTTCAGGAACCCACTCACCCTACCCCTAAAACTAACTTTAAAGCAACTTGTTTCAGGAATCCACTCTCCCTAATCCTAAAAGTAAATTTTAATTAACTTTTTGAAATAATCCAATCTCCCTTATCCGAAAACTAAATTTAAATCTACTTGTTGCAGTAATCCACTCACCCTTTTCCTTAAACTAACATAAAAAACTTTTTTCAGGAATCAATGCGCCCAATACCTAAAACTAAATTTCAAAAAGTGTATTTCAGGAATCCATTCACCCTAATCCTAAAACTAAATTTAAATTAACTTATCACAATAATCCAATCACTCTTATCCTGAAACTAATTTTAATTCTATCTTTTGCAGTAACCCACTCATCCTTTTCCTAAAAGTAACATAACTTTTTTTCAGGAATCCACTCACCCAAAAACTAAAACTAACTTTTAAAAATTTTGATTCAGGAATCCACTCACCCTTACCCTAAAAGTAACTTTAAAACAACTTGCTTCAGGAATCCACTCTCCCTGTTCCTAAAAGTAAATTTAAATTAATTTGTTGAAATAATCCAATCACCCTTATCCTAAAACTAAATTTAAATCATTTTTTGCAGTAACCCACTGAACTTTTTCTTAAAACTAAAAAACATTTTTTTTCAGGAATCCATTCACACGAAAACATAAAACTAACTTTAAAAAATTTTGTTTCAGGATTCCACTCACCCTGATTCTAAAACTAAATTTAAATTAACTTATCGCAATAATCCAATCACTCTTATCCCAAAACTAAATTTCAATCAATTTTTTCAAGTAACCCACTCACCCTTTTCCTAAAACTAACATAATTTTTTTTTCAGGAATCCACTCACCCGAAATCTAAAAGTAAATTTACAAAATTTTGTTTCAGGAACCCAGTCACCCTAACCCTAAAACTAATGTTAAAGCAACTTGTTTCAGAAATCCACTCTCGCTAATCCTAAAAGTAAATTCTAATTAACTTGTTAAAATAATCCAATCTCCATTATCCGAAAACTAAATTTAAATCTACTTGTTCCAGGAATCCACTCACCCTTTTCCTAAAACTAACATAAAAAACTTTTTCAGGAATCCACGTGCCCGATACATAAAACTAAATTTCAAAAAATTTGTTTCAGGAATCCACACACCCTAATCCTAAAACTAAATTTGAATTAACTTATCACAATAATCCAATCACACTTATCCCAAAACAAAATTTAAATCAATTTTTTCAAGTAACCCACTCACCCTTTTCCTAAAACTAACATAATTTTTTTTCAGGAATCCACTCACCCGAAATCTAAAAGTAACTTTACAAAATTTTGTTTCAGGAACCCACTCACCCTAACCCTAAAACTAACGTTAAAGCAACTTGTTTCAGGAATCCACTCTCGCTAATCCTACAAGTAAATTCTAATTAACTTGTTGAAATAATCCAATCTCCATTATCCAAAAACTAAAATTAAATCTACTTGTTCCAGGAATCCACTCACCCTTTTCCTAAAACAAACATAAAAAACTTTTTCAGGAATCCACGCGCCCGATACCTAAACTTAAATTGCAAAACATTTGTTTCAGGAATCCAATCACCCTAATCCTAAAACTAAATTTGAATTAACTTATCACAATAATCTAATCACACTTATCCGAAAACAAAATTTAAATCAATTTTTTCAAGTAACCCACTCACCCTTTTCCTAAAACTTAAATACTTCTTTTTTCAGGAATCCACTCACCCGAAACCTAAAACTAACTTTAAAAAATGTTGTTTTGAGGAATCCACTCACCCTAATCCTAAAACTAAATTTAAATTAATTTATCTCAATGATCCAATCACTATTATCCTAAAACTAAATTTAAATCAATTGTTTGCAGTAACTCACTCACCCTTTTCCTAAAACTAACATACTTCTTTTTCAGGAATCCACTCACCCGAAATCTAAAATTAACTTTACAAAATTTTGTTTCAGGAACCCACTCACCCTAACCCTAAAACTAACTTTAAAGCAACTTGTTTCAAGAATCCACTCTCCCTAATCCTAAAAGTAAATTTTAATTAACTTTTGAAATAATCCAATCTCCCTTATCCAAAAACTAAATTTAAATCTACTTGTTGCAGTAATCCACTCACCCTTTTCCTTAAACTAACATAAAAAACTTTTTTCAGGAATCAATGCGCCCAATACCTAAAACTAAATTTCAAAAAGTTTATTTCAGGAATCCACTCACTCTAATCCTAAAACTAAATTTAAAATAACTTATCACAATAATCCAATCACTCTTATCCTGAAACTAATTTTAAATCTATCTTTGGCAGTAACCCACTCATCCTTTTCCTAAAACTAACATAACTTTTTTTTTTAAGGAATCCACTCACCCGAAAACTAAAACTAACTTTACAAAATTTTGTTTCAGGAACCCACTCACCCTAACCCTAAAACTAACGTTAAAGCAACTTGTTTCAGGAATCAACTCTCCCTAATCCTAAAAGTAAACTCTAATTAACTTGTTGAAATAATCCAATATCCATTATCCGAAAACTAAAATTAAATCTACTTGTTCCAGGAATCCACTCACCCTTTTCCTAAAACAAACATAAAAAACTTTTTTCAGGAATCCACGCGCCCGATACCTAAACCTAAATTTCAAAACATTTGTTTCAGGAATCCACTCACCCTATTCCTAAAACTAAATTTGAATTAACTTATCACAATAATCCAATCACACTTATCCCAAAACAAAATTTAAATCAATTTTTTCATGTAACCCACTCACCCTTTTCCTAAAACTTAAATACTTCTTTTTCAGGAATCCACTCACCGAACCCTAAAACTAACTTTACAAAATTTTGTTTCACGAATCCACTCACCCTAACCCTAAAACTAACATTAAAGCAACTTGTTTCAGGAATCCACTCTCCCTAATCATAAAAGTAAATTTTAATTAACTTGTTGAAATAATCCAATCTCCATTATCTGAAAACTAAATTTAAATCTACTTGTTGCAATAAACCACTCACCCTTTTCCTAAAACTAACATAAAAACTTTTTCAGGAATCCTGATACCTAAAACTAACTTTCCAAAAATTTGTTTCAGGAATCCATTCACCCTAATTCTAAAACTACATTTGAATTAACTTATATCAATAATCCAATCACTATTATCCTAAAACTAAAATTAAATCAATTTTTTGCAGTAACCCACTCACCCTTTTCCTAAAACTTAAATACTTATTTTTTCAGGAATCTACTCATCCTAACCCTAAAACTAATTTTAAAGAAACTTGTTTCAGGAATCTACTTTCCCTAACCTAAAAAGTAAATTTAAATTAACTTGTTGAAATAATCCAATCACCCTCATCCTAAAACTAAATATAAATAATTTTTTTGCAGTAACCCACTTACCTTTTTCCTAAAACTAAAAAGAATTCTTTTTCAGGAATCCATTCACCCGAAACCTAAAACTAACTTTAAAAAATGTTGTTTCAGGAATCCACTCACCCTAATACTAAAACGAAATTTAAATTAATTTATCTCAATAATCCAATCACTATTATCCTAAAACTAAATTTAAATCAATTTTTTGCAGTAACTCACTCACCCTTTTCTTAAAACTAACATAACTTTTTTTTTCAGGAATCCACTCACCCGAAATCTAAAAGTAACTTTACAAAATTTTGTTTCAGGAACCCACTCACCCTACCCCTAAAACTAACTTTAAAGCAACTTGTTTCAGGAATCCACTCTCCCTAATCCTAAAAGTAAATTTTAATTAACTTTTTGAAATAATCCAATCTCCCTTATCCGAAAACTAAATTTAAATCTACTTGTTGCAGTAATCCACTCACCCTTTTCCTTAAACTAACATAAAAAACTTTTTTCAGGAATCAATGCGCCCAATACCTAAAACTAAATTTCAAAAAGTGTATTTCAGGAATCCATTCACCCTAATCCTAAAACTAAATTTAAATTAACTTATCACAATAATCCAATCACTCTTATCCTGAAACTAATTTTAATTCTATCTTTTGCAGTAACCCACTCATCCTTTTCCTAAAAGTAACATAACTTTTTTTCAGGAATCCACTCACCCAAAAACTAAAACTAACTTTTAAAAATTTTGATTCAGGAATCCACTCACCCTTACCCTAAAAGTAACTTTAAAACAACTTGCTTCAGGAATCCACTCTCCCTGTTCCTAAAAGTAAATTTAAATTAATTTGTTGAAATAATCCAATCACCCTTATCCTAAAACTAAATTTAAATCATTTTTTGCAGTAACCCACTGAACTTTTTCTTAAAACTAAAAAACATTTTTTTTCAGGAATCCATTCACACGAAAACATAAAACTAACTTTAAAAAATTTTGTTTCAGGATTCCATTCACCCTGATTCTAAAACTAAATTTAAATTAACTTATCGCAATAATCCAATCACTCTTATCCCAAAACTAAATTTCAATCAATTTTTTCAAGTAACCCACTCACCCTTTTCCTAAAACTAACATAATTTTTTTTCAGGAATCCACTCACCCGAAATCTAAAAGTAAATTTACAAAATTTTGTTTCAGGAACCCAGTCACCCTAACCCTAAAACTAATGTTAAAGCAACTTGTTTCAGAAATCCACTCTCGCTAATCCTAAAAGTAAATTCTAATTAACTTGTTAAAATAATCCAATCTCCATTATCCGAAAACTAAATTTAAATCTACTTGTTCCAGGAATCCACTCACCCTTTTCCTAAAACTAACATAAAAAACTTTTTTCAGGAATCCACGTGCCCGATACATAAAACTAAATTTCAAAAAATGTGTTTCAGGAATCCACACACCCTAATCCTAAAACTAAATTTGAATTAACTTATCACAATAATCCAATCACACTTATCCCAAAACAAAATTTAAATCAATTTTTTCAAGTAACCCACTCACCCTTTTCCTAAAACTAACATAATTTTTTTTTCAGGAATCCACTCACCCGAAATCTAAAAGTAACTTTACAAAATTTTGTTTCAGGAACCCACTCACCCTAACCCTAAAACTAACGTTAAAGCAACTTGTTTCAGGAATCCACTCTCGCTAATCCTACAAGTAAATTCTAATTAACTTGTTGAAATAATCCAATCTCCATTATCCAAAAACTAAAATTAAATCTACTTGTTCCAGGAATCCACTCACCCTTTTCCTAAAACAAACATAAAAAACTTTTTCAGGAATCCACGCGCCCGATACCTAAACTTAAATTGCAAAACATTTGTTTCAGGAATCCAATCACCCTAATCCTAAAACTAAATTTGAATTAACTTATCACAATAATCTAATCACACTTATCCGAAAACAAAATTTAAATCAATTTTTTCAAGTAACCCACTCACCCTTTTCCTAAAACTTAAATACTTCTTTTTTCAGGAATCCACTCACCCGAAACCTAAAACTAACTTTACAAAATTTTGTTTCAGGAATCCACTCATCCTAACCCTAAAACAAATTTTAAAGAACCTTGTTTCAGAAATCTACTTTTCCTAACCTAAAAAGTAAATTTAAATTATCTTGTTGAAATAATCCAATCACCCTTATCCTAAATATAAATCATTTTTTTTGCAGTAACCCACTTACCTTTGTCCTAAAACTAAAAAAACATTCTTTTTTCAGGAATCCATTCACCCGAAACCTAAAAATAACTTTAAAAATTTTGTTTCAGGAATCCACTCACCCTAATCCTAAAACTAAATTTAAATTAACTTATCTCAATAATCCAATCACTATTATCCTAAAACTAAATTTAAATCAATTTTTTGCAGTAACTCACTCACCCTTTTTCTAAAACTAACATAAAAAACTTTATTTCAGGAATCCATGCGCCCAATACCTAAAACTAACTTTCCAAAAATTTGTTTCAAGAATCCACTCACCTTAATCCTAAAACTAAATTTTAATTAACTTATCGCAATAATCCAATCACTATTATCCTAAAACAAAATTTAAATCAATTTTTTGCAGTAAACCACTCACCCTTTTTCTAAAACTAACATAAAAATCTTTTTTTCAGGAATCCATGCGCCCGATACCTAAAACTAACTTTCCAAAAATTTGTTTCAAGAATCCACTCACCCTAATCCTAAAACTAAATTTTAATTAACATATCGCAAGAATCCAATCAGTATTATCCTAAAACTAAATTTAAATCAATTTTTTGCAGTAACCCACTCACCCTTTTCCTAAAACTTAAATACTTCTTTTTTCAGGAATCCACTCACCCGAAACCTAAAACTAATTTACAAAATTTTGTTTCAGGAATCCACTCATCCTAACCCTAAAACTAGTTTTAAAGAAACTTGTTTCAGGAATTTACTTTCCCTAACCTAAAAAGTAAGTTTAAATTAACTTGTTGAAATAATCCAATAACCCTCATCCTAAAACTAAATATAAATCATTTTTTTGCAGTAACCCACTTACCTTTTCCCTAAAACTAAAAAAACATTATTTTTTCAGGAATCCATTCACCCGAAACCTAAAACTAACTTTAAAAAAATTTGTTTCAGGAATCCACTCACCCTAATCCTAAAACTAAATTTAAATTAACTTATCTCAATAATCCAATCACTATTATCCTAAAACTAAATTTAAATCAATTTTTTGCAGTAACTCACTCAAACTTTTCCTAAAACTAATATACTTCTTTTTTCAGGAATCCACTCACCCGAAATCTAAAACTAACTTTCCAAAAATTTGTTTCAAGAATCCACTCACCCTAATCCTAAAACTAAATTTTAATTAACTTATCGCAATAATCCAATCACTATTATCCAAAAACTAAATTTAAATCAATTTTTTGCAGTAACCCACTCACCCTTTTCCTAAAACTAGCATAACTTTTTTTCAGGAATCCACTCACCCGAAAAATAAATCTAACTATTAAAAATTTGGTTTCAGGAATCCACTCACCCTTACCCTAAAACTAACTTTAAAACAACTTGTTTCAGAAATACACTCTCCCTAATCCTAAAAGTAAATTTTAATTAACTTTTTGAAATAATCCAATCACCCTTATCCTAAAACTAAATTTAAATCAACTTGTTGAAGTAATCCACTCACCCTTTTCCAAAAACTAACATACATTTTTTTTCAGGAATCCACGTGCCCGATACCTAAAACTAAATTTCAAAAAATTTGTTTTAGAAATCCACTCACCCTAATCCTAAAACTAAATTTAAATTAATTTATCGCAATAATCCAATCACTCCTATCTTAAAAATTATTTTAAATCAATTTTTTGCAGTAACCCACTCATCCTTTTCCTAAAACTAGCATAACTTTTTTTTCAGGAATCCACTCACCCGAAAAATAACTCTAACTATTAAAAATTTGGTTTCAGGAATCCACTCACCCTTACCCTAAAACTAACTTTAAAACAACTTGTTTCAGAAATACACTCTCCCTATTCCTAAAAGTAAATTTAAATAAACTAGTTGAAATAATCCAATGAGCCTTATCCTCAAACTAAATTTAAATAATTTTTTTGCAGTTAGCCACTGACCTTTTTCCTAAAAAAAAAAACATTTTTTTGCAGGAATCCATTCACCCGAAACCTAAACCTAACTTTAACAATTTTTGTTTCAGGAATACACTCACCCTAATCCGAAAACCAAATTTAATTAACTTATCCCAATAATCCAATCACTCTTATAACAAAACTAAATTTAAATCAATTTTTTCAAGTAACCCACTCACCTTTTTCCTAAAACTAACATAATTTTTTTTTCAGAAATCCACTCACCCGGAAACTAAATCTAACTATTAAAAATATGTTTCAGGAATCCACTCACCCTTACCCTAAAACTAAATTTAAAACAACTTGCTTCAGAAATCCACTCTCCCTATTCCTAAAAGTAAATTTATATGAACTTGTTGAAATAATCCAATCACCCCATCCTAAAACTAATTTTAATAATTTTTTTGCAGTAACCAACTGACCTTTTTCCTAAAACTAAATTTAAATTAACTAATCACAATAATCCAATCACTCTTATCCCAAAACTAAATTTAAATCAATTTTTTCAAGTAACCCACTCACCCTTTTCCTAAAACTAACATAATTATTTTTTCAGGAATCCACTCACCCGAAATCTAAAAGTAACTTTACAATATTTTGTTTCAGGAACCCACTCACCCTAACCCTAAAACTAATATTAAGGTAACTTGTTTCAGGAATCGTCTCTCTCTAATACTAAAAGTAAATTCTTATTAACTTGTTGAAATAATCCAATCTCCCTTATCGGAAAACTAAATTTAAATCAACTTCTTGCAGTAAACCACTCACCCTTTTCCTAAAACTAACACAAAAAACTTTTTACAGGAATCCATGCGCCCAATACCTAAAACTAACTTTCCAAAAATTTGTTTGAGGAATTCACTCACCCTAATCCTAAAACTACATTTGAATTAACTTATCGCAATAATCCAATCACAATTATCCTAAAACTAGATATAAATCAATTTTTTGCAGTAACTCACTCACCCTTTTCCTAAATCTAACATATTTCTTTTTTCAGGAATCCACTCACCCGAAACCTAAAACTAACTTTACAAAATTTTGTTTCAGGAACCCACTCTCCCTAACCCTAAAACTAACATTAAAGCAACTTGTTTCAGGAATCCACTCTCGCTAATCCTACAAGTAAATTCTAATTAACTTGTTGAAATAATCCAATCTCCCTTATCCAAAAACTAAATTTAAATCAACTTCTTTCAGTAAACCACTCACCCTTTTCCTAAAACTAACATAAAAATCTTTTCAGGAATTCACTCACCCTAATCCTAAAACTAAATTTGAATTAACTTATCTCAATAATCCGATCACTATTATCCTAAAACTAAGTTTAAATCAATTTTTTGCAGTAACCCACTCACCCTTTTCCTAAAACTTAAATACTTCTTTTGTCAGGAATCCACTCACCCGAAACCTAAAACTAACTTTACAAAATTTTGTTTCAGGAATCCACTCATGCTAACCCTAAAACTAATTTTAAAGAAACTTGTTTCAGGAATCTACTTTCCCTAACCTAAAAAGTAAATTTAAATTAACTTGTTGAAATAATCCAATCACCCTTATCCTAAAACTAAATATAAATCATTTTTTTGCCGTAACCCACGTACCTTTTTCCTAAAACTAAAAAAGCATTCTTTTTTCAGGAATCCATTCACCCGAAACCGAAAACTAACTCTGAAAAATTTTGTTTCAGGAATACACTCACCCTAATCATAAAACTAAATTTAAATTAACTTATCTCAATAATCCAATCACTATTATCCTAAAACGAAATTTAAATCAATTTTTTGCAGTAACTCACTCACCCTTTTCCTAAAACTAACATACTTCTTTTTCAGGAATCCACTCACCCGAAATCTAAAAGTAACTTTACAAAATTTTGTTTCAGGAACCCACTCACCATAACCCTAAAACTAACTTTAAAGCAACTTATTTCAGGAATCCACTCTCCCTAATCCTAAAAGTAAATTTTAATTAACTTTTTGAAATAATCCAATCTCCCTTATCCGAAAATTAAATTTAAATCTACTTGTTGCAGTAATCCACTCACCCTTTTCCTTAAACTAACATAAAAAACGTTTTTCAGGAATCAATGCGCCCAATACCTAAAACTAAATTGCAAAAAGTGTATTTCAGCAAGCCACTCACCCTAATCCTAAAATTAAATTTAAATTAACTTATCTCAATAATCCAATCACTCTTATCCTGAAACTAATTTTAATTCTATCTTTTGCAGTAACCCACTCATCCTTTTCCTAAAACTAACATAACTTTTTTTTTCAGGAATCCACTCACCCAAAAACTAAAACTAACTTTTAAAAATGTTGATTCAGGAATCCACTCACCCTTACCCTAAAAGTACCTTTAAAACAACTTGCTTCAGGAATCCACTCTCCCTGTTCCTAAAAGTAAATTTAAATTAATTTGTTGAAATAATCCAATCACCCTTATCCTAAAACTAAATTTAAATAATTTTTTGCAGTAACCCACTGAACTTTTTCCTAAAACTAAAAACATTTTTTTTCAGGAATCCATTCACACAAAAACATAAAACTAAATTTAAAAATTTTTGATTCAGGAATCCACTCACCCTGATGCTAAAACTAAATTTAAATTAACTTATCGCAATAATCCAATCACTCTTATCCCAAAACTAAATTTAAATCAATTTTTTCAAGTAACCCACTCACCCTTTTCCTAAAACTAACATAATTTTTTTTCAGGAATCCACTCACCCGAAATCTAAAAGTAACTTTACAAAATTTTGTTTCAGGAACCCACCCACCATGACCTTAAAACTAAAGTTAAAGCAACTTGTTTCAGGAATCCACTCTCGCTAATCCTAAAAGTAAATTCTAATTGACTTGTTGAAATAATCCAATCTCCCTTATCTGAAAACTAAATTTAAATCTACTTGTAGTAATCCACTCACCCTTTTCCTAAAACTAACATAAAAAACTTTTTTCAGGAATCCACGCGCCTGATACATAAAACTAAATTTCAAAAAATTTGTTTCAGGAATCCACTCACCCTACTCCTAAAACTAAATTTGAATTAACTTATCGCAATAATGCAATCACTATTATCCTAAAACTAAATATAAATCAATTTTTTGCAGTAACCCACTCACCCTTTTCCTAAAACTAACATACTTCTTTTTTTAGGAATCCACTCACCCGAAACCTGAAACTAACTTTCCAAAATTTTGTTTCAGGAATCCACTCATCTTAACCCTAAAACTAATTTTAAAGAAACTTCTTTCAGGAATCTACTTTCCCTAACCTAAAAAGTCAATTTAAATTAACCTGTTGAAATAATCCAATCACCCTTATCCTAAAACTAAATTTAAATCAACTTGTTGAAGTAATCCTCTCACCCTTTTCCTAAAACTAACATAAAAAACTTTTTTCAGGAATCCACGCGCCCGATACCTAAAACAAAATTTCCAAAAATTAGTTTCAGAAATCCACTCCCCTAATTCTAAATCTAAATTTAAATTAATTTATCACAATAATCCAATCACTCTTATCCTAAAACTAATTTTAAATCATTTTTTTGCAGTTTCCCACTCATCCTTTTCCTAAAACTAACATAACTTTTTCTTTCAGGAATCCACTCACCCGAAAACTAAGGGGCCGATTCCGATTCGGGTTGGAAATCTCCCCGACCGAGCCAGACCTGGAGAGATTTCCGACCGAATCGGACCCTAGCTGCCCGACCGAACGAGTACGATGCGCACGTATGCCATCGGACTCGAGTCGGTCGGACTCCCATTGAAGTCAATGGGAGCCTGTCGTACAACGCGTACGCGGGCTCCCTTTGACTCAATGGGTGCGAGGCAGACAAGGGCGCCCCCTACAGCGTGTATGCGGTGAAGTGACTCGCGCCGTACACGCACAGGTAGGGGGGACCCAATGGGTCCCCCATGTGTGCGACTCGCGCTGCTACACGTACAGGGGGTGCCGACACGGACCCCCAATGTACGGCTCCGACTGCTTCTTCGGGCCGGACGGCGCGAGTCGGTCGGACTGCTCGCAGCGCGCATCGTACTTGCCCGGCCGGGGAACATCTCCATTGCGAGGTGCGCTGCGCATCCGTGCGAGTCGGTCGGTGCGGTTGGGACGGGCGTATGAGTCGGTCGGCGAATTTGCACGCGCTCGCATCGTACTCGTTCGGCCGGACGCACGTACGAGTCGGTCGGGAATAAGGCCTCCGAATCGGATCCGGTTCAGCCGAATCCGATTCGGTTCCCTACCGGCCCCAATCGGAATCGACCCCTAAATCTAACTATTAAAAATTTTGTTTCAGGAATCCACTCACCCTTACTCTAAAACTAACTTTAAAACAACTTACTTCAGGAATCCACTCTCCCTATTCCTAAAAGTAAATTTAAATTAACTTTTTGAAATAATCCAATCACAGTTATCCTAAAACTAATTTTAATAATTTTATTGCAGTAACCCACTGACCTTTTTCCTAAAACTTTAAAACATTTTGTTTCAGGAATCCACTCACCTTAATCCGAAAACTAAATTTAAATTAACTTATCACAATAATCCAATCACTCTAGTGGAGAGGTGTGGTGCAGCGGCCAGGGCAGCTGACTTCGGAGCACAGGGTTCACGGTTTGATCCCCGGCTCTGGCGGCAGCTCAGCTCAGCACCATGTGACTCTGAGCAATAGCTCACTTAATTTCCACGATGGCCCCCAGCGCCTTGAGACCCGTAAGGGTGAGTAGCTGCGCTATATAAAAACAGACTTACTTTTTTTTTTACATTTCTTATCCCAAAACTAAATTTAAATCAATTTTTTTAAGTAACCCACTCACCCTTTTCCTAAAATAACATAATTTTTTTTTCAGGAATCCAATCACCCGAAATTAAAAGTAACTTTACAATATTTTGTTTCAGGAACCCACTCACCCTAACCCTAAAACTAACGTTAAGGTAACTTGTTTCAGGAATCCACTCTCTCTAATACTAAAAGTAAATTCTTATTAATTTGTTGAAATAATCCAATATCCCTTATCCGAAAACTAAATTTAAATCAACTTCTTGTAGTAAACCACTCACACTTTTACTAAAACTAACATAAAAAACTTTTTTCAGGAATCCATACGCCCAATACGTAAAACCAACCTTCCAAAAATTTGTTTGAGGAATCCACTCACCCTAATCCTTAAACAAAATTTAAATTAACTTATACGAATAATCCAATCACTCTTATCCTAAAACTAATTTTAAATCACTTTTTTGCAGTAACCCACTCATCCTTTTCCTAAAACAAACATAATTTTTTTTTTCAGGAATCCACTCACCCGAAAACTAAATCTAACTATTAAAAATGTTGTTTCAGGAATCGACTCACCCTTATCCTAAAACTAACTTTAAAACAACTTGCTTCAGGAATCCACTCTCCCTATTCCTAAAAGTAAATTTAAATTAACTTGTTGAAATAATCCAATCACCCTTATCCTAAAACTAAATTTAAATAATTTTTTTGCAGTAACCCACTGACCTTTTTCCTAAAACTAAAAACCATTTTTTTTCAGGAATCCATTCACCCGAAAGCTAAAACTAACTTTAAAAAATTTTGTTTCAGGAATCCACTCACCCTAATCCGAAAACTAAATTTAAATTAATTTATCACAATAATCCAGTCACTCTTATCCCAAAACTAAATTTAAATGGATTTGATCAAGTAACCCAATCACCCTTTTCCTAAAACTAACATAATCTTTTTTTCCAGGAATCCACTTACCCGAAATCTAAAATTAACTTTACAATATTTTGTTTCAGGAACCCACTCACCCTAACCCTAAAACTAACGTTAAAGTAACTTGTTTCAGGAATCCTCTCTCTCTAATACTAAAAGTAAATTCTTATTAACTTGTTGAAATATTCCAATCTCCCTTATCAGAAAACTAAATTTAAATCAACTTCTTGCAGTGAACCACTCACCCTTTTCCTAATACTAACATAAAAAACTTTTTTCAGAAATCCACGCGCACGATACTTAAAACTAAATTTCTAAAAATTTGTTTCAGAAATCCACTCACCCTAATCCTAAAACTAAATTTAAATTAACTTATCGCAATAATCCAATCACTCTTATCCTAAAACCAATTTTAAATCAATTTTTCCTAAAACTAACATACTTCTTTTTTCAGGAATCCACTCACCCGAAACCTAAAACTAACTTTACAAAATTTTGTTTCAGGAATCCACTCGTCCTAACCCTAAAACTATTTTTAAAGAAACTTCTTTCAGGAATCTACTTTCCCTAACCTAAAAAGTAAATTTAACCTGTTGAAATAATCCAATCACCCTTATCCTAAAACTAAATTTAAATCAACTTGTTGAAGTAATCCTCTCACTCTTTTCCTAAAACTAACATAAAAAACTTTTTTCAGGAATCCATGCGCCCGATACCTAAAACAAAATTTCCCAAAATTTGTTTCAGAAATCCACTCCCCCTAATTCTAAAACTAAATTTTAATTAATTTATCGCAATAATCCAATCACTCTTATCCTAAAACTAATTTTAAATCAATTTTTTGCAGTAACCCACTCATCCTTTTACTAAAACTAACATAATTTTTTTTTTCAGGAATCCACTCACCGAAAACTAAATCTAACTATTAAAAATTTTGTTTCAGGAATCCACTCACCCTTATCATAAAACTAACTTTAAAACAACTTGCTTCAGGAATCCACTCTCCCTATTCCGAAAAGAAAATTTAAATTTACTTGTTGAAATAATCCAATCACCCTTATCCTAAAACTAAATTTAAAATTTTTTTTTGCTGTAACCCACTGACCTTTTTCCTAAAACTAAAAAACATTTTTTTCAGGAATCCATTCACCTGAAACCTAAAACTAACTTTAAAAAATGTTGGGGTCGATTACGATGGCGGGCAGATCGGCACTGTGGCTGCGGTGGCTTCCGCCGGCCTGGCGGGTGCAGTTTTGCCAACCACGGTCACGAATCCCCGCCCGCCATATTACGATGGGCAGACATAGGCCAAATCCCTACCGCCGCGGAGTTTCCAGTACCGCCAGCACCTCGGTTCCGCGACGACGGCGGACGTAGCCAATAGCGGGAGACCGCCGTGCGGAATGACGTGTAGACCGCCGTCCGAATCACAATGCCTCAAATAGGCAATCGGACCGCAACGGAGAAACCACCCATTCAAACACGGCGGAAACAATACTGCGGAGGAAAATGGCAATAACACACAACTCCACGCGTTCGCTACCGCAATGTATCCTGCTCTACAAGCCCTACCGTTGCTGTTCCTGATCCTCCATCAACAAAGACGCCGCCGCCGTCGACAACACCGCAGGTACGTCAATGCCAGACCTCCGCATCGGGGCCATCCATCAACAACGTCCTCACCGCATCCTCCCGGTCAAAGTCACCGCAGCGGTGAAGACGCGGGAAAAGTTACGCACAATCCAGTAGGCATGGCCAGCGGCACGCATGGGCAGTCACAGGGACGTGTAAGGATTGTGTTGGCCCTGGCCCAAATGTACATTGTGTGCCTCTGTTGGTAGCAGCTGACATTACCTGATACCATCACAGCTCCTACCATCCCACCCTGTTCAACATCAAAATGTGTGCCCATCTGACATTCAGGGATAGTAATGTATGTGTTCAAGTCCATAGGTGTATTGTGGCAAAACAACACCTCCAAGGTAATGCCAAATAGGTTCCTGTGATGTGAAACCCCCTCCCTGCCACTGCCAAGATGAGTAATAGGTGGCAAAACAACACCTGCAAGGTAATCTCATAAATCTGCCAGTGGTGTGAAACCCCCTTCATGCCACTGCCAAGATGAGTATTAGGTGGCAAACCCCACCTGCAAAGTAATGCCAAAAAGCTGCCTGTGTTGTGAAACCCCCTTCCTGCCACTGCCAAGATGAGTATTAGGGGGCAAACCCCACCTACAAAGTAATTCCAAAAACCTGCCTGTGTTGTGAATCCCCCTTCATGCCACTGCCAAGATGAGTATTAGGGAGCAAACCCCACCTGCAAAGTAATGCCAAAAACCTGCCTGTGTTGTGAAACCCCCTTACTGCCACTGCCAAGATGAGTATTAGGGGGCAAACCCCACCTGCAAAGTAATGCCAAAAACCTGCCTGTGTTGTGAAACCCCCTTCCTGCCACTGCCAAGATGAGTATTAGGGGGCAAACCCCACCTGCAAAGTAATGCCAAAAACCTGCCTGTGTTGTGAAACCCCCTTCCTGCCACTGCCAAGATGAGTATTAGTGGCAAACCCCACCTGCAAAGTAATGCCAAAAACCTGCCTGTGTTGTGAAACCCCCTTCCTGCCACTGCCAAGATGAGTAGTAGGGGGCAAACCCCACCTGCAAAGTAATGCCAAAAAGGTGCATGTGTTGTGAAACCCCCTTCCTGCCACTGCCAAGATGAGTATTAGGGGGCAAACCCCACCTGGAACATACATGTTTGTAGTTGGCATGTACAGGGCCACATACACCTCAACACCACTGACAAGGACAGGCCAAGCACACTGTGTGACCACTCAACTGCACACATCGAAATATACCCATGTGATTACGAAGACAGGCCTTCACAAGATGACCACACACACACTGTTGTCCACACATCCAAACACATCACACAGACATCACCAACCTTGGACACCCCACAAGTTAGACTGTGTGTAGAATTCACCTCTGTTGTGGTATAGCCCCCTAACATGACATGTGTACAATCATACTGAAATCAACAGCAAATGATGATTGCAAGAGAACATCAACACCCACAAACATCATTGCAACCCAAACCTCAGAGTAAAGCAGACCAAAAGTGTGTGTTACGTTTGCCAAACAATGACAAAGTGAATGAAGTCAATGGCAATGTGGAAGTGCCATGCAGAGCATGTGGCACATTCATCCATACCCACACATCAAAATGTTTAATTAAGCAAGGGCAGTAACAAACGATACAACAGGAGTAACAGTGTTTATTGCAAAATAACCTGATAGGCACAAAATGACAAACAAATAAAAGGCCATTGACCAGTCCACAGTCCAAACAATGCACATGTGTGCATGAAAATGTTTACAGTGAATGTGGAACACCGTACACTGCCATGTTAATGAACAAAGCACCAGGGCTATCAAAGCGCAGTCCAGGCACCGCTGTGGGAGAGATGGGTATGGGAGGGGGTCTGTGCCTCAGACTTGCCTGTCAGTTGGACTGGGAGGTGGCTGATTGTCGTGAACACTGGCAGAACTGGACCTGGGCGAGAGAGGCTTATCAGAGTCAGCAGTGGCTGTGGCAGGCATAGGGCTGCTTGGACCGGGTGGCATGGTGGCACGTGGAGGCGGAGAGATGCTGCCGTGAGACACAGAGCCAGTAGTGGCTGTGGCAGGTGTAGGCCTGCTTGTACCGGGTGGCATTGTGGCACGTGGAGGCGGAGAGATGCTGCCATGAGACACAGAGCCAGTAGTGGCTGTGGCAGGTGTAGGCCTGCTTGTACCGGGTGGCATTGTGGCACGTGGAGGCAGAGAGATGCTGCCGAGAGACACAGAGCCAGTAGTGGCTGTGGAAGGTGTAGGCCTGCTTGTACCGGGTGGCATTGTGGCACGTGGAGGCGGAGAGATGCTGCCATGAGACACAGAGCCAGTAGTGGCTGTGGCAGGTGTAGGGCTGCTCATTCCGGGTGGCATGGTGGCACGTGGAGGCGGAGAGACGCTGCCGTGAGACACAGTGGGTGAGGGTGAATGTTGAGGGCTGCCTCTACACTTCTTGGGTATACGATATTGCAGAAGTGTTTTGGTAGTAGTGGGAAGTGTGGCTGGCACAACAGAGTCCCTCGCCACCAAAGGTGTGACAGGTGCAGGTGGCCCTCCTTGTGGGGATTTGCAGGATGTGGAGTTCGCCTTGCTTTTTGCTTACCTTTTGCCCTCCATCCCCTGTGGCCCTGGTGAACGACTCACATTGCTCTCCTGACCATACTTCACAGGGGTGTGGGTGGGAGTAGAGGTCCTGGGTGAAGCAGTCTTAGGTTGCTTTGTGGGCTTTCCCTTCAGTGGCACCAGCACCACATCAGAGATGCCAACTGTTTGTCTGTCACTTGGAGCAGTTGTGTGGATGGGAGTCTCTTGTGATGGGTGCAATCTTGTGGACCGTGAGCTAGAGGCCTGCTTCTTTGCCTGATGGCCCTGAGTGTCATGTGAAGGGCTTTTTTCTTTGCGTCCCTGTGTGCCTGTGTAACTTTTTGGGGATGGTGTATGTGGTCTTGCACGCTTGGAGCGCTGCTGTCGACTCGGGGCCTGAGGGCTCAGTTGTGTGGTCACTCCCCTCAGGGGTTGCCACTGGCAGTGTGGTTGGTGAAGGCATTGGGACTGGACTTGGATGCTGTGATAGCTGAATGGCTGCCGTCACGGTGGAGGACAAACCCTGGACAGTCCTGTGTAGCCCACCCACGTCCGAATGAATGCCCTCCATAAATGCCAGAACCTGTCCCAACTTCTTGTCCTGATCCTGGAAAGCATTTAGGAGAGATGTCTGACCCACACACAGCTGGCGCAAGAGTTCAATCGTCTCAACACTGAGGGAAGCAGGGGAGACAGAGGCAGGGGCAGCGGTGCCTGGGGTGAAGGCGACTCCACCCTTAACAGCCCTGCGGGCACGGACAGCACTAGTGGTAGTAGCCGGGATGGTGGGCACTGGCCGATGTGTGGTGGAGGAAGAGGCAGCATTGTCACTCCCTGTGACCACCATTGTTGCTGACTCCCCACTGGAGTCCAATGATGTTGAGGTTTTGCTTTCTGCGCGTGAGTCCTCAAGGACACTCCTGTCCCCCTCCGAGGCGCTGGTCACATCAGTGTCAGTGATCTCATGGCTATCATGCGTGCCACATGCTTCAGCACTGGTGTCCATATCATGGCCTTCCATGCACTCAGTAGATGCTGCAATGGACAGAGACATAGGTTCAGTACAGTGCCATACACACAAACATCAAATGCAAGCACAGAACTAGACTGGAAAATGACAACCCCAAGTTGCACAATACCCTGCGCAGTCTGCATGTGCAACAATCATGCTGAACACAGAAGATGCATTGTTTACATCAATGAGCCATGTGAGGTTCACACCGGCAAATAGCAGGTCCCTGCCTCCTTGTAATGTAACCTAAACATCTCTGCAAGCATACCCACGTGCCTGTATGTGAGAGAGGCATACATCTCAGCATGTTGCCTCTGTCACATATGGAGTCACTGTAAGGGGACAACACAGATACAGATTCAAATTTCTACTTAATAATGTCCATGAGCTACTGATGTCTGACAAGGTGAGCAATTCATCTTGCAAACTGATGCACGTTGGTGTCAGATGTGTACTTCACACCATTAACAAGTCCTGTAGTGCACACACCGTTAAATGCACACTGACATGATGCACACTGCTGTACACTGCCTGGTGATGTCCATGACACCCAGAATGCAGAAGATGTCATAAGGCCACATCTCATCATGCAATGGCAAGGGCCATTGTATGAAACACATGATTAAGTCTATCTATGGGAAAATACATGACACCTGCACTGAACACATAGGCCACTGAGAAGTAGTTCCTAAAAATGTACACAGCAGCAAGATCAGCAATGTCTCACGGTCGCCATTCATGCAGTCACTCACACCCAAAGTCAGCCTACGCAGAATACTCACCACTTACTCCCTGCTGATGGTCCCTCAAACATTCATACAGCTCTGGCTGTGTCACAGACAAGATGCGGGACATTAGTGGAGTCATGGTTCGGCGCGCCAACCTGCCACTGTGAGGGACCAGCCCCACCGTCATCTCTGCCACGGTCCTGCTCAGACGGGAGATGTCGTCCCACCTCTTGTGGCAGTGTGTGTGCCGTCTGTTGGATACACCCAGAGTCCGCACCTTCCGTGCAATGTTCTTCCATGCGGCCTTACGCTGGGGGACCTTCAGCTGCAGGCATAGGAGACAAGAAAAGGAAGTATCAGAGACCCTGTGTCATTCACACTGTGTGTCAGCACAGGAGAACATAAATGCATGGCACACAAATCGCTACATCTTCATCAGAGGCCATACAGCATGACACATAGTACATGTTCATTACAATACTACACAGAAATGAATGCTTGTATGGCAATGCACACAGTACATGGCCATCTCATACACATGCGCAATGGCAGCACAGACAGCCATGTGCAGAAGGCCCTCATCTGTTTTATTTTTATTTTATTTATTTGAGTTTTATATAGCGCTGGCTAGACCCGGAGGTATCAGAGCGCTTTACATAAGGTTCCACAAAATTACATCAGTTACAAGTTACATCAGTTACAAGAAAACATTTCAAGAGCGTCGGAAGATGAAATAAATGGAGCTTAGAAGGGAAAGGGGGTGGGGTAAAGGTGTAGGAGGGAGAAAGGATGGAGATAGGATGGATGGAGAGACGAAGGAGAGTCTGCCCAAAGTCCGGCTGGGTAGGTGACGGCCGAGGGGAAGTCCACAGCCCATCTCCTCTATAGCTATCAGGTAGCTCCACCGGGCATCAGTCAAGCGGCTAGGTCTCAATGAGAAAACAATTAGAGAGCAAAGAGGAGGGATAAATGGAGCATAAAGGAGAAAGTGGGTGGAGTAAAGGGGTAGGAGGGAGAGTACGACGGAGAGACGAAGTAAGGTCTGCCCAATGTCCGGCTGGGTAGGTGACGGCCGAAGGGGTAGTCCACAGCCCATATCCTCTATAGCTATCGAGTAGCTCCACCGGGCATTCGCCAAAAAGCTAGGTCTCAACAGTCAGAGGTAGGTTCACAGATTAGGTATCCTGAAGGGTAGGCCGGATGGGGGATGTGATCGAGGTCTGGTCGAAGTCCGTTTTTTTCTCAGAGGAGTAGCACGACGTGGTAGGGAACACTGTGGCAGCCATCTTGGGGTCAGGCAAGGGATTCTGACCTTGGAGTTAGAAACAGCTGGTTCCCATTTTAGTCTTTCGCTCGAGGGGAGGGGGTGTTTGTTGTGCAATGGAGCATGCTTGAGGCCGGAGTCAGTGTCCGCTTGCCTCCCGAGGAGGAGAGTATTTCTGCGTTATAGCTGCCACGGGGAGAGACGTATGCCATAATAGGATCAGGCGGGGGACCTCTAGTATCCCACTCGGTTGCTTGTGACGCTAAACGAGGACTTCCCTTGAGGCCTGAGCTGTTGCTGTTATTTCAAACAAATAGGCTGAGAATGAAATGATTGTCTCCACGTCCCCTCTGCTGTGCTAGTTGATAAGATAACCCCAGCAGGAGCATAGAACCTTAGTGCTGCCAGGCAGATTCCTACCAGGCCACATCCCAGGTGGGCCAGGGGTATAGTCCAACCTTTCTTTCACATCATAGACTAAATGGAGACTAAAAGTGCTTTATTGCAGCTCGACCCTTCCAAGATGGCTGCCCCCACAATATAGCCAGCGAAGAGTCCTACCTTTCTTTTCACAGTCCAGACAATTAGGGCTTGAAGCAAAGGACCCTTGACTACTAGGGAAATCAGCACTTTCTTTCCCCCAGAAGTAGCGGATTCCCAAGCCCACTAAAGAGTCAGAAGTAGTGCCCAAACACATTGCCACAACAGGAGCCCAGGGAGAAGTCCCCCATACAATGATAAGCTCCTCCCAGAATATGGATAGAAGCTCAAGTCGAATATCAGCAGCGGGCGATGGCTCCCAGGCGTCGCGCTGTAAATATGTGAAGCATTCAGTACATTTATATGGTTTCTCACCAGAATGGTTCACCTCATGCAGTTTCAGTGATCTTTTCACAGTGAAAGCTTTGTCACATTCCGAACATTTGTATGGTTTCTCTTCAGTATGGATACGCTGGTGCAGTATCAGGTTTTTCTCTGCAGTGAAAGCTTTGTGACATTGCAAACATTTGTATGGTTTCTCCCCAGTATGGATTCGCTGATGTAATATTAGCGCATCTTTTGTAATGAAAGCCTTTTCAAATTGACTGCATTTGTATGGCTTCTCTCCAGTATGGATTTTATCGTGTAGTTTCAGAGATTTATTTGTAGAAAAAGCTTTATTACACTCAGAACATTTATATGGATTCTCACCAGTGTGATTCCTCTGATGTGACAACAAACGTCCCTTTTCCATGAAACCCTTGCAACATTCTGAACATTTATAAGGTTTCTCACCAGTGTGAGATCCCTGATGTAGAATCAGCCACCCCTTTCTAGTGAAAGCCTTGTCACAATCTGAACAATCTGTGATGCAGTATGTGAGTGAGCATGACATGCAATACAGTAATAATGAAGTGTAGTGGCAGACTCACTGTGTCCACCACTACACACCCCACGATGCCCGTGGCCTGTGAATGGCTCAATGCATTTCTCAGGAAACATATTGGGACATAATCAGATTTATCACGCACTTCTCACATTGTTAAGTCCTCGATTGTGCAATTCTCAGTACTATGATGGCTCAGTGAGTATTAGGTGTGTGGACTAAACACATGTTTGACTCAGTCCAGTTAGGCATGGCTCAGAGTAACATTGGACAGTGTCTGTGCAGGCCAGAGGAACTCACAGTGCGGCTCACCATGGTCCCTCAGATAAATCACATGGATGTACAGCATGAGAGGGTGAAAAGTGCCAACGCATGCCAGACTGAACACATGTTCAAATCAATGTAAGGATGACATCTACTACTTACATTGATGCGAAGTGTTATTGTTGCATTAACATCAAGTGGGTTCCACTCATGCATTGGACTATTGTGCATGATGCTCACATCAACATAGTGCACTTGAGAAATAGTCAACACACATAAGTTAGTGCTCCATACCAATATACATTTCAACAGTCACATAGGAGGTTGTGATGAGTGAGTGGACAGTCACATAACATGGCACAGTAAAAATCAGTCCCGACTTGTGCTGTTTCAGAACACCATTGTATCTGTGTGGCTGTTTAAACAATGCATGTCTCCCCCTACCTACAATCAACTTATGTAGGTGTGGAAATATGCCTACAGACACCATTCACATGAAGTTAGAATGCATGGCAGTGTAACACACATTTACATCACCTAGTCTCAGACCAACATGTTCATTAAGTTTGTGCAAGAATGGCTGTAGGAGTGTCCATTTACTACACATAATCAAAGTCAAGTCCCACAGAACATGTATAGAGCATGCCATGTCAACTATTAGGATGCCTGTACATCGACTTGCACTCACAGGCACATACTACTGCACAGCAACGTCATGGTATCGTTTTGATCACTCTCACACTTGGAATCAGGGACACTTACCAGTACATCTGGTGCACCAAAAAGCCTCCCATACTGTGCAAGGACCTCGTCCACCAGAAGCTCCAGCTCCTCTGTAGTGAAGGGACGGGCCCTGACATTCTCTGTTCTCGCCATCACTGGGTCCAGGATACAGCAAAATATGCAGTTGTAGAGGAATGGCAGTCTGCAGTGTCTGAATGCATGTGAAATGTGTGGCTCTCCCACAGAGATTTATAGGCCCCTGGGTTGGTATCAGTGGCAGGCAGCTGCTGCAATTGGTCCACCTGGCTGGCATCTTTCAAGTGTGGCCAATGAGCGGCACCGCGGTGGCGGTGCACGCCTACCGCCGTTTTCAAAGTTATATTTCACTACCGTGATCGCGGTTCCCTTTGGCTGCAATGGCATTGGTACTGTCACACCGCGGGGGACAGGCGGTCGCTACTGCTATGCTGCATCTTTCAAGTGTGGCCAATGAGTGGCCCCGCGGTGGTGGTGCACGCATACCGCCGTTTTCAAAGTTGCATTTCACTACCGCGATCGCGGTTCCCATTGGCTGCAATGGCATTGGTGGTGTCACACCGCGGGGGACAGGCAGTCGCTACCGCTATGCTGCATCTTTCAAGTGTGGCCAATGAGTGGCCCCACGGTGGCGGTGCACGCCTACCGCAGGTTCCACAGTAGCATTTCACTACTGCGACCGCGGGTCCCATTGTCTGCAATGGCATTGGTGGTGTCACACCGCAGGGGACAGGAGGTCGCTACCGCTATGCTGCATCTTTCAAGTGTGGCCAATGAGTGGCCCCGCGGTGTCGGTGCACGCCTACCGCGTGTTCCACAGTAGCATTTCACTACCGTGACCGCGGGTCCCATTGTCTGCAATGGCATTGGTGGTGTCACACCGCGGGGGACAGGCAGTCGCTACCGCTATGCTGCATCTTTCAAGTGTGGCCAATGAGTGGCCCCGCGGTGGCGGTGCATGCCTACCGCGGGTTCCACAGTAGCATTTCACTACCGCGACCGCGGGTCCCATTGTCTGCAATGGCATTGGTGGTGTCACACCGCGGGGGACAGGTGGTTGCTACCGCTATGCTGCATCTTTCAAGTGTGGCCAATGAGTGGCCCCGCGGTGGTGGTGCACGCCTACCGCGGGTTCCACAGTAGCATTTCACTACCGCGACCGCGGGTCCCATTGTCTGCAATGGCATTAGTGGTGTCACACCGTGGGGGACAGGTGGTCGCTACCGCTATGCTGCATCTTTCAAGTGTGGCCAATGAGCGGCCCTGCGGTGGCGGTGCACGCCTACCGCCGTTTTCAAAGTTGCATTTCACTACCGCGATCGCGGTTCCCATTGGCTGCAATGGCATTGGTGGTGTCACACCGCGGGGGACAGGCGGTTGCTACCGCTATGCTGCATCTTTCAAGTGTGGCAATGAGCAGCCCCGTGGTGGCGGTGCACGCCTACCGCTGTTATGGGCACATCATGCACTAGCAATGGCAATGGTCAAATTTAACAATTGAACACTATGCCTCCATAGTGTCTTTGTGTACTTGTGTGTACAATGAATGCTGGTGTGACATTAAACTCACTGATGCCTACACATGCCATGTCTGTGGAAACTGTGACATGCATTGACATGCACTTACTCACGTCACCCATGATATGTGTGTGGATGTACATCTATTGGTTGTATGATGTTGTCTCATCTTTGGAATCAACTTAATGTGTGAGATGGCTAATCAAACAACAGTAATGATTGCCTGAACACATAATGGTGGTATGTTACTGTGCCCATGGCTGGTTTAAGTAGGATATGTGCTCAGCTTACACACACTGTGCACATTGTGATGATAACTAGTGGTCTGTGCAACTTAAGCAAGAAGGTGTGGCAGGTAAAGCAGCTACATATGAATCAGCAGTGTTGCTGTCTCATACCTGTGCTGTGTCACCTACTCCTAGGCCTGGGGCCACCAGATGTATTGGTGTACCATTCACAACCTCTGAATATGTTTGTCTGGTAGTCAGTATGTACAACATGACCCCTTGTCAACACATATGTGGTGAATGTCTCTCTGCATCTGAGTTGTGGATTCAGCAATTGTTGGAGTACGTTCATTGTTTCTGCTGCGTGAGTCAAGATGTGAGAAGTTGGACACATCTCATTGTGTAATTTGAATAGCATTAGTCCTCTCCCATTTCATGTAGGCGACGACCAAATGTGCACCCGCCTTTCACAGTCCTGGCGGACATGGAGGATGTGGACATCATCAGGAAATTTTGTCTGGATCGCATTACACTGCAAGAGCTGTGTGCTCAGTTGGAGCCCCATCTGAGTCCTCAACGCACATATCCAACTGCCCTATCCCCAACCGTGAAGATCATGGCAGTGCTGCATTTCTTCGCTACGGGCTCTTTCCAATACACGGTGGCCACCGCCGGTGGGATGTCGCAACCAACATTCAGCATGGTGCTCTGGGATGTGGTGTCCGCAATGATGCTATACAAGGACCAATACATACGATTCCTGAATACAGCAGATTTGCATGCTGTGAAGGCTGGTTTTTATGCCCTTGGCCACATTCCTCATGTAGTTGGTTCCATTGACGGCACACATATTGCCCTTGTCCCACCACAGGCACGTGAGCAGGTGTATAGGAACAGGAAGCACTACCATTCCATAAATGTGCAGGTGGTATGCCAAGCTGATATGATCATCAGCCATGTTTGTGCGTGATTTGCTGGCTCCGCCCATGACTCCTACATCCTGCGGAACAGCATTGTACCCCGGCTGAAGGAAAATCTACATCCAGAGCGTGCATGGCTTGTAGGTGAGTACACTGAGTCAAGTAGTGTGCTGTGTGTGACATGCTGTTCCCGTCAACTGTTTGTATCACAACATTTCTCTGTGTATGTCACACCTAGGTGACTCAGCGTATCCCAACAGGCCATGGTTGCTGAGCTCACTGCGGAATCCAAGTACCCCGGGAGAAGTCAGCTACAACGAGGCACATGGTAGGACACGACGTGTGGTGGAGCGCACCTTTGGCCTACTGAAGTCCCGATTCCGGTGCCTGGACAAGAGCAGAGGTGCACTGTTGTATTCCACACGAAAGGTGTGCCGGATAGTTGTTGCATGCTGCATGCTATACAACCTTGCCTTACGCAAAGCCATTCCACTGATCATGGATGGCGATGAGCAGCAGATGCCCCCTCCTCCACACCCACACACTTCCAGTGCAGACGATAGTGGTGAAGAGGAAGGTGTTGACCTGCGTCAACAGCTCATTGCCAACTACTTCCCTTGAATGTAAGTGACTTTGTAGACAAGTGACATTGTGTGTTTGCTTGGATGTTACTATCAAGGCTTTGATAACTCTAACTGCTGGCTGTTGTTGTGTGTGTGATGAGGGATGATGTGTGTGGCACAGGGTATGTGTATCCAGGTACATAATGTGTATGTTGAGGTTGTTGGCCATTGCTAGCGGTGCATGTTTTTGTGCCTTAATGCCTAGTGTTGTATTTCTGCTGTGAAGGCGTCACCTGATGGGAAAAGTCATTCTCTTGTGTCTTTCTAGGTTCATTCACCCTCTGAATGCCTCCTCTGCTTCACAGCTGTTGGAACATTGAAATCTGATTTGTCATTGTACATACTGGAATAAACATGTAGCTCACACAGATATAGGTATGTGAAGAGAGTTTATTTGGAATTAGTTTTTGTGCAAGTGACGGGGATATGTACATAAATGTGAACAGTGAATAAATGAGTTGTCAGTCATGGTAGTTGAGACAAATAGTGTAGTCACCACAAAGCAGAAGTCATACAGTCCAACAGACTCAGGCCATCAACATGGCAATGTGGGCAAGAATAGTCAACATAGTCAATGCAAAGGGGAACAACAAGATACCATCATGGCTGGCTCTGTGAGTGGCATTGGTATGGTGGGTTGCCACCAAATCCTCCCCTGTGGATTCTCGGACGGCCCCTGGTGCGTTTGGGAGGGGGGGCATCTGCTGCAGGGTCAGTGGTGTCTGAGAACTCACTCTCCTCCTGCACACCCCTCTCTGTGGCTGCAGCTGGAATGTTGGGCTGCACAGCAGGCAATCCACTGGAGGGGGTGGAGTGGCACTTGGGGCTGGGAGTCTGTCCCTCAGAACACCCACTAGCTGGCCAACAAGGTCGACAAGTTGGCCCATCCGTGTGTCCATGGACTGCTGCAGCAGGCGGATCTCATGCATGTCTTCTGCAAGCTGGCCCATTACTCCCTGGTTCTCTTGGTAGGCACCAAGGACTCTTGCAATGGTGGCCAGGGATTCAGGGTCATTGTCCTCCTGTGTCTCTGCCCCAGTTGTACTCCCACCTGCCCTCCTGACACGGACCTGTGGCATAGTACCCCGACGCACTAGCACACTCTCCCTGTCATGCTGGGATTGTGTGGTGGTGTTGGTAACCACCGTGGCAGGGCGTGTGTTGCAGGCAGCAGTAGTGATGGTGGTGGTGGAGGCCACACAGGTCGTAGTGGCAGGGGGCAGCACAGTTGTACTTGCCGTGGTGGTGGTGGTGGGGACAATGAGGGCTTGAGACATGTTAGTCCATCCCACACCAGAGGGGCCAGCTTGAAAATCCTCGTCGGAGAATGTTGGGGAATCTGCATCCGAGAGTCCACGTTCCAGGGGGGGAGACTGGCTCCGCATGTTGGTGTCATCCTCTGCAGTTAGTTGTTGATCTCATGTTGAACAGAGGTGATATGGTGATTGTGTTGCACGCAACAAGCTTGATGTTAGACAATTGTTTGAGACATTTGATCCTACACACACTTTACAATGCAATGACTTTGTATGCCTGCTATATGCTGTGCACCATGTCATGACGTTGAGGTACATACCTTTAAAGTCCATGGTTTTCGTTGGGAATTGATACTTGGTGCAGTGTACAGATAGTGTTAATACACGGGTATGTCCTCATCTACCTAATTGCGTGACATCAATTTTCTGTTGTGCGTCTTTTCATTTAGCTGTTCATGTTATCTATTTCAACAGAGCTAGTAGGAACCATTGTCATGTTATACATAGCTTTGGAATCACATGTACTTCCCTTTTTTTCCCTGTAGACCATGCATGTTTGGTGTTGAGATGGGCGTTCATGCTCAGACACGATGGCACTTCCACATTGCATTCTCTGCTGTGCACAATTGTGGGATGCATTTGTTTCACTTGTGACTTGGTGAGTATGAGTTCAAAATATGTGACAGTTACGTGCACTTAGATGTCTGCACACTGGATGTGGCATTGAAAACTATGCAAAGTTGGCTGACATGTTAGTGCTGATGTTGTTATGTGGCTACATGCATTTAGATGAGGATGGCGGGGTACATGCAGTCACTACCTACCTGTAAGTTTGATGAGAACAATGAAATGGCTGCCACATGGTTCTGGGTGGGGAGGACATGCTCCATCCTGCTGAGCTGTGGGACAAGGGTGCCTGGGGGGAGTTGTAGTGCAAGCTTCCCACACACAAACACCCCTCCCTGTTAAGATGGCTACCTACCTGTTACTTTGATGGGAAGAATGAAATGGCTGCCACATGGTTGTGGGTGTGGGGAGTGCTCCATCTTGCTCAGCTGTGGGACAAGGGGGCCTGTTGGGAGTTGTAGTGCAGACTTCACAGCCACAAACACCCCTCCCTGTTGAGATGGCTACCTACCTGTAAGTTTGATGGGAAGAATGAAATGGCTGCCACATGGTTGTGGGTGTGGGGGGTGCTCCATCTTGCTGAGCTGTGGGACAAGGTGGCCTGTTGAGAGTTGTAGTGCAGACTTCACAGCCACACAGACCCCTCCCTGTTGAGAAGGCTACCTACCTGTAAGTTTGATGGGAAGAATGAAATGGCTGCCACATGGTTGTGGGTGTGGGGGTGCTCCATCTTGCTGAGCTGTGGGACAAGGGGGCCTGTTGGGAGTTGTAGTGCAGACGTCACAGCTACACAGACCCCTCCCTGTTGAGATGGCTACCTACCTGTGAAGTTACACATTGGAGGGAAATGGCTGCCCCATGCTTGGGGGAGTGGGGTATGCTCCATCCTGCTCAGCTGTGGGACAATAGAGCATGAGAAGGCTACCTACCTGTAAGTCTGAGGAGAGCAATGCAATGGCTGCCACGTGGTTCTGGGTGGGGGAACATGCTCCATCCAGCTGAGCTGTGGGACAAGGGGGCCTGGTGGGAGTTGTAGTGCAAGCTTCCCACACACAAACACCCCTCCCTGATAAGATGGCTACCTACCTGTAAGTTTGATGGGAAGAATGAAATGGCTGCCACATGGTTCTGGGTGGGGGGGGACATGCTCCATCCTGCTGAGCTGTGAGACAAGGGTGCCTGGTGGCAGTTGTAGTGCAAGCTTCCCACACACAAACACCCCTCCCTGTTGAGATGGCTACCTACCTGTAAGTTTGATGAGAACAATGAAATGGCTGCCACATGGTTCTGGGTGGGGGGATATGCTCCATCCTGCAGAGCTGTGGGACTAGGGTGCCTGGTGGGAGTTGTAGTGCAAGTTTCCCACACACACACACCCCTACCTGTTAAGATGGCTACCTACCTGTTAGTTTGATGGAAAGAATGAAATGGCTGCCCCATGCTTGGGGGTGTGAGGGATGCTCCATCCTGCTGAGCTGTGGGACAAGGGGGCCTGTTGGGAGTTGTAGTGCTGGCTGCCTGTACATGTGCCCCCATGTAAATATTGTTATGTACCTTTGTGGTGGATGAGAGGGAGTTCTTGTGGGATCTGTGAGACCTGTTTGGGGGTAGTGTGGTGGACATGAGTACATTTGGGTGTAGGAGGTGTTGCTTTTTAGTTGTGCAAGCTACTACATAGCAGTGTTATGGCAGACTTTTGTTGGTACTTACCAGCCTCCATTCCCCCCTCAATTCCAGTGCAACTGTCTGGGTGCAGTATGCCAAGCACCTTCTCCTCCCATGCGTTGAATGTTCTTGGTGGAATGGGAGGGCCACTGCCAGTCCGGTTTGCCAGCTCACGGTTCTTGCTGTTCTTCTCCTTGACCTTGCTCTTGAGGTCAGTCTACCTCTTCCTGATATCCTTCCTGTTGCGTGGAACTTGCCCTACAGCATTGACTCTGTCAACTATCCTTTGCCACATTTGATTTTGCCTGGCTGATGGGGTCTGTTGGACCCTGCTTCCTAAAATATATGGCTCAACTCTTATTATCTCATCCACCATGACTGACAACTCACCATCAGTGAATTTGGGCATTTATGTGCCATGGTGTGTGATGTGCTGAGTGGTTAAGAGTGCAGGTGTGCAGGTGGTGGTGGTGGTGGTGATGTGTGTGGTGTGTGTGTGCGTTTGTGATGGTGTGATGTGTGCAGGGTTGCCTATCCTTTGTGTGATGTTGTTGGGCCCTTCTATTCTGGAGTTGTGCAAAGAATTGTGGTCATGCAGGGGCTGGTTTTATGCTCTGCTATGTGGGTGGGTCCCAACTGGATATTCATGTCAGGTGTGTTGTCTGTGTTGGGCTGGGATTTGTAGTTCTTATTTGCCAGGGGCATGTGTCAATGGGCTGTTTTGGCTGTTTTCATTGGCTGAGCCAGATGCCCAGCCACATTTGGTGGTTTTGTGGTGTAGTTGCTTCCGATCGCCGTTACTGTTTCCGCGCGGATGCCGCGGTCGGACTGCAATGGTCATTCCTCCAGCTCTTCCATTCATCATTGCTGTCAATCGCGGCGGTCAGAAACAAGCGGTCGTTCCCCTGGCACAGCGGTAAGATCATAATTGCACTCATGGGAATTCCGCTTGTGTATCGGCGGGTTGTGAGCTTTCCGCAGTGGATCCGACCGCCGTGGAAGGTATTTAGCATTTTCTGCACGTGCGCCACCGGTGTTTCTTGGGTTCCGACCGCGGCGGTCTGATTTTTCCGGCGGTTCATCGTAATGTGATCGGCGGTGGTGCCGCAAGCCATGCGGGCGGTCTTTTCCCATTGCCACGGCGGGCAGAATGGTTTTCCGACCGCCATCATAATCGGCCCCTTTGTTTCAGGAATCCACTCACCCTAATCCGAAAACTAAATTTAAATTAATTTATCACAATAATCCAATCACTCTTATCCCTAAACTAAATTTAAATCAATTTTTTCAAGTAACCCAATCACCCTTTTCCTAAAACTAACATAATTTTTTTTTCAGGAATCCACTCACCTGAAATCTAAAAGTAACTTTACAATATTTTGTTTCAGGAACCCACTCACCCTAACCCTAAAACTAACGTTAAAGTAACTTGTTTCAGGAATCCTCTCTCTCTAATACTAAAAGTAAATTCTTATTAACTTGTTGAAATAATCCAATCTCCCTTATCAGAACACTAAATTTAAATCAACTTCTTGCAGTGAACCACTCACCATTTTCCTAAAACTAACATAAAAAAACTTTTTTCAGAAATCCACGCGCACGATACTTAAACTAAATTTCTAAAAACTTGTTTCAGAAAACCACTCACCCTAATCCTAAAACGAAATTTAAATCAATTTATCGCAATAATCCAATCACTCTTATCCTAAAACTAATTTTAAATCAATTTTTTGCAGTAACCCACTCATCCTTTTCCTAAAACTAACATAATTTTTTTTTCAGGAATCCACTCACCCGAAAATTAAATCTAACTATTAAAAATTTTGTTTCAGGAATCCACTCACCCTTATCCTAAAACTAACTTTAAAACAACATGCTTCAGGAATCCACTCTCCCTATTCCTAAAAGTAAATTTAAAGTAACTTGTTGAAATAACCCAATCACCTGTATCCTAAAACTAAATTTAAATAATCTTTTTGCAGTAACCCACTGACCTTTTTCCTAATTCAAAAAAACATTATTTTTCAGGAATCTATTCACCTGAAAAATAAAAGTAACTTTAAAACATTTTGTTTGAGGAATCCACTCACCCTAATCCAAAAACTAAATTTAAATTAATTTATCACAATAATCCAATCACTCTTATCCCAAAACTAAATTTAAATCAATTTTTTCAAGTAACCCACACATCCTTTCCTAAAACTAACATAAGTTTTTTTTTCAGGAATCCACTCACCCGAAATCTTAAAGTAACTTTACAAAATTTTGTTTCAGGAACCCACTCACCCTAACACTAAAACTAACTATAAAGCAACTTGTTTCAGGAATCCACTCTCCCTAATCCTAAAAGTAAATTTTAATTAACTTGTTGAAATAATCCAATCTCCCTTATCTGAAAACTAAATTTAAATCTACTTGTTGCAGTAATCCACTCACCCTTTTCCTAAAACTAACATACAAAACTTTTTTCAGGAATCCACGCGCCTGATACCTAAAACTAAATTTCAAAAAATTTGTTTCAGGAATCCACTCACCCTACTCCTAAAACTAAATTTGAATTAACTAATCACAATGATCCAATCACTCTTATCCCAAAACGAAATTTAAATCAACTTCTTGCAGTTAACCACTCACCCTTTTCCTGAAACAAACATACTTCTTTTTTTAGGAATACACTCACCCGAAACCTAAAACTAACTTTACAAAATTTTGTTTCAGGAATCCACTCATCCTAACCCTAAAACTAATTTTAAAGAAACTTCTTTCATGAATCTTCTTTACCTAACCTAAAAAGTAAATTTAAATTAACCTGTTGAAATAATACAATCACCCTTATCCTAAAACTAAATTTAAATCAACTTGTTGAAGTAATTCACTCACCCTTTTCCTAAAACTAACATAAAAAACTTTTTGCAGGAAAGCAACCTGCCCAATACCTAAAACAAAATTTCAAAAAATTTGTTTCAGAAATCCACTCACCCTAATCGTAAAACTAAATTTAAATTAATTTATACGAATAATCCAATCACTCTTATCCTAAAACTAATTTTAAATACATTTTTTGCAGTAACCCACTCATCCTTTTCCTAAAACTAACATAATTTTTTATTTCAGGAATCCACTTACCCGAAATCTAAATCTAACTATTAAAAATGTTGTTTCAGGAATCCACTCACCCTTATACTACAACTAACTTTAAAACAACTTGCTTCAGGAATCCACTCTCCCTATTCCTAATAGAAAATTTAAATTAACTTGTTGAAATAATCCAATCACCCTTATCCTAAAACTAAATTTAAATAATTTTTTTGCAGTAACCCACTGACCTTTTTCCTAAAACTAAAAAACTGTTTTTTTCAGGAATCCACTCACCCGAAATCTAAAAGTAACTTTACAAAATTTTGTTTCAGGAACCCACTCACCCTAATCCTAAAAGTAAATTTAAATTAATTTGTTGAAATAATCCAATCACCCTTATCCTAAAACAAAATTTAAATCTTTTTTTGCAGTAACCCACTGAACTTTTTCCTAAAACTAAAATACATTTTTTTCAGGAATCCATTCATACGAAAACATAAAGCTAACTTTAAAAAATTTTGTTTCAGGAATCCACTCACCCTGATTCTAAAACTAAATTTAAATTAACTTATCGCAATAATCCAATCACTCTTATCCCAAAAATAAATTTAAATCAATTTTTTTCAAGTAATCCACTCACCCTCTTCCTAAAACACACATAATTTTTTTTTCAGGAATCCACTCACCCGAAATCTAAAAGTAACTTTACAAAATTTTGTTTCAGGAACCCACTCACCCTAACCCTAAATCTAACGTTAAAGCAACTTGTTTCAGGAATCCACTCTTCCTAATCCTAAAAGTAAATTTAAATTAATTTGTTGAAATAATCCAATCACCCTTATCCTAAAACTAAATTTAAATCTTTTTTTGCAGTAACCCACTGAACTTTTTCCTAAAACAAAAAAACATTTTTTTTCAGGAATCCATTCACACGAAAACATAATACTAACTTTAAAAATGTTGTTTCAGGAATCCACTCACCCTGATTCTAAAACTAAATTTAAATTAACTTATCGCAATAATCCATCAATTTTTTCAAGTAACCCACTCACCCTTTTCCTAAAACTAACATCATTTTTTTTTCAGGAATCCACTCACCCGATATCTAAAAGTAACTTTAAAAAAAAAAATTCAGGAACCCACTCTCCCTAACCCTAAAACTAACGTTAAAGCAACTTGTTTCAGGAATCCACTCTCGCTAATCCTGCAAGTAAATTCTAATTAACTTGTTGAAATAATCCAATCTCCATTATCCAAAAACTAAAATTAAATCTACTTCTTCCAGGAATCCACTCACCTTTTCCTAAAACAAACATAAAAAACTTTTATCAGGAATCCACGCGCCCGATACCTAAACCTAAATTTCAAAACATTTGTTTCAGGAATCCACTCACCCTAATCCTAAAACTAAATTAGAATTAACTTATCACAATAATTCAATCACACTTATCCCAAAACAAAATTTAAATCAATTTTTTCAAGTAACCCACTCACCCTTTTCCTAAAACTAACATAATTTTTTTTTCAGGAATCCACTCACCCGAAACCTAAAAGTAACTTTACAAAATTTTGTTTCAGTAACCCACTCTCCCTAACCCTAAAACTAACATGAAAGCAACTTGTTTCAGGAATCCACTCTCCCTAATCCTAAAAGTAAATTCTAATTAACTTGTGGAAATAACCCAATCTCCCTTATCTGAAAACTAAATTTAAATCAACTTCTTTCAGTAAACCACTCACCCTTTTCCTAAAACAAACATAAATAAATCAATCAATCTATTTGTAAAGCGCGCTACTTACCCGTGAGGGTTTCAAGGCGCTGAGGGGGGGGGGGATGCTGCTACTGTTCGAATAGCCAGGTCTTGAGGAGTCTACTGAAGGTCAGTAGGTCCTGCATCCGCCGTAGGTGGAGGGGGAGGGTGTTCCATGTCTTGGCGGTGAGGTGGGAGAAGGATCTGCCACCGGTGGTTGCTCTTCCAATGCGGGGGACAGTGGCGAGGGTGTGGTCGGCGGAGCGGAGCTGGCGGGTGGGGGTGTAGAAGCTGAGGCGGCAGTTGATGTACGTTGGTCCAGTGTTGTGGAGTGCTTTGTGTGCGTGGGTGAGGAGCTTGAAGGTTATCCTCTTGTTGACGGGGAGCCAGTGTAGGTCTTTCAGGTGGGGTGTGATGTGGCTGCGGCGCGGGATGTCGAGGATCAGACGTGCGGATGCGTTCTGGATGCGTTGGAGCCGTTTGAGGAGTTTCGCCGAGGCTCCTGCGTAGAGGGCGTTTCCGTAATCCAGTCTGCTGCTGACGAGGGCCTGGGTGACCGTCCTTCTAGTTTCGGTGGGGATCCACTTGTAGATCCTGCGAACCATACGGAGGGTATTGAAGCAGGAGGAGGAGACGGCGTTGACCTGCTTGGTCATGGAGAGGGTGGAATCGAGGATGACCCCTAGGTTGCGTGCGTGGTCGGTGGGCGTGGGAGCCGTTCCTAGCGAGGTAGGCCACGAGGAGTCGTCCCATGCCGAGGGGGTGGATCCTAGGATGAGGACCTCCGTCTTGTCTGAGTTCAGCTTCAGCCGGCTGTTTCTCATCCAGTCGGCGACGGCCGTCATTCCCTCGTGGAGGTTAGTTTTGGCTGTGTGAGGGTCTTTGGTGAGGGAGAGGATCCGCTGGGTGTCGTCGGCGTAGGAGATGATGTTGAGGTTGTGCAGTCGGGCGGTGTGGGCGAGCGGGGCCATGTAGATGTTGAACAACGTGGGGCTGAGGGATGAGCCCTGGGGTACGCCGCAGATGATCTCGGTGGCTGTAGAGAGGATAAAAAACTTTTATCAGGAATCCACGCGCCCGATACCTAAACCTAAATTTCAAAACATTTGTTTCTGGAATCCACTCACCCTAATCCTAAAACTAAATTAGAATTAATTTATCACAATAATCCAATCACACTTATCCCAAAACAAAATTTAAATCAATTTTTTCAAGTAACCCACTCACCCTTTTCCTAAAACTTAAATACTTCTTTTTTCAGGAATCCACTCACCCGAAACCTAAAACTAACTTTACAAAATTTTGTTTCAGGAATCCACTCATCCTAACCCTAAAACTATTTTTAAAGAAACTTGTTTCAGGAATCTACTTTCCCTAACCTAAAAAGTAAATTTAAATTAACTTGTTGAAATAATCCAATCACCCTTATCCTAAAACTAAATATAAATCATTTTTTGCAGTAACCCACTTACCTTTTTCCTAAAACTAAAAAAACATTCTTTTTTCAGGAATCCATTCACCCGAAACCTAAAACTAACTTTGAAAAATGTTATTTCAGGAATCCACTCACCCTAATCCTAAAACTAAATTTAAATTAACTTATCTCAATAATCCAATCACTATTATCCTAAAACTAAATTTCAATCAATTTTTTGCAGTAACTCACTCACCCTTTTCCTAAAACTAACATACTTCTTTTTTCAGGAATCCACTCACCCGAAATCTAAAAGTAACTTTACAAAATTTTGTTTCAGGAACCCACTCACCATAACCCTAAAACTAACTTTAAAGCAACTTATTTCAGGAATCCACTCTCCCTAATCCTAAAAGTAAATTTTAATTAACTTTTTGAAATAATCCAATCTCCCTTATCCGAAAATTAAATTTAAATCTACTTGTTGCAGTAATCCACTCACCCTTTTCCTTAAACTAACATAAAAAACTTTTTTCAGGAATCAATGCGCCCAATACCTAAAACTAAATTTCAAAAAGTGTATTTCAGGAATCCACTCACCCTAATCCTAAAACTAAATTTAAATTAACTTATCACAATAATCCAATCACTCTTATCCTGAAACTAATTTTAATTCTATCTTTTGCAGTAACCCACTCATCCTTTTCCTAAAACTAACGTAACTTTTTTTTCAGGAATCCACTCACACAAAAACTAAATCTAACGATTAAAAATTTGGTTTCAGGAATCCCCTCACCCTTATCCTAAAACTAACTTTAAAACAACTTGCTTCAGGAATCCACTCTCCCTATTCCTAAAAGAAAATTTAAATTTACTTGTTGAAATAATCCAATCACCCTTATCCTAAAACTAAATTTAAATAATTTTTTTGCTGTAACCCACTGACCTTTTTCCTAAAACTAAAAAACATTTTTTTCAGGATCCATTCACCCAAAACCTAAAACTAACTTTAAAAATTTTTGGGATCGATTACGATGGCGGGCGGATCGTGACCGTGGCTGCGGTGGCTTCCGCCGGCCTGCAGGTGCAGTTTTCCCAACCACGGTCACGAATCCCCGCCCGCCATATTACGATGAGCAGACATAGGCCAAATCCCTACCGCCGCGGAGTTTCCAGTACCGCCAGCACCTCGGTTCCGCGACGACGGCGGACGTAGCCAATAGCGGGAGACCACCGTGCGGAATGACGTGTAGACCGCCGTCCGAATCACAATGCCTCAAATAGGCAATCGGACCGCAACGGAGAAACCACCCATTTAAACACGGCGGAAACAATACTGCGGAGGAAAATGGCAATAACACACAACTCCACGCGTTCGCTACCGCAATGTATCCTGCTCTACAAGCCCTACGGCTGCTGTTCCTGATCCAACATCAACAAAGACGCCGCCGCCATCGAGAACACCGCAGGTACGTCAATGCCAGAACTCCGCATCGGGGTCATCCATCAACAACGTCATCACCGCATCCTCCCGGTCAAAGCCACCGCAGCGGTGAAGATGCGGGAAACGTTACACACAATCCAGTAGGCAGGGCCAGCGGCACGCATGGGCAGTCACAGGGATGTGTAAAGATTGTGTTCGCCCTGGCCCAAATGTACATTGTGTGCCTCTGTTGGTAGCAGCTGACATTACCTGATACCATCACAGCTCCTACCATCCCACCCTGTTCAACATCAAAATGTGTTCCCATCTGACATTCAGGGATAGTGATGTATGTGAACAAGTCCATAGGTGTATTGTGGCAAAACAACACCTGCAAGGTAATGCCAAATAGGTGCCTGTGATGTGAAACCCCCTTCCTGCCACTGCCAAGATGAGTAATAGGTGGCAAAACAACACCTGCAAGGTAATGCCAAAAAGCTGCCTGTGTTGTGAAACCCCCTTCATGCCACTGCCAAGATGAGTATTAGGTGGCAAACCCCACCTGCAAATTAATGCCAAAAAGCTGCCTGTGTTGTGAAACCCCCTTCCTGCCACTGCTAAGATGAGTATTAGGGGGCAAACCCCACCTGCAAAGTAATTCCAAAAACCTGCCTGTGTTGTGAATCCCCCTTCATGCCACTGCCAAGATGAGTAGTAGGGAGCAAACCCCACCTGCAAAGTAATGCCAAAAACCTACCTGTGTTGTGAAACCCCCTTCCTGCCACTGCCAAGATGAGTATTAGGGGGCAAACCCCACCTGCAAAGTAATGCCAAAAACCTGCCTGTGTTGTGAAACCCCCTTCCTGCCACTGCCAAGATGAGTATTAGGGGGCAAACCCCACCTGCAAAGTAATGCCAAAAACCTGCCTGTGTTGTGAAACCCCCTTCCTGCCACTGCCAAGATGAGTATTAGGGGCAAACCCCACCTGCAAAGTAATGCCAAAAACCTGCCTGTGTTGTGAAACCCCCTTCCTGCCACTGCCAAGATGAGTATTAGGGGCAAACCCCACCTGCAAAGTAATGCCAAAAAGGTGCATGTGTTGTGAAACCCCCTTCCTGCCACTGCCAAGATGAGTATTAGGGGCAAACCCCACCTGCAAAGTAATGCCAAAAAGGTGCATGTGTTGTAAAACCCCCTTCCTGCCACTGCCAAGATGAGTATTAGGGGCAAACCCCACCTGCAAAGTAATGCCAAAAAGGTGCATGTGTTGTGAAACCCCCTTCCTGCCACTGCCAAGATGAGTATTAGGGGGCAAACCCCACCTGCAAAGTAATGCCAAAAAGGTGCATGTGTTGTAAAACCCCCTTCCTGCCACTCCCAAGATGAGTATTAGGGGGCAAACCCCACCTGCAAAGTAATGCCAAAAAGGTGCATGTGTTGTGAAACCCCCTTCCTGCCACTGCCAAGATGAGTATTAGGGGGCAAACCCCACCTGGAGCATACATGTTTGTAGTTGGCATGTACAGGGCCACATACACCTCAACACCACTGACAAGGACAGGCCAAGCACACTGTGTGACCACTCAACTGCACACATCGAAATATACCCATGTGAGTACGAAGACAGGCCTTCACAAGATGACCACACACACACTGCTGTCCACACATCCAAACACATCACACAGACATCACCAACCTTGGACACCCCGCAAGTTAGACTGTGTGTAGAATTCACCTCTGTTGTGGTATAGCCCCCTAACATGACATGTGTACAATCATACTGAAATCAACAGCAAATGATGATTGCAAGAGTACATCAACACCCACAAACATCATTGCACCCCAAACCTCAGAGTAAAGCAGACCAAAAGTGTGTGTTACGTTTGCCAAACAATGACAAAGTGAATGAAGTCAATGGCAATGTGGAAGTGCCATGCAGAGCATGTGGCACATTCATCCATACCCACACATCAAAATGTTTAATTAAGCAAGGGCAGTAACAAACGATACAACAGGAGTAACAGTGTTTATTGCAAAATAACCTGATAGGCACAAAATGACAAACAAATAAAAGGCCATTGGCCAGTCCACAGTCCAAACAATGCACATGTGTGCATGAAAATGTTTACAGTGAATGTGGAACACCGTACACTGCTATGTGAATGAACAAAGCACCATGGCTATCAAAGCGCAGCCCAGGCACCGCTGTGGGAAAGATGGGTATGGGAGGGGGTCTGTGCCTCAGACTTGCCTGTCAGTTGGACTGGGAGGTGGCTGATTGTCGTGAACACTGGCGGAACTGGACCTGGGCGAGAGAGGCTCGTCAGAGTCAGAGTCAGCAGTGACTGTGGCAGGCGTAGGGCTACTTGGACCGGGTGGCATGGTGGCACGTGGAGGCAGAGAGATGCTGCCGTGAGACACAGAGCCAGTAGTGGCTGTGGCAGGTGTAGGCCTGCTTGTACCGGGTGACATTGTGGCACGTGGAGGCGGAGAGATGCTGCCGTGAGACACAGAGCCAGTAGTGGCAGGTGTAGGCCTGCTTGTACCGGGTGGCATTGTGGCATGTGGAGGCGGAGAGATGCTGCCGTGAGACACAGAGCCAGTAGTGGCTGTGGCAGGTGTAGGCCTGCTTGTACCGGGTGGCATTGTGGCACGTGGAGGCGGAGAGATGCTGCCGTGAGACACAGAGCCAGTAGTGGCTGTGGCAGGTGTAGGGCTGCTCAGACCGGGTGGCATGGTGGCACGTGGAGGCGGAGAGACGCTGCCGTGAGACACAGTGGGTGAGGGTGAATGTTGAGGGCTGCCTCTACACTTCTTGGGTATACGATATTGCAGAAGTGTTTTGGTAGTAGTGGGAAGTGTGGCTGGCATGGCTTGTAGTGTACTCACCTACATGGCTTGTAGGTGAGTACACTGAGTCCCTCGCCACCAAAGGTGTGACAGGTGCAGGTGGCCCTCCTTGTGGGGATTTGCAGGATGTGGAGTTCGCCTTGCTTTTTGCTTGCCTTTTGCCCTCCATCCCCTGTGGCCCTGGTGAATGACTCACATTGACTCACATTGCTCTCCTGACCACACTTCACAGGGGTGTGGGTGGGAGTAGAGGTCCTGGGTGAAGCAGTCTTAGGTTGCTTTGTGGGCTTTCCCTTCAGTGGCACCAGCACCACATCAGGCATGCCAACTGTTTGTCTGTCACTTGGAGCAGTTGTGTGGATGGGAGTCTCTTGTGATGGGTGCAATCTTGTGGACCGTGAGCTAGAGGCCTGCTTCTTTGCCTGATGCCCCTGAGTGTCATGTGAAGGGCTTTTTTCTTTGCGTCCCTGTGTGCCTGTGTCACTTTTTGGGGATGGTGTCTGTGGTCTTGCACGCTTGGAGCGCTGCTGTCGTGTGCTGGGTGTCGACGACTCGGGGCCTGAGGGCTCAGTTGTGTGGTCACTCCCCTCAGGGGTTACCACTGGCTGGGTGGTTGGTGAAGGCTTTGGGACTGGACTTGGATGCTGTGATAGCTGAATGGCTGCCGTCACAGTGGAGGGCAAACCCTGGACAGTCCTGTGTAGTCCACCCACGTCCGAATGAATGCCCTCCATAAATGCCAGAACCTGTCCCAACTTCTTGTACTGATCCTGGAAAGCATTTAGGGGAGATGTCTGACCCACACACAGCTGGCGCAAGAGTTCAATCGTCTCAACACTGAGGGAAGCAGGGGAGACAGGGGCAGGGGCAGCGGTGCCTGGGGTGAAGGCGACTCTACCCTTAACAGCCCTGCGGGCACGGACAGCACTAGTGGTAGTAGCCAGGATGGTGGGCACTGGCCGATGTGTGGTGGAGGAAGAGGCAGCATTGTCACTCCCTGTGACCACCATTGTTGCTGACTCCCCACTGGAGTCCAATGATGTTGAGGTTGTGCTTTCTGCGCGTGAGTCCTCAAGGACACTCCTGTCCCCCTCCGAGGCGCTGGTCACATCAGTGTCAGTGATCTCATGGCTATCATGCGTGCCACCTGCTTCAGCACTGGTGTCCGTATCATGGCCTTCCATGCACTCAGTAGATGCTGCAATGGACAGAGACATAGGTTCAGTACAGTGCCATACACACAAACATCAAATGCAAGCACAGAACTAGACTGGAAAATGACAACCCCAAGTTGCACAACACCCTGCGCAGTCTGCATGTGCAACAATCATGCTGAACACAGAAGATGCATGGAAATATGCATTGTTTACATCAATGAGCCATGTGAGGTTCACACCGGCAAATAGCAGGTCCCTGCCTCCTTGTAATGTAACCTAAACATCTCTGCAAGCATTCCCACGTGCCTGTATGTGAGAGAGGCATACATCTCAGCATGTTGCCTCTGTCACATATGGAGTCACTGTAAGGGGACAACGCAGATACAGATTCAAATTTCTACTTAATAATGTCCATGAGCTACTGATGTCTGACAAGGTGAGCAATTCATCTTGCAAACTGATGCACGTTGGTGTCAGATGTGTACTTCACACCATTAACAAGTCCTGTAGTGAACACACAGTTAAATGCACACTGACATGATGCACATTGCTGTACACTGCCTGGTGATGTCCATGACACCCAGAATGCAGACGATGTCATAAGGCCACATCTCATCATGCAATGGCAAGGGCCATTGTATGAAACACATGATCAAGTCCATCTATGGGAAAATACATGACACCTGCACTGAACACATAGGCCACTGAGAATTAGTTTCTAAAAATGTACACAGCAGCAAGATCAGCAATGTCTCACGGTCGCCATTCATGCAGTCACTCACACCCAAAGTCAGCCTACGCAGAATACTCACCACTTACTCCCTGCTGATGGTCCCTCAAACGTTCATACAGCTCTGGCTGTGTCACAGACAAGATGCGGGACATTAGTGGAGTCATGGTTCGGCGCGCCAACCTGCCACTGTGAGGGACCAGCACCACCGTCATCTCTGCCACGGTCCTGCTCAGACGGGAGATGTCGTCCCACCTCTTGTGGCAGTGTGTGTGCCGTCTGTTGGATACACCCAGAGTCCGCACCTTCCGTGCAATGTTCTTCCATGCGGCCTTACGCTGGTGGACCTTCAGCTGCAGGCATAGGAGACAAGAAAAGGAAGTATCAGAGACCCTGTGTCATTCACACTGTGTGTCAGCAAAGGAGAACATAAATGCATGGCACACAAATCGCTACAACTTCATCAGAGGCCATACAGCATGACACATAGTACATGTTCATTACAATACTACACAGAAATGAATGCATGTATGGCAAGGCACACAGTACATGGCCATCTCATACACATGCGCAATGGCAGCACAGACAGCCATGTGCAGAAGGCCCTCATCTGTTTTATTTTTATTTATTTTATTTATTTGAGTTTTATATAGCGCTGGCTAGACCCGGAGGTATCAGAGCGCTTTACATAAGGTTCCACAAAATTACATCAGTTACAAGTTACATCAGTTACAAGAAAACATTTCAAGAGCGTCGGAAGATGAAATAAATGGAGCTTAGAAGGGAAAGGGGGTGGGGTAAAGGTGTAGGAGGGAGAAAGGATGGAGATAGGATGGATGGAGAGACGAAGGAGAGTCTGCCCAAAGTCCGGCTGGGTAGGTGACGGCCGAGGGGAAGTCCACAGCCCATCTCCTCTATAGCTATCAGGTAGCTCCACCGGGCATCAGTCAAGCGGCTAGGTCTCAATGAGAAAACAATTAGAGAGCAAAGAGGAGGGATAAATGGAGCATAAAGGAGAAAGTGGGTGGAGTAAAGGGGTAGGAGGGAGAGTACGACGGAGAGACGAAGTAAGGTCTGCCCAATGTCCGGCTGGGTAGGTGACGGCCAAAGGGGTAGTCCACAGCCCATATCCTCTATAGCTATCAAGTAGCTCCACCGGGCATCGGCCAAAAAGCTAGGTCTCAGCGGTCAGAGGTAGGTTCACAGATTCGGTATCCTGAAGGGTAGGCTGGATGGGGGATGTGATCGAGGTCTGGTCGAAGTCCGTTCTTTTCTCAGAGGAGTAGCACGACGTGGTAGGGAACACTGTGGCAGCCATCTTGGGGTCAGGCAAGGGAATCTGACCTTGGAGTTAGAAACAGCTGGTTCCCATTTTAGTCTTTCGCTTGAGGGGAGGGGGTGTTTGTTGTGCAATGGAGCATGCTTGAGGCCGGAGTCAGTGTCCGCTTGCCTCCCAAGGAGGAGAGTATTTCTGCGTTATAGCTGCCACGGGGATGAGACGTACACCATAATAGGATCAGGCGGGGGACCTCTAGTATCCCACTCGGTTGCTTGTGACGCTAAACGAGGACTTCCCTTGAGGCCTGAGCTGTTGCTGCTATTTCAAACAAATAGGCTGAGAATGAAATGATTGTCTCCACGTCCCCACTGCTGTGCTAGTTGATAAGATAACCCCAGCAGGAGCATAGAACCTTAGTGCTGCCAGGCAGATTCCTACCAGGCCACATCCCAGGTGGGCCAGGGGTATAGTCCAACCTTTCTTTCACATCATAGACTAAATGGAGACTAAAAGTGCTTTATTGCAGCTCGACCCTTCCAAGATGGCTGCCCCCACAATATAGCCAGCAAAGAGTCCTGCCTTTCTTTTCACAGTCCAGACAATTAGGGCTTGAAGCAAAGGACCCTTGACTACTAGGGAAATCAGCACTTTCTTTCCCCCAGACTTAGCGGATTCCCAAGCCCACTAAAGAGTCAGAAGTAGTGCCCAAACACATTGCCACAACAGGAGCCCAGGGAGAAGTCCCCCATACAATGATAAGCTCCTCCCAGAGTATGGATAGAAGCTCAAGTCGAATATCAGCAGCGGGCGATGGCTCCCAGGCGTCGCACTGTAAATATGTGAAGCATTCAGTACATTTATATGGTTTCTCACCAGAATGGTTCACCTCATGCAGTTTCAGTGATCTTTTCACAGTGAAAGCTTTGTCACATTCCGAACATTTGTATGGCTTCTCTTCAGTATGGATACGCTGGTGCAGTATCAGGTTTTTCTCTGCAGTGAAAGCTTTGTCACATTGCAAACATTTGTATGGTTTCTCCCCAGTATGGATTCGCTGATGTAATATTAGCGCATCTTTTGTAATGAAAGCCTTTTCAAATTGACTGCATTTGTATGGCTTTTCCCCAGTATGGATTTTCTCGTGTAGTTTCAGTGATTTATTTGTAGCAAAAGCTTTATTACACTCAGAACATTTACATGGATTCTCACCAGTGTGATTCCTCTGATGTGACAACAAACGTCCCTTTTCCATGAAACCCTTGCAACATTCTGAACATTTATAAGGTTTCTCACCAGTGTGAGATCCCTGATGTAGAATCAGCCACTCCTTTCTAGTGAAAGCCTTGTCACAATCTGAACAATCTGTGATGCAGTATGTGAGTGAGCATGACATGCAATACAGTAATAATGAAGTGTAGTGGCAGACTCACTGTGTCCACCACTACACACCCCACGATGCCCTTGACCTGTGAATGGCTCAATGCATTTCTCAGGAAACATATTGGGACATAATCAGATTTATCACGCACTTCTCACATTGTTAAGTCCTCGATTGTGCAATTCTCAGTACTATGATGGCTCAGTGAGTATTAGGTGTGTGGACTAAACACATGTTTGACTCAGTCCAGTTAGGCATGGCTCAGAGTAACATTGGACAGTGTCTGTGCAGGCCAGAGGAACTCACAGTGCGGCTCAACATGGTCCCTCGGAGAAATCACATGGATGTACAGCATGAGAGGGTGAAAAGTGCCAACGCATGCCAGACTGAACACATGTTCAAATCAATGTAAGGATGACATCTACTACTTACATTGATGCGAAGTGTTATTGTTGCATTAACATCAAGTGGGTTCCACTCATGCATTGGACTATTGTGCATGATGCTCACATCAACATAGTGCACTTAAGAAATAGTCAACACACATAAGTTAGTGCTCCATACCAATATACATTTCAACAGTCACATAGGAGGTTGTGATGAGTGAGTGGACAGTCACATAACATGGCACAGTAAAAATCAGTCCCGACTTGTGCTGTTTCAGAACACCATCGTATCTGTGTGTCTGTTTAAACAATGCATGTCTCCCCCTACCTACAATCAACTTATGTAGGTGTGGAAATAAGCCTACAGACACCATTCACATGAAGTTAGCATGCATGGCAGTGTAACACACATTTACATCACCTAGTCTCAGACCAACATGTTCATTAAGTTTGTACAAGAATGGCTGTAGGAGTATCCATTTACTACACATAATCAAAGTCAAGTCCCACAGAACATGTATGGAGCATGCAATGTCAACTATTAGGATGCCTGTACATCGACTTGCACTCACAGGCACATACTACTGCACAGCAACGTCATGGTATCGTTTTGATCACTCTCACACTTGGAATCAGGGACACTTACCAGTACATCTGGTGCACCAAAAAGCCTCCCATACTGTGCAAGGACCTCGTCCACCAGAAGCTCCAGCTCCTCTGTAGTGAAGGGACGGGCCCTGACATTCTCTGTTCTCGCCATCACTGGGTCCAGGATACAGCAAAATATGCAGTTGTAGAGGAATGGCAGTCTGCAGTGTCTGAATGCATGTGAAATGTGTGGCTCTCCCACAGAGATTTATAGGCCCCTGGGTTGGTATCAGTGGCAGGCAGCTGCTGCAATTGGTCCACCTGGCTGGCATCTTTCAAGTGTGGCCAATGAGCGGCACCGCGGTGGCGGTGCACGCCTACCGCCGTTTTCAAAGTTGTATTTCACTACCGCGATCGCGGTTCCCTTTGGCTGCAATGGCATTGGTGCTGTCACACCGTGGGGGACAGGCGGTCGCTACTGATATGCTGCATCTTTCAAGTGTGGCCAATGAGCTGCCCCACGGTGGCGGTGCACGCCTACCACCGTTTTCAAAGTTGCATTTCACTAGCGCGATCGCGGTTCCCATTGGCTGCAATGGCATTGGTGGTGTCACACCACGATGGACAGGCGGTCGCTACCGCTATGCTGCATCTTTCAAGTGTGGCCAATGAGTGGCCCCACGGTGGCGGTGCACGCCTACCGCGGGTTCCACAGTAGCATTTCACTACCGCGACCGCGGGTCCCATTGTCTGCAATGGCATTGGTGGTGTCACACAGCGGGGGACAGGCGGTCGCTACCGCTATGCTGCATCTTTCAAGTGTGGCCAATGAGTGGACCCGCGGTGATGGTGCACGCCTACCGCGGGTTCCACAGTAGCATTGCACTACCGCGACCGCGGGTCCCATTGTCTGCAATGGCATTGGTGGTGTCACACCGCGCGGGACAGGCGGTCGCTACCGCTATGCTGCATCTTTCAAGTGTGGCCAATGAGCAGCCCTGCGGTGGCGGTGCACGCCTACTGCCGTTTTCAAAGTTGCATTTCACTACCGCGATCGCGGTTCCCATTGGCTGCAATGGCATTGGTGGTGTCACACCGTGGGGGACAGGCGGTTGCTACCGCTATGCTGCATCTTTCAAGTGTGGCCAATGAGCGGCCCCGTGGTGGCGGTGCACGCCTACCGCTGTTATGGGCACATCATGCACTAGCAATGGCAATGGTCAAATTTAACAATTGAACACTATGCCTCCATAGTGTCTTTGTGTACTTGTGTGTACAATGAATACTGGTGTGACATTAAACTCACTGATGCCTACACATGCCATGTCTGTGGAAACTGTGACATGCATTGACATGCACTTACTCACGTCACCCATGATATGTGTGTGGATGTACATCTATTGGTTGTATGATGTTGTCTCATCTTTGGAATCAACTTAATGTGTGAGATGGCTAATCAAACAACATTAATGATTGCCTGAACACATAAAGGTGGTATGTTACTAAATCTAAATAAAAAAAAATCTAAATTCGTATTTGTAAAGTGCGAACTACTCACCCTTACGGGTCTCAAGGCGCTGGGGGCCGTCGTGGAAATTAAGTGAGCTATTGCCCAGAGTCACATGGTGCTGAGCTGAGCTGCCGCCGGAGCCGGGGATCGAACCGTGAGCCCTGTGCTCCAAAGTTAGCTGCCCTGGCCACTGCACCACACCTCTCCACTGTGCCCATGGCTGGTTTAAGTAGGATATGTGCTCAGCTTACACACACTGTGCACATTGTGATGATAACTAGTGGTCTGTGCAACTTAAGCAAGAAGGTGTGGCAGGTAAAGCAGCTACATATGAATCAGCAGTGTTGCTGTCTCATACCTGTGCTGTGTCACCTACTCCTAGGCATGGGGCCACCAGATGTATGGGTGTACCATTCACAACCTCTGAATATGTTTGTCTGGTAGTCAGTATGTACAACATGACCCCTTGTAAACACACATGTGGTGAATGTCTCTCTGCATCTGAGTTGTGGATTCAGCAATTGTTGGAGTACATTCATTGTTTCTGCTGCGTGAGTCAAGATGTGAGAAGTTGGACACATCTCATTGTGTAATTTGAATAACATTAGTCCTCTCCCATTTCATGTAGGCGACGACCAAATGTGCACCGGCCTTTCACAGTCCTGGCGGACATGGAGGATGTGAACATCATCAGGAAATTTCGTCTGGATCGCATTACACTGCAAGAGCTGTGTGCTCAGTTGGAGCCCCATCTGAGTCCTCAACGCACATATCCAACTGCCCTATCCCCAACCGTGAAGATCATGGCAGTGCTGCATTTCTTCGCTACGGGCTCTTTCCAATACACAGTGGCCACCGCCGGTGGGATGTTGCAACCAACATTCAGCATGGTGCTCTGGGATGTGGTGTCCGCAATGATGCTATACAAGGACCAATACATACGATTCCTGAATACAGCAGATTTGCCTGCTGTGAAGGCTGGTTTTTATGCCCTTGGCCACATTCCTCATGTAGTTGGTTCCATTGACGGCACACACATTGCCCTTGTCCAACTACAGGCACGTGAGCAGGTGTATAGGAACAGGAAGCACTACCATTCCATAAATGTGCAGGTGGTATGCCAAGCTGATATGATCATCAGCCATGTTTGTGTGTGATTTGCTGGCTCCGCCCATGACTCCTACATCCTGCGGAACAGCATTGTACCCCGGCTGATGGAAAATCTACATCCAGAGCGTGCATGGCTTGTAGGTGAGTACACTGAGTCAAGTAGTGGGCTGTGTGTGACATGCTGTTCCCGTCAACTGTTTGTATCACAACATTTCTCTGTGTATGTCACACCTAGGTGACTCAGCGTATCCCAACAGGCCGTGGTTGCTGAGCCCACTGCGGAATCCAAGTACCCCGGGAGAAGTCAGCTACAACGAGGCACATGGTAGGACACGACGTGTGGTGGAGCGCACCTTTGGCCTACTGAAGTCCCGATTCCGGTGCCTGGACAAGAGCAGAGGTGCACTGTTGTATTCCCCACGAAAGGTGTGCCGGATAGTTGTAGCATGCTGCATGCTATACAACCTTGCCTTACGCAAAGCCGTTCCGCTGATCATGGATGACGATGAGCAGCAGATGCCCCCTCCTGCACACCCACAAACTTCCAGTGCAGACGATAGTGGTGAAGAGGAAGGTGTTGACCTGCGTCAACAGCTCATTGCCAACTACTTCCCTTGAATGTAAGTGACTTTGTAGACAAGTGACATTGTGTGTTTGCTTGGATGTTACTATCAAGGCTTTGATAACTCTAACTGCTGGATGTTGTTGTGTGTGTGATGAGGGATGATGTGTGTGGCACAGGGTATGTGTATCCAGGTACATCATGTGTATGTTGAGGTTGTTGACCATTGCTAGGGGTGCTTGTTTTTGTGCCTTAATGCCTAGTGTTGTATTTCTGCTGTGAAGGCGTCACCTGATGGGAAAAGTCATTCTCTTGTGTCTTTCTAGGTTCATTCACCCTCTGAATGCCTCTTCTGCTTCACAGCTGTTGGAACATTGAAATCTGATTTGTCATTGTACATACTGGAATAAACATGTAGCTCCCACAGACATAGGTATGTGAAGAGTGTTTATTTGGAATTAGTTTTTGTGCAAGTGACGGGGATATGTACATAAATGTGAACAGTGAATAAATGAGTTGTCAGTCATGGTAGTTGAGACAAATAGTGTAGTCACCACAAAGCAGAAGTCACACAGTCCAACAGACTCAGGCCATCAACATGGCAATGTGGGCAAGAATAGTCAACATAGTCAATGCAAAGGGGAACAACAAGATACCATCATGGCTGGCTCTGGGAGTGGCATTGGTATGGTGGGCTGCCACCAAATCCTCCCCTGTGGATTCTCGGACGGCCCCTGGTGCGTTTGGGAGGGGGGCATCTGCTGCAGGGTCAGTTGTGTCTCAGAACTCACTCTCCTCCTGCACACCCCTCTCTGTGGCTGCAGCTGGAATGTTGGGCTGCACAGCAGGCAATCCATTGGAGGGGGGTGGAGCGGCACTTGGGGCTGGGAGTCTGTCCCTCAGAACACCCACTAGCTGGCCAACAAGGTCGAGAAGTTGGCCCATCCGTGTGTCCATGGACTGCTGCAGCAGGCGGATCTCATGCATGTCTTCTGCAAGCTGGCCCATTACTCCCTGGTTCTCTTGGTAGGCACCAAGGACTCTTGCAATGGTGGCCAGGGATTCAGGGTCATTGTCCTCCTGTGTCTCTGCCCCAGTTGTACTCCCACCTGCCCTCCTGACACGGACCTGTGGCATAGTCCCCCAACGCACTAGCACACTCTCCCTGTCATGCTGGGATTGTGTGGTGGTGTTGGTAACCACCGTGGCAGGGCGTCTGTTGCAGGCAGCAGTAGTGATGGTGGTGGTGGAGGCCACACAGGTCGTAGTGGCAGGGGGCAGCACAGTTGTTCTTGCCGTGGTGGTGGAGCCCACACAGGTTGTAGTGGCAGGGGGCAGCACAGTTGTTCTTGCCGTGGTGGTGGTGGTGGAGGCCACACAGCTCGTAGTGGATGGGGCAGCACGGTTGGTCTGTGGTGGTGGTGGGGACAATGAGGGCTTGAGACATGTTAGTCCCTCCCACACCAGAGGGGCCAGCTTGAGAATCCTCGTCGGAGAATGTTGGGGAATCTGCATCTGAGAGTCCACGTTCCAGGGGGGGAGACTGGCTCCGCATGTTGGTGTCATCCTCTGCAGTTAGTTGTTGATCTCATGTTGAACAGAGGTGATATGGTGATTGAGTTGCACGCAACAAGCTTGATGTTAGACAATTGTTTGAGACATTTGATCCTACACACACTTTACACTGCAATGACTTTGTATGACTGCTATATGCTGTGCACCATGTCATGACGTTGAGGTACATACCTTTAAAGTCCATGGTTTTCGTTGGGAATTGATACTTGGTGCAGTGTACAGATAGTGTTAATACACGGACATGTCTTCACCTACCTAATTGCGTGACATCAATTTTCTGTTGTGCGTCTTTTCATTTAGCTGTTCATGTTATCTATTTCAACAGAGCTAGTAGGAACCATTGTCATGTTATACATAGCTTTGGAATCACATGTACTTCCCTTTTTTTCCATGTAGACCATGCATGTTTGGTGTTGAGATGGGCGTTCATGCTCAGACACCATGGCACTTCCACATTGCATTCTCTGCTGTGCACAATTGTGCTCCATCCTGCTGAGCTGTGGGACAAGGGTGCCTGGGGGGAGTTGTAGTGCAAGCTTCCCACACACAAACACCCCTCCCTGTTAAGATGGCTACCTACCTGTTACTTTGATGGGAAGAATGAAATGGCTGCCACATGGTTGTGGGTGTGGGGAGTGCTCCATCTTGCTCAGCTGTGGGACAAGGGGGCCTGTTGGGAGTTGTAGTGCAGACTTCACAGCCACAAACACCCCTCCCTGTTGAGATGGCTACCTACCTGTAAGTTTGATGGGAAGAATGAAATGGCTGCCACATGGTTGTGGGTGTGGTGGGTGCTCCATCTTGCTGAGCTGTGGGACAAGGTGGCCTGTTGGGAGTTGTAGTGCAGACTTCACAGCCACACAGACCCCTCCCTGTTGAGAAGGCTATCTACCTGTAAGTTTGATGGGAAGAATGACATGGCTGCCACATGGTTGTGGGTGTGGGGGTGCTCCATCTTGCTGAGCTGTGGGACAAGGGGGCCTGTTGGGAGTTGTAGTGCAGACTTCACAGCTACACAGACCCCTCCCTGTTGAGATGGCTACCTACCTGTGAAGTTACACATTGGAGGGAAATGGCTGCCCCATGCTTGGGGGTGTGGGGGATGCTCCATCCTGCTCAACTGTGGGACAATAGAGCATGAGAAGGCTACTTACCTGTAAGTCTGAGGAGAGCAATGCAATGGCTGCCACATGGTTCTGGGTGGGGGAACATGCTCCATCCAGCTGAGCTGTGGGACAAGGGGGCCTGGTGGGAGTTGTAGTGCAAGCTTCCCACACACAAACACCCCTCCCTGTTAAGATGGCTACCTACCTGTAAGTTTGATGGGAAGAATGAAATGGCTGCCACATGGTTCTGGGTGGGGGGGACATGCTCCATCCTGCTGAGCTGTGAGACAAGGGTGCCTGGTGGGAGTTGTAGTGCAAGCTTCCCACACACAAACACCCCTCCCTATTGAGATGGCTACCTACCTGTAACTTTGATGAGAACAATGAAATGGCTGCCACATGGTTCTGGGTGGGGGGATATGCTTCATCCTGCAGAGCTGTGGGACAAGGGTGCCTGGTGGGAGTTGTAGTGCAAGTTTCCCACACACAAACACCCCTACCTGTTAAGATGGCTACCTACCTGTTAGTTTGATGGGAAGAATGAAATGGCTGCCCCATGCTTGGGGGTGTGGGGGATGCTCCATCCTGCTGAGCTGTGGGACAAGGGGGCCTGTTGGGAGTTGTAGTGCTGGCTGCCTGTACATGTGCCCCCATGTAAATATTGTTATGTACCTTTGTGGTAGATGAGAGGGAGTTCTTGTGGGATCTGTGAGACCTGTTTGGGGGTAGTGTGGTGGACATGAGTACATTTGGGCCTAGGAGGTGTTGCTTTTTAGTTGTGCAAGCTACTACATAGCAGTGTTATGGCAGAATTTTGTTGGTCCTTACCAGCCTCCATTCCCCCCTCAATTCCAGTGCAACTGTCTGGGTGCAGTATGCCAAGCCCCTACTCCTCCCATGTGTTGAATGTTCTTGGTGGAATGGGAGGGCCACTGCCAGTCCGGTTTGCCAGCTCACGGTTATTGCTGTTCTTCTCCTTGACCTTGCTCTTGAGGTCAGTCTACCTCTTCCTGATCTCCTTCCTGTTGCGTGGAACTTGCCCTACAGCATTGACTCTGTCAACTATCCTTTGCCACATTTGATTTTGCCTGGCTGATGGGGTCTGTTGGACCCTGATTCCTAAAATATATGGCTCAACTCTTATTATCTCATCCACCATGACTGACAACTCACCATCAGTGAATTTGGGCATCTTATGTGCCATGGTATGTGATGTGCTGAGTGGTTAAGAGTGCAGGTGTGCAGGTGGTGGTGGTGGTGGTGATGTGTGTGGTGTGTGTGTGTGTTTGTGATGGTGTGATGTGTGCAGGGTTGCCTATCCTTTGTGTGATGTTGTTGGGCCCTTCTATTCTAGAGTTGTGCATAGAATTGTGGTCATGCAGGGGCTGGTTTTATGCTCTGCTATGTGGGTGGGTCCCAACTGGATATTCATGTCAGGTGTGTTGTCTGTGTTGGGCTGGGATTTGTAGTTCTTATTTGCCAGGGGCATGTGTCAATGGGCTGTTTTGGCTGTTTTCATTGGCTGAGCCAGATGCACAGCCACATTTGGTGGTTTTGTGGTGTAGTTGCTTCCGACCGCCATTACTGTTTCGGCGCGGACGCCACGGTCGGACTGCAATGGTCATTCCTCCAGCTCTCCCATTCATCATTGCTGTCAATCGCGGCAGTCGGAAACAAGCGGTCGTACCGCTGGCACAGTGGTAAGATCATAATTGCACTCATGGGAATTCTGCTTGTGTATCGGCGGGTTGTGAGCTTTCCGCAGTGGATCCGACCGCCGTGGAAGGTATTTAGCATTTTCTGCACGTGCGCCGCCGGTGTTTCTTGGGTTCCGACCGCGGTGGTCTGATTTTTCCGGCGGTGCATCGCAATGTGATTGGCGGTGGTGCCGCAAGCCATGCGGGCGGTCTTTTCCCATTGCCACGGCGGGCAGAATGGTTTTCCGACCGCCATCATAATCGGCCCCTTTGTTTCAGGAATCCACTCACCCTAATCCGAAAACTAAATTTTAATTAATTTATCACAATAATCCAATCACTCTTATCCCAAAACTAAATTTAAATCAATTTTTTCAAGTAACCCACTCACCCTTTTCCTAAAACTAACATAATTTTTTTTTCAGGAATCCACTCACCCGAAATCTAAAAGTAACTTTACAAAATTTTGTTTCAGTAACCCACTCTCCCTAACCCTAAAACTAACATTAAAGCAACTTATTTCAGGAATCCACTCTCGCTTATCCTAAAAGTACATTTTAATTAACTTGTTGAAATAATCCAATCTCCATTATCTGAAAATTAAATTTAAATCTACTTGTTCCAGGAATCCACTCACCCTTTTCCTAAAACTAACATAAAAAACTTTTTTCAGGAATCCACACGCCCGATATCTAAAACTAAATTTCAAAAAATTTGTTTCAGGAATCCACTCACCCTAATCCTAAAACTAAATTTGAATTAATTTATCACAATAATCCAATCACACTTATCCCAAAACAAAATTGAAATCAATTTTTTCAAGTAACCCACTCACCCTTTTCCTAAAACTAACAAAATTTTTTTTCAGGAATCCACTCACCCGAAACCTAAAAGTAAATTTACAAAATTTTGTTTCAGTAACCTACTCTCCCTAACCCTAAAACTAACATTAAAGCAACTTGTTTCAGGAATCCACTCTCCCTAATCCTAAAAGTAAATTCTAATTAACTTGTTGAAATCATCCAATCTCCCTTATCTGAAAACTAAATTTAAATCAACTTCTTTCAGTAAACCACTCACCATGTTCCTAAAACTAACATAAAAACTTTTTTCAGGAATCCATGCGCCCGATACCTAAAACTAACTTTCCAAAAATTTGTTTCAGGAATCCATTCACCCTAATCCTAAAACTAAATTTGAATTAACTTATCTCAATAATCCAATCACTATTATCCTAAAACTAAATTTAAATCAATTTTTTACAGTAACCCACTCACCCTTTTCCTAAAACTTAAATACTTCTTTTTCAGGAATCCACTCACCCGAAACCTAAAACTAACTTTACAAATTTTGTTTCAGTAATCCACTCATCCTAGCCCTAAAACTAATTTTAAAGAAACTTGTTTCAGGAATCTACTTTCCCTAACCTAAAAAGAAAATTTAAATTTACTTGTTGAAATAATCCAATCACCCTTATCCTAAAACTAAATATAAATCATTTGTTTGCAGTAACCCACTTACCTTTTTCCTAAAACTAAAAAACATTCTTTCTTCAGGAATCCACTCACCCGAAACCTAAAAGTAACTTTACAAAATTTTGTTTCAGTAACCCACTCTCCCTAACCCTAAAACTAACATTAAAGCAACTTGTTTCAGGAATCCACTCTCCCTAATCCTAAAAGTAAATTCTAATTAACTTGTTGAAATCATCCAATCTCCCTTATCTGAAAACTAAATTTAAATCAACTTCTTTCAGTAAACCACTCACCCTTTTCCTAAAACTAACATAAAAACTTTTTTCAGGTATTCATGTGCCCGATACCTAAAACTAACTTTCCAAAAATTTGTTTCAGGAATCCATTCACCCTAATCCTAAAACTAAATTTGAATTAACTTATCTCAATAATCCAATCACTATTATCCGAAAACTAAATATAAATCATTTTTTTGCAGTAACCCACTTACCTTTTTCCTAAAACTAAAAAAACATTCTTTTTTCAGGAATCCATTCACACGAAAACTAAAACTAACTTTAAAAAATGTTGTTTCAGAAATCCACTGACCCTAATCCTACAACTAAATTTAAATTAATTTATCTCAATAATCCAATCACTATTATCCTAAAACAAAATTAAAATCAATTTTTTGCAGTAACTCACTCACCCTTTTCCTAAAACTAACATACTTCTTTTTCAGGAATCCACTCACCCGAAATCTAAAATTAACTTTACAAAATTTTGTTTCAGGAACCCACTCACCCTAACCGTAAAACTAACTTTAAAGCAACTTGTTTCAGGAATCCACTCTCCCTAATCCTAAAAGTAAATTTTAATTAACTTTTTGAAATAATCCAATCTCCCTTATCCGAAAACTAAATTTAAATCTACTTGTTGCAGTAATCCACTCACCCTTTTCCTTAAACTAACATAAAAAACTTTTTTCAGGAATCAATGCGCCCAGTACCTAAAACTAAATTTCAAAAAGTTTATTTCAGGAATCCACTCACCCTAATCCTAAAACTAAATTTAAATTAACTTATCACAATAATCCAATCACTCTTATCCTGAAACTAATTTTAAATCTATCTTTTGCAGTAACCCACTCATCCTTTTCCTAAAACTAACATAACTTTTTTTTTCAGGAATCCACTCACCCGAAAACTAAAACTAACTTTTAAAAATTTTGGTTCAGGAATCCAGTCACCCTTACCCTATAAGTAACTTTAAAACAACTTGCTTCAGGAATCCACTCTCCCTGTTCCTAAAAGTAAATTTAAATTAATTTGTTGTAATAATCCAATCACCCTTATCCTAAAACTAAATTTAAATCATTTTTTGCAGTAACCCACTGAACTTTTTCCTAAAACTAAAAAACATTTTTTTCAGGAATCCATTCACACGAAAACATAAAACTAACTTTAAAAAAATTTGTTTCAGGAATCCACTCACCCTGATTCTAAAACTAAATTAAAATTAACTTATCGCAATAATCCAATCACTCTTATCCCAAAACTAAATTTAAATCAATTTTTTCAAGTAACCCACTCACCCTTTTCCTAAAACTAACATCATTTTTTTCACGAATCCACTCACACGAAATCTAAAAGTAACTTTACAAAATTTTGTTTCAGTAACCCACTCTCCCTAACCCTAAAACTAACATTAAAGCAACTTGTTTCAGGAATCCACTCTCGCTTATCCTAAAAGTAAATTTTAATTAACTTGTTGAAATAATCCAATCTCCATTATCTGAAAATTAAATTTAAATCTACTTGTTCCAGTAAACCACTCACCCTTATCCTAAAACTAACATAAAACGTTTTTTCAGGAATCTATGCGCCCGATACCTAAAACTAACTTTCCAAAAATTTGTTTCAGGAATCCATTCACCCTAATCCATTAAACTAAATTTGAATTAACTTATCTCAATAATCCAATCACTATTATCCTAAAACTAAATTTAAATAAATTTTTTGCAGTAACTCACTCACTTTTTTCCTAAAACTAACATAATTAATTTTTTTCAGGAATCCACTCACCCGAAAACTGAAACTAACTTTTAAAAATTTTGATTCAGGATTCCACTCACCCTTACCCTAAAACTAACTTTAAAACAACTTTCTTCAGGAATCCACTCTCCCTGTTCCTAAAAGTAAATTTAAATTAATTTGTTGAAATAATCCAATTACCCTTATCCTAAAACTAAATTTAAATCATTTTTTTCTGTAACCCACTGAACTTTTTCCTAAAATTAAAAAACATTCTTTTTTCAGGAATCCATTCACCCGAAACCTAAAACTAACTTTAAAAAATTTTATTTCAGGAATCCACTCACCCTGATTCTAAAACTAAATTTAAATTAACTTATCTCAATAATCCAATCACTATTATCCTAAAACTAAATTTAAATCAATTTTTTGCAGTAACTCACTCACCCTTTTCCTAAAACTAACATACTTCTTTTTTCAGGAATCCACTCACCCGAAATCTAAAAGTAACTTTACAAAATTTTGGTTCAGGAATCCAGTCACCCTTACCCTATAAGTAACTTTAAAACAACTTGCTTCAGGAATCCACTCTCCCTGTTCCTAAAAGTAAATTTAAATTAATTTGTTGTAATAATCCAATCACCCTTATCCTAAAACTAAATTTAAATCATTGTTTGCAGTAACCCACTGAACTTTTTCCTAAAACTAAAAAACATTTTTTTCAGGAATCCATTCACACGAAAACATAAAACTAACTTTAAAAAAATTTGTTTCAGGAATCCACTCACCCTGATTCTAAAACTAAATTAAAATTAACTTATCGCAATAATCCAATCACTCTTATCCCAAAACTAAATTTAAATCAATTTTTTCAAGTAACCCACTCACCCTTTTCCTAAAACTAACATCATTTTTTTCACGAATCCACTCACACGAAATCTAAAAGTAACTTTACAAAATTTTGTTTCAGTAACCCACTCTCCCTAACCCTAAAACTAACATTAAAGCAACTTGTTTCACGAATCCACTCTCGCTTATCCTAAAAGTAAATTTTAATTAACTTGTTAAATAATCCAATCTCCATTATCTGAAAATTAAATTTAAATCTACTTGTTCCAGGAATCCACTCACCCTTTTCCTAAAACTAACCTAAAAAACATTTTTCAGGCATCCACGCGCCTGATACCTAAAACTAAATTTTAAAAAATGTGTTTCAGGAATCCATTCACCCGAATCCTAAAACTAAATTTGAATTAATTTATCACAATAATCCAATCACACTTATCCCAAAACAAAATGTAAATCAATTTTTTCAAGTAACCCACTCACCCTTTTCCTAAAACTAACATCAATTTTTTTTCATGAATCCACTCAACCGAAACCTAAAAGTAACTTTACAAAATTTTGTTTCAGGAACCAACTCTCCCTCACCCTAAAACTAACATTAAAGCAACTTGTTTCGGGAATATACTCTCCCTAATCCTAAAAGTAAATTCTTATTAACTTGTTGAAATAATCCAATCTCCCTTATCCGAAAACTAAATTTAAATTAACTTCTTTCAGTAAACCACTCACCCTTATCCTAAAACTAACATAAAACGTTTTTTCAGGAATCTATGCGCCCGATACCTAAAACTAACTTTCCAAAAATTTGTTTCAGGAATCCATTCACCCTAATCCATTAAACTACATTTGAATTAACTTATCTCAATAATCCAATCACTATTATCCTAAAACTAAATTTAAATCAATTTTTTGCAGTAACTCACTCACCCTTTTCCTAAAACTAACATAATTAATTTTTTTCAGGAATCCACTCACCCGAAAACTGAAACTAACTTTTAAAAATTTTGATTCAGGATTCCACTCACCCTTACCCTAAAACTAACTTTAAAACAACTTTCTTCATGAATCCACTCTCCCTGTTCCTAAAAGTAAATTTAAATTAATTTGTTGAAATAATCCAATCACCCTTATCCTAAAACTAAATTTAAATCATTTTTTTCTGTAACCCACTGAACTTTTTCCTAAAATTAAAAAACATTATTTTTTCAGGAATCCATTCACCCGAAACCTAAAACTAACTTTAAAAAATTTTGTTTCAGGAATCCACTCACCCTGATTCTAAAACTAAATTTAAATTAACTTATCTCAATAATCCAATCACTATTATCCTAAAACTAAATTTAAATCAATTTTTTGCAGTAACTCACTCACCCTTTTCCTAAAACTAACATACTTCTTTTTCAGGAATCCACTCACCCGAAATCTAAAAGTAACTTTACAAAATTTTGTTTCAGGAACCCACTCACCCTAACCCTAAAACTAACTTTAAAGCAACTTGTTTCAGGAATCCACTCTCCCTAATCCTAAAAGTAAATTTTAATTAACTTTTTGAAAGAATCCAATCTCCCTTATCTGAAAACTAAATTTAAATCTACTTGTTGCAGTAATCCACTCACCCTTTTCCTTAAACTAACATAAAAAACTTTTTTCAGGAATCAATGCGCCCAAAACCTAAAACTAAATTTCAAAAAGTTTATATTAGGAATCCACTCACCCTAATCCTAAAATTAAATTTAAATTAACCTATCATAATAATCCAATCACTCTTATCCTAAAATTAATTTTAAATCTATCTTTTGCAGTAACCCACTCATCCTTTTCCTAAAACTAACATAACTTTTTTTTCAGGAATCCACTCACCCGTAAACTAAAACTAACTTTTAAAAATTTTGATTTAGAAATCCACTCACCCTTACCCTATAAGTAACTTTAAAACAACTTGCTTCAGGAATCCACTCACCCTGTTCTTAAAAGTAAATTTAAAATAATTTGTTGAAATAATCCAATCACCCTTATCCTAAAACAAAATTTAAATCTTTTTTTGCAGTAACCCACTGAACTTTTTCCTAAAACTAAAAAACATTTTTTTTCAGGAATCCATTCAGACGAAAACATAAAACTAACTTTAAAAAATTTTGTTTCAGGAATCCACTCACTCTGATTCTAAAACTAAATTTAAATTAACTTATCGCAATAATCCAATCACTCTTATCCCAAAAATAAATTTAAATCAATTTTTTCAAGTAACCCACTCACCCTCTTCCTAAAACTCACATCATTTTTTTTTCAGGAATCCACTCACCCGAAATCTAAAAGTAACTTTACAAAAATTTGTTTCAGGAATCCACTCACCCTAATCCTAAAACTAAATTTGAATTAACTTATCACAATAATCCAAACACACTTATCCCAAAACAAAATTTAAATCAATTTTTTTCAGGAATCCACTCACCCGAAACCTAAAAGTAACTTTACAAATTTTGTTTTCAGGAACCCACTCTCCCAATCCCTAAAACTAACATTAAAGCAGCTTGTTTCAGGAATCCACTCTCCCTAATCCTAAAAGTAAATTCTAATTAACTTGTTGAAATAATCCAATCTCCCTTATCCGAAAACTAAATTTAAATCAACTTCTTTCAGTAAACCACTCACCTTTTTCCTAAAGCTAACATAAAAACTTTTTCAGGAATCCATGTGCCCGATACTTAAAACTAACTTTCCAAAAATTTGTTTCAGGAATCCATTCACCCTAATCCTAAAACTAAATTTAAATTAACTTATCTCAATAATCCAATCACTTTTATCCTAAAACTAAATTTAAATCAATTTTTTGCAGTAACCCACTCACCCTTTTCCTACAACTTAAATACTTCTTTTTTCAGGGATCCACTCACCCGAAACCTAAAACTAACTTTACAAAATGTTGTTTCAGGAATCCACTCATCCTTACCCTAAAACTAATTTTAAGGAAACTTGTTTCAGGAATCTACTTTCCCTAACCTAAAAAGTAAATTTAAATTAACTTGTTGAAATAATCCAATCACCCTTATCCTAAAACTTTAGATAAATCATTTTTTTGCAGTTACCCACTTACCTTTTTCCTAAAACTAAAAAAACATTATTTTTTCAGGATGCCATTCACCCGAAACCTAAAACTAACTTTAAAAAATTTTGTTTCAGGAATCCACTCACCCTAATCCTAAAACTAAATTTAAATTAACTTATCTGAATAATACTATCACTATTATCCTAAAACTAAATTTAAATCAATTTTTTGCAGTAACTCACTCACCCTTTTCCTAAAACTAACATACTTCATTTTTCAGGAATCCACTCACCCGAAATCTAAAAGTAACTTTACAAAATTTTGTTTCAGGAACCCACTCACCCTAACCCTAAAACTAACTTTACAGCAACTTGTTTCAGGAATCGACTCTCCCTAATCCTAAAAGTAAATTTTAATGAACTTTTTGAAATAATCCAATCTCCCTTATCCAAAAACTAAATTTAAATCTACTTGTTGCAGTAATCCACTCACCCTTTTCCTTAAACTAACATAAAAAACTTTTTCAGGAATCAATGCTCCCAATACCTAAATCTAAATTTCAAAAAGTTTATTTCAGGAATCCACTCACCCTAATCCTAAAACAAAATTTAAATTTACTTATCACAATAATCCAATCACTCTTATCCTGAAACTAATTTTAAATCTGTCTTTTGCAGTAACCCACTCATCCTTTTCCTAAAACTAACATAACTTTTTTTTCAGGAATCCACTCACCCGAAAACTAAAACTAACTTTTCAAAATTTTGATTCAGGAAACCACTCACCCTTACCCTATAAGTAAATTTAAAACAACTTGCTTCAGGAATCCACTCTCCCTGTTCCTTAAAGCAAATTTAAATTAATTTGTTGAAATAATCCAATCACCCTTATCCTAAAACTAAATTTAAATCTTTTTTTGCAGTAACCCACTGAACTTTTCCCTAAAACTAAAAAACATTTTTTATCAGGAATCCATTCACACGAAAACATAAAACTAACTTTAAAAAATGTTGTTTCAGGAATCCACTCACCCTGATTCTAAAACTAAATTTAAATTAATTTATCGCAATAATCCAATCACTCTTATCCGAAAACTAAATTTAAATCTATTTGTTGCAGTAATCCACTCACCCTTTTCCTAAAACTAACATAAAAAACTTTTTTCAGGAATCCACGCGCCCGATACCTAAAACTAAATTTCAAAAAATTTGTTTCAGGAATCCACTCACCCTAATCCTAAAACTAAATTTGAATTAACTTATCTCAATAATCCAATCACTATTATCCTAAAACTAAATTTAAATCAATTTTTTGCAGTAACCCACTCACCCTTTTCCTAAAACTTAAATACTTCTTTTTCAGGAATCCACTCACCCGAAACCTAAAACTAACTTACAAAATTTTGTTTCAGGAATCCACTCATCATAACCCTAAAACTAATTTTACAGAAACTTGTTTCAGGAATCTACTTTCCCTAACCTAAAAAGTAAATTTAAATTAACTTATCTCAATAATCCAATCGCTATTATCTTAAAACTAAATTTAAATCAAGTTTTTTGCAGTAACTCACTCACCCTTTTCCTCAAACTAACATACTTCTTTTTTCAGGAATCGACTCACCCGAAAACTAAAACTAACTTTTAATAATTTTGATTCAGGAATCCACTCACCCTTACCCTAAAATTAACTTTAAAACAACTTGCTTCAGGAATCCACTCTCCCTGTTCCTAAAAGTAAATTTAAATTAATTTGTTGAAATAATCCAATCACCCTTATCCTAAAACTAAATTTAAATCATTTTTTTCTGTAACCCACTGAACTTTTTCCTAAAACTAAAAAACATTTTTTTCAGGAATCCATTCACAAGAAAACATAAAACTAACATTAAAACATTTTGTTTCAGGAATCCACTCACCCTGATTCTAAAACTAAATTTAAATTAACGTATCGCAATAATCCATTCACTCCTATCCCAAAACTAAATTTAAATCAATTTTTTCAAGTAACCCACTCACCCTTTTCCTAAAACTAACATAATTTTTTTTTCAGGAATCCACTCACCCGAAATCTAAAAGTAACTTTACAAAATTTTGTTTCAGGAACCCACTCACCCTAACCCTAAAACTAACGTTAAAGCAACTTGTTTCAGGAATCCACTCTCGCTAATCCTAAAAGTAAATTCTAATTAACTTGTTGAAATAATCCAATCTCCATTATCCAAAAACTAAATTTAAATCTACTTGTTCCAGCAGTCCACTCACCCTTTTCCTAAAACTAACATAAAAAACTTTTTTCAGGAATCAACGCGCCCGATACCTAAAACTAAATTTCCAAAAATTTGTTTCAGGAATCTACTCACCCTAATCCTAAAACTAAATTTGAATTAACTTATCACAATAATCCAATCACACTTATCCCAAAAAAAAATTAAATCAATTTTTTCAAGTAACCCACTCACCCTTTTCCTAAAACGAACATAATATTTTTTTCAGCAATCCACTCACCCGAAACCTAAAAGTAACTTTACAATTTTTTTTTTCAGGAACCCACTCTCCCAATCCCTAAAACTAACATTAAAGCAGCATGTTTCAGGAATCCACTCTCCCTAATCCTAAAAGTAAATTCTAATTAACTTGTTGAAATAATCCAATCTCCCTTATCCGAAAACTAAATTTAAATCAACTTCTTTCAGTAAACCACTCACCCTTTTCCTAAAACTAACATAAAAACTTTTTTCAGGAATCCATGCGCCCGATACCTAAAACTAACTTTCCAAAAATTTGTTTCAGGAATCCATTCACCCTAATCCTAAAACTAAATTTGAATTAACTTATCTCAATAATCCAAAACCTATTATCCTAAAATTAAATTTAAATCAATTTTTTGCAGTAACCCACTCACCCTTTTCCTAAAACTTAAATACTTCTTTTTTCAGGCATCCACTCACCCGAAATCTAAAAGTAACTTTAAAAAATGTTGTTTCAGGAACCCACTCACCCTAACCCTAAAACTAACGTTAAAGCAACTTGTTTCAGGAATCCACTCTCACTAATCCTAAAAGTAAATTCTAATTAACTTGTTGAAATAATCCAATCTCCATTATCCTAAAACTAAATTTAAATCAATTTTTTGCAGTACTCCACTCACCGTTTTCCTAAAACTTAAATACTTCTTTTTCAGGAATCCACTCACCCGAAACCTAAAACTAACTTTACAAAATTTTGTTTCAGGAATCCACTCATCCTAACCCTAAAACTAATTTTAAAGAAACTTGTTTCAGGAATCTACTTTCCTTTACCTAAAAGTAAATTTAAATTAACTTGTTGAAATAATCCAATCACCCTTATCCTAAAACTAAATATAAATCATTTTTTTGTAGTAACTCACTTACCTTTTTCCTAAAACTAAATAAACATTCTTTGTTCAGGAATCCATTCACCCGAAACCTAAAACTAACTTTAAAAAATGTTGTTTCAGGAATCCTCTCACCCTTACCCTAAAACTAACTTTAAAACAACTTGCTTCAGGAATTCAATCTCCCTGTTCCTAAAAGTAAATTTAAATTACTTTGTTGAAATAATCCATTCACCCTTATCATAAAACTAAATTTAAATAATTTTTTTCTGTAACCCACTGAACATTTCCTAAAACTAAAAAACATTTTTTTTCAGGAATCCATTCACACGAAAACATAAAACTAACTTTAAAAATTTTGTTTCAGGAATCCACTCACCCTGATTCTAAAACTAAATTTAAATTAACGTATCACAATAATCCAATCACTCTTATCCCAAAACTAAATATAAATACATTTTTTCAAGTAACCCACTCACCCTTGTCCTAAAACTAACATAATTTTTTTTCAGGAATCCACTCACCCGAAATCTAAAAGTAACTTTACAACATTTTGTTTCAGGAACCCACTCACCCTAACCCTAAAACTAACGTTAAAGCAACTTGTTTCAGGAATCCACTGTCGCTAATCCTAAAAGTAAATTCTAATTAACTTGTTTAAATAATCCAATCTCCATTATCTGAAAACTAAATTTAAATCTACTTGTTCCAGGAATCCACTCACCCTTTTCCTAAAACTAACATAACAAACTTTTTTCAGGCATCCACGCGCCCGAAACCTAAAACTAAATTTCAAAAAATTTGTTTCAGGAATCCACTCACCCTAATCCTAAAACTAATTTTGAATTAACTTATCACAATAATCCAATCACACTTATCCCAAAACAAAATTGAAATCAATTTTTTCAACAAACCCACTCACCCTTTTCCTAAAACTAACATAATTTTTTTTTCAGGAATCCACTCAACCGAAATCTAAAAGTAACTTTACAAAATTTTGTTTCAGGAACCCACTCACCCTAACCCTAAAACTAACGTTAATGCAACTTGTTTCAGGAATCCACTCTCGCTAATCCTAAAAGTAAATTCTAATTAACTTGTTGAAATAATCCAATCTCCATTATCCGAAAACTAAATTTAAATCTACTTGTTCCAGGAATCCACTCACCCTTTTCCTAAAACTAACTTAAAAAACTTTATTCAGGAATCCTCGCGCCCGATACATAAAACTAAATTTCAAAAAATTTGTTTCAGGAATCCACTCACCCTAATCCTAAAACTAAATTTGTATTAATTTATCACAATAATCCAATCACACTTATCCCAAAACAAGATTTAAATCAATTTTTTCAAGTAACCCACTCACCCTTTTCCTAAAACTAACATAATTTTGTTTTCAGGAATCCACTCACCCGAAACCTAAAAGTAACTTTACAAAGTTTTGTTTCAGGAACCCACTATCCCTAACCCTAAAACTAACATTAAAGCAACTTGTTTCAGGAATCCACTCTCCCTAATCCTAAAAGTAAATTCTAATTAACTTGTTAAAATAATCCAATCTCCCATATCTGAAAACTAAATTTAAATCTACTTGTTGCAGTAATCCACTCACCCTTTTCCTTAAACTAACATAAAAAACTTTTTTCAGGAATCCATGCGCCCAATACCTAAAACTACATTTCAAAAAGTATATTTCAGGAATCCACTCACCCTAATCCTAAAACTAAATTTAAATTAACTTATCACAATAATCCAATCACTCTTATCCTGAAACTAATTTTAAATCTATCTTTTGCAGTAACCCACTCATCCTATTCCTAAAACTAACATAACTTATTTTTTCAGGAATCCACTCACCCTTACCCTAAAACTAACTTTAAAACAACTTGCTTCAGGAATCCACTCTCCCTATTCCTAAAAGTAAATTTAAATTAATTTGTTGAAATAATCCAATCACCCTTATCTTAAAACTAAATTTAAATCATTTTTTTCTGTAACCCACTGAATTTTTTCCTAAAACTAAAAAACATTTTTTTTCAGGAATCCATTCACAAGAAAACATAAAACTAACTTTAAAAAATTTTGTTTCAGGAATCCACTCACCCTGATTCTAAAACTAAATTTAAATTAACGTATCACAATAATCCAATCACTCTTATCCCAAAACTAAATATAAATACATTTTTTCAAGTAACCCACTCACCCTTGTCCTAAAACTAACATAATTTTTTTTCAGGAATCCACTCACCCGAAATCTAAAAGTAACTTTACAACATTTTGTTTCAGGAACCCACTCACCCTAACCCTAAAACTAACGTTAAAGCAACTTGTTTCAGGAATCCACTCTCGCTAATCCTAAAAGTAAATTCTAATTAACTTGTTGAAATAATCCAATCTCCATTATCTGAAAACTAAATTTAAATCTACTTGTTCCAGGAATCCACTCACCCTTTTCCTAAAACTAACATAACAAACTTTTTTCAGGCATCCACGCGCCCGATACCTAAAACTAAATTTAAAAAAATTTGTTTCAGGAATCCACTCACCCTAATCCTAAAACTAATTTTGAATTAACTTATCACAATAATCCAATCACACTTATCCCAAAACAAAATTGAAATCAATTTTTTCAACAAACCCACTCACCCTTTTCCTAAAACTAACATAATTTTTTTTCAGGAATCCACTCACCCGATACCTAAAAGTAACTTTACAAAATTTTGTTTCAGGAACCCACTCTCCCTAACCCTAAAACTAACATTAAAGCAACTTGTTTCAGGAATCCACTCTCCCTAATCCTAAAAGTAAATTCTAATTAACTGGTTGAAATAATCCAATCTCCCTTATCTGAAAACTAAATTTAAATCAACTTTTTCAGTAAACCACTCACCCATTTCCTAAAAATAACATAAAAACTTTTTCCAGGAATCCATGCGCCCGATACCTAAAACTAACTTTCCAAAAATTTGTTTCAGGAATCCATTTACCCTAATCCTAAAACTAAATTTGAATTAACTTATCTCAATAATCCAATCACTATTATCCTAAAACTAAATTTAAATCAATTTTTTGCAGTAACCCACTCACCCTTTTCCTAAAACTTAAATACTTGTTTTTTCAGGAATCCACTCACCCGAAACTAAAACTAACTTTAAAAAATGTTGTTTCAGGAATCCTCTCACTCTAATCCTAACACTAAATTTAAATTAACTTATCTCAATAATCCAATCACTATTATCCTAAAACTAATTTTAAATCTATCTTTTGCAGTAAACCACTCATACTTTTCCTAAAACTAACAAAATTTATTTTTTCAGGAATCCACTCACCCGAAAACTAAAACTAACTTTTAAAAATGTTGATTCAGGATTCCACTCATCCTTACCCTAAAACTAAATTTAAAACAACTTGCTTCAGGAATTGAATCTCCCTGTTCCTAAAAGTAAATTTAAATTAATTTGTTGAAATAATCCAATCACCCTTATCATAAAACTAAATTTAAATAATTTTTTTCTGTAACCCACTGAACTTTTTCCTAAAACTAAAAAACATTTTTTTTCAGGAATCCATTCACACGAAAACTTAAAACTAACTTTAAAAAATTTTGTTTCAGGAATCCACTCACCCTGATTCTAAAACTAAATTTAAATTAACGTATCACAATAATCCAATCACTCTTATCCCAAAACTAAATTTAAATACATTTTTCAAGTAACCCACTCACCCTTTCCAAAAATTTGTTTCAGGAATCCACTCACCCTAATCCTAAAACTAAATTTGAATTAACTTATCACAATAATCCAATCACACTTATCCCAAAACAAAATTTAAATTAATTTGTTGAAATAATCCAATCACCCTTATCCTAAAACTAAATTAAATCTTTTTTTGCACTAACCCACTGAACTTTTTCCTAAAACTAAAAAACATTTTTTTCAGGAATCCATTCACATGAAAACATAAAACTAACTTTAAAAAATTTGGATTCAGGAATCCACTCACCCTGATTCTAAAACTAAATTTAAATTAACTTATCGCAATAATCCAATCACTCTTATCCCAAAACAAAATTTAAATCAATTTTTTCAAGTAACCCACTCACCCTTTTCCTAAAACTCACATAATTTTTTTTTCAGGAATCCACTCAACCGAAATCTAAAAGTAACTTTACAAAATTTTGTTTCAGGAACCCACTCACCCTAACCCTAAAACTAACGTTAAAGCAACTTGTTTCAGGAATCCACTCTCGCTAATCCTAAAAGTAAATTCTAATTAACTTGTTGAAATAATACAATCTCCATTATCCGAAAACTAAATTTAAATCTACTTGTTCCAGGAATCCACTCACCCTTTTCCTAAAACTAACATAAAAAACTTTTTCAGGAATCCACGGACCCGATACCTAAAACTAAATTTCAAAAATTTGTTTCAGGAATTCACTCACCCTAATCCTAAAACTAAATTTGAATTAATTTAGCACAATAATCCAATCACACTTATCCCAAAACAAAATTTAAATCAATTTTTTCAAGTAACCCACTCACCTTTTTCCTAAAACTAACATAATTTTTTTTCAGGAATCCACTCACCCGAAACAGAAAAGTAACTTTACAACATTTTGTTTCAGGAACCCACTCTCGCTAACCCTAAAACTATCATTAAGGCAACTTGTTTCAGGAATCCACTCTCTCTAATCCTAAAAGTAAATTCTAATTAACTTGTTGAAATAATCCAATCTCCCTTATCCGAAAACTAAATTTAAAGCAACTTCTTTCAGTAAACCACTCACCCTTTTCCTTAAACTAACATAAACATTTTCTTTCAGGAATCAATGCGCCCAATAACTAAAACTAAATTTCAAAAAGTGTATTTCAGGAACCCACTCATCCTTTTCCTAAAACTAACATAACATTTTTTTCAGGAATCCACTCACCCAAAAACTAAAACTAACTTTTAAAAAATTTTGATTCAGGAATCCACTCACCCTTACCCTAAAAGTAACTTTAAAACAACTTGCTTCAGGAATCCACTCTCCCTGTTCCTAAAAGTAAATTTAAATTAATTTGTTGAAATAATCCAATCACCCTTATCCTAAAACTAAATTTAAATAATTTTTGCAGTAACCCACTGAACTTTTTCCTAAAACTAAAAAAATGTATTTTTCAGGAATCCATTCACACAAAAACATAAAACTAACTTTAAAAATGTTGTTTCAGGAATCCACTCACCCTGATTCTAAAACTAAATTTAAATTAACTTATCGCAATAATCCAATCACTCTTATCCCAAAACTAAATTTAAATCAATTTTTTCAAGTAACCCACTCACCCTTTTCCTAAAACTTAAATACTTTTTTTTTCAGGAATCCACTCATCCTAACCCTAAAACTAATTTTAACCCCTTCGATGCTCGTGACGAGCTCAGCTCGTCATTTTGCGCGGTCGCGCTGTGCGCATGACGAGCTGAGCTCGTCGCGACCACACCCGCGATCGGAATGTCCAGCACACGAGCGGAATTCCGATCGCGGTCAAAGGGTTAAAGTAACTTGTTTCAGGAATCTACTTTCCCTAACCTAAAAAGAAAATTTAAATTAACTTCTTGAAATAATCCAATCACCCTTATCCTAAAACTAAACATAAATCATTTTTTTGCAGTAACCCACTTACCTGTTTCCTAAAATTAAAAAACATTTTTTTTCAGGAATCCATCCACACGAAAACATAAAACTAACTTTAAAAACTTTTGTTTCAGGAATCCACTCACCCTGATTCTAAAACTAAATTTAAATTAACTTATCGCAATAATCCAATCACTCTTATCCCAAAACAAAATTGAAATCAATTTTTTCAACAAACCCACTGACCCTTTTCCTAAAACTAACATAATTTTTTTTCAGGAATCCACTCAACCGAAATCTAAAAGTAACTTTACAAAATTTTGTTTCAGGAACCCACTCACCCTAACCCTAAAACTAACGTTAAAGCAACTTGTTTCAAGAATCCACTCTCGCTAATCCTAAAAGTAAATTCTAATTAACTTGTTGAAATAATCCAATCTCCATTATCCGAAAACTAAATTTAAATCTACTTGTTCCAGGAATCCACTCACCCTTTTCCTAAAACTAACTTAAAAAACTTTATTCAGGAATCCTCGCGCCCGATACCTAAAACTAAATTTCAAAAAATTTGTTTCAGGAATCCACTCACCCTAATCCTAAAACTAAATTTGTATTAATTTATCACAATAATCCAATCACACTTATCCCAAAACAAAATTTAAATCAATTTTTTCAAGTAACCCACTCACACTTTTCCTAAAACTAACATAATTTTGTTTTCAGGAATCCACTCACCCGAAACCTAAAAGTAACTTTACAAAGTTTTGTTTCAGGAACCCACTATCCCTAACCCTAAAACTAACATTAAAGCAACTTGTTTCAGGAATCCACTCTCCCTAATCCTAAAAGTAAATTCTAATTAACTTGTTAAAATAATCCAATCTCCCTTATCTGAAAACTAAATTTAAATCTACTTGTTGCAGTAATCCACTCACCCTTTTCCTTAAACTAACATAAAAAACTTTTTCAGGAATCCATGCGCCCAATACCTAAAACTACATTTCAAAAAGTATATTTCAGGAATCCACTCACCCTAATCCTAAAACTAAATTTAAATTAACTTATCACAATAATCCAATCACTCTTATCCTGAAACTAATTTTAAATCTATCTTTTGCAGTAACCCACTCATCCTATTCCTTAGTTTTTTCAGGAATCCACTCCCCCTTACCCTAAAACTAACTTTAAAACAACTTGCTTCAGGAATCCACTCTCCCTGTTCCTAAAAGTAAATTTAAATTAATTTGTTGAAATAATCCAATCACTCTTATCCCAAAACTAAATATAAATACATTTTTTCAAGTAACCCACTCACCCTTGTCCTAAAACTAACATAATTTTTTTCAGGAATCCACTCACCCGAAATCTAAAAGTAACTTTACAACATTTTGTTTCAGGAACCCACTCACCCTAACCCTAAAACTAACGTTAAAGCAACTTGTTTCAGGAATCCACTCTCGCTAATCCTAAAAGTAAATTCTAATTAACTTGTTGAAATAATCCAATCTCCATTATCTGAAAACTAAATTTAAATCTACTTGTTCCAGGAATCCACTCACCCTTTTCCTAAAACTAACATAACAAACTTTTTTCAGGCATCCACGCGCCCGATACCTAAAACTAAATTTAAAAAAATTTGTTTCAGGAATCCACTCACCCTAATCCTAAAACTAATTTTGAATTAACTTATCACAATAATCCAATCACACTTATCCCAAAACAAAATTGAAATCAATTTTTTCAACAAACCCACTCACCCTTTTCCTAAAACTAACATAATTTTTTTTCAGGAATCCACTCACCCGATACCTAAAAGTAACTTTACAAAATTTTGTTTCAGGAACCCACTCTCCCTAACCCTAAAACTAACATTAAAGCAACTTGTTTCAGGAATCCACTCTCCCTAATCCTAAAAGTAAATTCTAATTAACTGGTTGAAATAATCCAATCTCCCTTATCTGAAAACTAAATTTAAATCAACTTTTTCAGTAAACCACTCACCCTTTTCCTAAAAATAACATAAAAACTTTTTCCAGGAATCCATGCGCCCGATACCTAAAACTAACTTTCCAAAAATTTGTTTCAGGAATCCATTTACCCTAATCCTAAAACTAAATTTGAATTAACTTATCTCAATAATCCAATCACTATTATCCTAAAACTAAATTTAAATCAATTTTTTGCAGTAACCCACTCACCCTTTTCCTAAAACTTAAATACTTATTTTTTCAGGAATCCACTCACCCGAAACTAAAACTAACTTTAAAAATTTTGTTTCAGGAATCCTCTCACTCTAATCCTAACACTAAATTTAAATTAACTTATCTCAATAATCCAATCACTATTATCCTAAAACTAATTTTAAATCTATCTTTTGCAGTAAACCACTCATACTTTTCCTAAAACTAACAAAATTTATTTTTTTCAGGAATCCACTCACCCGAAAACTAAAACTAACTTTTAAAAATGTTGATTCAGGATTCCACTCATCCTTACCCTAAAACGAAATTTAAAACAACTTGCTTCAGGAATTCAATCTCCCTGTTCCTAAAAGTAAATTTAAATTAATTTGTTGAAATAATCCAATCACCCTTATCATAAAACTAAATTTAAATAATTTTTTTCTGTAACCCACTGAACTTTTTCCTAAAACTAAAAAACATTTTTTTCAGGAATCCATTCACACGAAAACTTAAAACTAACTTTAAAAATTTTGTTTCAGGAATCCACTCACCCTGATTCTAAAACTAAATTTAAATTAACGTATCACAATAATCCAATCACTCTTATCCCAAAACTAAATTTAAATACATTTTTTCAAGTAACCCACTCACCCTTTCCAAAAATTTGTTTCAGGAATCCACTCACCCTAATCCTAAAACTAAATTTAAATTAACTTATCACAATAATCCAATCACACTTATCCCAAAACAAAATTTAAATTAATTTGTTGAAATAATCCAATCACCCTTATCCTAAAACTAAATTAAATCTTTTTTTGCACTAACCCACTGAACTTTTTCCTAAAACTAAAAAACATTTTTTTTCAGGAATCCATTCACATGAAAACATAAAACTAACTTTAAAAAATTTGGATTCAGGAATCCACTCACCCTGATTCTAAAACTAAATTTAAATTAACTTATCGCAATAATCCAATCACTCTTATCCCAAAACTAAATTTAAATCAATTTTTTCAAGTAACCCACTCACCCTTTTCCTAAAACTCACATATTTTTTTTTTCAGGAATCCACTCAACCGAAATCTAAAAGTAACTTTACAAAATTTTGTTTCAGGAACCCACTCACCCTAACCCTAAAACTAACGTTAAAGCAACTTGTTTCAGGAATCCACTCTCGCTAATCCTAAAAGTAAATTCTAATTAACTTGTTGAAATAATACAATCTCCATTATCCGAAAACTAAATTTAAATCTACTTGTTCCAGGAATCCACTCACCCTTTTCCTAAAACTAACATAAAAAACTTTTTTCAGGAATCCACGGACCCGATACCTAAAACTAAATTTCAAAAATTAGTTTCAGGAATTCACTCACCCTAATCCTAAAACTAAATTTGAATTAATTTAGCACAATAATCTAATCACACTTATCCCAAAACAAAATTTAAATCAATTTTTTCAAGTAACCCACTCACCTTTTTCCTAAAACTAACATAATTTTTTTCAGGAATCCACTCACCCGAAACAGAAAAGTAACTTTACAAAATTTTGTTTCAGGAACCCACTCTCCCTAACCCTAAAACTATCATTAAGGCAACTTGTTTCAGGAATCCACTCTCTCTAATCCTAAAAGTAAATTCTAATTAACTTGTTGAAATAATCCAATCTCCCTTATCCGAAAACTAAATTTAAAGCAACTTCTTTCAGTAAACCACTCACACTTTTCCTTAAACTAACATAAACATTTTCTTTCAGGAATCAATGCGCCCAATAACTAAAACTAAATTTCAAAAAGTGTATTTCAGGAACCCACTCATCCTTTTCCTAAAAATAACATAACATTTTTTTTCAGGAATCCACTCACCCAAAAACTAAAACTAACTTTTAAAAAATTTTGATTCAGGAATCCACTCACCCTTACCCTAAAAGTAACTTTAAAACAACTTGCTTCAGGAATCCACTCTCCCTGTTCCTAAAAGTAAATTTAAATTAATTTGTTGAAATAATCCAATCACCCTTATCCTAAAACTAAATTTAAATAATTTTTGCAGTAACCCACTGAACTTTTTCCTAAAACTAAAAATTTTTATTTTTCAGGAATCCATTCACACAAAAACATAAAACTAACTTTAAAAAATGTTGTTTCAGGAATCCACTCACCCTTATTCTAAAACTAAATTTAAATTAACTTATCGCAATAATCCAATCACTCTTATCCCAAAACTAAATTTAAATCAATTTTTTCAAGTAACCCACTCACCCTTTTCCTAAAACTTAAATACTTCTTTTTTCAGGAATCCACTCACCCGAAACCTAAAACTAACTTTACCTATTTTTTTTTCAGGAATCCACTCATCCTAACCCTAAAACTAATTTTAACCCCTTCGATGCTCGTGACGAGCTCAGCTCGTCATGCTGCGCGGTCGCGCTGTGCGCATGACGAGCTGCGCTCGTCACGACCACACCCGCGATCGGAATGTCCAGCACACGAGCGGAATTCCGATCGCGGTCAAAGGGTTAAAGTAACTTGTTTCAGGAATCTACTTTCCCTAACCTAAAAGAAAATTTAAATTAACTTCTTGAAATAATCCAATCACCCTTATCCTAAAACTAAACATAAATCATTTTTTTGCAGTAACCCACTTACCTTTTTCCTAAAATTAAAAAACATTTTTTTTCAGGAATCCATCTACACGAAAACATAAAACTAACTTTAAAAACTTTTGTTTCAGGAATCCACTCACCCTGATTCTAAAACTAAATTTAAATTAACTTATCGCAATAATCCAATCACTCTTATCCCAAAACAAAATTGAAATCAATTTTTTCAACAAACCCACTGACCCTTTTCCTAAAACTAACATAATTTTTTTTCAGGAATCCACTCAACCGAAATCTAAAAGTAACTTTACAAAATTTTGTTTCAGGAACCCACTCACCCTAACCCTAAAACTAACGTTAAAGCAACTTGTTTCAAGAATCCACTCTCGCTAATCCTAAAAGTAAATTCTAATTAACTTGTTGAAATAATCCAATCTCCATTATCCGAAAACTAAATTTAAATCTACTTGTTCCAGGAATCCACTCACCCTTTTCCTAAAACTAACTTAAAAAACTTTATTCAGGAATCCTCGCGCCCGATACCTAAAACTAAATTTCAAAAAATTTGTTTCAGGAATCCACTCACCCTAATCCTAAAACTAAATTTGTATTAATTTATCACAATAATCCAATCACACTTATCCCAAAACAAAATTTAAATCAATTTTTTCAAGTAACCCACTCACACTTTTCCTAAAACTAACATAATTTTGTTTTCAGGAATCCACTCACCCGAAACCTAAAAGTAACTTTACAAAGTTTTGTTTCAGGAACCCACTATCCCTAACCCTACAACTAACATTAAAGCAACTTGTTTCAGGAATCCACTCTCCCTAATCCTAAAAGTAAATTCTAATTAACTTGTTAAAATAATCCAATCTCCTTATCTGAAAACTAAATTTAAATCTACTTGTTGCAGTAATCCACTCACCCTTTTCCTTAAACTAACATAAAAAACTTTTTCAGGAATCCATGTGCCCAATACCTAAAACTACATTTCAAAAAGTATATTTCAGGAATCCACTCACCCTAATCCTAAAACTAAATTTAAATTAACTTATCACAATAATCCAATCACTCTTATCCTGAAACTAATTTTAAATCTATCTTTTGCAGTAACCCACTCATCCTATTCCTTAGTTTTTTCAGGAATCCACTCCCCTTACCCTAAAACTAACTTTAAAACAACTTGCTTCAGGAATCCACTCTCCCTGTTCCTAAAAGTAAATTTAAATTAATTTGTTGAAATAATCCAATCACTCTTATCCCAAAACTAAATATAAATACATTTTTTCAAGTAACCCACTCACCCTTGTCCTAAAACTAACATAATTTTTTTCAGGAATCCACTCACCCGAAATCTAAAAGTAACTTTACAACATTTTGTTTCAGGAACCCACTCACCCTAACCCTAAAACTAACGTTAAAGCAACTTGTTTCAGGAATCCACTCTCGCTAATCCTAAAAGTAAATTCTAATTAACTTGTTGAAATAATCCAATCTCCATTATCTGAAAACTAAATTTAAATCTACTTGTTCCAGGAATCCACTCACCCTTTTCCTAAAACTAACATAACAAACTTTTTTCAGGCATCCACGCGCCCGATACCTAAAACTAAATTTCGAAAATTTGTTTCAGGAATCCACTCACCCTAATCCTAAAACTAATTTTGAATTAACTTATCACAATAATCCAATCACACTTATCCCAAAACAAAATTGAAATCAATTTTTTCAACAAACCCACTCACCCTTTTCCTAAAACTAACATAATTCTTTTTTCAGGAATCCACTCACCCGAAACCTAAAAGTAACTTTACAAAATTTTGTTTCAGGAACCCACTCTCCCTAACCCTAAAACTAACATTAAAGCAACTTGTTTCAGGAATCCACTCTCCCTAATCCTAAAAGTAAATTCTAATTAACTGGTTGAAATAATCCAATCTCCCTTATCTGAAAACTAAATTTAAATCAACTTTTTCAGTAAACCACTCACCCTTTTCCTAAAAATAACATAAAAACTTTTTCAGGAATCCATGCGCCCGATACCTAAAACTAACTTTCCCAAAATTTGTTTCAGGAATCCATTTACCATAATCCTAAAACTAAATTTGAATTAACTTATCTCAATAATCCAATCACTATTATCCTAAAACTAAATTTAAATCAATTTTTTGCAGTAACCCACTCACCCTTTTCCTAAAACTTAAATACTTGTTTTTTCAGGAATCCACTCACCCGAAACTAAAACTAACTTTAAAAAATGTTGTTTCAGGAATCCTCTCACTCTAATCCTAAAACTAAATTTAAATTAACTTATCTCAATAATCCAATCACTATTATCCTAAAACTAATTTTAAATCTATCTTTTGCAGTAAACCACTCATACTTTTCCTAAAACTAACTAAATTTATTTTTTTCAGGAATCCACTCACCCGAAAACTAAAACTAACTTTTAAAAATGTTGATTCAGGATTCCACTCATCCTTACCCTAAAACGAAATTTAAAACAACTTGCTTCAGGAATTCAATCTCCCTGTTCCTAAAAGTAAATTTAAATTAATTTGTTGAAATAATCCAATCACCCTTATCATAAAACTAAATTTAAATAATTTTTTTCTGTAACCCACTGAACTTTTTCCTAAAACTAAAAAACATTTTTTTTCAGGAATCCATTCACACGAAAACATAAAACTAACTTTAAAAAATTTTGTTTCAGGAATCCACTCACCCTGATTCTAAAACTAAATTTAAATTAACGTATCACAATAATCCAATCACTCTTATCCCAAAACTAAATTTAAATACATTTGTTGAAATAATCCAATCACCCTTATCCTAAAACTAAATTTAAATCTTTTTTTGCACTAACCCACTGAACTTTTTCCTAAAACTAAAAAACATTTTTTTCAGGAATCCATTCACATGAAAACATAAAACTAACTTTAAAAATTTTGATTCAGGAATCCACTCACCCTGATTCTAAAACTAAATTTAAATTAATTTATCGCAATAATCCAATCACTCTTATCCCAAAACTAAATTTAAATCAATTTTTTCAAGTAACCCACTCACCCTTTTCCTAAAACTCACATAATTTTTTTTCAGGAATCCACTCAACCGAAATCTAAAAGTAACTTTACAAAATTTTGTTTCAGGAACCCACTCACCCTAACCCTAAAACTAACGTTAAAGCAACTTGTTTCAGGAATCCTAAAAGTAAATTCTAATTAACTTGTTGAAATAATACAATCTCCATTATCCGAAAACTAAATTTAAATCTACTTGTTCCAGGAATCCACTCACCCTTTTCCTAAAACTAACATAAAAAACTTTTTTCAGGAATCCACGGACCCGATACCTAAAACTAAATTTCAAAAATTAGTTTCAGGAATTCACTCACCCTAATCCTAAAACTAAATTTGAATTAACTTAGCACAATAATCCAATCACACTTATCCCAAAACAAAATTTAAATCAATTTTTTCAAGTAACCCACTCACCTTTTTCCTAAAACTAACATAATTTTTTTTCAGGAATCCACACACCCAAAACAAAAAAGTAACTTTCCAAAATTTTGTTTCAGGAACCCACTCTCCCTAACCCTAAAACTATCATTAAGGCAACTTGTTTCAGGAATCCACTCTCTCTAATCCTAAAAGTAAATTCTAATTAACTTGTTGAAATAATCCAATCTCCCTTATCCGAAAACTAAATTTAAAGCAACTTCTTTCAGTAAACCACTCACCCTTTTCCTTAAACTAACATAAACATTTTCTTTCAGGAATCAATGCGCCCAATAACTAAAACTAAATTTCAAAAAGTGTATTTCAGGAACCCACTCATCCTTTTCCTAAAACTAACATACATTTTTTTTTACAGGAATCCACTCACCCAAAAACTAAAACTAACTTTTAAAAAATTTTGATTCAGGAATCCACTCACCCTTACCCTAAAAGTAACTTTAAAACAACTTGCTTCAGGAATCCACTCTCCCTGTTCCTAAAAGTAAATTTAAATTAATTTGTTGAAATAATCCAATCACCCTTATCCTAAAACTAAATTTAAATAATTTTTGCAGTAACCCACTGAACTTTTTCCTAAAACTAAAAATTTTTTTTTCAGGAATCCATTCACACGAAAACATAAAACTAACTTTAAAAAATGTTGTTTCAGGAATCCACTCACCCTGATTCTAAAACTAAATTTAAATTAACTTATCGCAATAATCCAATCACTCTTATATCAAAACTAAATTTAAATCAATTTTTTCAAGTAACCCACTCACCCTTTTCCTAAAACTTAAATACTTCTTTTTTCAGGAATCCACTCACCCGAAACCTAAAACTAACTTTACAAAATTTTGTTTCAGGAATCCACTCATCCTAACCCTAAAAATAATTTTAACCCCTTCGATGCTCGTGACGAGCTCAGCTCGTCATGCTGCGCAGTCGCACTGTGCGCATGACGAGCTGAGCTCGTCACGACCACACCCGCGATCGGAATGTCCAGCACACGAGCGGAATTCCGATCGCGGTCAAAGGGTTAAAGTAACTTGTTTCAGGAATCTACTTTCCCTAACCTAAAAGAAAATTTAAATTAACTTCTTGAAATAATCCAATCACCCTTATCCTAAAACTAAACATAAATCATTTTTTTGCAGTAACCCACTTACCTTTTTCCTAAAATTAAAAAACATTTTTTTCAGGAATCCATCCACACGAAAACATAAAACTAACTTTAAAAACTTTTGTTTCAGGAATCCACTCACCCTGATTCTAAAACTAAATTTAAATTAACTTATCGCAATAATCCAATCACTCTTATCCCAAAACAAAATTGAAATCAATTTTTTCAACAAACCCACTCACCCTTTTCCTAAAACTAACATAATTTTTTTTCAGGAATCCACTCAACCGAAATCTAAAAGTAACTTTACAAAATTTTGTTTCAGGGACCCACTCACCCTAACCCTAAAACTAACGTTAAAGCAACTTGTTTCAGGAATCCACTCTCGCTAATCCTAAAAGTAAATTCTAATTAACTTGTTGAAATAATCCAAACTCCATTATCCGAAAACTAAATTTAAATCTACTTGTTCCAGGAATCCACTCACCCTTTTCCTAAAACTAACTTAAAAAACTTTATTCAGGAATCCTCGCGCCCGATACCTAATACTAAATTTCAAAAAATTTGTTTCAGGAATCCACTCACCCTAATCCTAAAACTAAATTTGTATTAATTTATCACAATAATCCAATCACACTTATCCCAAAACAAAATTTAAATCAATTTTTTCAAGTAACCCACTCACCCTTTTCCTAAAACTAACATAATTTTGTTTTCAGGAATCCACTCACCCGAAACCTAAAAGTAACTTTACAAAGTTTTGTTTCAGGAACCCACTATCCCTAACCCTAAAACTAACATTAAAGCAACTTGTTTCAGGAATCCACTCTCCCTAATCCTAAAAGTAAATTCTAATTAACTTGTTAAAATAATCCAATCTCCCTTATCTGAAAACTAAATTTAAATCTACTTGTTGCAGTAATCCACTCACCCTTTTCCTTAAACTAACATAAAAAACTTTTTTGTCAGGAATCCATGCGCCCAATACCTAAAACTACATTTCAAAAAGTATATTTCAGGAATCCACTCACCCTAATCCTAAAACTAAATTTAAATTAACTTATCACAATAATCCAATCACTCTTATCCTGAAACTAATTTTAAATCTATCTTTTGCAGTAACCCACTCATCCTATTCCTAAAACTAACATAACTTAGTTTTTTCAGGAATCCACTCACCCTTACCCTAAAACTAACTTTAAAACAACTTGCTTCAGGAATCCACTCTCCCTGTTCCTAAAAGTAAATTTACATTAATTTGTTGAAATAATCCAATCACCCTTATCCTAAAACTAAATATAAATACATTTTTTCAAGTAACCCACTCACCCTTGTCCTAAAACTAACATAATTTTTTTTTCAGGAATCCACTCACCCGAAATCTAAAAGTAACTTTACAACATTTTGTTTCAGGAACCCACTCACCCTAACCCTAAAACTAACGTTAAAGCAACTTGTTTCAGGAATCCACTCTCGCTAATCCTAAAAGTAAATTCTAATTAACTTGTTGAAATAATCCAATCTCCATTATCTGAAAACTAAATTTAAATCTACTTGTTCCAGGAATCCACTCACCCTTTTCCTAAAACTAACATAACAAACTTTTTTCAGGCATCCACGTGCCCGATACCTAAAACTAAATTTCAAAAAATTTGTTTCAGGAATCCACTCACCCTAATCCTAAAACTAATTTTGAATTAACTTATCACAATAATCCAATCACACTTATCCCAAAACAAAATTGAAATCAATTTTTTCAACAAACCCACTCACCCTTTTCCTAAAACTAACATAATTTTTTTTTCAGGAATCCACTCACCCGAAACCTAAAAGTAACTTTACAAAATTTTGTTTCAGGAACCCACTCTCCCTAACCCTAAAACTAACATTAAAGCAACTTGTTTCAGGAATCCACTCTCCCTAATCCTAAAAGTAAATTCTAATTAACTGGTTGAAATAATCCAATCTCCCTTATCTGAAAACTAAATTTAAATCAACTTTTTCAGTAAATCACACACCCTTGTCCTAAAAATAACATAAAAACTTTTTCAGGAATCCATGCGCCCGATACCTAAAACTAACTTTCCAAAAATTTGTTTCAGGAATCCATTTACACTAATCCTAAAACTAAATTTGAATTAACTTATCTCAATAATCCAATCACTATTATCCTAAAACTAAATTTAAATCAATTTTTTGCAGTAACCCACTCACCCTTTTCCTAAAACTTAAATACTTCTTTTTCAGGAATCCACTCACCCGAAACTAAAACTAACTTTAAAAAATGTTGTTTCAGGAATCCTCTCACTCTAATCCTAAAACTAAATTTAAATTAACTTATCTCAATAATCCAATCACTATTATCCTAAAACTAATTTTAAATCTATCTTTTGCAGTAAACCACTCATACTTTTCCTAAAACTAACAAAATTTATTTTTTCAGGAATCCACTCACCCGAAAACTAAAACTAACTTTTAAAAATGTTGATTCAGGATTCCACTCATCCTTACCCTAAAACTAAATTTAAAACAACTTGCTTCAGGAATTCAATCTCCCTGTTCCTAAAAGTAAATTTAAATTAATTTGTTGAAATAATCCAATCACCCATATCATAAAACTAAATTTAAATAATTTTTTTCTGTAACCCACTGAACTTTTTCCTAAAACTAAAAAACATTTTTTTCAGGAATCCATTCACACGAAAACATAAAACTAACTTTAAAAAATTTTGTTTCAGGAATCCACTCACCCTGATTCTAAAACTAAATTTAAATTAACGTATCACAATAATCCAATCACTCTTATCCCAAAACTAAATTTAAATACATTTTTTCAAGTAACCCACTCACCCTTTCCAAAAATTTGTTTCAGGAATCCACTCACCCTAATCCTAAAACTAAATTTGAATTAACTTATCACAATAATCCAATCACACTTATCCCAAAACAAAATTTAAATTAATTTGTTGAAATAATCCAATCACCCTTATCCTAAAACTAAATTTAAATCTTTTTTTGCACTAACCCACTGAACTTTTTACTAAAACTAAAAAACATTTTTTTTCAGGAATCCATTCACATGAAAACATAAAACTAACTTTAAAAAATTTTGATTCAGGAATCCACTCACCCTGATTCTAAAACTAAATTTAAATTAATTTATCGCAATAATCCAATCACTCTTATCCCAAAACTAAATTTAAATCAATTTTTTCAAGTAACCCACTCACCCTTTTCCTAAAACTCACATAATTTTTTTTCAGGAATCCACTCAACCGAAATCTAAAAGTAACTTTACAAAATTTTGTTTCAGGAACCCACTCACCCTAACCCTAAAACTAACGTTAAAGCAACTTGTTTCAGGAATCCACTCTCTCTAATCCTAAAAGTAAATTCTAATTAACTTGTTGAAATAATACAATCTCCATTATCCGAAAACTAAATTTAAATCTACTTGTTCCAGGAATCCACTCACCCTTTTCCTAAAACTAACATAAAAAACTTTTTTCAGGAATCCACGGACCCGATACCTAAAACTAAATTTCAAAAATTAGTTTCAGGAATTCACTCACCCTAATCCTAAAACTAAATTTGAATTAACTTAGCACAATAATCCAATCACACTTATCCCAAAACAAAATTTAAATCAATTTTTTCAAGTAACACACTCACCTTTTTCCTAAAACTAACATAATTTTTTTTCAGGAATCCACTCACCCGAAACAAAAAGTAACTTTACAAAATTTTGTTTCACGAACCCACTCTCCCTAACCCTAAAACTAACATTAAAGCAACTTGTTTCAGGAATCCACTCTCCCTAATCCTAAAAGTAAATTCTAATTAACTTGTTGAAATAATCCAATCTCCCTTATCCGTAAACTAAATTTAAATCAACTTCTTTCAGTAAACCACTCACCCTTTTCCTAAAACTAACATAAAAACTTTTTTCAGGAATCAATGCGCCCGATACCTAAAACTAAATTTCAAAAAGTTTGTTTCAGGAATCCACTCACCCTAATCCTAAAACTAAATTTGAATTAACTTATCACAATAATCCAATCACACTTATCCCAAAACAAAAATTAAATCAATTTTTTGCAAGTAACCCACTCACCCTTTTCCTAAAACTAACATAACTTATTTTTTCAAGAATCCACTCACCCGAAACCTAAAACTAACGTTTACAAAATTTTGATTCAGGAACCCACTCTCCCTAACCCTAAAACTAACATTAAAGCAACTTGTTTCAGGAATCCACTCTCCCTATTCCTAAAAGTAAATTCTAAATTAACTTGTTGAAATAATCCAATCATCCATTATCCTAAAACTAAATTTAAATCAACTTCTTTGCAGTAACCCACTGACCTTTTTCCTAAAACTAACATAAACAACTTTTTTCAGGAATCCACTCACACGATAACATAAAACTAACTTTCCAAAAATTTGTTTCAGGAATCCATTCACCCTAATCCTAAAAGTAAATTTGAATTGACTTTTCACAGTACCCCACTCACTCTTTTCCTAAAACTAACCTTAAATCTTTTTTTGCAGGAATCCACTCATCCGAAATCCTAAAAGTAACTGTACAAAATTGTGTTTCAGGAATCACACTCTCCATAACCATACAATTAACATTAAAGCAACTTGTTTCTGGACATCTAACTCTGCGCTAATCCTAAAAGTAAATTCTAATTTACGTATGTTGAACATAATCCATATCTCCATTATCCTGAAAACTAAATTTAAATCTACTTGTTCCAGGAATCCACTCACCCTTTTCCTAAAACTAACATAAAAAACATTTTTTTCAGGAATCCATTCACACGAAAACATAAAACTAACTTTAAAAAATTTTGTTTCATGAATCCACTCACCCTGATTCTAAAACTAAATTTAAATTAACTTATCGCAATAAATTTAAATCAATTTTTTGAAGTAACCCACTCACCCTTTTCCTAAAACTAACATAATTTTTTTTTCAGGAATCCACTCACCCGAAACCTAAAAGTAACTTTACAAAATTTTGTTTCAGGAACCCACTCTCCCTAACCCTAAAACTAACATTAAAGCTACTTGTTTCAGGCATCCACTCTCCCTAATCATAAAAGTAAATTTTAATTAACTTATTGAAATAATCCAATCTCCATTATCTGAAAACTAAATTTAAATCTACTTGTTGCAGTAAACCACTCACCCTTTTACTAAAACTAACATAAAAACTTTTTCATGAATCCATGCGCCCGATACCTAAAACTAACTTTCCAAAAATTTGTTTCAGGAATCCATTCACCCTAATCCTAAAACTAAATTTGAATTAACTTATCTCAATAATCCAATCACTAAATTTAAATCAATTTTTTGCAGTAACCCACTCACCCTTTTCCTAAAACTTAAATACTTCGGGGCCGATTCTGATCTCGGCCGGTAGGGCTCCGAATCGGATTCGGCTTAACCGGATCCGATTCGGAGCCCTATTTCCCGACCGATTCGTACGCGCGTCCGGGCGAGCGAGTACGATGCGTATTCGCCGACCGACTCGTCCGGGCGTCCCGACCGCTCCGACCGACTCGATCCCGGGTCGAACCGTACCGACCGACTCGCACAGACTCGACTCGCACCGCGCAATGGAGACGTTCCCCGGCCGGGTAAGTACGATGCGCGCCGCGAGCAGTCCGACCGAGCCGCGCACTCCGGCTCGAAAGAGCTGTCGGAGCCGTACTTTGGGGGTCCGTGTCGGACCCCCCTGTATGCGTAGCCGCGCGAGTCGCACACAGGGGGGACCCATGGGTCCCCCCTACCTGTGCGTGTACGGCGCAAATCGCTTCGCCGCGTACACGCTGTAGGGGGCGCACTTGTCCGCATCGCACACCCATTGAGTCAATGGGAGCCCGCGTGCGTTGTACGACAGGCTCCCATTGACTTCAATGGGAGTCCGACCGACTCGAGTCCGATGGCATACGTGCGCATCGTACTCGTTCGGTCGGGCTGCACGGGTCCGATTCGGTCGGAAATCTCTCCGGGTCCGGCTCGGTCGGAGAGATTTCCGGCCCGAATCGGAATCGGCCCCTTCTTGTTAGACCTGGCCTCCTTGGCATGGGTCTCCCTTCCATTTTTTTCATAATGCCTCCACTGTTGTAGATATGTTTTTGCTGGACTAGATGCTCATGGGCACTTTGCCACTGCTAATCAGTGCCAAAGTGCAAGTGCTCCCTATTGTAAATTGTGATGTGAATTAGTGACTCCATGTTTGGCTTATTTGAATTACTGTCAGACCTTAGTACAGTGCACTGAGTGTGCCCAGGGCTTGTAAATCAAATGCTGCTGGTGGCTTGCAGCACTGGTTGTGCCACCCACAGAAGTAGCTTGTAAAGTGTGTCTCAGGCCTGCCATTGCAGAGCCTGTGTGCAGTCTGTGACTGCCATGTCGACTTGGTAAGTGCACCCACCTACCAGTCCCCAAACCTTCCCTTTTCTTCATATCAGACACCCCTATGGTAGGCCTACAGGCAGGGTGCATTGTAGGATAAGGTGGGACATGCCTGGTGTGTGTGGCATGTCCTAATAGTGAATTACAGCCATTTTCGTTTTTCACTATTGCAAGGCTACCTGTTCCCCATAGGCAAGAATGGGCAGTTTGATTATAACATCTTATAATCCTCAACTGACTCAGGGAACTAGGTAGAAATTCGAGTTTAGTATGCCTGAACTCAGAATGATAAAATACATCTTTTAGTGAAGTTGGTTTTAACATTCTGTGTTTGAAAATACCACTTTTAGAAAGTGGGTATTTTCTCGCCTAACTATCCAGCCTGCCTCTGCCTGCTTGTGTATTGTGTGTCTGGTTTGTGCGTGACAGGGGCTGTGGGTGGCCACACCAGACAGGGTGAGGCAGCCCAGGGCTGAATAGAGAGATCTGCATCCAGAGTGGAGGGAGGAGTTGCAACTGGGTCTGAATAGGGCTGTGCCTGCCTGCCACAATGCTGGCTCCACCCCCTGCCGGGCGTCTGAGTACCCTGCCCCACATTCTGAAAGGAAAGAAGGAGTCATGTACACAGAGTGCTCCAAAGCTGCACAGAACTGGTTTAAGCTAGGCAAAGGCCTCTCTGCCTCCAGAGAACAAAGAGAATCAGGGTATAAGAGGGGCACCCAGACCCCAGGAAAATTAGATCACTTTTGGGAACAAGAAGAAACCTTTGCTGAGGAGCGGAACCAAGAAGAAACTGAGGAGAGACTATCCCTAAGCCTGAAGTGCTGCTTGGGGGATTGGCCTGCAGTGGTTTGCCTGACTGCCAAAGAAAGGAGAAAGGAACTTTTGCTTTGCTGTGACTTTCATCAACTTGTGAAGGATCTCCAAGGGCTTGGAAGAGAGCTTGCCCCCTGATCAAAGTCCCAGGACCATTGGACTTCCCCCCCCTTGTGAATTGCTGCTGGAAGCTCTGTTTCAATGACTACAGAGGTAGGGAGCTGTGACCGACTCTCCCGACCGGCTCGGTGTCCTGTTGGCACCGCATCGAGCAACGCCTGCATCTTGCAACACACGGCCTTGGTCTCACCGACTCCGTCAACGAGCCGCTGCCTGCACCGTAACCTGTGAGCACCGCACCTTGCTACGCCTCGCTACACCGAATCCATCTGGTCCGACCGACACGGTTGCTGTTGCTGAGTTCGAGTCCTATGACCGCACCGGAGTTGGGCACCGCCTCGCAAGCATCGCAACGCACCGCCTGACTCGCAGCGCTGTCCGGACTGATCGACGCCAGCTCCTGAATCCGGCTCCGTCGCCGCACCGCAACCTGCCAGCACCGCATCGAAGTACCGTCTCGCCCTGCAACGCATGGTCCTGGTCTCACCGACTCCGTCTCGACGACGTCAACGAGCCGCTGCCTGCACCGCATCAAGGGACAACGCGTCCTGCAACACTTCCATTTTGCATCGCGACCGCGACGAACAGCCATCCGGCTCGCACGCCCGTGCCGGCCGCTTCAAGTAAAAGGTAATGTGACCGAGTCTGTCTACGCTGTGTTGGCCCGTCTCGACGTGGTCAGCTGGATTTGTTAGACTCTGTTTGTTCTTGACATCGCCGTAGCCGGAGGAGGCTACCGACTCGCACAGAACCTTGAATTAAGCCTTTTTGATCAGAACTAAGCATTCTTGACAGTATTGTGGATTATTTTTGTCGTTTATGGTCTTGTGATAAATCTATATAAAGTATACCTATTTTTATAAATATACAACCTGTGTGGTGTCCATTTGTAGTGTTGTCACTTGATTACTGTATGTGTTCACAAATGCTTTACACACTGCCTCTGAACTAAGCCTGTCTGCTCATGCCAAGCTACCAAGAGGGTGAGCAGGGGTTATTTCAGGAGTGTACCTACTCTCCCTGACTAGACTCAAGGGTCCCTATTTGGACAAAGGTACCTACCTCTGCCAACTAGAGACCCCCAAATCTAACATTGGTTGTCAGCGGTGAGGATTCTGGACTTGCATTTGTGACTCATGTACAGTAATTGGTGAACACTACCTAGTGAGTGCAGACCAAGACGCAACCACATACTCTTTGATAGCATTTTTTCTGGGATTTCCAATTTTTGCAACTGCCAAGTTTAAATCACCATGGATAACGCACCATCTGTAGCATCTGTTGATTGTGATTGGGAGGAGGAGAAACTGGAGTGCTACACCCTCAAACAGCTCAAGCATTTCTGCAGGAAGTTTAAAGTCTCCATGACCGGGCTCACCAAGAAGGATGAGCACCAAAAGGCGCTGAGGGCCTGGGTTGAAGCAAGGAGCACCCCTATACCTATGGAAGGGGATGAGAATGCAGATGGGCAGCTGGAAGGGCTATTGGGTCCAGGGGGGAAGAAAGCAGTCTCCCCAGTAGGTAGCAGTGTTTCTGCCAGAGAACTGTCTCCAGAGGAGTTGGAGGACAGGAAAGAGAGTAGGATGCACGAAATGGAGCTGACCAAGCTCAAGCTAAATGGGCAGTTAGAATTTGAAATGCAAACTAGGAAATTAGCCCTAGAGGAAAAGAAAATGCAGTTTGAACATGAGAAAGTTTTGAGGGAGTTGGAATTGAAGGCCAAAAGCTTAGAGATGACTCCCTCTGGTGGCAGTGTACCGCCTGTGCCTGTTGAAGCTAGGGTGTATATTCCAAAAGATGTGGTTAAGGAATTTTTTAAAAATGATGACATTGGGCAGTGGTTCAAAGCCTATGAGGTAGCTGTGTCTTCCCACCGGGTCCCTGAGAAGGATTGGGGAGCGGGGTTGTGGGGACGGTTCCTTAGTGAGGGGCGGGATACCTTGTTGGATTTGCCCTCTGAAGTCTATATTTCATATAGCCACATGAAAGATGCATTGATGACTAGATATGGTTTAACCCCTGAGCTTTATAGGCAGAGGTTCAGGAACTATAAGAAGATTGAAGGCAGTACCTGGGTTGAATATGTGACATTCTTTTGCAGAGCCTTGGATGGTTGGGTAAAGGGTAGCAAAGCGACTGATTTTCAGGCGCTCTTTGATTTGATTGCCTGGGAGCACTTGTCCAGTAATTGTTTTCCTGAGCTACGCCAGCACCTGATTGATAGTAAGCTGACTAACCCTAGGCAGCTTGCTGAGGAGGCGGACCGCTGGGTGAGTACCCGGGTCCACAAGGGTCACGTGGGAGACTCCGCCAAGGGTGGGCAGGGTCCCCAGCAGAAGAGTGGGGGGGGACAAGGGTAAACAGAGGGAGTTCCATAAAGGGCCCCAAAGTAGACCCCAAGGGAACCAAGGGAAAGGTTCCCAGCCTCCCCCTGAGAAGAAGCCAGTGGCCCTGACAGGCCCCCCTGTTCACCAGGGACCACTGGTGTGTTACAAGTGTGGTGCCCCTGGCCACAAGGCAAACGATCCTCGTTGCCCTTTGCATGGAAAACCAGCACACACTGGTGCAGTCCCCTGGCAGTTGGCTAGTGTAGCCCTGGGGAGGAGTGGGGTGCCCAAGGTGGGGGGGAACCCACAGTGTTTTCCCTTGTCTCATTAGGAGACTCTGAGATGGTCCCTAGGACCCAGCTGCCTGATAACACTAAAAAATACAGGCAGTGGGTGACCATCAATGGCCATAGGGTGGAGACTCTGAGAGACACAGGAGCCAGTGTGACAGCTGTCAAGTGTCACCTGGTGTCTAAAGAGCAGGTTGTCCCTGATGCATTCTATCCGGTTGTTGCCGCTGACAACACAGGGAGTCACTGCAAGGTGGCTCAGGTTCCCTTTGAGGGGGGGGTCTCGGGTACTCTTCAAGTAGCTGTGAGGCCAGCCAAGCCTGTTGACTGTTTGTTAGGGAACGATTTGGAGAGCTCACCTTGGGCTAAGGTGGAGCGGAGTGCGCATTTAGAAATGTTGGGCTTGCCTGATTGGGCATGTGTGACCACCCGGTCAATGGCAGCTAAAGGTGTTCAAGAGGACCTGGAGCCTGAGAGGGAGGCCCAGGTGCCTGCTGGAGAGAGAGGAGGCAGGGGGCACGGGAAACCGGTCCCCGAAGTTCCCACGGTCCAGGAGGAGGCAGACCCTGAGGGGGATGCCCTGGAGCCTACAGGGGAACAGGTAGCTGAACTGAGGGACCTACCTGAGCTGACCCATTGGCAGCAAGAAGGAGGACCCTCCAGGGAAGAGTTCTGCGAGGAGCAGAACACATGCCCTTCTCTTGTGGGTCTGAGGCAACAGGCCACAGACCAGGCAGCAGGTGATCAGTCTGGATCACATTGGATTTACTGGGAGAATGGTCTCCTGTATTCAGAGTCTAAGGTTGCTGAGCCTGGGTCAGCCCGTGTGCTGGTGGTACCCCAGCGCTTCAGAGCCTTCCTACTGGGGTTGGCTCATGATGTACCGTTAACAGGACATCTGGGGCAGGACAAGACCTTTGAAAGGCTTGTCACCCATTTCTATTGGCCCCAGATGCGTAGGAGTGCCGCCACTCACTGCAGGACATGTCAGACTTGCCAGGCAAGTGGAAAGAGTGGGAGGAAGCACAAGGCTCCTCTCCAGCCATTCCCTGTGGTCAGCACCCCCTTTGAACGGGTGGGTATTGACATTGTGGGGCCACTGGACCCCAAGACAGCCATGGGCAACAGGTTTATCCTGGTCTTGGTGGACCATGCCACCCGGTACCCTGAAGCCATCCCTCTGAGGACAGTGATGGCCCCCGTAGTGGGACGGGCACTGATGGGTATTTTCTCACGTGTAGGATTCCCTCAAGAGGTGGTGTCTGACAGAGGTACCAACTTCGTCTCCAAGTACATGAAGTCCCTGTGGCAGGAGTGCGGTGTAACTTACAAGTTCACCACTCCTTACCACCCTCAAGGAAATGGGCTGGGTGAGAGATTCAACCGGACCCTCAAGGGCATGATTATGGGTCTGGAAGAACCCATGAGGCGTAAATGGGACGTCCTCTTACCTTGCCTGTTGTTTGCATACCGGGAGGTGCCACAGAAGTCTCTAGGGTTCAGCCCCTTTGAGCTCCTCTATGGACACCCGGTGCGAGGACCTCTGAGTTTGGTCAAGGAAGGCTGGGAGCAATCTCCCAGGAAACCTCCTCAGGATGTATACAGTTACATGCTGGCCTTCAGGAACCAGACTAGGCGTTTCAGAGAGCTTGCTGAGGCAAATCTGGAAGCCAGCCAGGAGGAGATGAAGCGGTGGTACGACCAGAATGCCACTCTGGTCGAGCTTCAGCCTGGTCAGAAAGTGTGGGTCATGGCCCCTGTGGAGCCATGTGCGCTCCAGGACAGGTGGACCGGCCCTTTTACGGTGGTGGAGCGCAAGAGTCCAGTTACCTACTTGGTGGACTTGCAGTCTCCCAGGAACCCCTTGCGGGTCCTGCATTTGAACCGCCTAAAGCCCCACTTGGAGAGGTCCCAAGTGGGCATGCTCTTAGCTACAGATGATGGGATGGAGGAGGAGACCGAGCCTCTTCCTGACCTCCTGTCAGCCCGAGAGCAAGATGGATCAGTGGAGGGAGTAAACCTCTCTACCTCCCTCACACCTGAGCAGCAGGGTGACTGTCGCCAGCTGTTGGGACAGTTCCCTGACCTGTTCTCCCTGGTTCCCAGTGTCACTCATTGGTGCGTCCATTATGTGGACACTGGGGACAGTCTTCCTGTGAAGCACAAGGCTTACAGGGTGACTGACAGGGTCAGAGCCTGCATCAAGGAGGAGGTCTCAAAGATGTTTGCACTAGGGGTTATTGAGTCCTCTAACAGCCCTTGTGCCAGCCCAGTGGTCTTGGTTCCGAAGGCTGCCGTGCCTGGTGCCACACCAGAACTCCGGTTCTGTGTGGACTACAGGGGACTCAATTCCGTCACCAGGACTGACGCCCACCCCATCCCCAGAGCTGATGAGCTCATAGATCGATTAGGGGCTGCGCGGTACCTCAGCACGTTTGACTTAACATCTGGGTACTGGCAGATCGCCTTGACTGATGGGGCAAAAGAGAGGTCAGCATTCTCCACACCAGATGGGCACTACCAGTTCCGGGTGATGCCCTTTGGGATGAAGAATGTCCCTGCCACCTTTCAGAGGTTGGTCAACCAGGTGCTGGTTGGACTGGAGGATTTCAGTGCCGCCTACCTGGATGACATCGCAGTGTTCAGTGCCAGTTGGGAAGAACATCTGCGCCACCTCTGGGAAGTGTTGATGGCGCTGCGGAGGGCAGGCCTCACAATCAAGGCAAGTAAGTGCCAGATTGGGCAGGGTTCTGTGGTGTACTTGGGACACCAGGTTGGGAGCGGCCAGTTGGCACCCCTCCAACCGAAAATTGATACCATTCTGGCTTGGGAGCCCCCCAAGACCCAGACAGAGGTGAGAGCCTTCCTAGGACTCACTGGGTATTACAGGAGATTCGTCAAGGGGTACGGCAGCATTGTTGCCCCCTTGACAGAGCTGACTTCCAAGAAGCAGCCCAGGAAAGTGATTTGGACTGACGCCTGTCAAGAAGCTTTTGACACCTTGAAGACTGCCATGTGCACGGCGCCTGTGCTCCAGGCACCCAACTTCTCCAATGAGTTCATTGTTCAGACGGACGCTTCAGAGCATGGTGTAGGGGCTGTTCTATCACAGATCAATGAGGAGGGCCTAGACCAACCTGTAGCCTTCATCAGTAGGAGGTTACTTCCCCGGGAACAGAGATGGAGTGCTAATGAGCGTGAGGCATTTGCTGTGGTCTGGGCACTGAAGAAACTGAGACCATACCTGTTTGGGACTCACTTCTGGGTTCAGACAGACCACAGGCCCCTCAGATGGTTGATGCAGATGAGGGGTGAGAATCCAAAGCTGTTGAGGTGGTCCATTTCCCTACAGGGAATGGACTTTACGGTGGAACACCGCCCTGGTACAGAACACGCCAATGCTGATGGTCTGTCCAGATTTTTCCGCCTTAGTGATGAGAACTCCCTAGGGGTAGGATAGTTCTCCCCACATTTCAGCTGGAGGGGACACGTGTTAGACCTGGCATCCTTGGCATGGGTCTCACTTCCATTTTTTTCATAATGCCTCCACTGTTGTCGATATGTTTTTGCTGGACTAGATGCTCATGGGCACTTTGCCACTGCTAATCAGTGCCAAAGTGCAAGTGCTCCCTATTGTAAATTGTGATGTGAATTAGTGACTCCATGTTTGGCTTATTTGAATTACTGTCAGACCCTAGTACAGTGCACTGAGTGTGCCCAGGGCTTGTAAATCAAATGCTGCTGGTGGGCTTGCAGCACTGGTTGTGCCACCCACAGAAGTAGCTTGTAAAGTGTGTCTCAGGCCTGCCATTGCAGAGCCTGTGTGCAGTCTGTGACTGCCATGTCGACTTGGTAAGTGCACCCACCTACCAGTCCCCAAACCTTCCCTTTTCTTCATATCAGACACCCCTATGGTAGGCCTACAGGCAGGGTGCATTGTAGGATAAGGTGGGACATGCCTGGTGTGTGTGGCATGTCCTAATAGTGAATTACAGCCATTTTCGTTTTTCACTATTGCAAGGCTACCTGTTCCCCATAGGCCAGAATGGGCAGTTTGATTATAACATCTTATAATCCTAAACTGACTCAGGGAACTAGGTAGAAATTCGAGTTTAGTATGCCTGAACTCAGAATGATAAAATACATCTTTTAGTGAAGTTGGTTTTAACATTCTGTGTTTGAAAATACCACTTTTAGAAAGTGGGTATTTTCTCGCCTAACTATCCAGCCTGCCTCTGCCAGCTTGTGTATTGTGTGTCTGGTTTGTGCGTGACAGGGGCTGGGGGTGGCCACAGGAGACAGGGTGAGGCAGCCCAGGGCTGAATAGAGAGATCTGCATCCAGAGTGGAGGGAGGAGTTGCATCTGGGTCTGAATAGGGCTGTGCCTGCCTGCCACAATCTTGGCTCCACCCCCTGCCGGGCGTCTGAGTACCCTGCCCCACATTCTGAAAGGAAAGAAGGAGTCATGTACACAGAGTGCTCCAAAGCTGCACAGAACTGGTTTAAGCTAGGCAAAGGCCTCTCTGCCTCCAGAGAACAAAGAGAATCAGGGTATAAGAGGGGCACCCATACCCCAGGAAAATTCGATCACTTTTGGGAACAAGAAGAAACCTTTGCTGAGGAGCGGAACCAAGAAGAAACTGAGGAGAGACTATCCCTAAGCCTGAAGTGCTGCTTGGGGGATTGGCCTGCAGTGGTTTGCCTGACTGCCAAAGAAAGGAGAAAGGAACTTTTGCTTTGCTGTGACTCTCATCAACTTGTGAAGGATCTCCAAGGGCTTGGAAGAGAGCTTGACCCCTGATCGAAGTCCCAGGACCATTGGACTTCACCCCCTTTGTGAATTGCTGCTGGAAAATCTGTTTCAGTGGCTACAGAAGTAGGGAGCTGTGACCGACTCTCCCGACCGGCTCGGTGTCCTGTTGGCACTGCATCGAGCAATGCCTGCATCTTGCAACGCACGGCCTTGGTCTCACTGACTCCGTCAATGAGCCGCTGCCTGCACCGTAACCTGTGAGCACCTCACCTTGCAACGCCTCGCTACACCGAATCCATCTGGTCCGACCAACACGGTCGCTGTTGCTGAGTTCGAGTCCTATGACCGCACCGGAGTTGGGCACCGCCTCGCAAGCTTCGCGACGCACCGCCCGACTCGCACCGCTGTCCGGACTGATCGACGCCAGCTCCTGAATCCGGCTCTGTCGCCGCACCGCAACCTGCCCTTGCTAATATGCCCCTAAATTTGAATTAACTTATCTCAATAATCCAATCACTATTATCCTAAAAATAAATTTAAATCAATTTTTTACAGTAACCCACTCACCCTTTTCCTAAAACTTAAATACTTCTTTTTTCAGGAATCCACTCATTCTAACCCTAAAACTAATTTTAAAGAAACTTGTTTCAGGAATCTACTTTCCCTAACCTAAAAAGTAAATTTAAATTAACTTGTTGAAATAATCCAATCACCCTTATCCTAAAACTAAATATAAATCATTTTTTTGCAGTAACCCACTTACCTTTTCCCTAAAACTAAAAAAACATTCTTTTTTCAGGAATCCATTCACCCGACACCTAAAACTAACTTTAAAAAATTTTGTTTCAGGAAACCCACTCACCCTAATCCTAAAACTAAATTTAAATTAACTTATCTCAATAATCCAATCACTATTATCCTCAAACTAAATTTAAATCAATTTTTTGCAGTAACTCACTCACCCTTTTCCTAAAACTAACATACTTCTTTTTTCAGGAATCCACTCACCCGTAATCTAAAAGTAACTTTACAAAATTTTGTTTCAGGAACCCACTCACCCTAACCCTAAAACTAACTTTAAAGCAACTTGTTTCAGGAATCCACTCTCCCTACTCCTAAAAGTAAATTTTAATTAACTTTTGGAAATAATCCAATCTCCCTTATCCGAAAACTAAATTTAAATCTACTTGTTGCAGTAATCCACTCACCCTTTTCCTTAAACTAACATAAAAAACTTTTTTCAGGAATCAATAAGCCCAATACCTAAAACTAAATTTCAAAAATTTTATTTCAGGAGTCCACTCACCCTAATCCTAAAACTAACTTTAAATTAATTTATCACAATAATCCAATCACTCTTATCCTGAAACTAATTTTAAATCTCTCTTTTGCAGTAACCCACTCATCCTTTTCCTAAAACTAACATAACTTATTTTTTTCAGGAATCCACTCACCCGAAAACTAAAACTAACTTTTAATAATTTTGATTCAGGAATCCGCATACCCTTACACTAAAACTAACTTTAAAACAACTTGCTTCAGGAATCCACTCTCCCTGTTCCTAAAAGTAAATTTAAATTAATTTGTTGAAATAATCCAATCACCCTTATCCTAAAACTAAATTTAAATCATTTTTTGCTGTAACCCACTGAACTTTTTCCTAAAACTAAAAAACATTTTTTTCAGGAATCCATTCACAAGAAAAGATAAAACTAACTTTAAAAAATGTTGTTTTAGGAATCCACTCACCCTGATTCTAAAACTAAATTTAAATTAGCGTATCGCAATAATCCAATCACTCTTATCCCAAAACTAAATTTAAATCAATTTTTTCAAGTAACCCACTCACCCTTTTCGTAAAACTAACATAATTTTTTTTTCAGGAATCCACTCACCCGAAATCTAAAAGTAACTTTACAAAATGTTGTTTCAGGAGCCCACTCACCCTAACCTTAAAACTAACGTTAAAGGAACTTGTTTCAGGAATCCACGCTCGCTAATCCTAAAAGTAAATTCTAATTAACTTGTTGAAATAATCCAATCTCCATTATCGGAAAACTAAATTTAAATCTACTTGTTCCAGGAATCCACTCACCCTTTTCCTAAAACTAACATAAAAAACATTTTTCAGGAATCAATGCGCCCAATACCTAAAACTACATTTCAAAAAGTTTATTTCAGGAATCCACTCACCCTAATCCTAAAACTAAATTTAAATTAACTTACCACAATAATCCAATCACTCTTATCCTGAAACTAATTTTAAATCTATCTTATGTAGTAACCCACTCATCCTTTTCCTAAAACTAACTTTTAAAAATTTTGATTCAGGAATCCACTCTCCCTTACCTTATGGTAACTTTAAAACAACTTGCTTCAGGAATCCACTCTCCCTGTTTCTAAAAGTAAATTTAATTTAATTTGTTGAAATAATCCAATCTCCATTATCTGAAAACTAAATTTAAATCTACTTGTTCCAGGAATCCACTCACCCTAATCCTAAAACTAAATTTGAATTAACTTATCACAATAATCCAATCACACTTATCCCAAAACAAAATTTAAATCAATTTTTCAAGTAACCCACTCACCCTTTTCCTAAAACTAACATCATTTTTTTTCAGGAATCCACTCACCCAAAACCTAAAAGCAACTTTACAAAATTTTGTTTCAGGCACCCACTCTCCCTAACCCTAAAACTAACATTAAAACAACTTGTTTCAGGAATCCAATCTCCCTAATCCTAAAAGTAAATTGTAATTAACTTGTTGAAATAATCCAATCTCCCTTATCATAACACTAAATTTAAATCAACTTCTTTCAGTAAACCACTCATCCTTTTCCTAAAACTAACATAAAAACTTTTTTCAGGAATCCATGCGCCCGATACCTAAAACTAACTTTCCAAAAATGTGTTTCAGGAATCCATTCACCCTAATCCTAAAACTAAATTTAAATTAATTTATCTCAATAATCCAATCACTATTATCCTAAAACTAAATTTAAATCAATTTTTTGCAGTAACCCACTCACCCTTTTCCTAAAACTTAAATACTTCTTTTTTCAGGAATCCACTCTCCCGAAACCTAAAACTAACTTTACAAAATTTTGTTTCAGGAATCCACTCATCCTAACCCTAAAACTAATTTTAAAGAAACTTGTTTCAGGAATCTACTTTCCCTAACCTAAAAAGTAAATTTAAATTAACTTGTTGAAATAATCCAATCACCCTTATCCTAAAACTAAATATAAATCATTTTTTGGCAGTAACCCACTTACCTTTTTCCTAAAACTAAAAGAACATTCTTTTTTCAGGAATCCATTCACCCGAAACCTAAAACTAACTTTAAAAAATGTTGTTTCAGGAATCCACTCACCCTAATCCTTAAACTAAATTTAAATTAACTTATCTCAATAATCCAATCACTATTATCCTAAAACTAAATTTAAATCAATTTTTTGCAGTATCCCACTCACCCTTTTCCTAAAACTAACATCATTTTTTTTTCAGGAATCCACTCACCCAAAATCTAAAAGTAACTTTACAAAATGTTGTTTCAGGAACCCACTCTCCCTAACCCTAAAACTAACATTAAAGCAACTTGTTTCAGGAATCCACTCTCCCTAATCCTAAAAGTAAATTCTAATTAACTTGTTGAAATAATCCAATCTCCCTTATCCGAAAACTAAATTTAAATCAACTTCTTTCAGTAAACCACTCACCCTTTTCCTAAAACTAACATACTTCTTTTTTCAGGAATCCACTCACCCGTAATCTAAAAGTAACTTTACAAAATTTTGTTTCAGGAACCCACTCACCCTAACCCTAAAACTAAGTTTAAAGCAACTTGTTTCAGGAATCCACTCTCCCTAATCCTAAAAGTAAATTTTAGTTAACTTTTTGAAATAATCCAATCTCCCTTATCCGAAAATTAAATTTAAATCTACTTGTTGCAGTAATCCACTCACCCTTTTCCTTAAACTAACATAAAAAACTTTTTCAGGAATCAATGAGCCCAATACCTAAAACTAAATTTCAAAAAGTTTATTTCAGGAATCCACTCAACCTAATCCTAAAACTAAATTTAAATTAATTTATCGCAATAATCCAATCACTATTATCCCAAAACTAAATTTAAATCAATTTTTTCAAGTAACCCACTCACCCTTTTCCTAAAACTAACATAATTTTTTGTTCAGGAATCCACTCACCCGAAATCTAAAAGTAACTTTACAAAATTTTGTTTCAGGAACCCACTCACCCTAACCCGAAAACTAACAGTAAAGCAACTTGTTTCAGGAATCCACACTCGCTAATCCTAAAAGTAAATTCTAATTAACTTGTTGAAATAATCCAATCTCCATTATCCGAAAACTAAATTTAAATCTACTTGTTGCAGTAATCCATTCACCCTTTTCCTTAAACTAACATAAAAAACTTTTTTCAGGCATCAATGAGCCCAATACCTAAAACTAAATTTCAAAAAATTTATTTCAGGAATCCACTCACCCTTATCCTAAATCTAAATTTAAATTAATTTATCACAATAATCCAATCACTCTTATCCTGAAACTAATTTTAAATCTATCTTTTGCAGTAACCCACTCATCCTTTTCCTAAAACTAACATAACTTATTTTTTTCAGGAATCCACTCACCCGAAAACTAAAACTAACTTTTAATAATTTTGATTCAGGAATCCGCTCACCCTTACCCTAAAACTAACTTTAAAACATCTTGCTTCAGGAATCCACTTTCCCTGTTCCTAAAAGTAAATTTAAATTAATTTGTTGAAATAATCCAATCACCCTTATCCTAAAACTAAATGTAAATAATTATTTGCTGTAACCCACTGAACTTTTTCCTAAAACTAAAAAAACATTTTTTTTCAGGAATCCATTCACACGAAAAGATAAAACTAACTTTTAAAAATTTTGTTTTAGGAATACACTCACCCTGATTCTAAAACTAAATTTAAATGAATGTATCGCAATAATCCAATCACTCTTATCCCAAAACTAAATTTAAATCAATTTATTCAAGTAACCCACTCACCCTTTTACTAAAACTAACATAATTATTTTTTCAGGAATCCACTCACCCGAAATCTAAAAGTAACCTTACAAAATTTTGTTTCAGGAACCCACTCACCCTAACCCTAAAACTAACGTTAAAGCAACTTGTTTCAGGAATCCACTCTCGCTAATCCTAAAAGTAAATTCTAATTAACTTGTTGAAATACTCCAATCTCCCTTATCCGAAAACTAAATTTAAATCAACTTCTTTCAGTAAACCACTCACCCTTTTCCTAAAACTAACATAAAAACTTTTTTCAGGAATCCATGCGCCCGATACCTAAAACTAACTTTACAAAATTTCGTTTCAGGAATCCACTCATCCTAACCCTAAAACTAATTTTAAAGAAACTTGTTTCAGGAATCTACTTTCCCTAACCTAAAAAGGAAATTTAAATTAACTTGTTGAAATAATCCAATCACCCTTATCCTAAAACTAAATATAAATAATTTTTGGGCAGTAACGCACTTACTTTTCCCTAAAACTAAAAAAACATTATTTTTTCAGGAATCCATTCACCTGAAACCTAAACTAACTTTAAAAAATTTTGTTTCAGGAATGCATTCACCCTGATCCTAAAACTAAATTTGAATTAACTTATCTCAATAATCAAATCACTTTTATCCTAAAACTAAATTTAAATCAATTTTTTGCAGTAACCCACTCACCCTTTTCCTAAAACTAACATAATTTTTTTTTCAGGAATCCACTCACCCGAAATCTAAAAGTAAATTTACAAAATTTTGTTTCAGGAACCCACTCTCCCTAACCCTAAAACTAACATTAAAACAACTTGTTTCAGGAATCCACTCTCCCTAATCCTAAAAGTAAATTCTAATTAACTTGTTGAAATAATCCAATCTCCATTATCCGAAAACTAAATTTAAATCTACTTGTTGCAGTAATCCACTCACCCTTTTCCTTAAACTAACATAAAAAACTTTTTCAGGCATCAATGAGCCCAATACCTAAAACTAAATTTCAAAAAGTTTATTTCAGGAATCCACTCACCCTTATCCTAAATCTAAATTTAAATTAATTTATCACAATAATCCAATCACTCTTATCCTGAAACTAATTTTAAATCTATCTTTTGCAGTAACCCACTCATCCTTTTCCTAAAACTAACATAACTTATTTTTTTCAGGAATCCACTCACCCGAAAACTAAAACTAACTTTTAATAATTTTGATTCAGGAATCCGCTCACCCTTACCCTAAAACTAACTTTAAAACAACTTGCTTCAGGAATCCACTTTCCCTGTTCCTAAAAGTAAATTTAAATTAATTTGTTGAAATAATCCAATCACCCTTATCCTAAAACTAAATGTAAATAATTATTTGCTGTAACCCACTGAACTTTTTCCTAAAACTAAAAAAACATTTTTTTTCAGGAATCCATTCACACGAAAAGATAAAACAAACTTTTAAAAATGTTGTTTTAGGAATACCCTCACCATGATTCTAAAACTAAATTTAAATTAACGTATTGCAATAATCCAATCACTCTTATCCCAAAACTAAATTTAAATCAATTTATTCAAGTAACCCACTCACCCTTTTACTAAAACTAACATCATTTTTTTTTCAGGAATCCACTCACCCAAAACCTAAAAGTAACTTTACAAAATGTTGTTTCAGGAGCCCACTCACCCTAACCTTAAAACTAACGTTAAAGGAACTTGTTTCAGGAATCCACTCTCGCTAATCCTAAAAGTAAATTCTAATTAACTTGTTGAAATAATCCAATCTCCATTATCAGAAAACTAAATTTAAATCTACTTGTTCCAGGAATCCACTCACCCTTTTCCTAAAACTAACATAAAAAACATTTTTCAGGAATCAATGCGCCCAAAACCTAAAACTACATTTCAAAAAGTTTATTTCAGGAATCCACTCACCCTAATCCTAAAACTAAATTTAAATTAACTTATCACAATAATCCAATCACTCTTATCCTGAAACTAATTTTAAATCTATCTTTTGTAGTAACCCACTCATCCTTTTCCTAAAACTAACTTTTAAAAATTTTGATTCAGGAATCCACTCTCCCTTACCTTATGGTAGCTTTAAAACAACTTGCTTCAGGAATCCACTCTCCCTGTTCCTAAAAGTAAATTTAATTTAATTTGTTGAAATAATCCAATCACCCTCATCCGAAAACTAAATTAAATTTTTTTTTGCAGTAACCCACTGAACTTTTTCCTAAAACTAAAAAACAGTTTTTTTCAGGAATCTATTCACACGAAAACATAAAACTAACTTTAAGAAATGTTGTTTCAGGAATCCATTCCCCCTGATTCTAAAACTAAATTTAAAATAACGTATCGCAATAATCCAATCACTCTTATCCCAAAACTAAATTTAAATCAATTTTTTCAATTAACCCACTCACCCTTTTCCTAAAACTAACGTAATTTTTTTTTCAGGAATCCACTCACCCGAAATCTAAAAGTAACTTTACAAAATTTAGTTTCAGGAACCCACTCACCCTAACCCTAAAACTAACGTTAAAGCAACTTGTTTCAGGAATCCACTCTCGCTAATCCTAAAAGTAAATTCTAATTAACTAGTTGAAATAATCCAATCTCCATTATCTGAAAACTAAATTTAAATCTACTTGTTCCAGGAATCCACTCACCCTTTTCCTAAAACTAACATAAAAAACTTTTTTCAGGAATCCACGCACCCGATACCTAAAACTAAATTTCAAAAAATTTGTTTCAGGAATCCACTCACCCTAATCCTAAAACTAAATTTGAATTAACTTATCACAATAATCCAATCACACTTATCCCAAAACAAAATTTAAATCAATTTTTCAAGTAACCCACTCACCCTTTTCCTAAAACTAACATCATTTTTTATCAGGAATCCACTCACCCAAAACCTAAAAGTAACTTTACAAAATTTTGTTTCGGGCACCCACTCTCCCTAACCCTAAAACTAACATTAAAACAACTTGTTTCAGGAATCCAATCTCCCTAATCCTAAAAGTAAATTGTAATTAACTTGTTGAAATAATCCAATCTCCCTTATCATAACACTAAATTTAAATCAACTTCTTTCAGTAAACCACTCATCCTTTTCCTAAAACTAACATAAAAACTTTTTCAGGAATCCATGCGCCCGATACCTAAAACTAACTTTCCAAAAATGTGTTTCAGGAATCCATTCACCCTAATCCTAAAACTAAATTTAAATTAATTTATCTCAATAATCCAATCACTATTATCCTAAAACTAAATTTAAATCAATTTTTTGCAGTAACCCACTCACCCTTTTCCTAAAACTTAAATACTTCTTTTTCAGGAATCCACTCTCCCGAAACCTAAAACTAACTTTACAAAATTTTGTTTCAGGAATCCACTCATCCTAACCCTAAAACTAATTTTAAAGAAACTTGTTTCAGGAATATACTTTCCCTAACCTAAAAAGTAAATTTAAATTAACTTGTTGAAATAATCCAATCACCCTTATCCTAAAACTAAATATAAATCATTTTTTGGCAGTAACCCACTTACCTTTTTCCTAAAACTAAAAGAACATTCTTTTTTCAGGAATCCATTCACCCGAAACCTAAAACTAACTTTAAAAAATGTTGTTTCAGGAATCCACTCACCCTAATCCTTAAACTAAATTTAAATTAATTTATCTCAATAATCCAATCACTATTATCCTAAAACTACATTTAAATCAATTTTTTGCAGTATCCCACTCACTCTTTTCCTAAAACTAACATCATTTTTTTTTCAGGAATCCACTCACCCGAAATCTAAAAGTAACTTTACAAAATGTTGTTTCAGGAACCCACTCTCCCTAACCCTAAAACTAACATTAGAGCAACTTGTTTCAGGAATCCACTCTCCCTAATCCTAAAAGTAAATTTTAATTAACTTTTTGAAATAATCCAATCTCCCTTATCCGAAAATTAAATTTAAATCTACTTGTTGCAGTAATCCACTCACCCTTTTCCTTAAACTAACATAAAAAAAATTTCAGGAATCAATGAGCCCAATACCTAAAACTAAATTTCAAAAAGTTTATTTCAGGAATCCACTCAACCTAATCCTAAAACTAAATTTAAATTAATTTACCGCAATAATCCAATCACTCTTATCCCAAAACTAAATTTAAATCAATTTTTTCAAGTAACCCACTCACCCTTTTCCTAAAACTAACATAACTTTTTGTTCAGGAATCCACTCACCCGAAATCTAAAAGTAACTTTACAAAATTTTGTTTCAGGAACCCACTCACCCTAACCCGAAAACTAACAGTAAAGCTACTTGTTTCAGGAATCCACACTCGCTAATCCTAAAAGTAAATTCTAATTAACTTGTTGAAATAATCCAATCTCCATTATCCGAAAACTAAATTTAAATCTACTTGTTGCAGTAATCCACTCACCCTTTTCCTTAAACTAACATAAAAAACTTTTTTCAGGCATCAATGAGCCCAATACCTAAAACTAAATTTCAAAAGTTTATTTCAGGAATCCATTCACCTGAAACCTAAAACTAACTTTAAAAAATGTTGTTTCAGGAATGCATTCACCCTGATCCTAAAACTAAATTTGAATTAACTTATCTCAATAATCAAATCACTTTTATCCTAAAACTAAATTTAAATCAATTTTTTGCAGTAACCCACTCACCCTTTTCCTAAAACTAACATAATTTTTTTTTCAGGAATCCACTCACCCGAAATCTAAAAGTAAATTTACAAAATTTTGTTTCAGGAACCCACTCTCCCTAACCCTAAAACTAACATTAAAACAACTTGTTTCAGGAATCCACTCTCCCTAATCCTAAAAGTAAATTCTAATTAACTTGTTGAAATAATCCAATCTCCATTATCCGAAAACTAAATTTAAATCTACTTGTTGCAGTAATCCACTCACCCTTTTCCTTAAACTAACATAAAAAACTTTTTTCAGGCATCAATGAGCCCAATACCTAAAACTAAATTTCAAAAAGTTTATTTCAGGAATCCACTTACCCTTATCCTAAATCTAAATTTAAATTAATTTATCACAATAATCCAATCACTCTTATCCTGAAACTAATTTTAAATCTATCTTTTGCAGTAACCCACTCATCCTTTTCCTAAAACTAACATAACTTATTTTTTTCAGGAATCCACTCACCCGAAAACTAAAACTAACTTTTAATAATTTTGATTCAGGAATCCGCTCACCCTTACCCTAAAACTAACTTTAAAACAACTTGCTTCAGGAATCCACTTTCCCTGTTCCTAAAAGTAAATTTAAATTAATTTGTTGAAATAATCCAATCACCCTTATCCTAAAACTAAATGTAAATAATTATTTGCTGTAACCCACTGAACTTTTTCCTAAAACTAAAAAAACATTTTTTTTCAGGAATCCATTCACACGAAAAGATAAAACTAACTTTTAAAAATTTTGTTTTAGGAATACACTCACCCTGATTCTAAAACTAAATTTAAATTAACGTATCACAATAATCCAATCACTCTTATCCCAAAACTAAATTTAAATCAATTTATTCAAGTAACCCACTCACCCTTTTACTAAAACTAACATCATTTTTTTTTCAGGAATCCACTCACCCAAAACCTAAAAGTAACTTTACAAAATTTTGTTTCAGGAACCCACTCTCCCTAACCCTAAAACTAACATTAAAGCAACTTGTTTCAGGAATCCACTCTCCCTAATCCTAAAAGTAAATTGTAATTAACTTGTTGAAATAATCCAATCTCCCTTATCCAAAAACTAAATTTAAATCAACTTCTTTCAGTAAACTACTCACCCATTTCCTAAAACTAACATAAAAACTTTTTTCAGGAATCCATGCGCCCGATACCTAAAACTAACTTTCCAAAAATTTGTTTCAGGAATCGATTCACCCTAATCCTAAAACTAAATTTGAATTAACTTATCTCAATAATCCAATCACTATTATCCTAAACCTAAATTTAAATCAATTTTTTGCAGTAACCCACTCACCCTATTCATAAAACTTAAATACTTCTTTTTTCAGGAATCCACTCATCCTAACCCTAAAACTAATTTTAAAGAGACTTGTTTCAGGAATCTACTTTACCTAAACTAAAAAGTAAATTTAAATTAACTTGTTGAAATAATCCAATCACCCTTATCCTAAAACTAAATTTAAATCAACTTCTTTCAGTAAACTACTCACCCATTTCCTAAAACTAACATAACAACTTTTTTCAGGAATCCATGCGCCCGATACCTAAAACTAACTTTCCAAAAATTTGTTTCAGGAATCCATTCATCCTAATCCTAAAACTAAATTTGAATTAACTTATCTCAATAATCCAATCACTATTATCCTAAAACTAAATTTAAATAAATTTTTTGCAGTAACCCACTAACCCTTTTCCTAAAACTTAAATACTTCTTTTTTCAGGAATCCACTCACCCGAAACCTAAAACTAACTTTCCAAAATTTTGTTTCAGGAATCCACTCATCCTAACCCTAAAACTAATTTTAAAGAGACTTGTTTCAGGAATCTACTTTACTTAAACTAAAAAGTAAATTTAAATTAACTTGTTGAAATAATCCAATCACCCTTATCCTAAAACTAATATAAATCATTTTTTTGCACTAACCCACTTCCCTTTTCCCTAAAACTAAAAAAAATTCTTTTTTCAGGAATCCATTCACCCGAAACCTAAAACTAACTTTAAAAAATTTTGCTTCAGGAATCCACTCAACCTAATCCTAAAACTAGATTTAAATTAACTTATCTCAATAATCCAATCACTATTATCCTAAAACTATATTTAAATAAATTTTTTGCAGTAACTCACTCACCCTTTTCCTAAAACTAACATACTTCTTTTTTCAGGAATCCACTCACCGGTAATCTAAAAGTAACTTTACAAAATTTTGTTTCAGGAACCCACTCACCCTAACCCTAAAACTAAGTTTAAAGCAACTTGTTTCAGGAATCCACTCTCCCTAATCCTAAAAGTAAATTTTAATTAACTTTTTGAAATAATCCAATCTCCCTTATCTGAAAACTAAATTTAAATCTACTTGTTGCAGTAATCCACTCACCCTTTTCCTTAAATTAACATAAAAAACTTTTTTCAGGAATCAATGAGCCCAATACCTAAAACTAAATTTCAAAAAGTTTATTTCAGGAATCCACTCACCCTAATCCTAAAACTAAATTTAAATTAATTTATCGCAATAATCCAATCACTCTTATCCCAAAACTAAATTTAAATCAATTTTTTCAAGTAACCCACTCACCCTTTTCCTAAAACTAACATAATTTTTTTTTCAGGAATCCACTCACCCGAAATCTAAAAGTAACTTTACAAAATTTTGTTTCAGGAACCCACTCACCCTAACCCTAAGACTAACATTAAAGCAACTTGTTTCAGGAATCCACTCTCGCTAATCCTAAAAGTAAATTCTAATTAACTTGTTGACATAATCCAACCACCCTTATCCTAAAACTAAATATAAATCAATTTTTGGCAGTAACCCACTTACCTTTTTCCTAAAACTAAAAAAACATTCTTTTTGCAGGAATCCATTCACCCGAAACCTAAAACTAACTTTAAAAAATGTTGTTTCAGGAATCCACTCACCCTAATACTAAAACTAAATTTAAATTAACTTATCTCAATAATCAAATCACTATTATCCTAAAACTAAATTTAAATCAATTTTTTGCAGTAACACACTTACCCTTTTCCTTAAATTAACATACTTCTTTTTTCAGGAATCCACTCACCCGCAATCTAAAAGTACTTTACAAAATTTTGTTTCAGGATCCCACTCACCCTAACCCTAAAACTAACTTTAAAGCAAATTGTTTCAGGAATCCACTCTCCCTAATCCTAAAAGTAAATTTTAATTAATTTTTGAAATAATCCAATCTCCCTTATCCAAAAACTAAATTTAAATTTACTTGTTGCAGTAATCCACTCACCCTTTTCCTTAAACTAACATAAAAAACTATTTTCAGGAATCCATGCGCCCAATACCTAAAACTAAATTTCAAAAAGTTTATTTCAGGAATCCACTCACCCTAATCCTACAACTAAATTTAAATTAACTTATCACAATAATCCAATCACTCTTATCCTGAAACTAATTTTAAATCTATCTTTTACAGTATCCCACTCATCCTTTTCCTAAAACTAACATAACTTTTTTTTTCAGGAATCCACTCACCCGAAAACTAAAACTAACTTTTCAAAATTTTTATTCAGGAATCCACTCACCCTTACCCTAAAAGTAACTTCAAAACAACTTGCTTCAGGAATCCACTCTCCCTGTTCCTAAAAGTAAATTTAAATTAATTTGTTGAATTAATCCAATCACCCTTATCCTAAAACTAAATTTAAATCATTTTTTGCAGTAACCCACTGAACTTTTTCCTAAAACTAAAAAACATTTTTTTTCAGGAATCCATTCACACGAAAACATAAAACTAACTTTAAAAAATTTTGTTTCAGGAATCCACTCACCCTGATTCTAAAACTAAATTTAAATTAATTTATCGCAATAATCCAATCACTCTTATCCCAAAACTAAATTTAAATCAATTTTTTCAAGTAAACCACTCACCCTTTTCCTAAAACTAACATAATTTTTTTTTCAGGAATCCACTCACCCGAAATCTAAAAGTAACTTTACAAAATTTTGTTTCAGGAACCCACTCACCCTAACCCTAAAACTAACATTAAAGCAACTTGTTTCAGGAATCCACTCTCGCTAATCCTAAAAGTAAATTCTAATTAACTTGTTGAAATAATCCAATCTCCATTATCTGAAAACTAAATTTAAATCTACTTGTTCCAGGAATCCACTCACCCTTTTCCTAAAACTAACATAAAAACCTTTTTTCAGGAATCCATGCGCCCGATACCTAAAACTAAATTTCAAAAAATTTGTTTCAGGAATCCACTCACCCTAATCCTAAAACTAAATTTGAATTAACTTATCACATTAATCCAATCATACTTATCCCAAAACAAAATTTAAATAAATTTTTTCAAGTAACCCACTCACCCTTTTCCTAAAACTAACATAATGGTTTTTTTCAGGAATCCACTCATCCGAAACCTAAAAGTAACTTTACAAAATTTTGTTTCAGGAACCCACTTTCCTTAACCCTAAAACTAACATTAAAGCAACTTGTTTCAGGAATCCACTCTCTCTAATCCTAAAAGTAAATTCTAATCAACTTCTTGAAATAATCCAATCTCCCTTATCCGAAAACTAAATTTAAATCAACTTCTTTCAGTAAACCACTCACCCTTTTCCTAAAACTAACATAAAGACTTTTTTCAGGAATCCATGTGCCCGATACGTATAACTAACTTTCCAAAAATATGTTTCAGGAATCCATTCACCCTAATCCTAAATCTAAATTTGAATTAACTTATCTCAATAATCCAATCACTATTATCCTAAAACTTAATTTAAATCATTTTTTTGCAGTAACCCACTCACCCTTTTCCTAAAACTTAAATACTTCTTTTTTCAGGAATCCACTCACACGAAACCTAAAACTAACTTTACAAAATTTTGTTTCAGGAATCCACTCATCCTAACCCTAAAACTAATTTTAAAGAATCTTGTTTCAGGAATCTACTTTCCCCAACCTAAAAAGTAAATTTAAATTAACTCGTTGAAATAATCCAATCACCCTTATCCTAAAACTAAATATAAATAATTTTTTTGCAGTAACCCACTTACCTTTTCCCTAAAACTAAAAAAACATTATTGTTTCAGGAATCCATTCACCCGAAACCTAAAACTAACTTTAAAAAATGTTGTTTCAGGAATCCACTCACCCTAATCCTAAAACTAAATTTAAATTAACTTATCTCAATAATCCAATCACTATTATCCTAAAACTAAATTTAAATCAATTTTTTGCAGTAACTCACTCACCCTTTTCCTAAAACTAACATACTTCTTTTTCCAGGAATCCACTAACCCGAAATCTAAAAGTAACTTTACAAAATTTTGTTTCAGGAACCCACTCACCCTAACCCTAAAACTAACTTTAAAGCAATTTGTTTCAGGAGTCCACTATCCCTAATCCTAAAAGTAAATTTTAATTAACTTTTTGAAATAATCCAATCTCCCTTATCCAAAAACTAAATTTAAATCTACTTGTTGCAGTAATCCACTCACCCTTTTCCTTAAACTAACATAAAAAACTTTTTTCAGGAATCCATGCGCCCAATACCTAAAACTAAATTTCAAAAAGTTTATTTCAGGAATCCACTCATCCTGATTCTAAAACTAAATTTAAATTAATTTATCGCAATAATCCAATTACTCTTATCCCAAAACTAAATTTAAATCAATTTTTTCAAGTAACCCACTCACCTTTTTCCTAAAACTATCATAATGTTTTTTTCAGGAATCCACTCACCTGAAATCTAAAAGTAACTTTACAAAATTTTGTTTCAGGACCCCACTCACCCTAACCCTAAAACTAACATTAAAGGAACTTGTTTCAGGAATCCACTCTCGCTAATCCTAAAAGTGAATTCTAGTTAACTTGTTGAAATAATCCAATCTCCATTATCCAAAAACTAAATTTAAATCTACTTGTTCCAGGAATCCACTCACCCTTTTCCTAAAACTAACATAAAAACCTTTTTTCAGGAATCCATGCACCCGATACCTATAACTAACTTTCCAAAAATTTGTTTCAGGAATCCATTCACCCTAATCCTAAATCTAAATTTGAATTAACTTATCACATTAATCCAATCACACTTATCCCAAAACAAAATTTAAATCAATTTTTTCAAGTAACCCACTCACCCTTTTCCTAAAACTAACATAATGTTTTTTTTCAGGAATCCACTCACCCGAAACCTAAAATTAACTTTACAAAATTTTGTTTCAGGAACCCACTTTCCTTAACCCTAAAACTAACATTAAAGCAACTTGTTTCAGGAATCCACTCTCTCTGATCCTAAAAGTAAATTCTAATCAACTTCTTGAAATAATCCAATCTCCATTATCCGAAAACTAAATTTAAATCAACTTCTTTCAGTAAACCACTCACCCTTTTCCTAAAACTAACATAAAGACTTTTTTCAGGAATCCATGTGCCCGATACATATAACTAACTTTCCAAAAATATGTTTCAGGAATCCTTTCACCCTAATCCTAAATCTAAATTTGAATTAACTTATCTCAATGATCCAATTACTATTATCCTAAAACATAATTTAAATCAATTTTTTGCAGTAACCCACTCACCCTTTTCCTAAAACTTAAATACTTCTTTTTCAGGAATCCACTCACACGAAACCTAAAACTAACTTTACAAAATTTTGTTTCAGGAATCCACTCATCCTAACCCTAAAACTAATTTTAAAGAATCTTGTTTCAGGAATCTACTTTCCCCAACCTAAAAGTAAATTTAAATTAACTCGTTGAAATAATCCAATCACCCTTATCCTAAAACTAAATATAAATAATTTTTTTGCAGTAACCCACTTACCTTTTCCCTAAAACTAAAAAAACATTATTGTTTCAGGAATCCATTCACCCGAAACCTAAAACTAACTATAAAAATTTTGTTTCAGGAATCCACTCACCCTAATCCTAAAACTAAATTTAAATTAATTTATCTCAATAATCCAATCACTATTATCCTAAAACTAAATTTAAATCAATTTTTTGCAGTAACTCACTCACCCTTTTCCTAAAACTAACATACTTCTTTTTCCAGGAATCCACTAACCCGAAATCTAAAAGTAACTTTACAAAATTTTGTTTCACGAACCCACTCACCCTAACCCTAAAACTAACTTTAAAGCAACTTGTTTCAGGAGTCCACTATCCCTAATCCTAAAAGTAAATTTTAATTAACTTTTTGAAATAATCCAATCTCCCTTATCCAAAAACTAAATTTAAATCTACTTGTTGCAGTAATCCACTCACCCTTTTCCTTAAACTAACATAAAAAACTTTTTTCAGGAATCCATGCGCCCAATACCTAAAACTAAATTTCAAAAAGTTTATTTCAGGAATCCACTCATCCTGATTCTAAAACTAAATTTAAATTAATTTATCGCAATAATCCAATTACTCTTATCCCAAAACTAAATTTAAATCAATTATTTCAAGTAACCCACTCACCCTTTTCCTAAAACTATCATAATGTTTTTTTCAGGAATCCACTCACCTGAAATCTAAAAGTAACTTTACAAAATTTTGTTTCAGGACCCCACTCACCCTAACCCTAAAACTAACATTAAAGGAACTTGTTTCAGGAATCCACTCTCGCTAATCCTAAAAGTGAATTCTAGTTAACTTGTTGAAATAATCCAATCTCCATTATCCGAAAACTAAATTTAAATCTACTTGTTCCAGGAATCCACTCACCCTTTTCCTAAAACTAACATAAAAACCTTTTTTCAGGAATCCATGCACCCGATACCTATAACTAACTTTCCAAAAATTTGTTTCAAGAATCCATTCACCCTAATCCTAAATCTAAATTTGAATTAACTTATCTCAATAATCCAATCACTATTATCCTAAAACGAAATTGAAATCAATTTTTTGCAGTAACCCACTCACCCTTTTCCTAAAACTAACATTATTTTTTTTCCAGGAATCCACTCACCCGAAACCTAAAAGTAACTTTACAAAATTTTGTTTCAGGAACCCACTCTCCCTAACCCTAAAACTAACATTAAAGCAACTTGTTTCAGGAATCCACTCTCTCTAATCCTAAAAGTAAATTCTAATCAACTTCTTGAAATAATCCAATCTCCCTTATCCGAAAACTAAATTTAAATCAACTTCTTTCAGTAAACCACTCACCCTTTTCCTAAAACTAACATAAAGACTTTTTTCAGGAATCCATGCGCCCGATACCTATAACTAACTTTCCAAAAATTTGTTTGAGGAATCCATTCACCCTAATCCTAAATCTAAATTTGAATTAATTTATCTCAATAATCCAATCACTATTATCCTAAAACTAAATTTAAATCAATTTTTTGCAGTAACCCACTCACCCTTTTCCTAAAACTTAAATACTTCTTTTTCAGGAATCCACTCACCCGAAACTAACTTTACAAATTTTTGTTTCAGGAATCCACTCATCCTAACCCTAAAACTAATTTTAAAGCAACTTGTTTCAAGAATACACTCTCGCTAATCCTAAAAGAAAATTCTAATTAACTTGTTGAAATAATCCAATCTCCATTATCCGAAAACTAAATTTAAATCTACATGTTCCAGGAATCCACTCACCCTTTTCCTAAAACTAACATAAAAACCTTTTTTCAGGAATCCATGCGCCCGATACCTAAAACTAAATTTCAAAAAATTTGTTTCAGGAATCCACTTACCCTGATCCTAAAACTAAATTTGAATTAATTTATCACAATAATCCAATCATACTTATCCCAAAACAAAATTTAAATCAATTTTTTCAAGTAACCCACTCACCCTTTTCCTAAAACTAACATAATTTTTTTTTCAGGAATCCACTCACCGGAAACCTAAAAGTAACTTTACAAAATTTTGTTTCAGGAATCCACTCACCCTAACCCTAAAACTGACATTAAAGCAACTTGTTTCAGGAATCCACTCACTCTAATCCTAAAAGTAAATTCTAATCAACTTGTTGAAATAATCCAATCTCCCTTATCCGAAAACTAAATTTAAATCAACTTCTTTCAGTAAACCACTCACCCTTTTCCTAAAACTAACATAAAGACTTTTTTCAGGAATCCATGTGCCCGATACCTATAACTAACTTTCCAAAAATTTGTTTCAGGAATCCATTCACCCTAATCCTAAAAGTAAATTTTAATTAACTTTTTGAAATAATCCAATCTCCCTTATCCAAAAACTAAATTTAAATCTACTTGCTGCAGTAATCCACTGTTGTATACTTCCTAGGGTGTCCATAAATGGGCTTTCTAGAATCATGTCCTTATATAGGCACAATTCGCCCTGCCCTTATATAGGCATAAAATCCCAGCCCTTATTTAGGCATAAACCGTGCACTCCAAATACAGGCATGGTCTCCGACATCCGTCCACCCTAACGTCACAACGAGTTCATGAAAAAAACAGACCCTTAGGCAGCGGGACTTTCCCTAGCCCAAGACTATTGATTTCTTCAAGGACTCATATATTATGCATGAACCATTATTCCTTAGGGGTTCATTCCTGACGTCTTCCGCTGTCCGACTCACGTCAATGCTAACATTTTCAGGTATAAATATTCCTTCCCAAACCCCTGTAAATCAGAGGAGACCTCGACTTCAGAGGAGCCCGTTTCCCGGCCGGACGCACTGAGAAGATGCTGTCATTCCTGCACGCAGAGAGTCCAGCTTCCAGTGATCTAACTTCCCTTGCGGAGTGTTGGCGTTCGAGTCTAGAAAGAGATTCCTACCTCTCTCATTCTTCAGGTATGGAGCTGACTAGAACCTAGAGGGACTCTTGGCATATTAAGCATATTAAGCATACTAGGCATACTAGGCATACTAGGCTTAACATACTCTTAGTATACCATAGTAAGGAATACTTCACCTACTTCATACCTCTCCCTACACCTAGGACAGGTTAAGGACACTGGGGTAGAACTAGGTTAGAAACGCATCGTATGAGTACTCGCATTTTTAGTCTGTGTTTAATTTTATGTAAATGCATATATGCTGAAAAGATAATGCTAACGCAGTATTATTTATTTCTACTGCTCACTCTGTACATTATTTATCTCGCATACTGTCTTGTGATCGTAAAAGCACATTTAACTTACACCAGAAACAAGACTGTTCAATAAATCTTTTATTGAAACGCCTGTCTGTTCTTTCTGTGTAACTTTGAGGAAAACTAAGCATGCACGACTGAGCTGAGTGAAATAGTTATCTATTGTTTCTACGACTCTGGGACACGTTCTGATTCTAAAGGGAAACAAAGTGGTCATGTTTTGGGGCTGCCAGAAACTACTCCCTTCTTGTCGTCAAGAAGTTTCTAGTGGCCTCTGAGCTAGCTGGCACAAGTAATTAAGTTTAATATACTCGATAGGGACATACCGACCTTAGTCCTATGTCAAACCTATAGGATATATTATTCCAATGCGCAGAGATTATTAGGGAAATAGGAGCTACACTACCTGGCGCCCAACGATTTGGTAAGGCAGTAATTCAACGTTAGATACTGAGTAACTCAGCCGTGCTTCTTCTTTTTCTCTCAGAGACCCCTACCCATATACTCCAAAAGACGGCTGGAGTGGGCAGGGTTAAGTATCCACCACGGCTACATAGGGCAGTACCCTATATATTAGCTGTTTGGTTTGTTCAACGTTGAAGGATACAGTGTCCCAAAATATTGTGCACCTTATCTTTGTTTCCTTGAAATTTGTTCTACATTTTTCATAAAACAAAATGACTGAAGACGCCGGAAACGGTGGAGCTGCGGCTGATCCAGCCCAACCAGCATTTTTTAACAATACAGGTTTAAATGAAACCGAGGAGGGTGTCATTGACATCGCTCCAAACTTAAGAAGAGCCATTACTCTAAAACTTATAAAACATGGCCTACCACCAAGAGGGGGTAGAGCAGTTTTCGTGATAGAGGCACACAAATCCTTTCAGACAGAGGTATTCTATTCATGGGTAATATTTCCTGAATCCAATCCAGTAACACACATGTTTCACTTCTACAAAGAAGATGAACCACCAGAGGAATACATACCTTTCGAGGATATAGAAATTCCATTAACATACCATCAGCTCTGGTTTAAAGGCGCCCTAAAACATCACAGAAACATTACCAGGCTCGGTCCACTAGGTAGACCAGGAGCAACATGGCCGATTCTAGCCGGCTACACACCTCATCCTGAACTTGACATAATGTCAGATGAGGAACTACATACTCAACTCACAGAGTTAATAAAAATCTACAGACAATTGGTTCAATATGTCATGCGGACTTTCACAGTCCAACCACCATTAACCATTCCAAATCAAACCCCTCACCAGGGGAACACACTAAAAATTACACCACAAACTCTATACGCAGTCATGGGTAAAATGCCCACAAAACGTTAGCAAATTCCATTTTGGATAGCTCAAAAAATTACTCAAATCGAAGCAGTATTTCCAAATACTAGCACGCATGAGAAACACAGAATCCTAACCATCACTTTACCGATGGGGATCACACCACAACTGGAAGACTGCACCACTTGGGGCTCAGTCTTTGCTGCCATCTACACTAAAACACACGGCATTCCGTCAATTGCGGTAATACCTGATGTCCTAAAACAAATTCAAAACGAATACGGGGCAGAGCCTGCTTTAAATTTAGGTATGAAATTACTGAAAAATTTCGACCAGGTCTCAACAATAATATTATCTAATATTAAAGGGGAGGCAGCAGCAGTTGCGATCCGACAAAAATTAAGGGAATTTGATGTTACAGAACATCAAACAGAGCAACCCAGAATTATAGAACAATCTTATGCAGAATTAGGCAGAGATAGTTTGGGTGGGAGACCAGTTAAACCGAAACTATCTGAAAGTCCTGAGAAGGACTCAATTAAACAAACTCCTACATCTTCTAAAAAGAAGTGGGAGACTAATAAACAAAATTCAAACGAGAAACGTTCTCAATCCCGAGGTAGGTCTCCTCAAAAGGAGCCCTCTGAAAGGAGGTATAACCTCAGGAATAGGGATAATTTGAGAAAACCTGATAGGTATCAAGATACTGATACACGTTCCTCTCGTCCCTTTCAGGTCTCATCACAGACTTTGGAAAGAAGAGGACGAACAGAACATAGAGAAGAACGCGTGAAATCGAAAGACGAGAAACACGCTCCAAAAACTAAAGCAAAAACTCAATTCTCCAAAAAGAAGGTAGCAGGTCTGAAGATAAGACATGCCGAGAATACTGAGAACACAACTCATGAACGGAGAATGGGCTCAGACAATGCTGGACAGTGCAGCAGAAGTCACAATAGCTCGCCAGAACCTGAAGGAACTTCTGGAGATAGTGGACTTGAATGAGTATATTACAGTAGAGACTGTAGACACCAGGGTTAGTACTCCACAAAAGTTATATGACATAACACTCCGGATGGAGGGAGACAAACCTAGACAGGTTAAAGCACTCTTTTGGGAAAGACTATCAAAGGGCTATGACATACTTCTAGCAGAAAAGGACTGGCCACCACAATTTGTCAGGGAGTGCCCGCATGGCGAGGATATTATTATGCCTGCCTTCTCCAACCATATACCAATGCATCTAAGATATACATATGCCAGGAAATGGGCAGTGGCCCAGGCCCCAGCATTATATAAAAATCATGTAGGATGGGATGAGGACTCGCCTCACCATAAAATACATCTGAAACATGAACCAACTGCACAAAGGCAGTATCCTATAAAGCAAGAAGCTAAAAAACAAGTCAGGAAGATCTTAGATCAACTTGAATACCAAGGGGTGATTGAAACATGCACCTCATCCATGAACAATCCTTTGTTTCCTGTCTCCAAACCAGACAATACATATCGTCTAGTTTTGGATTACAGACACCTAAACACTTGTTCTAAAACTTTTGCAGTGCAAAATGCACATAGCACAGCATTAATGAATAACATTGTGCGTAAAAAATACAAAACAACATTAGACATCTCAAATGGTTTCTTTTGTCAAAATATAGCACCTGAAAGTAGGTACTTAACAGCATTCTCCATAATGGGGACCCAGCGTCACTTTTGTCGACTCCCACAAGGGTTCAAGAACAGCCCAGGTTTATTCTCAGTGAGGGTAACGGAGTTACTACAAATTTATGACAACGAGGCATTGTCCTATGTCGATGACATCTATCTGACAGACGATGACCTGGAAAAACACTTGAACAGGGTGAGCACCATTATACTGGGTTTCGCCTCTGAGGGCTACAAGTTCAACTTTAAAAAGTCCCGAATTGCCCATCTCAATGTCCTATTTTTGGGATATGAGCTTTCAAGTGAAGGCAAGAGCTTGGCAGCTAACTTTCTAGAGAAACGTGCGCTGCTCCAACCTCCAAAGACGCTAAAAAACTTACAATCCATCCTGGGTTTCCTAAATTTTGGAAGAACATACATACTAAACTATGCAGAAAGGGTTAAACCTCTCTACGCGTTAATCAAACCTGATTTTTCAATCAAAAACTGGACACAGGAACACACAGAAATCTTGCGTTCACTCCAAGCTAACATGTTAGCAACAAATCACTTACAAACACGCGTAAGTCTAAGAAATTTGGTAATCCAAATAATTTCGGGTCAATGTGGATTCACCTACTTAACCTTCAATGAGGGTGAGAAAATACCAATTGCATACAAATCACATTTGTACACACAAGCGGAAATGCGCTTCAGTTATACTGGAAAAATTCTAACAGCAGTTCAAACCGCTGTAGCAAAAGAAAGAGCCTTAGCCCAAGGGAAACGCATTATTGTCGTGACCCCAGTACCAGCTTTAGAAGCGGTCACAAAAGCAAGCATTTCAAATGCTAAAGCATTACATCCGAGATGGATACAATGGGTTAATTCTCTTGCTGCAACTGATGTTGAATATGTTTTTGATCCAGATTTAAAAACACAAGCATTCCTGCAATATGAACAAGAATGTCCTCTGCCCACTGAGATTCTGCCTCTCGATCAGTACGAATTCATAATTTACACTGACGGATCCGCACAGCCCGCAACAGGGAGTAAGCAAGCTTACAGTGCAGCGTGTGCTATCATTAAAGGTCGCATGCGAGATGGCATCTTCAGACCTATGGTCACAAAAACTCAATCCCTAGGAGATTGCACAGCTCAGCGAGCTGAACTACAAGCATTCAAACTGGCACTTGAGAGTACGGATCGAGAATTCCCCACACTGATAGTGTGCGATTCCTTTTACTGTGTTCAGTCGTATAATGACTATATACGAACCTGGCTTGAAAATGGTTTCAAAGATGCGAAAGGTGGCACAATAAAGCATAAATTGCTTTGGGAACAAGTAGTTCAGTTGAAAAACGAACTACCAAAGGCTCACGTGATTCACACACTGAGTCACCAACGTGATGGCGTTCATGTTGCAGGGAATTCATTGGCTGACGAAGCCGCAAAGGGGACTGTTCAGACGGTTTCCATAGCTGCGATCACTCGTTCAAAAACAAAAATAGACGGTGAGATAATGTTGGCTGTCAATGCTTCAAGCAAAGGCAGCAGTGCAGCGTTGCCAAAAAAGTTTCCACTCAAGTACTCTTATGTAATCGATGTGAACAATGTTCCTTTTGCTCGAATCCCTGGAGTGGGGGATAGGGTAATTCCAAACAAGGAACGCAGATTAGGACTAATCCTAGCAGCACACGAAGGGATAGCTTCTGCCCATGCAGGCGTTTCTGTGACAGTATCTTTAGTCAAGCAAAGATATTGGTGGCCTGGCATTCGGAAACAAACTAAAAACTATGTTTTAGAATGTGATATTTGCCAACAGATGAAAGTCTCAACAGTGAAACGTCCTGCGCAGACACCCTTGTTAATTTCAGACAAACCATTAGCTTGTGTTTACCTGGACCACTGCGGTCCCTTGCAAAGGGACGGTAATTATAAATACATCATGGTTGCAGTGGATTCATGCTCTATGTTCCTATGGTTATGGCCTCAGCGCTCGGCTGACGCTCGAACTGTTATAAAAGATTTGCGAGTCTTTATCGGCACATACGCAATAGGCACGCTACATTCTGACCAGGGTCCTGCGTTTAGCTCTAGGGCTTACAAAGAAGCCATGGCCAGTCTGGGCGTTGCATTGCGGTACTCCTCTCCATTCCATTCTGAGGGAAATTCTGTTGTGGAAAGGAAAAACCGGGACATAAAGCAGTCTATAACAGCTAGGGTATTAGGTTCGGGTGATGGGTGGGTCAAACACCTCAATGGCGTACAGCACGCAATGAACAATCTGCCAAGAAGTTCTCTAGGGGGGGTCACTCCATATGAGGTCCTATTTGGGACAAGAATGTGGGTACCAGACCTTGAACACGTAGGCACAGTGGTGGAAAATAAACCGTTTGATATCAAAGATCGTTTGGCTGTTTTACAGGAACTAAATCAATTAAGAACAAAACAAAGCAACATATTCCTACAGCCAACCACCACTGGGGAAACATCAGTGGTCCCAGCAAGGCCTGTCTGGATTCCAAAAGTTGGGGATATAGTCAGAGAAAAAATAGCGGACAAGAAGGAATTTGGACCTTCTTACAGACAACCAGTACCTGTTCTAGCTGTTCAAGGAACAAGAACAGTACTTCTGCCGCCCCTTGCTGGAAGAAAGGAGAAAAGATTTGTGTCCATCGACCTCATCAAACCACAGTATGTGGCCAATACTGAACAGTAGGCCTCGTGGACTCTGACCTAGTAGCAGACGCACTCCTCTCGCTACTATCCAAGAGGTTCAGACTGAAAGACTGATAACTATCGATAATTCAGCTGTAACAGATGGAGGACTAAGCAACCAAGCTATGGAACTCGTCCCTCTTGACAACCAAGTAACAGTTCGTCCAAATACACCTGCCTACAGCAACGTGACACGTGATGAACTGTCTCCTGTGATTTCAACAAATCCTGATGCAATTCCAACAATTGACAGAACTGCTTCTGGCTATTTCATTGACTTTGATACATTCTCAGAGGATCCAAGCGAACCTGAAACGACGCCAGCATCATTCCAACTCAAGCAGCAAGTACAAGACTTTATTCACTTTCTGAAAAAGACTTATCTGGTTTATCCATGGATTGAACTCTGGATTACATCTGGACTTTTTGTTTTCCTGCTCTGGCTAGCTTTGGTAACAACTGTGAGCGTGCTTATAAGTGGCAGATACATCCATGTGAACACTGAAGGAAAAAACGTCAACGTACTTTTGAAACCACATAAATCTTCCCTTCGTGAAGCAAGACACTTGTCATCGGTGAACATCACAGCCGTTCCTATACAGGATGGTATAGTGTGGGACAAAACGGATTATGATATCCTCGGCCCGAATGAGCAATTGAACATTCCACATTTGTTTAAAATTTCACTAAGTGATTTAATAACGTCTAGTACCTATTCAGATGATTGGGACTTTCAGACTGTGAATGACATAATGTTTGATCTAGAAAAATCTGCTGCATTTTCTAAAAATGAATATTTAGAGGGTTCATCAGACTATGAACAAATGTATTGTTATAACCACTATGGTCATCATTATTTGCATAAAACTGCATATCCAAGAAATGTGTTTATGTTTAACCAATGGGAACATTGTCCTACACCACCAAAAGGTAGTTCAAAAACTTTTGCTAGTAAGTTTCCATATTTTTCAGGTTACAATACATCTGACCCAGCAACGTTTTACTATAAAAGTGTAAACAAAACAGGTCTAAAAATTATGTTAACAAATACGAAACAGATTTACTCTGCAGCATTTATTGCCCAACTGTCCACACAGGGTTTCAACTTATGGAAAGACACAATAGAGACAAAAACCGTCTGGGGTAGTAAAGATTGGCAAGTACAGGGTATAGAAGCTTTATTTAGAGCCTGCATCATCCCTGAACAAATATTGTTTTTGAATGAAACCGTCCAACAGACATCTTGTCTTGGATTAGCCAAGATCAAAGAGATGAAAACACCTTCTGTGCCAACACCTGCCAGTGATAATGAGACAAAGGCAGTGGTGACAGTTGACAATATACTACAACTCAACAGATCTAATCCTGATTGGAAGAAATGGTTGATCTGGCCCACAGACACAAACAACTGTCAGGAAAGATTCCTGAATAAAACTCAGGGCTTTACTATTCATAGGCCAGACCCAAGATATGTCCAAAGACAACATCCGGGGGTAGTAACAACATACAGTATAGGAAAATTATGCCTCGATTGGCTGCATAGATCTACACTACAGGATGTGAAACAACACTTATCCTTACTTGCAGACGACGCAGATCTTAGGGAATTCTTGCTTGGACCAAGAAAACCACGTCAAAAACGTTTCATATATGCCGGCATTTATGCTGCTTATAACGAAGCATGGAAAGTGTCACAGATAGAGGCCGCAGAACGGATACGTGAACTTGATCGTATTAATTTAGAGAAAACACTCTCTGTGGTCGACAATGGGTTAACAACTTTGTCCTCCAGAATATATTCATTGGATGGCATTGTATCCTCTGCTATCGACATTCTAGAACAAGATTTGGCTATGTTACAACAAGGTCAATCGCAATTACGTTCTATAGTGTTATTGAGCTGGACGCTGCAATCTTTGCGAGCGGGCTATGTGCCTTGGCGTTTCATCAACACGTCGGCTCTGTTTGCAGAATACAATCTAACTGATAAACAGATCGAACTGGCACAAAGAGGAGCAAAGTATACAGTGCTGAGCATTGAAAAACTGGAAAAATTACCTTTCACAGTGGCAGAAAAACCAGCTACGGAATGGCTTATTCATGGCAAAATAACAATACCTGTGACTACTTTTCAGTTTCAGTATTGCCTCAGTCAAATGCAAGCAGGCAAATATGAAAGGTTGGTTAAGGAATACATTAAGACATCTTGGGATTTACTGTATACACATAGATGTTGGAGTGGGGATCGTGAAGTGTTTTTGAGCGGTACTAATCCATTCACACGAAAACATAAAACTAACTTTAAAAAATGTTGTTTCAGGAATCCACTCACCCTGATTCTAAAACTAAATTTAAATTAATTTATCGCAATAATCCAATCACTCTTATCCCAAAACTAAATTTAAATCAATTTGTTCAAGTAACCCACTCACCCTTTTCCTAAAACTAACATAATTTTTTTTTAGGAATCCACTCACCCCAAATCTAAAAGTAACTTTACAAAATTTTGTTTCAGGAACCCATTCACCCTAACCCTAAAACTAACATTAAAGCAACTTGTTTCAGGAATCCACTCTCGCTAATCCTAAAAGTAAATTCTAATTAACTTGTTGAAATAATCCAATCTCCATTATCCGAAAACTAAATTTAAATCTACTTGTTCCAGGAATCCACTCACCCTTTTCCTAAAAGTAACATAAAAACCTTTTTTCAGGAATCCATGCGCCCGATACCTAAAACTAAATTTCAAATAATTTGTTTCAGGAATCCACTCACCCTGATTCTAAAACTAAATTTAAATTAATTTATCGCAATAATCCAATCACTCTTAACCCAAAACTAAATTTAAATCAATTTTTTCAAGTAACCCACTCACCCTTTTCCTAAAACTAACAACATTTTTTTTTCAGGAATCCACTCACCCGAAATCTAAAAGTAACTTTACAAAATTTTGTTTCAGGAACCCACTCACCCTAACCCTAAAACTAACATTAAAGCAACTTGTTTCAGGAATCCACTCTCGCTAATCCTAAAAGTAAATTCTAATTAACTTTTTGAAATAATCCAATCTCCATTATCCGAAAACTAAATTTAAATCTACTTGTTCCAGGAATCCACTCACCCTTTTCCTAAAACTAACATAAAAAACCTTTATTCAGGAATCCATGCGCCCGATACCTAAAACTAAATTTAAAAAAATTTGTTTCAGGAATCCACTCACCCGAATCCTAAAACTAAATTTGAATTAACTTATCACAATAATCCAATCACACTTATCCCAAAACAAAATTTAAATCAATTTTTTCAAGTAACCCACTCACCCTTTTCCTAAAACTAACATAATTTTTTTTTCAGGAATCCACTCACCCGAAACCTAAAAGTACTTTACAAAATTTTGTTTCAGGAACCCACTCTCCCTAACCCTAAAACTAACATTAAAGCAACTTGTTTCAGGAATCCACTCTCTCTAATCCTAAAAGTAAATTCTAATCAACTTGTTGAAATAATCCAATCTTTCTTATCCGAAAACTAAATTTAAATCAATTTCTTTCAGTAAACCACTCACCCTTTTCCTAAAACTAACATAAAGACTTTTTTCAGGAATCCATGCACCTGATACCTATAACTAACTTTCCAAAAATTTGTTTCAGGAATCCATTCACACTAATCCTAAATCTAAATTTGAATGAATTTATCTCAATAATCCAATCACTATTATCCTAAAACTAAATTTAAATCAATTTTTTGCAGTAACCCACTCACCCTTTTCCTAAAACTTAAATACTTCTTTTTTCAGGAATCCACTCACACGAAACCTAAAACTAAATTTACAAAATTTTGTTTCAGGAATCCACTCATCCTAACCCTAAAACTAATTTTAAAGAAACTTGTTTCAGGAATCGACTTTCCCTAACCTAAAAAGTAAATTTAAATTAACTTGTTGAAATAATCCAATCACCCTTATCCTAAAACTAAATATAAATAATTTTTTTGCAGTAACCCAATTACCTTTTCCCTAAAACTAAAAAAAGATTATCTTTTCAGGAATCCATTCACCCGAAACCTAAAACTAACTTTAAAAAATTTTGTTTCAGAAATCCACTCACCCGAAATCTAAAAGTAACTTTACAAAATTTTGTTTCAGGAACCCACTCACCCTAACCCTAACACTAACTTTAAAGCAACTTGTTTCAGGAATCCACTCTCCCTAATCCTAAAAGTAAATTTTAATTAACTTTTTGAAATAATCCAATCTCCCTTATCCAAAAACTAAATTTAAATCTACTTGTTGCAGTAATCCACTCACCCTTTTCCTTAAACTAACATAAAAAACTTTTTTCAGGAATCCGTGCGCCCAATACTTAAAACTAAATTTCAAAAAGTGTATTTCAGGAATCCACTCACCCTAATCCTAAAACTAAATTTAATTTAACTTATCACAATAATACAATCACTCTTATCCTGAAACTAATTTTAAATCTATCTTTTACAGTATCCCACTCATCCTTTTCCTAAAACTAACATAACTTTTTTTTCAGGTATTCACTCACCCGAAAACTAAACTAACTTTTAAAAATTTTGATTCAGGAATCCACTCACTCTTACCCTAAAAGTAACTTTAAAACAACTTGCTTCAGTAATCCACTCTCCCTGTTCCTAAAAGTAAATTTAAATTAATTTGTTGAAATAATCCAATCACACTTATCCTAAAACTAAATTTAAATCATTTTTTGCAGTAACCCACTGAACTTTTTCCTAAAACTAAAAAACATTTTTTTCAGGAATCCATTCACACGAAAACATAAAACTAACTTTAAAAAATGTTGTTTCAGGAATCCACTCACCCTGATTCTAAAACTAAATTTACATTACTTTATCGCAATAATCCAATTACTCTTAACCCAAAACTAAATTTAAATCAATTTTTTCAAGTAACCCACTCACCCTTTTCCTAAAACTAACATAATTTTTTTTTCAGGAATCCACTCACCCGAAATCTAAAAGTAAATTTACAAAATTTTGTTTCAGGAACCCACTCACCCTAACCCTAAAACTAACATTAAAGCAACTTGTTTCAGGAATCCACTCTCGCTAATCCTAAAAGTAAATTCTAATTAACTTGTTGAAATAATCCAATCTCCATTATCCGAAAACTAAATTTAAATCTACTTGTTCCAGGAATCCACTCACCCTTTTCCTAAAACTAACATAAAAACCTTTATTCAGGAATCCATGCGCCCGATACCTAAAACTAAATTTAAAAAAATTTGTTTCAGGAATCCACTCACCCGAATCCTAAAACTAAATTTGAATTAACTTATCACAATAATCCAATCACACTTATCCCAAACAAAATTTAAATCAATTTTTTCAAGTAACCCACTCACCCTTTTCCTAAAACTAACATAATTTTTTTTCAGGAATCCACTCACCCGAAACCTAAAAGTAACTTTACAAAATTTTGTTTCAGGAACCCACTCTCCCTAACCCTAAAACTAACATTAAAGCAACTTGTTTCAGGAATCCACTCTCTCTAATCCTAAAAGTAAATTCTAATCAATTTGTTGAAATAATCCAATCTCCCTTATCCGAAAACTAAATTTAAATCAATTTCTTTCAGTAAACCACTCACCCTTTTCCTAAAACTAACATAAAGACTTTTTTCAGGAATCCATGCACCCGATACCTATAACTAACTTTCCAAAAATTTGTTTCAGGAATCCATTCACACTAATCCTAAATCTAAATTTGAATGAATTTATCTCAATAATCCAATCACTATTATCCTAAAACTAAATTTAAATCAATTTTTTGCAGTAACCCACTCACCCTTTTCCTAAAACTTAAATACTTCTTTTTTCAGGAATCCACTCACACGAAACCTAAAACTAAATTTACAAAATTTTGTTTCAGGAATCCACTCATTCTAACCCTAAAACTAATTTTAAAGAAACTTGTTTCAGGAATCGACTTTCCCTAACCTAAAAAGTAAATTTAAATTAACTTGTTGAAATAATCCAATCACCCTTATCCTAAAACTAAAAATAAATAATTTTTTTGCAGTAACGCACTTACCTTTTCCCTAAAACTAAAAAAAGATTATCTTTTCAGGAATCCACTCACCCGAAACCTAAAAGTACTTTACAAAATTTTGTTTCAGGAACCCACTCTCCCTAACCCTAAAACTAACATTAAAGCAACTTGTTTCAGGAATCCACTCTCTCTAATCCTAAAAGTAAATTCTAATCAACTTGTTGAAATAATCCAATCTTTCTTATCCGAAAACTAAATTTAAATCAATTTCTTTCAGTAAACCACTCACCCTTTTCCTAAAACTAACATAAAGACTTTTTCAGGAATCCATGCACCTGATACCTATAACTAACTTTCCAAAAATTTGTTTCAGGAATCCATTCACACTAATCCTAAATCTAAATTTGAATGAATTTATCTCAATAATCCAATCACTATTATCCTAAAACTAAATTTAAATCAATTTTTTGCAGTAACCCACTCACCCTTTTCCTAAAACTTAAATACTTCTTTTTTCAGGAATCCACTCACACGAAACCTAAAACTAAATTTACAAAATTTTGTTTCAGGAATCCACTGATTCTAACCCTAAAACTAATTTTAAAGAAACTTGTTTCAGGAATCGACTTTCCCTAACCTAAAAAGTAAATTTAAATTAACTTGTTGAAATAATCCAATCACCCTTATCCTAAAACTAAATATAAATAATTTTTTTGCAGTAACGCACTTACCTTTTCCCTAAAACTAAAAAAGATTATCTTTTCAGGAATCCATTCACCCGAAACCTAAAACTAACTTTAAAAAATTTTGTTTCAGAAATCCACTCACCCGAAATCTAAAAGTAACTTTACAAAATTTTGTTTCAGGAACCCACTCACCCTAACCCTAAAACTAATTATAAAGCAACGTGTTTCAGGAATCCACTCTCCCTAATCCTAAAAGTAAATTTTAATTAACTTTTGAAATAATCCAATCTCCCTTATCCAAAAACTAAATTTAAATCTACTTGTTGCAGTAATCCACTCACCCTTTTCCTTAAACTAACATAAAAAACTTTTTTCAGGAATCCGTGCGCTTAATATTTAAAACTAAATTTCAAAAAGTGTATTTCAGGAATCCACGCACCCTAATCCTAAAACTAAATTTAATTTAACTTATCACAATAATCCAATCACTCTTATCCTGAAACTAATTTTAAATCTATCTTTTACAGTATCCCACTCATCCTTTTCCTAAAACTAACATAACTTTTTTTTCAGGTATTCACTCACCCGAAAACTAAACTAACTTTTAAAAATTTTGATTCAGGAATCCACTCACTCTTACCCTAAAAGTAACTTTAAAACAACTTGCTTCAGTAATCCACTCTCCCTGTTCCTAAAAGTAAATTTAAATTAATTTGTTGAAATAATCCAATCACCCTTATCCTAAAACTACATTTAAATCATTTTTTGCAGTAACCCACTGAACTTTTTCCTAAAACTAAAAAATATTTTTTTTCTGGAATCCATTCACACGAAAACATAAAACTAACTTTAAAAAATTTTGTTTCAGGAATCCACTCACCCTGATTCTAAAACTAAATTTAAATTAATTTATCGCAATAATCCAACCACTCTTATCCCAAAACTAAATTTAAATCAATTTTTTCTAGTAACCCACTCACCCTTTTCCTAAAACTAACATAATTTTTTTTTCAGGAATCCACTCAGCCGAAATCTAAAAGTAACTTTACAAAATTTTGTTTCAGGAACCCACTCACCCTAACCCTAAAACTAACATTAAAGCAACTTGTTTCAGGAATCCACTCTCGCTAATCCTAAAAGTAAATTCTAATTAACTTGTTGAAATAATCCAATCTCCATTATCCGAAAACTAAATTTAAATCTACTTGTTCCAGGAATCCACTCACCCTTTTCCTAAAACTAACATAAAAAACCTTTATTCAGGAATCCATGCACCCGATACCTAAAACTAAATTTAAAAAAAATTGTTTCAGGAATCCACTCACCCTAATCCTAAAACTAAATTTGAATTAACTTATCACAATAATCCAATCACACTTATCCCAAAACAAAATTTAAATAAATTTTTTCAAGTAACCCACTCACCCTTTTCCTAAAACTAACATCATTTTTTTTTCAGGAATCCACTCACCCGAAACCTAAAAGTAACTTTACAAAATTTTGTTTCAGGAACCCACTCTCCCTAACCATAAAACTAACATTAAAGCAACTTGTTTCAGGAATCCACTCTCTCTAATCCTAAAAGTAAATTCTAATTAACTTGTTGAAATAATCCAATCTCCCTTATCCGAAAACTAAATTTAAATCAATTTCTTTCAGTAAACCACTCACCCTTTTCCTAAAACTAACATAAAGACTTTTTCAGGAATCCATGCACCCGATACCTATAACTAACTTTCCAAAAATTTGTTTCAGGAATACATTCACACTAATCCTAAATCTAAATTTGAATGAATTTATCTCAATAATCCAATCACTATTATCCTAAAACTAAATTTAAATCAATTTTTTGCAGTAACCCACTCACCCTTTTCCTAAAACTTAAATACTTCTTTTTTCAGGAATCCACTCACACGAAACCTAAAACTAACTTTACAAAATTTTGTTTCAGGAATCCACTCATCCTAATCCTAAAACTAAATTAAAATAAACTTGTTTCAGGAATCGACTTTCCCTAACCTTAAAAGTAAATTTAAATTAACTTGTTGAAATAATCCAATCACCCTTATCCTAAAACTAAATATAAATAATTTTTTTGCAGTAACCCACTTACCTTTTCCCTAAAACTAAAAAAAGGATTATCTTTTCAGGAATCCATTCACCCGAAACCTAAAACTAACTTTAAAGCAACTTGTTTCAGGAATCCACTCTCGCTAATCCTAAAAGTAAATTCTAATTAACTTGTTGAAATAATCCAATCTTCATTATCCGAAAACTAAATTTAAATCTACTTGTTCCAGGAATCCACTCACCCTTTTCCTAAAACTAACATAAAAACCTGTTTTCAGGAATCCATGCGCCCGATACCTAAAACTAAATTTTAAAAAATTGTTTCAGGAATCCACTCACCCTAACCCCAAAACTAAATTTGAATTAACTTATCACAATAATCCAATCACACGTATACCAAAACAAAATTTTAATCAATTTTTTCAAGTAACCCACTCACCCTTTTCCTAAAACTAACATAATTTTTTTTCAGGAATCCACTCACCCGAAACCTAAAAGTAACTTTACAAAATTTTGTTTCAGGAACCCACTCTCCCTGACCCTAAAACTAACATTAAAGCAACTTGTTTCAGAAATCCACTCTCTCTAATCCTAAAAGTAAATTCTAATCAACTTGTTGAAATAATCCAATCTCCCTTATCCGAAAACTAAATTTAAATCAACTTCTTTCAGTAAACCACTCACCCTTTTCCTAAAACTAACATAAAGACTTTTTTCAGGAATCCATGCGCCTGATACGTATAACTAACTTTCCAAAAATTTGTTTCAGGAATCCATTCACCCTAATCCTAAATCTAAATTTGAATTAACTTATCTCAATAATCCAATCACTATTATCCTAAAACTAAATTTAAATCAATTTTTTGCAGTAACCCACTCACCCTTTTCCTAAAACTTAAATACTTCTTTTTTCAGGAATCCACTCACACGAAACCTAAAACTAACCTTACAAAATTTTGTTTCAGGAATCCACTCATCCTAACCCTAAAACTAATTTTAAAGAATCTTGTTTCAGGAATCTACTTTCCCTAACCTAAAAAGTAAATTTAAATTAACTTGTTGAAATAATGCAATCACCCTTATCCTAAAACTAAATATAAATAATTTTTTTGCAGTAACCCAATTACCTTTTCCCTAAAACTAAAAAAACATTATTTCTTCAGGAATCCATTCACCCGAAATCTAAAACTAACTGTAAAAAATTTTGTTTCAGGAATCCACTCACCCTAATCCTAAAACTAAATTTAAATTAACTTATCTCAATAATCCAATCACTATTATCCTAAAACTAAATTTAAATCAATTTTTTGCAGTAACTCACTCACCCTTTTCCTAAAACTAACATACTTCTTTTTTCAGGAATCCACTCACCCGAAATCTAAAAGTAACTTTACAAAATTTTGTTTAAGGAACCCACTCACCCTAACCCTGAAACTAACTTTAAAGCAACTTGTTTTAGGAGTCCACTCTCCCTAATCCTAAAAGTAAATTTTAATTAACTTTTTGAAATAATCCAATCTCCCTTATCCAAAAACTAAATTTAAATCTACTTGTTGCAGTAATCCACTCACCCTTTTCCTTAAACTAACATAAAAAACGTTTTTCAGGAATCCATGCGCCCAATACCTAAAACTAAATTTCAAAATGTTTATTTCAGGAATCCACTCACCCTAATCCTAAAACTAAATTTAAATTAACTTATCACAATAATCCAATCACTCTTATCCTGAAACTAATTTTAAATCTATCTTTTACAGTATCCCACTCATCCTTTTCCTAAAACTAACATAACTTTTTTTTCAGGAATCCACTCACCCGAAAACTAAAACTAACTTTTAAAAATTTTGATTCAGGAATCCACTCACCCTTATCCTAAAAGTAACTTTAAAACAACTTGCTTCAGGAATCCACTCTCCCTGTTCCTAAAAGTAAATTTAAATTAATTTGTTGAAATAATCCAATCACCCTTATCCTAAAACTAAATTTCAATCATTTTTTGCAGTAACCCACTGAACTTTTTCCTGAAACTAAAAACATTTTTTTTCAGGAATCCATTCACACGAAAACATAAAACTAACTTTAAAAATTTTGTTTCAGGAATCCACTCACCCTAATCCTAAAACTAAATTTGAATTAATTTATCACAATAATCCAATCACACTTATCCCAAAACAAAATTTAAATCAATTTTTTCAAGTAACCCACTCACCCTTTTCCTAAAACTAACATCATTTTTTTTCAGGAATCCACTCACCCGAAACCTAAAAGTAACTTTACAAAATTTTGTTTCAGAAACCCACTCTCCCTAACCCTAAAACTAACATTAAAGCAACTTGTTTCAGGAATCCACTTTCTCTAATCCTAAAAGTAAATTCTAATCAACTTGTTGAAATAATCCAATCTCCCTTATCCGAAAACTAAATTTAAATCAATTTCTTTCAGTAAACCACTCACCCTTTTCCTAAAACTAACATAAAGACTTTTTTCAGGAATCCATGCGCCCGATACCTAAAACTAAATTTCAAAAAATGTGTTTCAGGAATCCACTCACCCTGATTCTAAAACTAAATTTGAATTAATTTATCGCAATAATCCAATCACACTTATCCCAAAACAAAATTTAAATCAATTTTTTCAAGTAACCCACTCACCCTTTTCCTAAAACTAACATCATTTTTTTTTCAGGAATCCACTCACCCGAAACCTAAAAGTAACTTTACAAAATTTTGTTTCAGGAACCCACTCTCCCTAACCCTAAAACTAACATTAAAGCAACTTGTTTCAGGAATCCACTCTCTCTAATCCTAAAAGTAAATTCTAATCAACTTGTTGAAATAATCCAATCTCCTTATCCGAAAACTAAATTTAAATCAATTTCTTTCAGTAAACTACTAACCCTTTTCCTAAAACTAACATAAAGACTTTTTTCAGGAATCCATGCGCCCGATACCTATAAATAACTTTCCAAAAATTTGTTTCAGGAATCCATTCACCCTAATCCTAAATTTGAATGAACTTATCTCAATAATCCAATCACTATTATCCTAAAACTAAATTTAAATCAATTTTTTGCAGTAACCCACTCACCCTTTTCCTAAAACTTAAATACTTCTTTTTCAGGAATCCACTCACACGAAACCTAAAACTAACTTTACAAAATTTTGTTTCAAGAACCCACTCACCCTAACCCTAAAACTAACATTAAAGCATCTTGTTTCAGGAATCCACTCTCGCTAATCCTTAAAGTAAATTCTAAGGGGCCCATTACGATACCCGACGTAAAAAAATCCGCCAGGCATGGAAGCGGCAAAAATCCGCCCGCACACACCGCCTGAACACCGACCACGCCATTATGAGTACACAAACCGAAAACCGCCATCGGCGGAAAAATCACACAAAATACCGCCCGCCATCGTCCGAGTCGGAGTCAAACCGCCCGCCACGGACGGAAACACGCACGACAACACAAAACCGCCCGCCCACACGGCCGACACACCGCACGTGAAATTACGATCGCACCGCCATGAGCGCGGAAAAACAACAAATATACCGCCCGCCAGCGCAAACAACGCCGATGAGAATCGACACGGCAGAAGCCATGGCGCCAACGTACCTGCACAGAAACCATCCGCACACAAAACCAATAGCACACAACATGGCCAATAAGTCCACACAGCAAGGCACGCACAAATACACAAGCACAGTACACATCCCGAAAACACCCCCGGACAAACAAAAAATACAAAGGCCAGAACCCCAGACACAACACACCTGAAAACAACAGACCATGAGGACACACCCACATAGGTGAGTACAAAAGCAGCACTCCCACAGACCACAACCCCTTGCTACATTGCAAACCAGAGAGGAGAGGAGAGGACACAGTGACACAGCAAGGACAGCAGCACACCACAGAAACGCACACATCACAACCACCACCACCACCACCAAACACCGGCACCACAAACCCCCTGCACATTACACAACACACACCGCACCAGCACCACAAACACCATGGCACCACAAAGGATGCCCAAGTTCACGCCCATGGAGCTGACGGTCATGGTCGACGAGATCATCAAGGTGTACCCACAAATCTATGGGAACATGGTTCAGCACACACCACTAGCCACCAGAAACAGAATGTGGAACCGGATCGTAGACCAGGTCAATGCAGTCGGGACCCTGCCCAGGAACAGAGTCGAGATAAACAAACGTTGGAATGACGTAAAGAGCCTGGTCAAGAAGAAGGAGGGCAAAAACAGAGAGCTGGCTGCCGTCACTGGCGGAGGGAATCCCGCGCTCTTTAAGACCTTCAAAGCGTGGGAGGAGAAGGTGCGAGTCGTAATACATCCGGAGATCCTCGCCGGATTAGCAGGGGGAGTGGAGGCTGGTAAGTACAAACTAATGTATACCAGCACACCGCTATGTACTCACATGCGCAACTACCATGCCACAGCTCCCAGGGACAAACACCCCCATGTCCAGCACACAATACACAACACATCACACGCACATGCAACAGACACTACCACACACAGCCCAAACCGAACAACTGTAAGATGCGTGGGGACATGTGTACACTAAGCCAGCCACGTAACCACCAACAGGTCCCCAAATATGCCAGAAGCGCCACAACGAGCACCCACCACACCCATGTGTCCGCCACAGCTGCACTAACCGACAAGTAACAGGTAAGTGGCAGGAACACAAAGTGCAGTGGGTGGGACGGTGGACAGCCCAAGTACAACACACACCAGGCCCCAGTCCCACAGCACAGCAAGGAGGAGCATCCCCCACACCCCACAGCCACGTGTGAGCCACCGCAGTGCACAACGACAGCCGAAAGGCAGACATCACGGTCCACAGCAATCGGTGTCAGTGGGTGTACAGCCACCCCCACAACCCACTACACCCCCCCACCCCCACAGACCTGCAACATGGAGCACCCCCCGCTTAGAGCCATGTGGCATCCAGTACAGTGCACGCACGAACAACTTGCAGGTGGGAAACTGGACAGGGCTGGATTACTGGAGGCATGAGGACCATAACACCACCAACACATGGGACATGTCACGTAGCACACGAACACGCAGCACCGCCCACCGTCACAAACAAGTGAACAATGTGCACACGGACATGAACAACAGACTCACACCCCACATGACCCATCACAGACATAGCAACACCCAAGGAGCCACGTCTGCATGCACAAGCCACACTGAATATAGTCCCACACGGCAGCCACTGTGCAACTCATCACACACAACCGAAACACCATTGAAGTCCTGTCCATGTAGCCCCCACTGCCTGTCAACCCCACACCCCACAACTACGCCTATGTAAGACAAACAACACTAGACGCAACAGAGCGGAACAACATAAATGCACACGAACACCACTGAACCCATCAAACTCACAGACACACCATGCACATACAACATACCATCCATCCCATCCATCAGCCCCAGTCACATGAAAGGCATGTCATCCGCACAGCTGCCACACATACAGCAGTCACGCTAAGACACATGCCCATGACCAACCATGTACCAGAAGTCAATTAAGCGCACAACACACTGTGAGCAACAACACACAACATGGGCCACACCCCCCCCCCGAGCACTGCAGTGATGCACATGGCACAGGGCAGCACGCACACCAAGGAGATGGGACAACTGCAATACGTTGGCTGGCACACAACCATCACTCACTCATAACGATGCGTCCAATGCCATGTCCAGTAATCACAACAGACAGCAAATATGCAGGCCATGTCAAGCATGCACACACCTCAAACCATGCACTGTCATGCTGCCACAACACATGTCACGTTCGGCACCCATGGCTCACAGCATGTACCCCAAAAGCATATTCCATCCCAAATGCGAATCTGGGGCATGGCCCCCATGTTGCCATATGCGTTCCTAAGCGTTCCATATGAACTCCAAAAGCAGAGTACAAACCAGACCCAGGATGGGCCAGGAGCCCGCATACACCAGAGTCACAATGAGTAGGGGCACAGCAACACACCCATCGGCATGGCCAATCCGTCCCATGCCACATGTGCACAGCACACAGTCCCATTGCCTAGCACACACAACTACAGATGCCACAGCCACACACTCGCCTCCGGGAAACCCATGTACGAGATTGCACGAACTGCCAATGTCAGACGACTAATACATACTTCGCCAGGTGCAACACAATAACAAATCTCATTCTCTCCACAGGTGACGAACTGCTGGACGCTGGGGATGGAGACAGCAGCCAGCACAGCCAGCCTACAAGCCCCCAACGAGGACACACGGATCTGGAGGATCTGTCCACCTCTTCGGACACGGACCACCAAGCTGGCCCATCTGGCGTGGCAGGGCCCAGCCGCTCCCCAGGACCCCTCCTACCCACCAACCCATCATCCAGGGATGCTGAACAGTCCCAGTCCCCTGCTGCCACTGTCGTTGCGGCCACACCCACGGTCATTGCGGCCACTACCACTGCCGCAACCGCCACCATCGCCGCACCGACCACCACCGCCTCCACCACCACCACGTCTTCGCTGGCACCAGCCCCAGCGCAGGTGGTGGCCCGGCCGACTGGATCCACCCTGGGAGCCACAGCGAGGACCGTGGTGTGCAATGTGGCTAGTGGGCAGGGCCGGTGGCAGCAGGACTGGTAGGAGGAGCAGGGTCAGGGAAACGCCAGCCTCCCCTGGGAGCCATGCCCTGCCTCAAATGGCGAGAGTCCTTGGGGCCTATGAAGAGGCCCAAGGACAATGGGCCAGGTCTGCTACTGACACGCGGGAGGTGCTGGGGGTGCTGAGGTCCATGGACGCCCATATGGGCCAATTCGTGTCCCGTATGGACCAACTCGTGGACCTCATGGGCCAGCTGGTGGTGGCGGTGGGGTCACAGGCAAGGCCAGCAACACCACCTCCGCCACCACCTGCTAGGGCGCAGGGTCGGCCAGCAGTGTCCACTTCCCCTGCGTCCACAGCCAGTGAGCACACCTCACCCACCACCAGCAGGTCGCCACCACACACCCCCTCCCAAACGTGGAAGGGGCCGTCCGAAGAGGAAACAGATCTCCCGGGAGGACTTCGCACGCTCCAGTCGCAAGTGAGGCAGCCAGCCAGCCTTCCGCCAGCCTTCCTTGACCAGCCACTGCATTGGCTTGCTCTACGATCCCACTCCACACAGCCAGCTGGATGGCATGTGTGTGTTGGACTATGGACATAGAACCAGTGGGTACACCCTGATCATCACGCAGCCATGACCGACAGCTCATTGTCACTGCACGCACCACTTTTGTCATCACCTTACACACAATCACATGTCACAGTTTGTAATAAATGCACCTTTTTCACTAACTGCTGTTTGTGCCCTGTGTTTTATTTGTACGGAGTACAACGGCCACCTTGGGCGGAAGGGCACCTGATGCGTGGCATGGCAATGGAATCCGGAGGGCCTGTAGGGACCTAGGGGTGGGAGACAGAACAGGAGCACATTCAATGAGTGTGTCACACACCCATCACACAGTACATGTCAACAACTACAAGCAATGTACACACATCGCACGGAGCAATAGGGCACAATGCCACAGTCACCAACAGTGGCATACTACCCTGGCCATGGAGCGTTGACACACTGCACGCAGTGAACATACGGCCACCCTGACACAGCACACACACACCTGCACAGATACAGACACATCATCCGTCGTACATGGACACTCACCGTCAAGTGAAGTAGCGGGCGATGAGCTGCTGGTGCACATTCCCAGCTTCCTCCTCTCCGCTGTCCACCTCACTCGAGCTGTCCTGGTCTGCGGGCTGGGGCCCTGGTTGATCTCCGTCATCCACAATGAGGGGGATCTGCTTCCGAATGGCCAGATTGTGCAGCATGCAGCACGCCACCACTATCTGGCACACCTTCTGTGGGGAGTACGCCAGTGCACCCTCGGTGCGGTCCAGGCACCTGAACCTGGACTTGAGGAGGCCAAAGGTACGCTCGACCACACGTCTGGTCCTCCCATGTGCCTCATTGTATCGATCGTCTGCTGGGGTGCGAGGATTCCTCAATGGACTGAGCAGCCATGCCCCATTCGGATACGCAGAGTCACCTGGGTGTGAGGGACACAGAGAACCGTTGCAATTCCAACTGGACAGGGGACAGCATCGCACAACCAGCACGCTACACCACTCCACATACTCACCGACAATACAGGCACGATCCTGTTGCAGATTGGCCATCAGTCGTGGCAAGATGCTGTTGCGCATTATGTGTGCGTCATGTGCCGAGCCTGGAAACTTGGCACACACGTGGGTGATCACCATGTCCGCAAGGCACACCACTTGCACATTCAGGGAGTGCGTGTGCTTCCTGTTGCGGTACAGGTGCTCAGTGGCCTGTGGTGGAACAAGGCCGACATGTGTGCAGTCAATGGCTCCAACGACGTGTGGGATTCTGCCAAGGGCATAGAATGCACCCTTCACTGCCGCCAATTCACGAGCCCTGGGGAAGCGGATGTACCGGATTCCGGTACAGCATCATGGCTGCCAGTACATCCCTCAGCACCTTGCTGAACATGGGCTGGGACATCCCTCCTCCAATGCCCACTGTGTGCTGGAATGACCCAGTGGCGAAGAAATGCATGGCGGCCATCACCTTAGCCGTGGGGGTGACAGCAGTCGGATGCACCCTGCGGGGACGGAGATGGGGTTCTAACATGGCACACAGTCGATGCAGGGTTGGCCTGTCCAGCCGAAACTTCCTAATAACCTCTGTATCGTCCATGTCCGCCAGCAATTGGTATGGGCGGTCAATGTTCGGTCTCCGCCTAGGGACAATGGCAGAGGACACATGTCAAAGCAACACGACACATAGCAATTTCGCATACACATCACTGACATGACTGAGCAAGCACATGAGCCACAGCCCAGCTGTCAAGCTGGGACGGCACGGCCACAATACACTTACACAGGTCTCCCAACAATGGCAATGGCTAGTGATACATACCACTGCCATGTGCATGCACATGGGAATCTAGGCCCCAATGACTTGCGGGGCGTGCTGATGGGGACTGACTGCATATCCGTCAAGCAGCAACGCCACGGCAACATGAATGTCTGCTGAGCATGGAACTGCTTCCGCGGCTGGATGAGTATGGCACACGACGACGACGATGTGGGCACAGGCTGAGCGGCCAATACAAGTGGGACCTGTGGCACGAGGGGACATGAGACAGTAGTAGGTGTCAGCACTGCACCCTATGTACAGCACTGTACGGATCACAGCTCCCGAAACATTGACAGGTGTCCACATTGACAGCCCCATGCCAAGACGGCTGTGTGCTTGCAGTCACACGTCACAGGTGAGAGGTTACATTGCACGTGCCAGGTGGCAGACGTACATAGTGGGAGCTGGCATGTGTGTGCATGTGTCTCCTGTTCAGGATCCACCAGATGGGCGCTGACTCTGTACTGACCATTGGACACAGCATGTTCCGTGGAAGGCTTGTGTGTGTGGGATGGTGGCACTGGATGTGCCTCCGTTGGTGGGGGGCCATGCACAGGGCGGGTACGTCGATGATTGCGCATTGTTGGTCACGGTGGGTGCACCAACTGAAGATGTGTTGCCCTGTGTTCAATTCCTATGTCCGCATGATGATGGACTGTAGATGTGGGCAGACTACACATTGGTCGATGTGCTGTCTATTTGCATGTGCCTTCACACCAGGCACAGCTGCCCCTGCACATGTGACCCCTGCTGGACTCGCTGCTGGGTCTGTGGAGCTGATGCACCTTCTGCGCGTGGGGCGGACAGCTCTCCTCACTTCCCTCATTGCGCATGTCATGACTTTGCCGCAGGTGACATGGATCATGGAGGGCCCACATGTACGCGTGGGTAGGCTACACATGATTGTACACTGGTCGCCACCCCCAGTCAGTGTTTCGAATGGGAAGGTTGTCGTGCTGGTGGTATGTTCGATGTGGCGGATGGGCGGGCCTAGGTGCGGGCTTACATTCCGGACATGGGGGTAGTTGGATTGGCGACTAGTTGCAGTACACACGGGACACGTCTCTTCCTTTCCACATCTGGGTCATCCCTTGTACTTACTGACAGTGATACAGTCATCTTCGCCCCAGCCCTCATGTCCTCCCCTCGCTCCCCCAATATGCATGCTCACCTGCGAGGCTAGCGCCTGCACAGGCAGCCCCAAGCTCGCACCAGAGAGGGCAAGGAGTGTATGTGGGTCCAGTTGCACGAGTGGGCTGTCTCAGGGTATGATGTGTGGCGGGACGCCGTCCACCTGCGTGGTGCCCCAAATGGAGACCCGGCCTGCATGGACTATGCATCACAGTCTTCGCCTTCCGGATCCGCCACCTGCGACACCCAGTGGCTGTGGCTGCCCTTGCGGCCAGGCCGCGTCCGTCTGTGGCTGATGGCCCACACATTCACTCTTTGGCCTCTCTGGGGAGGGCTCGGGGGTGGTGGCGCACGCGCTTGCACTTAGTCGCAATGGCATGTGGCGTGGTTGGTATGATGGGCAATGGATGGGATGGTGCGAGCCACCTCCCGTGACGTCAGTGCTGCTCGTGCTGTGGTGCGTCCCCCTACACTTCCATTTGACTTGTGCCATGCTAGACGTTGAGGTTCTATTGCCTGCGTGATATGACCAGGAGGAGCGCGAGGAGACCTCTCACACACCATGCTCCACTGCCATCCCGTGCCCTGTATCGCCTGTGCGGATTGACTATGTTGGGGTTGCACCTGGTCGACTGGGGCTGTGTGTGCCTTGTCAAGGGGCATGGCGGGCGCACAACAGGATCCAGCTTGTCCACAGAGGGTGGGCTGAGGTGCGCCTGGTACCGCTTTGTACGTGTGCCCGGCTGCTGTGCACACACGTGTTCACTCCCCCCGACAGGTGTCCTCTCACAATGCCCAGGGAAGCGGTGGTGTACTGTTCATGACCCCTCCCAACACGGCGTGCTCCAACTTGGCATGTGCGCATCTACCCGTCGCACCCACCCACCTGAGCACTGCGTCCATACGACTTCACACGACACATGTGTGTCTTCCACAGTAGTGCTACTCATTTGCGTTGACATCCAATACCAGTGGACTACATGGTCATGTCACGACTGCCGTGTACTTCACATACTCTCATCCTCTCTCATTCGTACTTGTGAAATGAGTCAGCGGAGACAGTTCTGGTTTCAAACATTATATTGAGTCTTCTGTCCTCTGTGATGCAGTATAGTGGACACTACTGGCAGCGGAATACATGTTGAGGATATACTGAGCATGATAACAAATGGGATAGGGTGTGGGGTTACATGTGATTGGCTGTTGCATGTGGGATGTGGGCTTCAGAGTGACATCTGCTTGGCCAAGGCTGTGCTAATGTACATTTACGTATAGCTGCGGAACTGCGGACTTTGACACAGACGGTATACATGTAGCCTACCAGACCGCTCGGCATCATGGGCACAGTCCATCTCAGTTCCATGTGACAGGTTTGCTGCGGTTGTTCCTCATGCACGCGTGCATGTGAGATGACATCAGGGCATGTGCTTGCGTGCATGCAGCGGCGTGCCACTTGTTGTTGCACTGTGGTGGTTACTGGACATGTCCCAGTCACTGGGGTCGTGTTGTTGTTGTATGCACTTGTCGTCCATGCAAAGGTCCTGGTATGGGATTCCCGGGGCGGGGGTGGGAGGGGTGCAGCACCCACAGACTCCAGGCGACCTATTCATGTCCACTGAGCGGTGTGTGTGTCCATGTGCGCTGGATCCATGTCGTGTCCTGGTTGTTCGTGCAGTTCCGTCCATGTGGGTGCGATGCACAGAGCCCATGCCACTGCCTCCCACGATGCATGCGGTGTTCCTGGATGTGATGGGGAACAGTGTGCATGTCCCGGTCATATCCGATGTCATGGCGATGTCGTTGATGGTGTGGTTACAGTTGCCGGTCGTTTGGTATGGCTGTTGTGGTGGTGACTGGCCAGTCCGTGCGGAAGCTGAGCATGGGTGCGGGGTTGGACTTCATAGGTCACTCGGGGAACCTGCGTTGTGGTCCGACGTATTTACAGGTTGTCAGGTATGCGATGCCGTCCAGCAGGGCTTCCATGTCATTGGTGGTGTACATGTTTGCCAGCCAATGAAGCGGATGGTGGCTGTCAAGGTGTTGTTCGTAGGTTGTCCCTTGGAGGACCATGATGGGGCATGCTGGGTGACATTCGATGTAGCTGTTCTCGATGATCCGTCGTGTGGAGGCACAGTGGTTCCATTTCAGTGCGCGTGCGATGTTGGCCACATACGCCATGCCCCCATAGGCAGAGCAGGCCCTGTCGTGTGCATCCAGAGGGAGGAGTAGTGGTAGCAGGTCCGCCTTCAGACATGCCGGGTTGGAGAGGCATATCTCGACGGGATGCTGGTAGGGACACCTCCGACAGTAGAAGACGGGCATGACGCAGCTGAACAATGTGATGCGGTAAGTCAGTCGGTAACTTACGTTCAGCAGGGACAGGAGATCGCATCCCAATGTATGTATCGTGTTGGTTTGGTACAGCTTGAGCTGTTCGGCGTAGTTGGGTAGGTGTGTTGCGGTTGCCATTTCGCAGCGGTTCGTAGAGGTGGCGTGCTCCGGCTGTGTGTGCAGTCTGCAATGTGCACGCTCCGGGGTTGCTGTGAGCTCTGTGTAGTCGTGGGGAGACAGGACTTGTGTTCTGTTGGCTTGTTTGGAGGACACGGGCCCTCTTCCCACATGCTTCTCAGACAGTTCAAGGTCAGTGCTGTGTGACTCCTTCCAATTAACTTGCATGTGGCCGACATGGGGGAGTGTTTTCTTGTTTCTTCCCCGTCCGTTGTGTGCTTCTGTGATATGCGCTATCTGCCCTGTGGTCGGTCTCCTCGGCATGCCTGTGTTGGTCTATTCTTGGACAATGGCTGTATTCACCGGCTTCTGTCGTAGGGCTGTGGTTTCGGTGTTGGAATGGAAGGTCATTCAGTGCTGTCTGCTCTCCCTTGTGTGGGCGGCAGGCTGCCTTTCCGCTCTGCGTTGGGCCTTGTGTGTGGATGTAATTCTTGGGCCACCTGTTGTCGGTCCCCGGGCTCTTTGGTGTTCCATTTCATGTGTCTTGTTCATATATGCAGGGTGGTATGGGTTTTTCAGTGTGGTACTGGCGTTCCTCTTCCCGAAGGGGCCCTGCTTCTCCTAGTTGGTGTTGCCGCCGCTGTGTGCTACGCCATGTTTGTTACACTGGGGTGTGTCCTGCAGTTGCGTGTCTTCACTGACATGTGTGCGTCGGTTGTGTGGCGTTGGGTGTTGTCCGTGAATTGGGCGTTGGGGACATGTCTGTGGCCGGCCTGTCACGTGTCATGTGCGTTCGGGGTGGGGCTGATGTGTGTGCTGCTTGGTTGTGTCCCTGTGTCTGTGTGCGACGCATGCATGGCGCTGCGGTTGGCCTCTGCGTTGTGCGCATGTGTGGCGGCGTCATCGGCGCTTTGGGGCCGTGACGGGGTGGTTGGTTCCTAGTCCCAGGTGGTGTGTACACATGTGTTCCGCGATGTTAGGATTTGGCCTGTGTGTCATATGTGGATGCGATGGTGGATGTGTAGTGTGCACGCGCTGGTGGGGGTTGTCCGCTTTTTCCGCCCTTGCACTGTGTGCGCTGTTTGCGTGCACTTGTTGTGTGTGTGCCTACCTGCGTCTCCGCGGTACGGTGCGTCCTTGGTGGTGCATCAGCAGAAGCATGGGAAGGGCCTGCAGTGCTGGATTCATGCCCGGGGTGCCGCTTCTTCGTTGTCCGTGCTCTGCGTCCGTGTTTCCGCCTCTCTTTCACGTGCGGTGTCTCTTTGCCGTGGGAGCCGTTTGTTTGCGGCATCGTAATTTATGCGCCGGGCGGGACGTGTTTCGTCGGACGGTGTGTGTCAGTTATGCTGCGCCGCTACGTGTGCGGGCGCACTTTGATGGCGGACGGTGTTGCTGGCTTGCCGGCGGTGTTTGGCCTGCTTTTCGCATCATAATTGGGCGGGCGTGTGGACTGCTGCGTGCCGGCGGTAACTGGTGGTTTTTGCATCCGCCAGCACGGCGGTTGTGCTTCCGCCCGCCATCGTAATGGGCCCCTAATTAACTTGTTGAAATAATCCAATCTCCATTATCCGAAAACTAAATTTAAATCTACTTGTTCCAGGAATCCACTCACCCTTTTCCTAAAACTAACATAAAAACCTTTTTTCAGGAATCCATGCGCCCGATACCTAAAACTAAATTTCAAAAAATTTGTTTCAGGAATCCACTCACCTTAATCCTAAAACTAAATTTGAATTAATTTATCACAATAATCCAATCACACTTATCCCAAAACAAAATTTAAATCAATTTTTTCAAGTAACCCACTCACCCTTTTCCTAAAACTAACATAATTTTTTTTCAGGAATCCACTCACCCGAAACCTAAAAGTAACTTTACAAAATTTTGTTTCAGGAACCCACTCTCCCTAACCCTAAAACTAACATTAAAGCAACTTGTTTCAGGAATCCACTCTCACTAATCCCAAAACTAAATTCTAATCAACTTGTTGAAATAATCCAATCTCCCTACAAATTTAAATCAACTTCTTTCAGTAAACCACTTACCCTTTTCCTAAAACCAACATAAAGACTTTTTCAGGAATCCATGCGCCCGATACCTATAACTAACTTTCCAAAAATTTGTTTCAGGAATCCATTCACCCTAATCCTAAATCTAAATTTGAATTAACTTATCTCAATAATCCAATCACTATTATCCTAAAACTAAATTGAAATCACATTTTTTGCAGTAACCCACTCACCCTTTTCCTGAAACTTAAACAGCTTCTTTTTTAGGAATCCATTCACACAGAAACATAAAACTAACTTTACAAAATTGTTGTTTCAGGAATCCACTCACCCTGATTCTAAAACTAAATTTAAATTAATTTATCGCAATAATCCAATCACTCTTATCCCAAAACTAAATTTAAATCAATTTTTTCAAGTAACCCACTCACCTTTTTCCTAAAACTAACATAAATTCTTTTTTCAGGAATCCACTCACCCGAAATTTAAAAGTAACTTTACAAAATTTTGTTTCAGGAACCCACTCACCCTAACCCTAAAACTAACATTACAAGCAACTTGTTTCAGGAATCCACTCTCGCTAATCCTAAAAGTAAATTCTAATTAACTTGTTGAAATAATCCAATCTCCATTATCTGAAAACTAAATTTATATCTACTTGTTCCAGGAATCCACTCACCCTTTTCCTAAAACTAACATAAAAACCTTTTTCAGGAATCCATGCGCCCGATACCTAAAACTAAATTTCAAAAAATTTGTTTCAGGAATCCACTCACCCTAATCCTAAAACTAAATTTGAATTAACTTATCACAATAATCCAATCACACTTATCCCAAAACTAAATTTAAATAATTTTTTCAAGTAACCCACTCACCCTTTTCCTAAAACTAACACAATTTTTTTTCAGGAATCCACTCACCCGAAATCTAAAAGTAACTTTACAAAATTTTGTTTCAGGAACACACTCACCCTAACCCTAAAACTAACGTTAAAGCAACTTGTTTCAGGAATCCACTCTCCCTAATCCTAAAAGTAAATTCTAATTAACTTGTTGAAATAATCCAATCTCCCTTATCCCAAAACTAAATTTAAATCAACTTCTTCCAGTAAACCACTCACCCTTTTCCTAAAACTAACATAAAAAACTTTTTTCAGGAATCCATGCGCCCGATACCTAAAACTAACTTTCCAAAAATTTGTGTCATGAATCCACTCAACCTAATCTTAAAACTAAATTTGAATTAACTTATCGCAATAATCCAAACACTATTATCATAAAACTAAATTTAAATACATTTTTTGCAGTAACCCACTCACCCTTTTCCTGAAACAAACATACTTCTTTTTAGGAATACACTCACCAGAAACCTAAAACTGACTTTACAAAATTTTTGTTTCAGGAATCCACTCATCCTAACCCTAAAACTAATTTTAAAGAAACTTCTTTCACGAATCTACTTTCCCTAACCTAAAAAGTAAATTTAAATTAACCTGTTGAAATAATCCAATCACCCTTATCCTAAAACTAAATTTAAATCAACTTGTTGAAGTAATCCACTCACCCTTTTCCTAAAACTAACATAAAAACCTTTTTCAGGAATCCATGCGCCCGATACCTAAAACTAAATTTCAAAAAATGTGTTTCAGGAATCCACTCACCCGAAACCTAAAAGTAACTTTACAAAATTTTGTTTCAGGAACCCACTCTCCCTAACCCTGAAACTAACATTAAAGGAACTTGTTTCAGGAATCCACTCTCTCTAATCCTAAAAGTAAATTCTAATCAACTTGTTGAAATAATCCAATCTCCCTTATCCGAAAACTAAATTTAAATCAATTTCTTTCAGTAAACCACTCACCCTTTTCCTAAAACTAACATAAAGACTTTTTCAGGAATCCATGCGCCCGATACCTATAACTAACATTACAAAATTTTGTTTCAGGAATCCACTCATCCTAACCCTAAAACTAATTTTAAAGAAACTTGTTTCAGGAATCCACTCTCACTAATCCTAAAAGTAAATTCTAATCAACTTGTTGAAATAATCCAATCTCCCTTATCCGAAAACTAAATTTAAATCAACTTCTTTCAGTAAACCACTTACCCTTTTCCTAAAACCAACACAAAGACTTTTTTCAGGAATCCATGCGCCCGATACCTATAACTAACTTTCCAAAAATTTGTTTCAGGAATCCATTCACCCTAATCCTAAATCTAAATTTGAATTAACTTATCTCAATAATCCAATCACTATTATCCTAAAACTAAATTTAAATCAATTTTTTGCAGTAACCCACTCACCCTTTTCCTAAAACTTAAATGCTTCTTTTTTCAGGAATCCATTCACACGAAAACATAAAACTAACTTTAAAAAATTTTGTTTCAGGAATCCACTCATCCTAACCCTAAAACTAATTATAAAGAAACTTCTTTCACGAATCTACTTTCCCTAACCTAAAAAGTAAATTTAAATTAACCTGTTGAAATAATCCAATCACCTTTATCCTAAAACTAAATTTAAATCAACTTGTTGAAGTAATTCACTCACCCTTTTCCTAAAACTAACCTAAAAAACTTTTTGCAGGAAAGCAACCCGCCCAATACCTAAAACAAAATTTAAAAAAATTTGTTTCAGAAATCCACTCACCCTAATCCTAAAACAAAATTTAAATTAACTTATACGAATAATCCAATCACTCTAATCCTAAAACTAATTTTAAATCAATTTTTTGCAGCAACCCACTCATCCTTTTCCTAAAACTAACATAATTCATTTTTTTCAGGAATCCACTCACCCGAAAATTAAATCTAACTATTAAAAATTTTGTTTCAGGAATCCACTCACCCTTACCCTAAAACTAACTTTAAAACAACTTGCTTCAGGAATCCACTCTCCCTATTCCTAAAAGTAAATTTAAAGTAACTTGTTGAAATAATCCAATCACCCTTATCCTAAAACTAAATTTAAATAATCTTTTTTGCAGTAACCCACTGACCTTTTTCCTAATTCTAAAAAACTTTTTTTTTCAGGAATCTATTCACCTGAAACATAAAACTAACTTTAAAAAATTTTGTTTCAGGAATCCACTCACCCTAATCCAAAAACTACATTTAAATTATTTTATCACAATAATCCAATCACTCTTATCCCAAAACTAAATTTAAATCAATTTTTTCAAGTAACCCACTCACCCTTTTCTAAAACTAACGCAAGTTTTTTTTTCAGGAATCCACTCACCCGAAATCTTAAAGTAACTTTACAAAATTTTGTTTCAGGAACCCACTCACCCTAACCCTAAAACTAACTTTAAAGCAACTTGTTTCAGGAATCAACTCTCCCTAATCCTAAAAGTAAATTTTAATTAACTGGTTGAAATAATCCAATCTCCCTTATCTGAAAACTAAATTTAAATCTACTTGTTGCAGTAATCCACTCACCCTTTTCCTAAAACTAACATAAAAACTTTTTTAGGAATCCACGCGCCTGATACCTAAAACTAAATTTCAAAAATTTGTTTCAGGAATCCACTCCCACTACTCCTAAAACTAAGGGGTCGATTATGATGGCGGTCGGAAAAACATACCGACCGCAATGGTAGCGGCAAAAAACCGCCCGCATGGCCAACAGGAAAAACGCCGGATACATTACGATAAACCGGCACAATAATCCGTCCGCGGCGGCGGGAGTCAACGAAAAACCGCCCGCACTCGCCGGACCAGCTGAAAATCCGACCGCAACGGCCGGATACTCAGCGGAAAAGCCAAGAACCGCCGCCATGCACACGGAGTAACCGCCCGTGACTTATGACATCCCCGCTACCACCATGGTACCTACCTATGAATCCGACCGCATCGTGCGCAAACAGTGATGAATCCGATAGGCGGCGGAAGGGCTACAGCATAGCCACCGCTGCCGAGGAACCGCTGTGGAGGATCCGCAAAAAATATGGCGGACGTAGAAAAAACACGAAAAAAAATACAAACAATGCACACACTGAAGTAGACCTGTCCCAATACAAACCAAAAGTGCCCAATGACAACAGCCCCAGAAATTTCAAAATAACCAATCACAGGACAACACACACAACACACCTGACAGCAACATACCAGCTTGCCACACCCCCCATAGCCGAGCATAAAACCAGCCCCTCCCTGACCACAATCCTTTGCTACACTCCACAACTGAAGGTCCCAACCCCAGAGAACAAAGGAGAGGCAAACCTGCACACAGCACCACCACAACACACACACCACCTACACCACCCACAACACCCACAACACCCACACAACTGCACCACAGAACATCTGCACAGCACACACCATGGCACCACACAAAATGCCAAAATTCACTGATTCAGAGCTTGCAGTCATGGTAGATGAGATAATAAGAGTTGAACCACAACTCTATGGCAACATGGTCCAACACACCCCATTAGCCACAAGAACCCAAATGTGGGTGAGGATAGTCAATAAGGTCAATGCAGTAGGGACCACCCCCGCAACAAGCAGGAAATACAGAAGCGGTGGCATGACCTGAAGACCGTGGTGAAGAGGAAGAGGGCCAAGAACCGTCAGCTGGCTGACGGGACTGGTGGAGGCACTCCCATCCCACCCAAACCATACAGTCCGTGGGAGGAGAAGGTCCTTGGAATCCTACATCCAGAGAGTCTTGAAGGAATCCGCGGAGGACTGGAAGCTGGTAAGTACAAACCAATGTATATCATCACATTGCCATGTACCGTCTTGCACAAATTCAAACCTACAACCCCTAGGCCAAAGAACATTCGTCTGACCCACAATACCCAAAACAGGTCACACAGATGTAACAACCACTCAACCTGATAAAGCACAAAGCTAAACAAAACCAACTGGGATGCATGTGTACAGACAAAAAGCACTACAACACACACCAGGCCCCCATCTCCCACCCCTCAGCAGGATGGAGCACCACACCCAGAAGCATGTGTCAGCCATTGAACGCTCCCCCACAACCTAACAGGTAGGTAGCCATCTTCACAGGGATGGGGAATGTGTATCTGGAGGCAGCACAACAACCCCCAACAGGCCCCCTTTCCCACCCCTCAGCAGGTTGGAGCACCCCACCCAGAAGCATGTGTCAGCCATTGAACGCTCCCCCACCACCTAACAGGTAGGTAGCCATCTTCACAGGGATGGGGAATGTGTATCTGGAGGCAGCACAACAACCCCCAACAGGCCCCCTCTCCCACCCCTCAGCAGGATGGAGCACCCCACCCAGAAGCATGTGTCAGCCATTGAACGCTCCCCCACCACCTAACAGGTAGGTAGCCATCTTCACAGGGATGGGGAATGTGTATCTGGAGGCAGCACTACAACTCCCAACAGGCCCCCTCTCCCACCCCTCAGCAGGATGGAGCACCCCACCCAGAAGCATGTGTCAGCGATTGAACGCTCCCCCACCACCTAACAGGTAGGTAGCCATCTTCACAGGGATGGGGAATGTGTATCTGGAGGCAGCACAACAACCCCCAACAGGCCCCCTTTCCCACCCCTCAGCAGGATGGAGCACCCCACCCAGAAGCATGTGTCAGCCATTGAACGCTCCCCCACCACCTAACAGGTAGGTAGCCATCTTCACAGGGATGGGGAATGTGTATCTGGAGGCAGCACAACAACCCCCAACAGGCCCCCTCTCCCACCCCTCAGCAGGATGGAGCACCCCACCCAGAAGCATGTGTCAGCCATTAAAAGCTCCCCCACCACCTAACAGGTAGGTAGCCATCTTCACAGGGATGGGGAATGTGTATCTGGAGGCAGCACAACAACCCCCAACAGGCCCCCTCTCCCACCCCTCAGCAGGATGGAGCACCCCACCCAGAAGCATGTGTCAGCCATTGAACGCTCCCCCACCACCTAACAGGTAGGTAGCCATCTTCACAGGGATGGGGAATGTGTATCTGGAGGCAGCACAACAACCCCCAACAGGCCCCCTCTCCCACCCCTCAGCAGGATGGAGCACCCCACCCAGAAGCATGTGTCAGCCATTGAACGCTCCCCCACCACCTAACAGGTAGGTAGCCATCTTCACAGGGATGGGGAATGTGTATCTGGAGGCAGCACTACAACTCCCAACAGGCCCCCTCTCCCACCCCTCAGCAGGATGGAGCACCCCACCCAGAAGCATGTGTCAGCCATTGAACGCTCCCCCACCACCTAACAGGTAGGTAGCCATCTTCACAGGGATGGGGAATGTGTATCTGGAGGCAGCACAACAACCCCCAACAGGCCCCCTCTCCCACCCCTCAGCAGGATGGAGCACCCCACCCAGAAGCATGTGTCAGCCATTGAACACTCCCCCACCACCTAACAGGTAGGTAGCCATCTTCACAGGGATGGGGAATGTGTATCTGGAGGCAGCACAACAACCCCCAACAGGCCCCACTCTCCCACCCCTCAGCAGGATGGAGCACCCCACCCAGAAGCATGTGTCAGCCATTGAACGCTCCCCCACCACCTAACAGGTAGGTAGCCATCTTCACAGGGATGGGGAATGTGTATCTGGAGGCAGCACTACAACTCCCAACAGGCCCCCTCTCCCACCCCTCAGCAGGATGGAGCACCCCACCCAGAAGCATATGTCAGCCATTGAACGCTCCCCCACCACCTAACAGGTAGGTAGCCATCTTCACAGGGATGGGGAATGTGAATCTGGAGGCAGCACAACAACCCCCAATAGGCCCCCTCTCCCACCCCTCAGCAGGATGGAGCACCCCACCCAGAAGCATGTGTCAGCCATTGAACGCTCCCCCACCACCTAACAGGTAGGTAGCCATCTTCACAGGGATGGGGAATGTGTATCTGGAGGCAGCACAACAACCCCCAACAGGCCCCCTCTCCCACCCCTCAGCAGGATGGAGCACCCCACCCAGAAGCATGTGTCAGCCATTGAACGCTCCCCCACCACCTAACAGGTAGGTAGCCATCTTCACAGGGATGGGGAATGTGTATCTGGAGGCAGCACTACAACTCCCAACAGGCCCCCTCAGCAGGATGGAGCACCCCACCCAGAAGCATGTGTCAGCCATTGAACGCTCCCCCACCACCTAACAGGTAGGTAACCATCTTCACAGGGATGGGGAATGTGTATCTGGAGGCAGCACTACAACTCCCAACAGGCCCCCTCTCCCACCCCTCAGCAGGATGGAGCACCCCACCCAAAAGCATGTGTCAGCCATTGAACGCTCCCCCACCACCTAACTGGTAGATAGCCATCTTCACAGGGATGGGGAATGTGTATCTGGAGGCAGCACTACAACTCCCAACAGGCCCCCTCTCCCACCCCTCAGCAGGATGGAGCACCCCACCCAGAAGCATGTGTCAGCCATTGAACGCTCCCCCACCACCTAACAGGTAGGTAGCCATCTTCACAGGGATGGGGAATGTGTATCTGGAGGCAGCACTACAACTCCCAACAGGCCCCCTCTCCCACCCCTCAGCAGGATGGAGCACCCCACCCAGAAGCATGTGTCAGCCATTGAACGCTCCCCCACCACCTAACAGGTAGGTAGCCATCTTCACAGGGATGGGGAATGTGTATCTGGAGGCAGCACTACAACTCCCAACAGGCCCCCTCTCCCACCCCTCAGCAGGATGGAGCACCCCACCCAGAAGCATGTGTCAGCCATTGAACGCTCCCCCACCACCTAACAGGTAGGTAGCCATCTTCACAGGGATGGGGAATGTGTATCTGGAGGCAGCACAACAACCCCCAACAGGCCCCCTCTCCCACCCCTCAGCAGGATGGAGCACCCCACCCAGAAGCATGTGTCAGCCATTGAACACTCCCCCACCACCTAACAGGTAGGTAGCCATCTTCACAGGGATGGGGAATGTGTATCTGGAGGCAGCACAACAACCCCCAACAGGCCCCACTCTCCCACCCCTCAGCAGGATGGAGCACCCCACCCAGAAGCATGTGTCAGCCATTGAACGCTCCCCACCACCTAACAGGTAGGTAGCCATCTTCACAGGGATGGGGAATGTGTATCTGGAGGCAGCACTACAACTCCCAACAGGCCCCCTCTCCCACCCCTCAGCAGGATGGAGCACCCCACCCAGAAGCATATGTCAGCCATTGAACGCTCCCCCACCACCTAACAGGTAGGTAGCCATCTTCACAGGGATGGGGAATGTGAATCTGGAGGCAGCACAACAACCCCCAATAGGCCCCCTCTCCCACCCCTCAGCAGGATGGAGCACCCCACCCAGAAGCATGTGTCAGCCATTGAACGCTCCCCCACCACCTAACAGGTAGGTAGCCATCTTCACAGGGATGGGGAATGTGTATCTGGAGGCAGCACAACAACCCCCAACAGGCCCCCTCTCCCACCCCTCAGCAGGATGGAGCACCCCACCCAGAAGCATGTGTCAGCCATTGAACGCTCCCCCACCACCTAACAGGTAGGTAGCCATCTTCACAGGGATGGGGAATGTGTATCTGGAGGCAGCACTACAACTCCCAACAGGCCCCCTCTCCCACCCCTCAGCAGGATGGAGCACCCCACCCAGAAGCATGTGTCAGCCATTGAACGCTCCTCCACCACCTAACAGGTAGGTAGCCATCTTCACAGGGATGGGGAATGTGTATCTGGAGGCAGCACTACAACTCCCAACAGGCCCCCTCTCCCACCCCTCAGCAGGATGGAGCACCCCACCCAGAAGCATGTGTCAGCCATTGAACGCTCCCCCACCACCTAACAGGTAGGTAGCCATCTTCACAGGGATGGGGAATGTGTATCTGGAGGCAGCACAACAACCCCCAACAGGCCCCCTCTCCCACCCCTCAGCAGGATGGAGCACCCCACCCAGAAGCATGTGTCAGCCATTGAACGCTCCCCCACCACCTAACAGGTAGGTAGCCATCTTCACAGGGATGGGGAATGTGTATCTGGAGGCAGCACAACAACCCCCAACAGGCCCCCTCTCCCACCCCTCAGCAGGATGGAGCACCCCACCCAGAAGCATGTGTCAGCCATTGAACGCTCCCCCACCACCTAACAGGTAGGTAGCCATCTTCACAGAGATGGGGAATGTGTATCTGGAGGCAGCACAACAACCCCCAACAGGCCCCCTCTCCCACCCCTCAGCAGGATGGAGCACCCCACCCAGAAGCATGTGTCAGCCATTGAACGCTCCCCCACCACCTAACAGGTAGGTAGCCATCTTCACAGGGATGGGGAATGTGTATCTGGAGGCAGCACTACAACTCCCAACAGGCCCCCTCTCCCACCCCTCAGCAGGATGGAGCACCCCACCCAGAAGCATGTGTCAGCCATTGAACGCTCCCCCACCACCTAACAGGTAGGTAGCCATCTTCACAGGGATGGGGAATGTGTATCTGGAGGCAGCACAACAACCCCCAACAGGCCCCCTTTCCCACCCCTCAGCAGGATGGAGCACCCCACCCAGAAGCATGTGTCAGCCATTGAACGCTCCCCCACCACCTAACAGGTAGGTAGCCATCTTCACAGGGATGGGGAATGTGTATCTGGAGGCAGCACAACAACCCCCAACAGGCCCCCTCTCCCACCCCTCAGCAGGATGGAGCACCCCACCCAGAAGCATGTGTCAGCCATTGAACGCTCCCCCACCACCTAACAGGTAGGTAGCCATCTTCACAGGGATGGGGAATGTGTATCTGGAGGCAGCACAACAACTCCCAACAGGCCCCGCTCTCACACCCCTCAGCAGGTTGGAGCACCCCACCCAGAAGCATGTGTCTGTAAGTAAAAACCAAAGTGACACTGCACAGGTAATCAGACAGTGCATGCACACCACCATCACTCAACAAAAGCATTGAGAGACATGACAACATGAGGCTCTACTTCACACAAAAATAGAAAAGAAAAGCACAGCAGACAGCTCAGCGTACGTAACTGTGACAGAAACAGAACTGTGACTCTCAACAAATATGTCCAAGCAAACGGGCCTCTGACATGCATCACCCAGACTTCCCTCTGTAGCGTACATGGGTGCTGATCATGAAGGACCATGGGAAAAACAAACTAGCATGGTCTGCTGTATAAAGAAATACAAGCACAGGACATGTCAACGGTATGCATGTGATGACAATGGCTAGTCCATGCACACAGGTAATGTCTGCCAGGCAGAGTGATCAGCAAAGATGCTGAACATCAACTTGTAGTCATGCCAGTTGTCAGATGACAACCTCACATTGAAATCACCAATACTAGACGTGTGGCATGCTAACCAATCACAGGTCACACCATTGTGAAATGATGAATGTAACTCCACTTCATGGCATGAGGCACATCACTGTGCAGACATACAATGTGTGAAAAAGGCAACTGTGTGTAGCATAACATGTAAATAAGAGACATCAAACACAGCAACCCTGAGGTGTGTAAGGCAATTACCATCTACTTCCTGTCCCACAGGTGACCAACAACTGACTGCAGAGGACGACAACCTCAACCAGCACAGCCAGTCACCAGCTCCCGAACATCTCCCCTCGGATGCAGACTCCCTGGATAATGAGGAGGAGGAGGACCAACCCGGACCATCTGGTGTGGCAGGGTGTAATGTGTCCCAGGACCCCACAGCCCCACCACCCTCAGCAACAACATCAACGCAGAGCCCTGCTGCAACGACCTGTGCCACCACCACCTCCACCACCACTACCACTACCACTGCTGCCTGCAACACTCGCCCTGCTCCACAGGCCAACCAGACCACAACAACTGCGGAGGTACGGGAGAGTAGGCCGGTGCCCACAGGAGGGAGGCAACAGGGCCGTGACAGCAGGCCAGGTGTGAGGACAAGGCTGACCCAAAGGGAAGAAGACCCTGGCACTGAATCACTGGCACACATTCACAGAGTTGTGGGGGCCTATGAACACGTCCAGGGACAGTTGAGGCAGGCTCAGCAGGATGCCCGTGAGCAACAACAGATGCTGCGCTCAATTGACAACTGCATGGGCCAACTCGTGGCCTGCATGGGCCAAATCAGGGTCCTCCTGGGCCAGCTAGTGGGGGTCCTCAGGGACAGGCATGCGGCACCGCCAACACCTACAGCTCCCTCCGTTGTGACGCAGGATGACAGACCCCCATCCTCCCCTGCATCCAGCGAGTATGGGGACTCATCAGACACCACTGGCCATGCACCTGTGTCCCCCCTGCCAAAAGAGCAAGGGGCCGCCCGAAAAAATCATTGGGAGCATCCCGTGGCAAAGCACCTGGCAAAAGCCAGTCAAGTAGCCAGCCATGATGGCACCCCTCTTCACCCTGCTGTGTACCCTGCAGACTGTACCCACACACAATGCCGTGGGAATGGCAAATGACTGTTGGACTGTGTTACCATACTGATCTAGTGTATACTCTATTGTCTCATCTACCATCACTGACAAATCTGTTATTCACCATTCACAAATCTGTAAATATCCACATCTACATCACATGTATCCACTGTAAATAAACACTAATAACGCACCAATGTAGTTGTCACTGTTCCATGTTCATCACAGTATGTTAACTCACACCCATGATTACAATGTCACAGGAGCAGGGATACTCCGCAGGCAAGTAGAGGCTGAAGGGACCTAGGAAAACACAACAGAACATCAGTTGCTACTCAGGTGGTGGACTAACAACCATCACACAACACAGCACATCAAGGTACGACAATCTGCACATGTCACAAGGAGCAACTGTACCAACATAGACATCAAGTAGCTGTGTCAAAAGATCCCTTACCATACACATCTGCAGCCAGCACTGACTCTGCAACATGCTGTAGTCACAAAACTCACATACACATATTCACCAAGCACAACATCATCAGACAACAGCCAGTATTGACATTGCCACTGACCATCAAGTGAAGTAGTTGTTGATGAGCTGCTGACGCTGTCCAACACCTTCCTCCTCTCCACTATCCTCATCACTTGACGTTTGGGTGTTTGCAGGTGGGGGCTGTGGCTGGTCATCATCATCCTGGATTAAGGGGATCCCCTTCCGCACGGCCAGGTTGTGTAGCATGCAGCATGCTACCACTATCTGACACACCTTGACGGGTGAGTACTGCAGAGCCCCTCCGGTCTTGTCGAGGCATCGAAAATGCGATTTCAGGAGTCCAAATGTTCGCTCAATGACCCGACGTGTCCTCCCATGGGCATTGTTGTAGCGCACTTCAGCTAGTGTCCTGGGATTGCGAAGTGGACTCAGCAACCAAGGTCCGTTGGGATATGCAGAGTCACCTAAGTGTGAAAGACACATACAGATTGAGTGTCTGACATGTGTCCGAGGACAGCATGGCACACAAACAGCACACGACTCAACCCTTTGTACTCACCCACAATCCATGCCCGCTCCGGCACCAGATTGGCCATCAGCTGTGGTAAAATGCTGTTGCGCATTATGTGTGAATCGTGGGCTGATCCTGGAAACTTTGCACAAACGTGTGAGATGACCATATCTGCCTGGCACACCACCTGCACATTGATGGAATGATAATGTTTCCTATTTCGGTAAATATGCTCCCGTGCTTGGTGTGGAATCAGGGAAGCATGTGTGCCATCTATTGCACCAACTACATTAGGAACGTGTCCAAGTGCATAAAATTCGCCCTTCACATCCGCCAACTCATGCCGCCTGGGGAAATGTATGAATTGGTCCCTGTGTTGCATCATAGCCAACAGGACATCACGTAGCACCATGCTGAATGTTGGTTGGGACATCCCCCCTGCAATGCCCACAGTTTGCTGGAAGGATCCCGTAGCCACGAAATGTAGAAATGTCATCACCTTTGCCGTTGCCGTGAGTGCTGTTGGGTATGTCCTGCGTGGAAGCAGGTGTGGCTCCAATATTGCACAAAGTTCCAGGAGGTTTATCCGATCCAGACGGAATCGCCTTATGATGTCAGTATCCTCCATGTTAGCCAGCAGGGTGAAGGTACCGAACACATTAGGTCGCCTCGTAGGTGAGATGAAAGGGGACACGTCATAGCAACATAAATTAGGATGTGCACAAATTCATAAAGTCTGTCCTGTCACGGCGCTAACATTGACTGTCATCCCTGAAAGCACACAGTGCAATTCAGTGTTGTCCCAACATGAGACAGTTTAATTGTACAACTGTCATGGATGTGCACAGTCAGTAGACACAATACGAACACTGTCTATGTGAATGCCAAGAGTCACATATCGAGCTGAGGTGGACTCAGCCTTGGGTGTACATGACACAGGACATGTGTGAAGCAGAGACACTGCTGGCTTCCACGTTGCTGCTGTACCTGCCACACCTCCTTGGCCAATAATTGCAGGGGACACATCAACAACACAATGTGGATAGATCATTGGGATTGTCTTTGTACTCAGTGCCACTTCGAACACACTCAAATTCAATGACATTCACATCCCAAACCCATACATGTGCCAATGTCATCAGTACACAGGCCATATCTGCTGCTGACTTGAATACAAAGTCGGACAGTGACAGATGATGTCACGCCTGTGCAGAGTATGTGTACCACTGTAACAGGCCACCATTACCCCACTGCCCAATACTCTCTACAAGCACACAGATAGCCAATGTGGCACACATTAACAATAGATGAGGGACGTGATCAGCAGGGCCTGTATACACCCTTAATCTTCCCCCATTTTGGACATTTACATGCAGCATCAAGGAGGGACTGCCCAAGGACACATGTGCACCACAACACATACCATGGTGATACACATCCAGCTGTTTCAAGACACAACAGTGCCACAACACAAACATACAACACTACATGGACAATGCCAAGCCAGTATGCCAACAAGTCTACGCATGAACAGACTGTATGCATGAAATATGGACAACTGGCTCAGACACCTGACACCAGTGGATGTAATTTTACACCACATGTCCCAAAGGACATGCATCCTGACCCTCATTCCACACAGGCTGTCAGGCCCAACACAGCATACAATCAATATCCCACATCTAACAAACATGCTGGCTGTGCATGAGTAGTGGGACACTGGTACCTCACATTGACCAAATGTCGGAGTTGGATGAGTGTCACAGGCACAACAGTCAAGGTACATCTCACCTGTCTTGAGTGCCCACTCCATCCTGATACACCAGCAGATGTGATCCACCCACACAGTGCTGGAATAGATGGTGAGCAAGGATGGCTAGCACCCCATAGCATGCACATACACTAGTGTTGGTGGCAACACACTGCACACGTGTGCCACTTGTGCTGACCATCCAACATTGCAGACAATTCCTGCTAATCAGTGCACACACATTGCACAGGCAATACTGGACACCCATAGCCTGTGGACAAATGTCGCATACTATATTCCATACAGTTAGCACAATCCACAACCGTGCATGCAGTCCATCTGCCAACGCAACATTCCTGATGTGAACAATGGACATGCACTGGTGGCAGGTGAGTAGCACCGGAACACAGCACAACACTCAAAAACATAGTTTAGCTAAGCACCATTGTTGAAATGTACATGTCACTGATTCACATACAACAGTCCAAACAACATGAGCACAGACCTGACACTACCACATAGGTCCCTGTGGTTACAGGTGGCAGACATGTAGCAAAGACATCTGCTCTGGCCGTCTTCCCAAGTGACAAACAATAATAATGCAACGGATGCCAGGTGTGGTGCTGAAGTACTCGTCATCCTTTAGCAGGTCGAGCCCCCCTGTACATGTGGACATACACTGCAGGAGTTGCCAGTGTGTACAAAGACATAACATGCGGCATGTAATTGGTCTTAGCAATAACACAACAGGGTGACATCTGTTTCCAATGATGACAGTCATGCTGAATAAATGAGTTCATCTGGGTTTTCAGTGTAACACATGGGCTCAGGTGTGAGTTAGTGGTCAGCATGGGTGGCAGATACGACATTGTGTGTAAATATTGCTCAACATAATGGAGTACAGTGTTCCATTTGGTGTGAGACGTTACACAGTGGCTGACATTTGTGACAGGAGACCATATCAATGTTATCCAGTGCCATGTGCCACTGTACGTATCCACTGTGCGTAGTACAGTAATGACCATTGATCCACACACAACAAGAACTGTCCGTAGGTGCCTTAAACGTGCCCCATAAACACAATGATGCACAGAGTGTACGATGTGATGCTGCATATTCCCCATAGCGGACGCACATACTGTCTGTGAATTGGGTGGCGGAGCATGCCAACCACCATTTGAACCTGTGTCGATGCCCACCACTGACGCAAGTGTTTCATGTGCTGCACATGACACATTGGTGTTTGTGATGGCCCTCTACATAGCTGCAGATGGTGTTTGTCATGCTCCACCAGCCACTTCCCGGTCACCCATGTCACTCTATGGCAATCAAACAGCGGTAGCGCCGGCCACGACCCCACGGTGTGTCACCGCCATGAACCATGCCCTTGCAGCCAATGGGGACCGCTATCGCGGTGGCATGATGCAGATTCAAAAATCGCGGTAGGCGTGCTCCGCCCCCAGCGGATGCGGAGATAGGATGCATTTGTAAGATGCACCACCGCGGTAGCGCCGGCCAGGACCCCGCGGTGTGTCACCGCCATGAACCATGCCCTTGCAGCCAATGGGGACCGCTATCGCGGTGGCATGATGCAGATTCAAATATCGCGGTAGGCGTGCTCCGCCCCCAGCGGATGCGGAGATAGGATGCATTTGTAAGATGCACCACCGCGGTAGCGCCGGCCAGGACCCCGCGGTGTGTCACCGCCATGAACCATGCCCTTGCAGCCAATGGGGACCGCTATCGCGGTGGCATGATGCAGATTCAAAAATCGCGGTAGGCGTGCTCCGCCCCCAGCGGATGCAGAGATAGGATGCATTTGTAAGATGCACCACCGCGGTAGCGCCGGCCAGGACCCCGCGGTGTGTCACCGCCATGAACCATGCCCTTGCAGCCAATGGGGACCGCTATCGTGGTGGCATGATGCAGATTCAAAAATCGCGGTAGGCGTGCTCTGCCCCCAGCGGATGCGGAGATAGGATGCATTTGTAAGATGCACCACCGCGGTAGCACCGGCCAGGACCCCGCGGTGTGTCACCGCCATGAACCATGCCCTTGCAGCCAATGGGGACCGCTATCGTGGTGGCATGATGCAGATTCAAAAATCGCGGTAGGCGTGCTCCGCCCCCAGCGGATGCGGAGATAGGATGCATTTGTAAGATGCACCACCACGGTAGCGCTGGCCAGGACCCCGCGGTGTGTCACCGCCATGAACCATGCCCTTGCAGCCAATGAGGACCGCTATCGCGGTGGCATGATGCAGATTCAAAAATCGCGGTAGGCGTGCTCCGCCCCCAGCGGATGCAGAGATAGGATGCATTTGTAAGATGCACCACCGCGGTAGCGCCGGCCAGGACCCCGCGGTGTGTCACCGCCATGAACCATGCCCTTGCAGCCAATGGGGACCGCTATCGCGGTGGCATGATGCAGATTCAAAAATTGCGGTAGGCGTGCTCCGCCCCCAGCGGATGCGGAGATAGGATGCATTTGTAAGATGCACCACCGTGGTAGCGCCGGCCAGGACCCCGCGGTGTGTCACCGCCATGAACCATGCCCTTGCAGCCAATGGGGACCGCTATCGCGGTGGTATGATGCAGATTCAAAAATCGCGGTTGGCGTGCTCCGCCCCCAGCGGATGCAGAGATAGGATGCATTTGTAAGATGCACCACCGCGGTAGCGCCGGCCAGGACCCCGCGGTGTGTCACCGCCATGAACCATGCCCTTGCAGCCAATGGGGACCGCTATCGCGGTGGCATGATGCAGATTCAAAAATCGCGGTAGGCGTGCTCCGCCCCGCGGAGGCGGTCATTGGATGCTTTTGAAGAAGGCTGACCTGGAACACCAATAGCAGAAGACTATGACCACTGAAACGAGTCCAGGGCCCTATATATGTGTGGAAGGGAGCACCACATTTCCACTGCTCACAGAGCCTGCTGCCTGGGACCCCTCACCTGCTGCTGCCTCCAGGGACTGCTGCCTGAGACCCCTCACCTGCTGCTGCCTCCAGGGACTGCTGCCTGACACCCCTCACCTGCTGCTGCCTCCAGGGACTGCTGCCTGGGACCCCTCACCTGCTGCTGCCTCCAGGGACAGCTGCCTGAGACCCCTCACCTGCTGCTGCCTCCAGGGACTGCTGCCTGGGACCCCTCACCTGCTACTGCCTCCAGGGACTGCTGCCTGGGACCCCTCACCTGCTGCTGCCTCCAGGGACTGCTGCCTGGGACCCCTCACCGCCCACTGCCGCCGCTGATGTCTCATGTCCACAGTGATGGCTAGGACGGAGAAGTTCCATGCCAGTCCATTTACAAGCGAGGAGCTGGATGTCCTGGTGGACGAGGTGCTGACACAGTACCCACGGCTATATGGTGGCCCAAATGTTGTGGTAAGTCTCCAACAGTGGGGGTGTGAGTGCAAGGGAGGCACACATGTAGTCGATCAGATGGTGTATGTGCCTGAGAGTGTGGGGTTGTGTAATGCACTGGCTGACATGCTGTTTCCTAGTTGTTAAGGGGGTGTATGCAACCCACACATTAAATGCATGGACATGAAGGGTGGATGGACATGTGTTGTGTACACATCCATATGGTGTGACAGCTATCTTGTGATGCATGTTTCGGGACAGTTATTGTTTATGTGACTGTTTGTGTGGCTCCTCGTTGTCCATCTCTGTGTGATTCTACCTGGCATGGACTGTCCATGCCCAATGTGACAAGGACACATCACTGACTGTACAGAGTGTGATACGTGTGTGGTTGGCATGAGTGTACATCAATGACCCATATCTGCCGTATGGAGATGAGTCTGTGTCATGCCACTGTTCAGAGAGAGAGGTTTTACCATGAGAGTGTGTCACTGATGTTTTCCCCTCTTGTCTCCCACACCTGCAGCTCAAGGTACACCAGCGTAAGGCCGTGTGGAGGTCCATTGCAACCAAGGTGCGGGCTCTGGGAGTGTCAAACCGCCGGCGCACCCACTGCCACAAGAGGTGGGACGACATATCACGACTGGCAAAGAACGTTGCCGAGATGACACTGGGGATACTCCCTCGCAGTGGCAGGTTGTCACGACGCAGCTTGACACCACTGATGTGCCGCATCTTGGCTGTGACACAGCCTGAGCTGGACGCACGTTTGAAGGAGCATCAACAGCAAGCTAGGGGTGAGTATTCTGTGAAGGTTGATTTTGTCTGTGAGTGGCTGCATGTGTACCAAGCCTGTACCTGCGCTGGTGCACGTGATGTGGTTACTGTGATGCAGTGGGTTGTAAGTGGCCCCTGTGCTGGGTGTGGCAGTCACGGATTTTACATACATGCACTTACTGATGTTTTTCCAATCCTGGGAATTTCAATGGCATTGTGGGTGGTGTGCTGCAGGCCTGGTCCATTGGTGTTAGTGTTTGTACGCCCCAACATGCATGATGTTGTGCTGTCTGCCCATCACATGGCTCAGCTATGCCGTGTTTAGATGTTTGTACGCACTGTTTGAGGTAGTGAAGTGTGTCTGCATGGTGAGATTGCACGGGGTGGCCTGCAACATGTAGACTTTGTCATCCTCAGTGTTGCTTTGCTTGAATATGTTTGTCCTGTTGCTGTCACTTTGCTGACCCTACATGTCTCTCTGTTATGCAGCATCTCCCGTGGGCACGGAGGGACAGGGGACGGACACCAGTGGTGGTGAAACAAGCACAACAGCAGCACAGGATCCCAGTGACACAGATGTGACCAGCGCCTCGGAGGGGATAGGAGTATGCTGGAGGAATCACAGCCCGAGACGCAAAGTTCAACATCATCTGATGACGGCGGTGGTGCAGACATCTTGGAGGACACAGGGAACGGAGAGTCTGCTACATCTTCCAGCACACAGCGTGCAGTGCCCACCCTCCCAGCCACTTCCTCTGTTGCTGCCCGTGTTCGCACCACAAAGAGGGGAAGAGTGTCCTTCATTCCAGGCACCGCTGCCCCTGTGCCCCCTGCTGCCATCAGTGCAGAGTGTGTGGACCTTATGCGCCAGCTGTGTGTGGGGCAGACAGGGCTCCTCAATGCATTGTCAGACCACGACCGCAAATTGGCACAGGTGTTAGCTTTCATGGATGGCATACATTCAGACGTGGGTGGGCTGCACCGCACTGTCCAGACAATGTCCTCCACAATGGCGGCTGCACTTCAACTGGCTCAATCTCGTAGTCCAATTCCAGTCCCTTTGTCCACCCCCATGCCAGTGGCGACGTCTGACGACGGTGACCACACTTCACACACCTCAACGTCACGATACTGCACACGTAGCACACAGCAGCAGCAGCCCAAGCGGTCAAGGTCACAGACACCTTCCCCTATGAAGAAAAAACAACCCCAGAGCGCAAAGGGAAGAGCCCGTCAGGCGTTGCAAAGGCACATGATTCAAGGAGGAAGTACTCAGGGTCACAAGCCTCAGAGCAATCCCCGGCCACAGACTCTGTGGTCCCAAAACGTCTCGCAAAGGCATGCAGACACTCTCCATGCCCACTGTGAAGGTGGGGCCTGGCAAGGCTACACATAGTAAGGTATCCAAGGCTGTTTCACCAACTACCTCTACTCCCATTCCAAGTCCAGTGAAGCAGGGACAGGAGGGCGCTGTAGGGGGCACACAGGGTAAAGAGGGGATGGAGGGGCAGAGGCAATGCCAGGCTAAGCGTCCTTCTGGGTCCAGCACATCCCCAAAGGGAGGTCCAGCGTGTGCACCTGCGGCAGCCTTGGTGATGAGTGTGCTGTTTGTGTCCACACCACTTCCCATTGATACCAAGACAGGCAAGCCATTTAGAATCCCCAAGAAGTGGAAAGGCACCCCTCCACTGTCTCCCTCCCACACTGTGTCCCACGTCGGCCTGAGTCCACCTCCACGTGCCACTACACCACCTGGTCCAAGCAGCCCTCCAGCGTCCAAGGCCACTGATAGCTCTTCCTCAGCTGGGCGTCTCACTCCCCAGTCAAGTGGTCCAACAGTGCCCGACACACAGTCAGCTCCCAGTCAGACTGACAGCCAAGTATGAATGTTGATCAACGTCACAGACCTATCTCTCCCACACCGGTACCTGTGCTGCCCATCGTGACACACCAGACTGTGTTGCTGACCATGGCGGAGTTTGGTGACACACATTCCCTGTGCAGCTTCTCATTAACTCTGTCAGCACCTTGGACTGGCCACTGGCCTTGCAGTTTGCCCCCTGCCTGTGCAGCTTCTCATTGACTCTGTCAGCACCTTGGACTGGCCACTGGCCTTGCAGTTTGCCCCCTGCCTGTGCAGCTTCTCATTGACTCTGTCAGCACCTTGGACTGGCCACTGGCCTTGCAGTTTGCCCCCTGCCTGTGCAGCTTCTCATTGACTCTGTCAGCACCTTGGACTGGCCACTGGCCTTGCAGTTTGCCCCCTGCCTGTGCAGCTTCTCATTGACTCTGTCAGCACCTTGGACTGGCCACTGGCCTTGCAGTTTGCCCCCTGCCTGTGCAGCTTCTCATTGACTCTGTCAGCACCTTGGACTGGCCACTGGCCTTGCAGTTTGCCCCCTGCCTGTGTAGCTTCTCATTGACTCTGTCAGCACCTTGGACTGGCCACTGGCCTTGCAGTTTGCCCCCTGCCTGTGCAGCTTCTCATGTTCAGGCTCTGCATCTTGTGCCTTGGTCTTGTCTGATATTGTTGCCTATCAGTGCTATTTGTGAATAAAAACATTTGCTCATGTTGTCAGTTGTGTCATTGTCCTTACTGAATAAGGCTTTTCCTTTATGTCTAACATTTACTGGGCCACATGCTCTGTGTGCCACTTCAACTGTGCCACTGGCTTGTTTAACTTATAATTTTTTTACAGGGGTGACGGGGACTTCAGTTCTTCATGACTCGGATACTTGTGGGGTCAGTGATGTTGTTTTCGGTGACATACCAGACTCATGTTCCTTCCTTGTTGCTGTTGGCTATGTTTTACTGCATCCTGGAATGTGGGCACTGCAAACACATAGAGGGGTCATATACACGGGATTGCAGGCAGGCTGACCAGGCTCAACATGTATGTGCGTTCTTGCTTTCATGTATGCCTAGCAGTGTGGATGTGTAGTCATGTTGTGATGGGCAGTCATCCTAGTCACAACGGTTACTTACATGGTGTGCATTTGGGTGGTCAAGGGTTGTACGGTGTGTTGGTTGTGGCTTTGTCGTGTGTGTTGATGTGTGTGTTAATGGCGTGTGACTCATGGCTGTGTGGGACTGTTGTGTGTTTGTGTGCACACACTGCTTGTTGTGCATTCAGTGCTGTGGGTGTATGTTGCCTTGTGCTGTCCTAGTTTTGCTGCACAGGTGATGTATGTTATTTTTGTGGTTCTGTATGTGTTTCTGTTTTGAATTGTGTTTGCCATTTTTGTTTTGGTGCAGACGTTGGTACTGAAATCCCTGTGTGTGTGTGATGTTTGTGGATGCCCCCAGGGGGTTTGATTGTTTGTCTGTATCTTGTCTGGACATTATGTAGGCCCTTCTGTGTGTCTGGCATTGGGGTTGTGTGCTGCAGATATGAGGGGGGTATGTTTGGGGACTCCTACTTGTGTTTGACAGTCATTGAGTGTGCCAATGTGCCCTGTGTGATACTCATGTGTACTTGCTGTTCACTGTTTGACTTGAGGTCCTTCCTTTCATCCCTGTCCCTATACATGGGTTACCTTGCTGTCTCCCTGAGTTGTTGCACTGAGGTGACTGTTGTTTGACTTCACTCACTGTGCCAGCCATGTGCTTGGATGGGGTGTGGATGTTGTTCTAGGTTCCTTGTCCTGCATGTGTCTGTTCACCTGGTTGTTGGTTGTCTCCTTGCCCTCCCATTTGTGTGCACATCATTTTTGCTTTCCTCTATGTTGTGCTCCATTGCTGGTGGCATGTAGTCTGTGTATGTGGCTGTGTGTCGGTGTGGGGTATGTCTGTGTGAGTTGGCAGGGTGTGTGTCCAGTAGTCTATATGTTCCTTGTGTGTGTGGATGTTAATTTTGTGCTTGTATTCAGCTTTCTTGCCATGTATGTGGTGTTGTGGTGTGTGTGTGTGTGCCCTGGGCCTGTGCCTCTGTGCTGTGTGTTAATCTACACCCAATGCTGCTGTGTCTGTCTCCCTAGGTGTTCGTTGTGTGCTGCTGGGTATGGATTTAGCTCGCTTGGTGTTGGACATGGGGGTGCACAGGGGGGGGGATTGGCATGTTTCTTGCTGTGTGCGGCGGAGCTGTGGGTGGTGGGTGGTGGTGGTGGTGGCCTGTGGTCTTTCTGGCCTGACCGTTGCTGTACATGCATTCTGCTTTGTGCGATGGATTTCCCGCATACTCACCGCTGCGGTGTCGTCAGCAACACATTACATTATGTTCGCGGTAATTTGGTGGGCTTGATGCAGGGTGTGAATTGGTGCCAGATGAGACATGTATGGGTACACTGATGGATGTGTTCCTGTCCACACCAGTGTGTCTGGTGTGGCCAGGTGCCCTGTTTCAGCCCGTGGAATTTGTGTTCTGTTTTGTGTTGTATTGTGTTTTTTTTATGTACCTGCGGCGGCGTCCGCGGCGGGCAATGTTGACCTGGTGATGTATCACGTACAGCACCGGGAGGACGTGTAGTGCTGGATCCATGGCGTTCGGCTCCGGGTGGAGGGCTCCGGAAGTCTCGTTTCACGCTCCGCTGTCGAGATTCCGCCGTGTCTGGAAGGGCGGTTTCTCCCCTGCGGTTCGACGGGTTGTTTGGCGCATCCTAATTTGTTGAGCGGACGGGACGTCATTACGCACGGCGGTGAGTCTCCATTGGCTACCACCGGCGCGGTGGCGGGCGCAATTTCATGGCGGTCGGCGTTGCACCGCGGAGGTCGGGAAATGGGGCATATTTGCCCTTCATAATATGGCGGCCGTGAGGACCGCTGCTGGCGGGCGGTAAAAGGCATTTTTCCGCACCGCCAGCACCGCGGTACTGACACCGACCGCCATCGTAATCGCCATCGTAATCGGCCCCTAAATTTGAATTAACTTATCACATTTTACAGGAAAGCAACCCGCCCAATACCTAAAACAAAATTAAAAAAAAATTCTTTCAGAAATCCACTCACCCTAATCCTAAAACTAAATTTAAATTAACTTATACGAATAATCCAATCACTCTTATCCTAAAACTAATTTTAAATCCATTTTTTGCAGTAACCCACTCATCCTTTTCCTAAAACTAACATCATTTTTTTTTCAGGAATCCACTCACCCGAAAACTAAATCTAACTATTAAAAATTTTGTTTCAGGAATCCACTCACCCTTATCCTAAAACTAAATTTAAATCAATTTTTTCAAGTAACCCACTCACCCTTTCCTAAAACTAACACAAGTTTTTTTTCAGGAATACACTCACCTGAAATCTAAAAGTAACTTTACAAAATTTTGTTTCAGGAACCCACTCACCCTAACCCTAAAACTAACTTTAAAGCAACTTGTTTCAGGAATCAACTCTCCCTAATCCTAAAAGTAAATTTTAATTAACTTGTTGAAATTAACCCTGGGCAAAGCACTACGCTACGCTCGCGTAGTTTGCGAAGTTTGCACTACTTCGCACAACGCGAATTGCACGTAGCACAGTGCAAACACGCGTAGTGTAGTGCAGCGGTCATTTTTTGCTTGCTCGCGGTCCTCAACGTCAAGTTGGCGACCGCGAGCAAGCAAAATGACATCCCGGCGAGACTTTTTCTCGTCTCGCGATCAGCAACATCAAGTTGCCGATCGCGAGCGTGGAAAATAAACCTCCGGGCGAGATTCTCAACGCTGAGGAGGTCAGGTTTCTCATTGCGAGTGGTCGCGTATGCTCGCCACCGCCGCGATGAGAAACTACCAGTCCGCGTTGAGAAAGCTGCCGCCGAGTAAAAATCTACTCGAGCGGCAGTAAAAGACAGCTCGCACTGTGCAAGATGCCGTTTTCAATGATTGCACAGTGCGGACAAGCATCCGGCACTGTGCAATCATTGCGAACAGTGCACTACGCAGTTCGCGTAGTGCTACGCGTAGCTCGCGTAGTGCGAACTGCACTTTGCGTAGCTTCGCGTAGCGCTACTTCGCGAACTACGCCCAGGCTTAGTTGAAATAATCCAATCTCCCTTATCTGAAAACTAAATTTAAATCTACTTGTTGCAGTAATCCACTCACCCTTTTCCTAAAACTAACATAAAAACTTTTTTCAGGAATCCACGCGCCTGATACCTAAAACTAAATTTCAAAAAATTTGTTTCAGGAATCCACTCCCACTACTCCTAAAACTAAATTTGAATTAACTTATCACAATGATCCAATCACCCTTATCCTAAAACTAAATTTAAATCAACTTGTTGAAGTAATTCACTCACCCTTTTCCTAAAACTAACCTAAAAAACTTTTTGCAGGAAAGCAACCCGCCCAATACCTAAAACAAAATTTAAAAAAATTTGTTTCAGAAATCCACTCACCCTAATCCTAAAACTAAATTTAAATTAACTTATACGAATAATCCTATCACTCTTATCCTAAAACTAATTTTAAATCACATTTTTTGCAGTAACCCACTCATCCTTTTCCTAAAACTAACATAATTTTTTTTTCAGGAATCCACTCACCCGAAAACTAAATCTAACTATAAAAAATGTTGTTTCAGGAATCCACTCACCCTTATCCTAATACTAACTTTAAAACAACTTGCTTCAGGAATCCACTCTCCATATTCCTAAAAGAAAATTTAAATTAACTTGTTGAAATAATCCAATCACCCTTATCCTAAAACTAAATTTAAATAATTTTTTTGCAGTAACCCACTGACCTTTTTCCTAAAATAAAAAACTGTTTTTTTCAGGAATCCATTCACCCAAAACTTAAAACTAACTTTAAAAAAATTGTTTCAGGAATCCACTCACCCTAATCCTGAACCTAAATTTGAATTAATTTATCACAATAATCCAATCACTCTTATCCCAAAACTAAATTTAAATACATTTTTTCAAGTAATTCACTCACCCTTTTCCTAAAACTAACATTAGTTTTTTTTTCAGGAATCCACTCGTCCGAAATCTAAAAGTAACTGTACAATATTTTGTTTCAGGAACCTACTCACCCTAACCCTAAAACTAACGTTAAGGTAACTTGTTTCAGGAATCCACTCACTCTAATACTAAAAGTAAATTCTTATTAACTTGTTGAAATAATCTAATCTCCCTTATCCGAAAACTAAATTTAAATCAACTTCTTGCAGTAAACCACTCACCCTTTTCCTAAAACTAACATAAAAACTTTTTCAGGAATCCATGCGCCCATACCTAAAACTAACTTTCCAAAAATTTATTTCAGGAATCCACTCAACCTAATCCTAAAACTAAATTTAAATTAGCTTATCGCAATAATCCAATCACTCTTATCCTAAAACTAACTTTAAATCAATCTTTTGTAGTAACCCACTCATACTTTTCCTAAAATTAACATTATTTTTTTTTCAGGAATCCACTCACCCGAAAACTAAAACTAACTTTTAAAAATTTTGATTCAGGAATCCACTCACCCTTACCATAAAACTAACTTTAAAACAACTTGCTTCAGGAATCCACTCTCCCTAATCCTAAAAGTACATTTTAATTAATTTGTTGAAATAATCCAAACTCCCTTGTCCAAAAACTAAATGTAAATCAACTTCTTGCAGTAAACCACTCACCCTTTTCCTAAAACTAACATAAAAACTTGTTTCAGGAATCTACTTTCCCTAATCCAAAAACTAAATTTATAAAATTTTGTTTCAGGAATTCACTCAACCTAACCCTAATACTAATTTTAAAGAAACTTGTTTCAGGAATCTACTTTCCCTAATCCAAAAGTAAATTTAAATGAACTTGTTGAAATAATCCAATCACCCTTATCCTAAAACTAAATTTAAATCAACTTGTTGAAGTAATCCACTCACCCTTTTCCTAAAACTAACATAAAAACGTTTTCAGGAATCCACGTGCCCGATACCTAAAACTAAATTTCAAAAAATGTGTTTCAGAAATGCACTCACCCTAATCCTAAAACTAAATGTAAATTAACTTATCGCAATAATCCAATCACTCTTATCCTAAAACAAATTTTAAATCAATTTTTTTCAGTAACCCACTCATCCTTTTCCTAAAACTAAAATTACTTTTTTTTTCAGGAATCCACTCACCCGAAAACTAAATCTAACTATTAAAAAGTGTGTTTCAGGAATCCACTCACCCTTACCCTAAAACTAATTTTAAAACAACTTGCTTCAGGAATCCACTCTCACTATTCCTAAAAGTAAATTTAAATTAACTTGTTGAAATATTCCAATCACCCTTATCCTAAAACTAATTTTAAATCATTTTTTTGCAGTAACCCACTGACTTTTTCCTAAAACTAAAATTTTTGTTTTCAGGAATCCGTTCATCCGAAACATAAAACTAACATTAAAAAATTTTGTTTCAGGAATCCACTCACCCTAATCATAAAACTACATTTAAATCAATTTTCTCAAGTAACCCACTCACCCTTTTCCTAAAACTAACATAATTCTTTTTTCAGGAATCCACTCACCCGAAATCTAAAACTAACTTTACAAAATTTTGTTTCAGGAATCCACTCATCCTAACCCTAAAACTAAATTTAAAGAAACTTGTTTCAGGAATCTACTTTACCTAACCTAAAAAGTAAATTTAAATTAACTTGTTGAAATAATCCAATCACCCTTATCCTAAAACTAAATTTAAATCAACATGTTGAAGTAATCCGCTCACCCTTTTCCTAAAACTAACTTTAAAAATGTTGTTTCAGGAATCCACTCACCCTAATCCGAACACTAAATTCAAATTAACTTATCACAATAATCCAATCACTCTTATCCCAAAACTAAATTTAAATCAATTTTTCAAGTAAACCACTCACCCTTTTCCTAAAACTAACATGTGTTTTTTTTCAGGAATCCACTCACCCGAAATCTGAAAGTAACTTTACAAAATTTTGTGTCAGGAACCCACTCACCCTAACCCTAAATCTAACATTAAAGCAACTTGTTTCAGGAATCCACTCTCCCTAATCCTAAAAGTAAATTCTAATTAACTTGTTGAAATAATCCAATCTCCCTTATCCGAAAACTAAATTTAAAACAACTTATTGCAGTAAACCACTCACCCTTTTCCTAAAACTAACATAAAAAACGTTTCTCAGGAATCCACGCGCCCGATACCTAAAACAAAATTTCAAAAATTTGTTTCAGAAATCCACTCACCCTCAATCCTAAAACTCAATTTAAATTAACTTATCGCAATAATCCAATCACTCTTACCCTAAAACTAATTTTAACAATTTTTTTGCACTAACCCACTCATCCTTTTCCTAAAACTAACATAACTTTTTTTATCAGGAATCCACTCACCCAAAAACTAAAACTAACTTTAAAACAACTTGCTTCAAGAATCCACTCTCCCTATTCCTAAAACTAAATTTAAATTAACTTGTTGAAATAATCCAATCACCCTTATCCTAAAACTACATTTAAATCATTTTTTTGCAGTAACCCACTGACCTTATTCCTAAAAAAAACAACTATTATTTTCAGGAATCCATTCACCCGAAACCTAAAACTAACTTTAAAAAATTTTGTTTCAGGAATCCACTCACCCTAATCCGCAAAACTAAATTTAAATTAATTTATCACAATAATCCAATCACTCTTCTCCCAAAACTAAATTTAAATCAATTTTTTCAAGTAACCCACTCACCCTTTTCCTAATATTAACATAATTTTTTTTCAGGAATCCACTCACCCGAAATCTAAAAGTAACTTTACAAAATTTTGTTTCAGGAACCCACTCACCCTAACCCTAAAACTAACTTTAAAGCAACTTGTTTCAGGAATCCACTCTCCCTAATCCTAAAAGTAAATTTGAATGAACTTCTTGAAATAATCCCCTCACCCTTTTCCTAAAACTAACATAAAAAACTTTTTTCAGGAATCCACGCGTCCGATACCTAAAACTAAATTTCAAAAAATTTGTTTTAGGAATCCACTCACCCTAATCCTAAAACTAAAATTGAATTAATTTATCACAATAATTCAATCACTCTGATCCCAAAACTAAATTTAAATCAATTTTTTCAAGTAATCCACTCACCCTTTTCCTAAAACTAACATAAAAACTTTTTCAGGAATCCATGCGCCCGATACCTAAAACTAACTTTCCAAAAATGTGTTTCAGGAATGCACTTACCCTAATCCTAAAACTAAATTTGAATTAATTTATCGCAATAATCCAATCACTATTATCCTAAAACTAAATTTAAATCAATTTTTTTGCAGTAACCCACTCACCCTTTTCCTAAAACTAACATACTTCTTTTTCAGGAATCCACTCACCCGAAACCTAAAACTAATTTTAAAGAAACTCCTTTCAGGAATCTACTGTCCCTAACCTAAAAAGTAAATTTAAATTAACTTGTTGAAATAATCCAATCACCCTTATCCTATTACTAAATTTAAATCAACTTGTTGAAGTAATCCTCTCACCCTTTTTCTAAAACTAACATAAAAAACTTTTTAGGAATCCACGTGCCCGATACCTAAAACTAAATTTCAAAAATTTGTTTCAGAAATCCACTCACCCTGATCCTAAATCTAAATTTAAATTAACTTATCGCAATAATCCAATCACTCCTATCCTAAAAGTAATTTTAAATCAATTTTTTGCAGTAACCCACTCATCCTTTTCTTAAAACTAACATAACTTTTTTTTCAGGAATCCACTCACCACGAAAACTAAATCTACCTATTAAAAATTTTGTTTCAGGAATCCACTCACCCTTACCCTAAAACTAACTTTAAAACTAATTGCTTCAGGAATCCACTCACCCTAATCCGAATACTAAATTTAAATTAACTTATCACAATAATCCAATCACTCTTATCCCAAAACTAAATTTAAATCAATTTTTTCAAGTAAGCCACTCACCCTTTTCCTAAAACTAACATAAGTTTTGTTTTCAGGAATCCACTACACCCGAAATCTAAAAGTAACTTTCCAAAATTTTGTTTCAGGAATCCACTCACCCGAAAACTAAATCTGCCTATTAAAAATGTTGTTTCAGGAATCCACTCACCCTTACCCTAAAACTAACTTTAAAACAAATTGCTTCAGGAATCCACTCACCCTAATCCGAATACTAAATTTAAATTAACTTATCACAATATTCCAATCACTCTTATCCCAAAACTAAATTTAAATCAATTTTTTCAAGTAAGCCACTCACCCTTTTCCTAAAACTAACATAAGTTTTGTTTTCAGGAATCCACTACACCCGAAATCTAAAAGTAACTTTCCAAAATTTTGTTTCAGGAATCCACACACCCTTACCCTAAAACTAACTTTAAAACAGATTGCTTCAGGAATCCACTCTCCCTATTCCTAAAAGTAAATTTAAATTAACTTGTTGAAATAATCCAATCACCCTTATCCTAAAACTAAATTTAAATAATTTTTTTGCAGTAACCCACTGACCTTTTTCCTAAAACTAAAAACATTTTTTTTCAGGAATTCATTCACCTGAAACCTAAAACTAACTTTAAAAATTTTGTTTCAGGAATCCACTCGCCCTAATCAGAAAACTAAATTTAAATTAACTTATCGCAATAATCCAATCACTATTATCCTAAAACTAAATTTAAATCAATTTTTGCAGTAACCCACTCACCATTTTCCCAAAACTAACATAGGGGTTCATTACGATGGTGGGCGGACTTGGTACGCCCGCCACCATAGCGGTGATTGGGTCCGACCGCCATGCATGCGGCGGTCCCGCATATACAATTATGATGGGACCGCCACCGCTGCGGTCAGATTCTGCACCTTTAACATTGCGGTGGTGGCTCCAGACAGCAGCACTGCTGCGATGTTAAAAAGAGCATGTTGTGCATTTCACTGCACTAAGTGACAGGCACTACACTGTGCCTGCCACTTGGTGCAGTGAAATGTAGGGGGTACCATGGGTACCCCCCAGTGCACCCACACCTCCCCCCAACACAAGGGAAGCCCGCAACGGGCCCCTGAATGCATTCTCCACCAGCCTTTCAATGGCGGTTCAACCAGCACGGAAAGGCTGGCTTCTGCTGGCATCATAATTGTGCTGGCAGAGCCTGGTAGGCTCCGCCACCATTGTGAGCATGCTGACCACTCCGCCAGGCAATCATGATGATTGCTACCGGTGGAAAAGCGGCAGACGGACTTTCCGTCCGCTGCGATACACACCGCCATCATAATGTGGCGGGGGTAAATCTCATGATGATGGCGGAACGATCGCCACCACCGGCACGGCGGTGGCTATTTTTCCGCCATCGTAATGAGCCCCATACTTCTTTTTACAGGAATCCACTCACCCGAAACCTAAAACTTACTTTACTAAATTTTGTTTCAGGAGTCCACTCATCTTAACCCTAAAATTAATTTTAAAGAAGCTTGTTTTAGGAATCTACTTTCACTAATCCAAAAAGTAAATTTAAATTAACTTGTTGAAATAATCCACTCACCCTTTCCTAAAACTAACATAAAAAACTTTTTCCAGGAATCCACATGCCCGATGCCTAAAACTAAATTAAAAAAAAATTGTTTCAGAAATCCACTCACCCTAAGCCTAAAACTAAATTTAAATTGACTTATCGCAATAATCCAATCACTCTTATCCTAAAACTAATTTTAAATCAATTTTTTGCAGTAACCCACTCATCCTTTTCCTAAAACTAACATACCTTTTTTTTCAGGAATCCACTCACCCGAAAACTAAATCTAACTTTTAAAAATGTTGTTTCAGGAATTCACTCACCCTAATACGAAAACTAAATATAAATTAACTTATCACAATAACACAATCACTCTTATCCCAAAACTAAATTTAAATCAATTTTTTCAAGTAACCCACTCACCATTTTCCTAAAACTAAGATTAGTTTTTTTAGGAATCTACTCACCCGAAATATAAAAGTAAATTAACAAAATTTTGTTTCAGGAACCCTCTCACCTTGACCCTGAAACTAACTTTAAAGCAACTTGTTTCAGGAATCCACACTATCTAATCCTAAAAGTAAATTTTAATTAATTTGTTGAAATAATCCAATCTCCCTTGTCCGAAAACTAAATTTAAATCTACTTGTTGCAGTAATCCACTCACCCTTTTCCTTAAACTAACATAAAAAACTTTTTCAGGAATCAATGCGCCAAATACCTAAAACTAAATTTCAAAAGTTTATTTCAGGAATCCACTCACCCTAATCCTAAAACTAAATTTAAATTAACTTATCACAATAATCCAATCACTCTTATCCTAAAACTAAATTTAAATCAATTTTATGCAGTAACTCACTCACCCTTTTCCTAAAACTGACATACTTCTTTTTCAGGAATCCACTCACCCGAAATCTAAAAGTAACTTTATAAAATTTTGTTTCAGGAACCCACTCACCCTAACCCTAAAACTAACTTTAAAGCAACTTGTTTCAGGAATCCACTCTCCCTAATCCTAAAAGTAAATTGTAATTAACTTTTTGAAATAATCCAATTTCCTTATCCGAAAACTAAATTTAAATCTACTTGTTGCAGCAATCCACTCACTCTTTTCCTTAAACTAACATAAAAACGTTTTTCAGGTATCAATGCGCCCAATACCTAAAACTAAATTTCAAAATGTTTATTTCAGGAATCCACTCACCCTAATCCTAAAACAAAATTTAAATTAACTTATCACAATAATCCAATAACTCTTATCCTGAAACTAATTTTAAATCTATCTTTTACAATAACCCACTCATCCTTTTCCTAAAACTAACATAACTTTTTTTCAGGAATCCACTCACCCGAAAACTAAAACTAACTTTTAAAAATGTTGATTCAGGAATCCACTCACCCTTACCCTATAAGTAACTTTAAAACAACTTGCTTCAGGAATCCACTCTCCCTGATCCTAAAAGTACATTTACATTAATTTGTTGAAATAATCCAATCACCCTTATCCTAAAAGTAAATTTAAATTTTTTTGCAGTAACCCACTGAACTTTTTCCTAAAACTAAAAACATTGTTTTTCAGGAATTAATTCACACGAAAACATAAAACTAACTTTAAAAAATGTTGTTTCAGGAATCCACTCACCCTGATTCTAAAACGAAATTTAAATTAACCTATCACAATAATCCAATCACTCTTACCCAAAACTAAATTTAAATCAATTTTTCAGGAATCCACTCACCCGAAATCTAAAAGTAACTTTACAAAATTTTGTTTCAGGAACCCACTCACCCTAACCCTAAAACTAACGTTAAAGCAACTTGTTTCAGGAATCCACTCTCGCTAATCCTAAAAGTAAATTCTAATTAACTTGTTGAAATAATCTAATCTCCATTATCTGAAAACTAAATTTAAATCTACTTGTTCCAGGAATCCACTCACCCTTTCCTAAAACTAACATAAAAACTTTTTTCAGGAATCTACGTGCCCGATACCTAAAACTAAATTTCAAAAAATGTGTTTCAGGAATCCACTCACCCTAATCCTAAAACTAAATTTGAATTAACTTATCACAATAATCCAATCACACTTATCCCAAAACTAAATTTAAATCAATTTTTTCAAGTAACCCACTCACCCTTTTCCTAAAACTACCATAATTGTTTTTTCAGGAATCCACTCACCTGAATCCTAAAAGTAACTTTACAAAATTTTGTTTCAGGAACCCACTGTCCCTAACCCTAAAACTAACATTAAAGCAACTTGTTTCAGGAATCCACTCTCCCTAATCCTAAAAGTAAATTTAAATTAACTTTTTGAAATAATCTAATCTCCCTTGTCCGAAAACTAAATTTAAGTCTACTTGTTGCAGCAATCTACTTACCCTTTTCCTTAAACTAACATAAAAAAACTTTTTTCAGGAATCAATGCGCCCAATACCTAAAACTAAATTTCAAAACGTTTACTTCAGGAATCCACTCACACTAATCCTAAAACTAAATTTAAATTAACTTATCACAATAATCAAATCACTCTTATCCTAAAACTAAATTTAAATCAATTTTTTGCAGTAACTCACTCACCCTTTTCCTAAAACTGACATACTTCTTTTTCAGGAATCCACTCACCCGAAATCTAAAAGTAACTTTACAAAATTTTGTTTCCGGAACCCACTCACCCTAACCCTAAAACTAACTTTAAAGCAACTTGTTTCAGGAATCCACTCTCCCTAATCCTAAAAGTAAATTTTAATTAACTTTTTGAAATAATCCAATCTCCCTTATCCAAAAATTAAACTTAAATCTACTTGTTGCAGCAATCCACTCACCCTTTTCCTTAAACTAACATAACAAACTTTTTCAGGAATCAATGCGCCTAATACCTAAAAATTATTTCAAAAAGTTTATTTCAGGAATCCACTCACCTTAATCCTAAAACTAAATTTAAATTAACTTATCACAATAATCCAATCACTCTTATCCTGAAACTAATTTTAAATCTATATTTTACAGTAACCCACTCATCCTTTTCCTAAAACTAACATAACTTTTTTTCAGGAATCCACTCACCTGAAAACTAAAACTAACTTTTAAACATTTTGATTCAGGAATCCACTCACCCTTACCCTATAAGTAACTTTAAAACAACTTGCTTCAGGAATCCACTCTCCCTGATCCTAAAAGTAAATTTAAATTAATTTGTTGAAATAATCCAATCACCCTTATCCTAAAACTACATTTTAATTTTTTTGCAGTAACCCACTGAACTTTTTCCTAAAACTAAAAACATTGTTTTTCAGGAATCCATTCACACGAAAACATAAAACTAACTTCAAAAAATGTTGTTTCAGGAATCCACTCACCCTGATTCTAAAACTAAATTTGAATTAATTTATCACAATAATCCAATCACACTTATCCCAAAACAAAATTTAAATCAATTTTTTCAAGTAACCCACTCACCCTTTTCCTAAAACTAACATAATTGTTTTTCAGGAATCCACTCACCTGAAACCTAAAAGTAACTTTACAAAATTTTGTTTCAGGAACCCACTCTCCCTAACCCTAAAACTAACATTAAAGCAGCTTGTTTCAGAAACCCCTCTCCCTAATCCTAAAAGTAAATTCTAATTAACTTGTTGAAATAATCCAATCTCCCTTATCCGAAAACTAAATTTAAATCAACTCCACAGAGTCGGCCCTTCTTATTGCCACTGAAACTCTAAGGAAATATGCAGATGAAGGTCAAACAGCCGCACTAATCCTGCTTGACCTAAGTGCGGCGTTTGATACTGTCTCTCATAAAATACTTCTGCATAGGTTGGAGAATTGTGGCATTGGGCATAGTGCTCTTGGCTGGATGAAATCGTTTCTCTCAGCACGAAGTTTCCAAGTCAGGCAGCAGTCCTCTGTATCGGAAAGCTTTCCTTTGGCACAGGGTGTGCCACAGGGCTCCATTTTGAGCCCCACCCAGTTCAACCTATATGTGGGGCCGCTTGCAGTACTTGTGGAGAAACAAAGTATTGATCGTTTCCTATGCTGATGATACACAGGTAATCGTGATGCTATCACAGGAGAATAATCAGGCCCCCATCCGATTTGTACAGTGCCTAGAAGAGGTCGCGGACTGGATGTCTAATCACTGCCTCAAATTAAATGGGAGCCAAACTGAAGTGTTGGTGGTTGGCAAAACCCCGTCTATATGGTCATCCGCCTGGTGGCCTGAATCCCTAGGCCAATTCCCTACCCCTAAGCCTGTAGTCAAGAATCTCGGAGTCTGGATAAATTCCGAACTTACTTTTGACTCCCAAATACGTAAAGTGGCTGGTAAATGCTATGGTGCTATGAGGGTCCTGCGTAAAATCCTGAACCTCCTACCAGCTAACTCCAGGAAGACTATAGTACACGCAGTCATTACCTCCCAATTAGAATACGGTAATGTACTGTACCTTGGAGCTACCAAACAAGGTTTAGCAAAACTACAGAGGGTCCAAAATGCGGCCGCACGGCTGGTACTTAGCCTCCCTAGAAGGTCTAACACTAAGAAAGCACTGAAAGCTTTGCATTGGCTACCAGTGGATAAAAGAGTGTCCTTCAAGACAATGTGCTATTGCCACCGTATCCTACTAAATAAAGGCCCGAAGTATCTCCAACCACTAATAACCAAGTACACCCCTGGCCGCAGTCTAAGATCTTCAGAGCTGGCACTGGCTACGGTGCCTAGAATATTCAGAGCCAGAATGGGCGAGCGCTCTTTAGATATAAGGCAGCAAAAATGTGGAACAGTTTGCCTATTGAACTCCGATTAGAGCCATGTGAAAAAAGATTTCATAGGCAACTGAAAACATGGCTATATGTGAAGTCTGACGGGTCATTGGGGTTTTAGTACCTCTATCACTGTAGTCCGCTTGTCTCACACGCCCCTTCTCTCTTAGGAGCTTCTCAGTGCGGGACACACCGGTGGTGTAACCATGCGCTCTACAAATGCTTAAACTAAACTAAACTTCTTTCAGTAAACCACTCACCCTTTTCCTAAAACTAACATAAAAACTTTTTTCAGGTATCCATGCGCCCGATACCTAAAACTAACTTTCCAAAAATTTGTTTCAGGAATCCATTCACCCTAATCCTAAAACTAAATTTGAATTAATTTATCTCAATAATCCAATCACTATTATCCTAAAACTAAATTTAAATCAAATTTTGGCAGTAACCCACTCTCCCTAACCCTAAAACTAACATTAAAGCAACTTGTTTCAGGAATCCACTCTCCCTAATCCTAAAAGTAAATTTTAATTAACTTGTTGAAATAATCCAATCTCCATTATCTGAAAACGAAATTTAAATCTACTTGTTGCAGTAAACCACTCACCCTTACCCTATAAGTTACTTTAAAACAACTTGCTTCAGGAATCTACTCTCCATGTTCCTAAAAGTAAATTTAAATTAATTTGTTGAAATAATCCAATCACCCTTATCCTAAAACTAAATTTAATTTTTTTTTGCAGTAACCCACTGAACTTTTTCCTAAAACTAAAAAACATTTTTTTTCAGGAATCCATTAACACGAAAACATAAAACTAACTTTAAAAAATGTTGTTTCAGGAATCCACTCACCCTGATTTTGAAACTAAATGTAAATTAACTTATCGCAATAATCCAATCACTCTTATCCCAAAACTAAATTTAAATCAATTTTTTCAAGTAACCCACTCACCCTTTTCCTAAAACTAACATAATTTTTTTCAGGAATCCACTCACCCGAAACCTAAAAGTAACTTTACAAAATTTTGTTTCAGGAACCCACTCTCCCTAACCCTAAAACTAACATTAAAGCAACTTGTTTCAGGAATCCACTCTCCCTAATCCTAAAAGTAAATTTTAATTAACTTGTTAAAATAATCCAATCTCCATTATCTGAAAACTAAATTTAAATCTACTTGTTGCAGTAAACCACTCACCCTTTTCCTAAAACTAACATAAAAACTTTTTTCAGGAATCCATGCGCCCGATACCTAAAACTAACTTTCCAAAAATTTGTTTCAGGAATCCATTCACCCTAATCCTAAAACTAAATTTTAATTAACTTATCTCAATAATACAATCACTATTATCCTAAAACTAAATTTAAATCAATTTTTTGCAGTAACACACTCAGGGGTCGATTCCGATCTCGGCCGGAAGCGCACCTAACACTATTTGTCCAGAAAAAAACCAAGCTGAATGCGTGTTTCCCGACCGATTCGAACAGTCGTCCGAACGAACCAGTACGATGCGCATAACAGCCCAGATTCCGAGCGAGCCGTACTTACTCAATCCAGCTCCTGTTCTCCGCCCGAACCGGATCCGTAAACGCCGAATCGAGTCGCACGGAAGCAAATACACAGCACCTTCTGGCCGGACTAGTACGATGCGTCTTCCGTACGCGCCGAACTCGTCGCTACGTTCGGCACGTATGAGCATCCGGAAGAGCAGCACATAAGCTCCGATTCGCGCCACAAGAAGATCCACGGCTACGAGACGAACAAGCCAGCGACGAGTACGAGTCGAAGACACGCAAAACCCAAACGAGACGACCCAACCATGAATCCCATCGCGCAGGTCCTACCTATACTCTACATCTATTACCGGGACCGGTTCGGACGCGTACGGCGCAGACGGTAAGTCAAACACCAACAATACAAACTAACTACACGTACCCAAAATATGTCACACACACACATAGGGATGCACAAATGACGTACACTAGCAACAGCACAATCATAGGGGTGGGATGGGCATCACCAATGCCATACACACCCATAGGGGCCTGGATGCCTGCCATTACCACCACCCCTACTCAGGGGGCCTGGATGCCTATCACTACTACCATCCCCACTCATGGGGGATGGATGCCTGCGACTACCACCACCCCTACTCAGGGGGCCTGGATGCCTGCCACTACTACCATCCCCACTCATGGGGGCTGGATGCCTATCACTACTACCATCCCCACTCATGGGGGCTGGATGCCTGCCACTACCACCACCCCTACTCAGGGGGCCTGCATGCCTATCACTACTACCATCCCCACTCATGGGGGCTGGATGCCTGCCACTACCACCACCCCACTCATGGGGGCCTGGATGCCTATCACTACTACCATCCCCACTCATGGGGGCCTGGATGCCTGCCACTACCACCACCCCTACTCAGGGGGCCTGGATGCCTATCACTACTACCATCCCCACTCATGGGGGCTGGATGCCTGCCACTACCACCACCCCTACTCAGGGGGCCTGGATGCCCATCACTACCACCACCCCTACTCAGGGGGCCTGGATGCCTATCACTACTACCATCCCCACTCATGGGGGCTGGATGCCTGCCACTACCACCACCCCTACTCAGGGGGCCTGGATGCCTATCACTACTACCATCCCCACTCATGGGGGCCTGCATGCCTATCACTACTACCATCCCCACTCATGGGGGGCTGGATGCCTGCCACTACCACCACCCCTACTCAGGGGGCCTGGATGCCCATCACTACCACCACCCCTACTCAGGGGGCCTGGATGCCCATCACTACTACCATCCCCACTCATGGGGGGCTGGATGCCTATCACTACTACCATCCCCACTCATGGGGGCTGGATGCCTGCCACTACCACCACCCCTACTCAGGGGGCCTGGATGCCCATCACTACCACCACCCCTACTCAGGGGGCCTGGATGCCTATCACTACTACCATCCCCACTCATGGGGGCCTGGATGCCTGCCACTACCACCACCCCTACTCAGGGGGCCTGGATGCCTATCACTACTACCATCCCCACTCATGGGGGGCTGGATGCCTGCCACTACCACCACCCCTACTCAGGGGGCCTGCATGCCTATCACTACTACCATCCCCACTCATGGGGGGCTGGATGCCTATCACTACTACCATCCCCACTCATGGGGGGCTGGATGCCTGCCACTACCACCACCCCTACTCAGGGGGGCCTGGATGCCTATCACTACTACCATCCCCACTCATGGGGGCCAGCATGCCTATCACTACTACCATCCCCACTCATGGGGGGCTGGAAGCCTGCCACTACCACCACCCCTACTCAGGGGGCCTGGATGCCTATCACTACTACCATCCCCACTCATGGGGGCTGGATGCCTGCCACTACCACCACCCCTACTCATGGGGGCCTGGATGCCTATCACTACTACCATCCCCACTCATGGGGGCCTGGATGCCTGCCACTACCACCACCCCTACTCAGGGGGCCTGGATGCCTATCACTACTACCATCCCCACTCATGGGGGCTGGATGCCTGCCACTACCACCACCCCTACTCATGGGGGCCTGGATGCCTATCACTACTACCATCCCCACTCATGGGGGCCTGGATGCCTGCCACTACCACCACCCCTACTCAGGGGGCCTGGATGCCTATCACTACTACCATCCCCACTCATGGGGGATGGATGCCTGCCACTACCACCACCCCTACTCAGGGGGCCTGCATGCCTATCACTACTAGAATCCCCACTCATGGGGGGCTGGATGCCTATCACTACTACCATCCCCACTCAGGGGGGGCTGGATGCCTGCCACTGCCACCACCCCTACTCATAGGACGGGTAATGCATGACACAACCAGCATACTCCCACATAAGGAATTACAGAAAATTACATCCACCCAAACAACATGACAAGCGTGTGTAGTCTATGTCAAATGCCTACAACACTGAACATGACAATGAACATACAATGTGACCCACTATCACATGTGTCACACATAAATGTGTGTGGCCTCCACAATACAAGCCGACCATGGCCACTGTGGCAATGGGGCCTAAAGCCCCATCACCACAGTCACCAAAAGGTAAGTGTGGGGTCCATGGCTGATGCACCTTTTGATCAGTGTGGCAATGGGGCCTAAAGCCCCATCACCACAGTCACCAAAAGGTAAGTGTGGGGTCCATGGCTGATGCACCTTTGATCAGTGTGGCAATGGGGCCTAAAGCCCCATCACCACAGTCACCAAAAGGTAAGTGTGGGGTCCATGGCTGATGCACCTTCTGATCAGTGTGGCAATGGGGCCTAAAGCCCCATCACCACAGTCACCAAAAGGTAAGTGTGGGGTCCATGGCTGATGCACCTTCTGATCAGTGTGGCAATGGGGCCTAAAGCACCATCAGCACAGTCACCAAAAGGGAAGTGTGGGGTCCATGGCTGATGCACCTTTTGATCAGTGTGGCAATGGGGCCTAACGCCCCATCACCACAGTCACCAAAAGGCAAGTGTGGGGTCCATGGCTGATGCACCTTTTGATCAGTGTGGCAATGGGGCCTAAAGCACCATCAGCACAGTCACCAAAAGGCAAGTGTGGGGTCCATGGCTGCTGCACCTTTTGATCAGTGTGGCAATGGGGCCTAAAGCCCCATCACCACAGTCGCCAAAAGGTAAGTGTGGGGTCCATGGCTGATGCACCTTTTGATCAGTGTGGCAATGGGGCCTAAAGCACCATCAGCACAGTCACCAAAAGGTAAGTGTGGGGTCCATGGTTGCTGCACCTTTTGATCAGTGTGGCAATGGGGCCTAAAGCCCCATCACCACAGTCACCAAAAGGTAAGTGTAGACATGGTAAAAGCTGCCAAAGACAAACTGTATGGATGAATCCTGGTCACACAACAACAAAAACATCTGTGTCATAGTAGTGCTTGTGTCCCATTGCAACATAGATTGGGCGAGGCTAACAGTGCAGTGTCACACAAACATCGTTTTGGCCATGTGCATACAAACATCACACATGGGGGACCACATTGTCTACATTCAGCCAATAGCACAATGACAGAAGTGACCATCATGATGCTGACCCACATATCTGCACCAATGGACACACAAATGTCGATATCCTGTGGAGACTGTCGATGTCAGGTGAACAAATACCATACCATGGCAGCAATGGGACATACAAACCATGGCAAAACCAAAGGGGATGATGGACGGAGTGTTGAACAATGCAAGCACTCACCCCCAGTCAACTGATTTGGGTTTAATCCATCATCATTCTTTAGCTCACTCCGCCACCCCAGTTCAGACATGGCCATATGCAAATCAGTCTGACCCTGTGCCTCATGGGAACAGTCCAGCCCGAACTGCCAAGCCATGTCTTCCCTGGACCGGAAACAAGCATCCTGGGACCGGTTTCTAGCTTACAGCCGTCATCAGCCAGGCTATCTTGAATCCAGTGGCAAAGTGAGCAAGGGACCCACGTCTGGGCATACCCTGCCAACTTAGGGCGAACATAGCAAAACCAAAGGGGATGATGGACGGAGTGTTGAACAATGCAAGCACTCACCCCCAGTCAACTGATCTGGGTTTAATCCATCATCATTCTTTAGCTCACTCTGCCACCCCAGTTCAGACATGGCCATATGCAAATCAGTCTGACCCTGTGCCTCATGGGAACAGTCCAGCCCGAACTGCCAAGCCATGTCTTCCCTGGACCGGAAACAAGCATCCTGGGACCGGTTTCTGGCTTACAGCCGTCATCAGCCAGGCTATCTTGAATCCAGTGGCAAAGTGAGCAAGGGACTGGGGTGAATGTATGACATTGTTCTGCATTCTGTCCATCAACTGTTGTTTTTGCATTTGACACCCCGAGTGGGACGGGTATGCCCAGACGTGGGTCCCGTGCTCTCCATGCCACTGGAATCAAGCTATCCTGGCTGAAGAGGGTGAAACCCCGAAACCGGTCCTAGGATGCTTGTTTCCAGTCCAGGGAGGACCTGGCTTGGCAGTTCGGGCTGGACTGTTCCCATGAGGCACAGGGTCAAGACTGATTTGCATAAGGCTGGGTTCAAACTGGAATGGCATGGTGAGCAAAACAACGATGGATTTAGGCCCAGATCTCTGTACTGGGGTGAATGTATGACATTGTTCTGCATTCTGTCCATCAACTGTTGTTTTTGCATTTGTCACCCCGAGTGGGACGGGTATGCCCAGACGTGGGTCCCGTGCTCTCCATGCCACTGGAATCAAGCTATCCTGGCTGAAGAGGGGTGAAACCCCGAAACCGGTCCTAGGATGCTTGTTTCCAGTCCAGGGAGGACCTGGCTTGGCAGTTCGGGCTGGACTGTTCCCATGAGGCACAGGGTCAAGACTGATTTGCATATGGCTGGGTTCAAACTGGAATGGCATGGTGAGCAAAAAACGATGGATTTAGGCCCAGATCTCTGTACTGGGGTGAATGTATGACATTGTTCTGCATTCTGTCCATCAACTGTTGTTTTTGCATTTGTCACCCCGAGTGGGACGGGTATGCCCAGACGTGGGCCCCGTGCTCTCCATGCCACTGGAATCAAGCTATCCTGGCTGAAGAGGGGTGAAACCCCGAAACCGGTCCTAGGATGCTTGTTTCCAGTCCAGGGAGGACCTGGCTTGGCAGTTCGGGCTGGACTGTTCCCATGAGGCACAGGGTCAAGACTGATTTGCATATGGCTGGGTTCAAACTGGAATGGCATGGTGAGCAAAAAACGATGGATTTAGGCCCAGATCTCTGTACTGGGGTGAATGTATGACATTGTTCTGCATTCTGTCCATCAACTGTTGTTTTTGCATTTGTCACCCCGAGTGGGACGGGTATGCCCAGACGTGGGTCCCGTGCTCTCCATGCCACTGGAATCAAGCTATCCTGGCTGAAGAGGGGTGAAACCCCGAAACCGGTCCTAGAATGCTTGTTTCCAGTCCAGGGAGGACCTGGCTTGGCAGTTCGGGCTGGACTGTTCCCATGAGGCACAGGGTCAAGACTGATTTGCATATGGCTGGGTTCAAACTGGAATGGCATGGTGAGCAAAAAAACGATGGATTTAGGCCCAGATCTCTGTACTGGGGTGAATGTATGACATTGTTCTGCATTCTGTCCATCAACTGTTGTTTTTACATTTGTCACCCCGAGTAGGACGGGTATGCCCAGACGTGGGTCCCGTGCTCTCCATGCCACTGGAATCAAGCTATCCTGGCTGAAGAGGGGTGAAACCCCGAAACCGGTCCTAGGATGCTTGTTTCCAGTCCAGGGAGGACCTGGCTTGGCAGTTCGGGCTGGACTGTTCCCATGAGGCACAGGGTCAAGACTGATTTGCATATGGCTGGGTTCAAACTGGAATGGCATGGTGAGCAAAAAAACGATGGATTTAGGCCCAGATCTCTGTACTGGGGTGAATGTATGACATTGTTCTGCATTCTGTCCATCAACTGTTGTTTTTGCACATACAAACCATGATCATTGTGCTGACTGATGACCTAGGAGTCCCAGGGAGAGCAGGGGAAAACCACCAAACTACATACAGCCAATGGCACACTACAGAAATGTCAATGCAGTGATGCAAATACACTAACACAAACAGGCAGACTCACACTGCATATCAAACACAACAGGTCATGGGGGGTGTGCCAGTGTCCCCAGGCAACCACACAACACATGAGGAGGCCTGAATCCCAATTACACAGATGTGTATACAGTGCCACACACAAGTAACTCATGAATTGGATTCCCTATGTGGGCAATCTGGCATTGTTAGATGAGAGGGAGCCCAAATTACAAATGTCACACAAGCTTGTAGGAACAGCAACTAACACAGCAAGAGACAGACCCACCACAGCACTACCCCCAGGGACCCCACATAGTGCTGACACTAGCCTGCATGACAATTCCACTGTGATGACAAAGGTAGTTGTCGTTCACACTGTGAACCACAGCCATGTATCCTGAGCAACAAACTACCATCACACCTACACAAGCGCCAATCAATCAGCACGGCCTGCCAGCCAAGGCCAATATGGAGGTAGGGGTCTAGCCGTGCAACAACTCACATTTGCACACTCAACACCACACACCCTGATCTCCACCAATGTGCATCAGTGAAGCTCACATGGACTGGTGACATTGCACATGCACCCATGACAATCCCAGGGGTGGTGGGGGGAACTAAGGTGCAGAAACCCATCACACATGCCCACTCAACATGACTCGTCTATGTCTGACACACAGCACAGTACGCTGTACATGCGCATGATGTGAAATCCACAACAAACAATGGGATCGTGGCCATAGTCACACACCAATGAAGAAGCCAAGGTGACACACAAAGAACACACATACACAACTTCCAACATTGCAGCTGTGACCCTGAGGAGTGGCAGCAGTCACACACACAACGTGTCACAATCACTGAAAGCTACCACAAACTCTAAATAACATTACTTGTGTAAACAACAAGTGCCAAGGGGAATCCTGAATGTGTCCCATCAGCATTTGCCCACATCCCCAGCCCTGACAACAAAGACAATCTGGGATGAGAACCTCATGAACATTATTTTGCCATGCACCCACATCACGGAGAAACCAGGTCCAAGATGCTGGATGAACACATACCAACTCTGCAAGCATCACAAACAGGAACATCCCTAGGGGCACAGCCTGTGTATGAAAAGGGAAGGGAACATGCACAGACATGCTCACACAACACACAATACGGGCACACGCAATGTCAGCAGAATACACACTGCCATGAGGGCACTCCACTCCTGTGGAAGGTCCGCTGTGCCAAACCTTGTCTGTGCACGACTCAAACATGTCAGCAGGACACTCCGTCAGTGAGTCAACAACTACAATACACAGAAGGCTCTGCTCACATCAGCCTGGGTACGGGAGTGTCACGTCAGTCATCTGCATACACCCAAAACACGTGGCAATCCAGTTGTACTGTATACACAGATGAGTCCTTCAACATTGATGTGCAAAACTGCATGTCCAGTGGAGATGGGCACACAGTCAGGGAAATTGGAACATTGAACAGTGGTAAGCCCACCAGATGTGCATCAGTGTAAGACAAATATGTTCATTTACGAATGCTAAACGTACATCCCTGTGTCAAATGCTGAACATCACACCCTCAGACTGCAGCAAAGGATGCCATAGATCCACACAACAACAGGACAAATATCCCATGGACGACATGGAGTCCATCACAGTAACACTTCATTTTCCTGATCTGAACACTATTACAACTGCAAATGCAGGATGCTACTCATCTACATCATGTACATCAAAAGAAAAACCACAATTAAACAAAAGGAGGCTTTATTCAGCAAATGGAGTAGAAAAGTCCAAAGTCCAAAAGAAACTAAGGCCAATGGCCAGTCCAAAAACACAGTCCCAACAGGGTGATAAGTCTCAACTGGTCATCCATTGCTTGCCTGCACTGTTAGGGACAGGGGACATCCCCCTTGGAGGGGCATACAAGGGGCAGGCCAGGCACCGCTGGGACAGGATCAGGGGATGGCAGAGTGAGGCAGTGAAGGGGTGGTGGGTGCAGGAGTGTCACCGGCAACTGCAGTGGAGGTGTCTGACTCAGCGGGGGCCAGCACCACTGTGCTACACAAGTCAGTTGGTGTGGGTGCTGCAACCACTGCAGTGGGCTGGTCTGATGAAGTGGACTGGGTCCCCACTGCAGTGCCCGAGTCAGACGGGGTGGTTGTGGACTCCACTGCAGTGCATAACTCCAAGGGAGTGGAAGGGAGGGCAGATGAGGTGGGCAGGACAGAGGGGGGGACCCGGTCCCCTCACCAGTGCCACTAACAGGCAGAGCGTCTGGGTTGGGGGTGGAGGAGCAAGTGGCAGGGGGGGAGGCCCTAAGCAGTCTGGGGATGGGGTATCGGTGTGTGGGGGAACCTGGGGCAGGGTGTGGCGGGGGAACCTGTGGAGTGGTGGCCTGGGGGATGGAGGAGAGAGACTGGGTGGTGGAGCTGCGTGGTGGTGGTGGTGTCTTGCTCTTCCTGGTCCGGGGGGACTTTCTAATGGGGTCCTGTGTCTGCCTGCGCCTGGGGGAGGGTGTCCGGGGGCGAGGGGCACTCCTCTCTGTGTGGGTGGACTTCCTCTTCCCCCGGTATGCTGCATCAGCAGGATTGGAGGGGAAGAGGCCGAGGTCACACAGGAAGATCTTCTGTGTAGGTGGGGTAGCAGGCGAGGCAAGGGAAGGGGTCTTGGAGGGAGAGGATTTGGAGGACTGCGGAGTGAATGTGGATGCCTGTGTGTGTGTGTGTTCCCCATCCCCTGTGTCTGTGGTATCAGTCCCCCGAGGATGCTTGTGTGCACGTCTTGCCTTTCTCTTGGGTGTGTCTGTGCTGCTCGTGTCTGTGTGCTTGGGTGAATGTGCAGGTGTGCATGTGCTTTGGACAGGTAGGGTGGTAGGAAGTGCGGATGGGGCAGAGGTGGGAGGGGTGAGGGACTGTTGGAGGAGGGACACTGCTGCCGTCAGGGAGGAGTCCATGGACCTATTGCTCCTCTGTAGGGCAGACATACCCACCGAGATGCCCTCCATGAATGACACCAGCTGTGTCAACAGAGTGGTGTGTGCATGGAGGACAGTCAGCATTGCTGTCTGCCCTACATGGAGCTGCCAAAGGAGGTACACAGACTCCTCACTCAGGGCAGCAGGGGACACAGGGGCAGGGGGTGCGATGCCTGGCACAAAGGAGACACGCTCCCGAGCACGGGAGCCTCCACGGACCTCAGGAATGGGAGCCAATGGGAGGGCGGTGGTGGTGGTGGTGGTGGTGGTGGCGGGGCCAGACAGACTAGCTGGGGTGTGGTGGCTGCTGACACCCGCATCCACAAGGGAGTCATCATCCGAGCTGCTGTGGTCCTCAGCTGAGGTGGATGGTGCTGAGGACTCCTCGGTGTGGCTCCCCTCGCCCTCCGTGCCACTGGGTCCCTCTGACCACTCGTCGGATGCTGACCCAGTCTGGCTCCGCTGCTCCTCCTGGTCCGTGGAGCTGTCCCCTCCTGTGGTCGTGGATGTATCTGCAAACAATTAGGGAAACAGACAAACATCAGTCACCTGCACTGACCGCACACACCACAGTAAGTACAGCACATCACAGAGCAAGCCCTGGCATCTTTAGTTGAACATTGCCAAAAGTTATCACACAGATTAGGAGAAGCCAATTGTCAATCTGATGGTCAACCATGGAACAGACATCCCTCCTGCCCTTGCACCCATCTGTCTGGTGCCTGTCTGATGGTAATACCCCAGTGTGGACACATGCACCACCTACACAGTTGTTGGACATTGCTGAGAACACGGTGAAGTATGTGAACATGCCCACGTCACATCTCTTGCCACTGAGTCAGTGCAGGTGTCTGGATAAATGGACGGCCAGATTCTAAATAGAAATGCATGTGATGCATACCAGTACCAGACCCCATGAAGCACCCATGTCCGGATAGTCAATGCCACAATGGGGTGCATGTTGCACATGTCACTCCCCTGCAGGATCACTCTTAGGAAGTTTAATGCCATGACACAGGCATGCCTGCAAAGTCATACATCACTGTCTCCAGTCACATGGCCATGGCAGCCAGCCAACAACAGTCTGCACTGTGTCACAATCCTAGGACATGGGGAAGGCAAGTAATGTAACTGACAAGTGCACATGTCCATCCCCCACTAACCACATCATCTGAACCCATATTTGTACACTGCACACCAATTGGACAAATGGGAGACATGAAACACAACTCTCTGAACCAGAGCACCTCACAGTGTGCTGTGAATGATGAACATCTGCCTGAAAGTCACAGTTGCATACACCTGTCTGCACAGTCAAGTGATCAAACACCTATAAGTCACAGAAGTCTTGTCTCACATGGTCCAATAGCAGATGGCATGCTGACCCCAAACCGAAAAACATCACAGGAGTCACGACAACGTAGTCACAGCACAACGACACAGAGGCAGACACCTGAGGGAACATTTCACTGAGCACAGCATGTCAGCTGATACACGGGAGTGGGAGTACAGAGTGTATTGTATGCCCTGGAGTAGGCATGACTGTCCGGCTCCACCTGCAAGAGGGATGAGCCCTGGTCAGTAGGCAGGTGGCTAACCATGTGTGACACACTTGACATACATACTCCTGAGGCCCAAACATTGTACCCACCCGCAGCATGGGGGTGTGGCAAATACCCCAGGGACATGTGGTGATTCTGATCTGCAAGTGGATCACATATCAAAGTTACACCCAGACTACATTGCACGACTCAGGCATCGTGGGAGCAATTGACCCACCCATGAAGGCAAACACAATATCACGGGAACAAAAGCTGTCACCCACCTTGAGCAAAGCAAAATGCAAGGACCCTGTACCCGAGTGACACAATTATCCTGAGCGTAAGGAGCACACCGGCCTATCAGATGGGTAGTGGCCATGTCACAATAGAGGGACATGGGTACTGGACAACAAGACTGATGTACTGGGGAAGTTTAACCAGGCCAGAGGAGGGCACATAGCATGTTAGACAGAGTTCACAGTGCAGTTTTTGACTCACCCCCTCCTTGCTGCTGTCTGCCCTTCAGCTGCCCATCCATCTCCAGGAAGACCACCGGCAGGATCTGGAGCATGTGGGGGGTCAGGGTCCGGGGTCCGCCCCTCCTGCGAGGAGGCGACAGCTTCAGCTGGACCCTTGCGATCCTCCGGGTCCAGCCCCGAAGGTCCTGCCACCTCTTCTGGCAGTTGCAGATCCGGCGCTTGTAGACCCCCACGGATCTGACTGCCCGGACGATGGCCAGCCAGATATCCTGCTTCTGATGGGCATCAACCTGTGAGGATGACAAAGTGAAAAGGCCATTACTACACATGCAACATATCCGTGCATCACACAGTTGGAAATACATGTCTCAATCACAGGGGCATATGATGTACACAGGCAGTGCAACGAGGGCTATGGACAGTTTGCCAGCAGTTACTACATGGTATCATTGCATGGGAAGTGAACCTTGTTTGAATGCACTCCACTGTAACTGTTCAGTGCATGTGACTACACACTTTGGGGGTGCGAACTACTCAGTGAGCATGCTAGCCAGTGGTGTGCACACTGTAAATCCTGCTAGTCAGACAACATGCACAATTAGTAAGGCAGTGGACAGCACACTCACCTACTCCCTGGTGTCCCATACAGCTTGCTGTACTGTGGAAGGAGGTTGTCCAGCAGGGCCTGGTTCTCCTCATGGGTGAAGGCTGGGGCTCTCTCCACAGTACGTGCCATTGCAGTAGCCAGAGGATGCAGAGACAGCAGCAGTGTAATGGCAGATGTAGTCCTGGAGCATGTAGTGCAGGCAAGTGAGCCCTCAGGGGAACAGCCAGCACTATATGTGTGCTGCAGAGGCAGATACTGTGCCATGTGTCCAAAGTGATAGGTTCAAGTCGTTTGCATCTTCTGAATCTGACCAATCCATGGAATTGCAGCACTAATACACGCCCACAGCATCCTTCAAAACTTCAACTTCATGACACCCATGAATTTGCAACATTGTTGTGGCTGGCCAACTGAATTCACTGCATCAGACTCGTTGAAGCTTCAAAACGCGTCAGTTGCCATGCCAGGCCCCAGCCAATGCGTGCGCACCGATCGGACCATTGCTGTACAACGTGTAACCGCGATACAACGCGTACCCGCTCACATTCAATGCAATGGTCCGTGCGGGCACACCAATCGGACCATTGCTGTACAACGCGTACCCACTCACATTCTATGCAATGGTCCATGCGGGCACACCGATCGGACCATTGCTGTACAACGCTGCACTCGCTGATACAACGCGTACCCGCGATACAACGCGTACCCGCTCACATTCAATGCAATGGTCCGTGCGGGCACACCGATCGGACCATTGCTGTACAACGCGTACCCGCTCACATTCAATGCAATGGTCCGTGCGGGCACACCGATCGGACCATTTCTGTACAACGCGTACCCGCGATACAACGCGTACCCGCTCACATTCAATGCAATGGTCCGTGCGGGCACACCGATCGGACCATTGCTGTACAACGCTGCACTCGCCACATTCAATGCAATGGTCCGTGCGGGCACACCGATCGGACCATTGCTGTACAATGCGTACCCGCGATACAATGCGTACCCGCTCACATTCAATGCAATGGTCCGTGCGGGCACACCGATCGGACCATTGCTGTACAACGCATACCCGCTCACATTCAATGCAATGGTCCGTGCGGGCACACCGATCGGACCATTGCTGTACAACGTGTACCCGCGATACAACGCGTACCCGCTCACATTCAATGCAATGGTCTGTGCGGGCACACCGATTGGACCATTGCTGTACAACGCGTACCCGCGATACAACGCGTTCCCGCTCACATTCAATGCAATGGTCCGTGCGGGCACACCGATCTGACCAGTGCTGTACAACGCGTCCCTGGACAGGCCACACGCATATGTCACCATGCTGGTCACTGGTGAACCTATGCCAGCCACATATACTTTCCAGGGACTCAGGGGCACACCTACTACACCACACCCAGTCCACACTGTATCTAAGGCATGTGTGGCAGCATACCTTATCTGTGTATGGGGGTGTACATGTTGTTTTTGGGGTGGCACTTGGGGGCAGACACACCCAGGCTGTGCACGTGTTCATGGGGACAGGGTCCTTTGTGTGTTGTGCACATGACCACTGTGATGTGCAACTGTTCATTTCTGAGCATGTGGCATGGTCACATTTCCAGGTTGTGTATGTGTATGACATGTCACATACCCCCAGGCTCACGTGGGAAGGCATGTATGTCACAGGGTGGCCCATTGCCACAATAGTCATGTCCCTCCGCAGTCTGTGTGCATGTTGTGTTTCACATGTCTGACTCCATGTGCACAATGGGAGACAGTATCCACATCCACGTTGTTTGTGCATGGACTTAGATGTTGTGTGTGTGTGTGTCACAGACGTCCAAGTCTGTCCTGCAGAGGCTACAGGGGCCACCACCTGTGGGTGTCATGTTTGTTTTTCTGACGTGTACATGATACGCCATGTCATGCCAGTGTCCATGTGGCAAGACAGGGTCCCTGGGAATCTACCTGTCAATGAGTTGTGATGCCTGTGGCGCATCTGTCCAGACATGTCACTGTGGTATGTGTGTGGAATGTGAGAGCAGTAAATGGGTACTGTGACACAGCCAAATGGTTTCACATTGCACACCATGGGACCTGTTGTCCACACTTGTTGAACAGAGATGTTAGATGATGTCCATGTAGGTGCCATATATGTCCAAACAGAACGAGACACACATCAAGTACTTGTGTTTGGTAATGATGTATCATGTGAAATTGAGTATGGTGAACGGCACATATGTGGGGTGACTGGCAATCTTGCTTTCTTCACCTCTGCACTGCAGGGCTCCTGCTGTCCATAGGCCATTCCCAGACCTGGCAACGATGGTGGAACGTGACAGCATCCGACGGTACCGCTTCACCAGGCAGCTGATTGAGGAATTGGCAGTGCGGTTGACCCACATTTGCAGCCTGGCCGGCCGTATCCTACAGCGCTGACCCCCAAGGTGAAGGTGATGGCAGCCCTACACTTCTTTGCCACTGGTACCTTTCAACACACTGTGGCATCTACTGGTGGTATGTCACAGACTATGTTCAGCCGTGTGCTACGCGATGTTTTGGTGGCAATGTTGAGATGCCTTAACCAGTACATCTATTTCCCACCACGTCAACGACTCACTGACATCAAGAGTGACTTCTATGCCCTGGGGAGGATGCCACATGTCATTGGCTCCATTGATGGGACACATGTGGCTTTGGTACCACCACAGGCACATGAGCAGGCATACAGGAACCGTAAACATTACCATTCTATAAATGCTCTGGTGGTATGTCTTGCAGATATGACCATCACACATGTGTGTGCCCGTTTCCCCGGTTCGGCACACGATGCCTACGTGATGAGGAGTAGTCGCATCCCGAGGATGATGTCACAGATGCAGAACCAGCATGCCTGGCTTGTCGGTGTGTACTGACTTTGTACCATTGTGTGTGTTCTGCAATGTTGCTTTCCGTACACTTTTCCAAATCGGCTAATGTGCAATTGTCTGTCTGTAGGTGACTCGGGATACCCCAACATGCCGTGGTTGCTGACACCCCTCAGGAACCCTGTGACACCAGCCCAGATGCGCTACAATGAGGCACATGGTCAGACGAGGAGGGTGATTGAGCGGACCTTTGGTCTCCTGAAAAGCCGCTTCCGCTGCCTGGACAAGACAGGAGGGGCCCTCCCATATGTCCCAGCTAAGGTGTGCAAGATTGTCATTGTCTGCTGCATGCTACACAACCTGGCAGTGCGGAAGGAGTTGCCTCTCATCCTGGATGACAATAACCAACATCCGCCACCTGTGGAGGATCCCGGCCTGGGCCACGATGCCAGTGATGATGATGATGATGATGGTGATGTCCACACACAGCTCATCACCAACTTCTTCAGCTGAATGTGAGTATCCAGAGGGTTGTAATGTCAATGATTTTGATTTTCATGATATGTGTGTGTGGTGCTCTGGTGCTGTTTGAGTGTGGCCATGTGCAACTTGACTGGATGCATGCAGAAATGTGTCCTTGCAGGTGGTCTGTACTGCCCAACAGTGTTGACCTGCCAACTTGCTTTTGTGTAGTTATCTTGTGACAGGTATTAGACATGAGTATTGCCGTTCTGTGCTGTTCTTCAGTGGTTTTGACTGTGTGTCATGTCTGTCCTTCACAGGGTGCTGCCGGAGTTGTTTGATCAACTTGGATCCCCGAATCCATGATTCAACTTCCAAGGTGGCAGCAGTTGTTTACCTACAGGTGATGTGCCACACACCCCTGGACTTTCTATCTTCTGCATTGTTTGACTTTGTGGCCACAGCCAGGTGGGATTAGCTTGCATTTGTAGTGGAAACAACATGTTGCAAATGTGTAATAAACCTGTGCTTCACTTTGGGATGTGTGTTGTCTATAGTCACACATCTGAGTGACATTTGCTTACTGCACCTGTAGCATAGTTGACACAGACTGTGAATAGGTGTGGTGTCTGTGCATTGCACTGTATTTCCTGGCAACATCAGTGTAGGGGATGAGTCTGATGGCCCTGGTGGGTATGTGTTGTGTGGCCCTAGTGGTGTGTCTCCCTCATATGTGTCACGTCGCCATGACTGACATGATGGTGTTGGACTTGCTGTAGCAGTTAGCATGCACAGTGTCATTTTTCTGATCACCATCTCCATGACAGACACCACGTTGGAATCACAACAGAGGCAGCTATGGTGTATTGGTGAGTTTATTTACAAAAGGGGTGGGGATGGTGCACAGGATGGTGGGTGCTGTACATAGAAATTGGAATCCAAAGTTCCCATGTGATTTGGAAGTCTTGGTAGCTTAAATGTCCAGAGTAAAGTCCACAGTCATCTGATGAATTGGGACAACTAGAGTTCCCCATGTAATGTGGGCGAGTTGGGTTGCCTTCGACAGGGCGTGCAGTTTGCACACAGAGGAAAAGTTCCAGAACAGGTGTTGGCTTCCTGGGGGATGTAGCTGGCCATCAGCCTCTCAGTTTGGCCTCCTTGGACGGCCCCTCTTCTTGGGGGGGGGATGCTCAGGTGCAGGCTGCCGCGGTGCAGGGGACTCTCCGCCAGAGTCCTCTGCCTCCTTGTGGCATTTGCAGTTGTTTCAGCAGCAGATGTTGTGGGCACACAGGGAGGTGAGGCCATGTTGGTGCTAATCTGGCGGAGGCATGTCAGTATGTCCCTATGCACCGCTGTTAGCTGTTCCAATGTGTTCCACTTGGACTCTATGCCAGACATGTGTGTATCGACATGTTACATGTGTGTCTCGACACGTGACATGTGTGTCTCGACACGGGACATGTGGGAGTCCAAGCGGGCATGATGGGCAGCCTGCTGCTGTTGTATGTCCTTGAGGATCCCCACTACCTGGCTGACCTCTCCGGTGCTAGTCTGGTACGCATCCGCGATGCGTGCCAGTTGTGGGTCATCATGCAGTCCCGACCCCTCTGCAAAGAGCGACCTGTGTCTACCACCCCTCCCACCACCCCTGGCGACACAAAGCGGGACCTGCGGTGGCACGCACAGGTGACCATGTGCCCACTTGGGTGTTGTTCATGGGCTCGTTGTCACCAGCTCCAGTTTGGGCCTGGGTCCTTGCGCTGTTGTCACCTGTGGTCCTTGGTGTGTCCGTGTTGGCAGGGGTGGCCTGTGTGTTGCCAGTTGTTGGAGGGGTGGGTGCAGGGGGTGCAGATGTTGGTCCTGCTGGTGCTGCATGATGACTGACACCGGAGGGTCCAGCTAGTTCTTCGCCATCCGAGGAGTGTCGAGGCTGATCCACACCAGTGAGCTCAGTGTCCCCCGGAGGCTGGGACAGGGACTCCTCGTTTGCTGCTGAGTCCCCATCATCACCTGTTTTGGGGAGAGACACAGATTGTATGGTATGTTTCTACAGGCATCAATTGTTCGAACACCTGACAGTTGTGACTGTACCTCTGGATGCAGGCCTGGACATAGCATTCTCCTAAATTGTGACAGTCAGAGAGTGATATTGGTGTAGCACATTGTCCTGCCAACCTGTGGCATGTCAATGTGAATGTTGAGGTGTGTGCCTGACCAGCATTGGTGCTATTTGGTTGCCATCCAGGCCTCCTTCTCCCCCAGCCCAGATATCCCACCATGGAACGTGCTTCCGTTGCAGGGAGTGCAAGTTGTCTTTTAGGATGTCAGTCAGTGGTGTCCTGCTGTTGGTTGTAGCACAGTTCCCAGCAGGGCCTTGTGCTCCCCACAGCTGAGGCCAGTGTCAGACATCTTTGAAGTGGCTTTTCACTCCCTGTGAGGTGTGCATGCTTCAGTGGTCGCTTGCTGGGCCATGTGGGTGGGGGTTGTTGAGCTGTGACTACCACTCCCATCATGCTATTGCCTCCACCCCCCTTCCCGGCATGTCCATCCTTCCTTCCTTTTGACTCTGCTTCCCTGTGGGGTGGGGTGCCTGTGCTGACAGGATGGCTGAGAGTGTTCTCCTTGCGGTTGTTTGGCTACAAGTCCCAAGAGTGTCCCTGTGCTTCACACAGCATGACCCAGGGTGGTGGTTCTTTGTGGAATCTTCAGTTAGAATGTGAGACATTGCATTCTCCCAGGTGGGTTATGTGTAGTTAGTGTGGTGGGGGTGTGTGAGGAGAAGTGCTTGTGACTATGGTCAGAGCTGTGAGTCCTCCTTCCCACCCAGCCAGATATCCCACCATGGAACGTGCTTCCATTGCAGGGAGTGCAAGTTGTCTTTCAGGATGTCAGTCAGTGGTGTCCTGCTGTTGGTTGTTGCACAGTTCCCATCAGGGCCTTGTGCTCCCCACAGCAGTTCCCAGTGTCAGCCATCTTGTGAGTCCTTTCCCACTCCCTGTGATGTGTGCATGGTTCAGGGTGGTGTTGATGGGCCAATTGTGAGGGTGACCAATATCTGTGACTACCACTCCCATCATGCTATTGCCTCCACCCCCATTCCCAGCATGTCCATCCTTTCTTCCTTTTGACTCTACTTCCCTGTGGGGTGGGGTGCCTGTGCTGACAGGATGGCTGAAAGTGTTGTCCTGGCACTTGTTTGGCTACAAGTCCCAAGAGTGTCTCTGTGCTTTACACAGCATGACCCAGGGTGGTGGTTCTTTGTGGGATCTTCAGTTAGAATGTGAGGCATTGCATTCTCCCAGGTGGGTTATGTGTAGTTAGTGTTGAGGGGGTGTGTGAGGAGAAGTGCTTGTGACTATGGTCAGAGCTGTGAGTCCTCCTTCCCACCCAGCCAGATATCCCACCATGGAACGTGCTTCCATTGCAGGGAGTGCAAGTTGTCTTTCAGGATGTCAGTCAGTGGTGTCCTGCTGTTGGTTGTTGCACAGTTCCCATCAGGGCCTTGTGCTCCCCACAGCAGTTCCCAGTGTCAGCCATCTTGTGAGTCCTTTTCCACTCCCTGTGATGTGTGCATGGTTCAGGGTGGTGTTGATGGGCCAATTGTGAGGGTGACCAATATCTGTGACTACCACTCCCATCATGCTATTGCCTCCACCCCCTTCCCAGCATGTCCATCCTTCCTTCCTTTTGAGTGGACTTCAGTGTGTGTGAGTGTGCCAGCAATGGCAAGATGGCTGACAACGTGGTCGTGTTGTTTGTTGGTGCCCAGTTCCCAGCAGGGCCTTATGCTCCCCACAGCTGAGGCTAGTGTCAGACATCTTTGAAGTGGCTTTTCACTCCCTGTGAGGTGTGCATGCTTCAGTGGTAGCTTGCTGGGCCATGTGGGTGGGGGATGTTGAGCTGTGACTACCACTCCCATCATGCTATTGCCTCCACCCCCTTCCCAGCATGCCCATCCTTCCTTCCTTTTGAGTGGACTTCAGTGTGTGTGAGTGTGACAGCAATGGCAAGATGGCTGACAACATGGTCGTGTTGTTTGTTGGTGCCCAGTTCCCAGCAGGGCCTTGTGCTCCCCACAGCTGAGGCCAGTGTCAGACATCTTTGAAGTGGCTTTTCACTCCCTGTGAGGTGTGCATGCTTCAGTGGTAGCTTGCTGGGCCATGTGGGTGGGGGATGTTGAGCTGTGACTACCACTCCCATCATGCTATTGCCTCCACGCCCCTTCCCAGCATGCCCATCCTTCCTTCTTTTTGACTCTGCTTCCCTGTGGAGTGGGGTGCCTGTGCTGACAGGATGGCTGAGAGTGTTCTCCTTGCGGTTGTTTGGCTACAAGTCCCAAGAGTGTCCCTGTGCTTCACACAGCCTGACCCAGGGTGGTGGTTCTTTGTGGGATCTTCAGTTAGAATGTGAGGCATTGCATTCTCCCAGGTGGGTTATGTGGAGTTAGTGTTGAGGGGGTGTGTGAGGAGAAGTGCTTGTAACTATGGTCAGAGCTGTGAGTCCTCCTTCCCACCCAGCCAGATATCCCACCATGGAACGTGCTTCCATTGCAGGGAGTGCAAGTTGTCTTTCAGGATGTCAGTCAGTGGTGTCCTGCTGTTGGTTGTTGCACAGTTCCCAGCAGGGCCTTGTGCTCCCCACAGCAGTACCCAGTGTCAGCCATCTTGTGAGTCCTTTTCCACTCCCTGTGATGTGAGCATGTTTCAGGGTGGTGTTGATGGGCCAATTGTGAGGCTGAGCAATATCTATGACTCCAACTCCCATCATGCTATTGGCTACACTGACTTCACCAGCATACACAGAATTCGTTCCTTTCAGTGATCTTCCCTGTTCAGGAATCCACTCATCCTAACCCTAAAACTAATTTTAAAGAAACTTGTTTCTGGAATCTACTTTCCCTAACCTAAAAGTAAATTTAAATTAACTTGTTGAAATAATCCAATCACCCTTATACTAAAACTAAATATAAATCATTTTTTTGCAGTAACCCACTTACCTTTTCCATAAAACTAAAAAAACATTATTTTTTCAGGAATCCATTCACCCGGAACCTAAAACTAACTTTAAAAACATGTTGTTTCAGGAATCCACTCACCCTAATCCTAAAACTAAATTTAAATTAATTTATCTCAATAATCCAATCACTATTATCTTAAAACTAATTTAAATCAATTTTTTGCAGTAACTCACTTAACCTTTTCCTAAAACTGACATACTTCTTTTTTCAGGAATCCACTCACCCGAAATCTAAAAGTAACTTTACAACATTTTGTTTCAGGAACCCACTCACCCTAACCCTAAAACTAACTTTAAAGCAACTTGTTTCAGGAATCCACTCTCCCTAATCCTAAAAGTAAATTGTAATTAACTTTTTGAAATAATCTAATCTCCCTTGTCCGAAAACTAAATTTAAATCTACTTGTTGCAGCAATCTACTCACCCTTTTCCTTAAACTAACATAAAAAACTTTTTTCAGGAATCAATGCGCCCAATACCTAAAACTAAATTTCAAAAAGTTTATTTCAGGAATCCGCACACCCTAATCCTAAAACTAAATTTAAATTAATTTATCACAATAATCCAATCACTCTTATCCTGAAACTAATTTTAAATCTATCTTTTGCAGTAACCCACTCATCCTTTTCCTAAAACTAACATAACTTTTTTTTCAGGAATCCATTAACCCGAAACCTAAAACTAAGTTTAAAAAATTTTGTTTCAGGAATCCACTCACCCTAATCCTAAAACTAAATTTAAATTAATTTGTTGAAATAATCCAATGACCCTTATCCTAAAACTAAATTAAATTTTTTTTTGCAGTAACCCACTGAACTTTTTCCTAAAACTAAAAAACATTGTTTTTCAGGAATCCATTCACACGAAAACATAAAACTAACTTTAAAAAATGTTGTTTCAGGAATCCACTCACCCTGATTCTAAAACTAAATTTAAATTAACTTATCACAATAATCCAATCACTCTTATCCCAAAACTAAATTTAAATCAATTTTTTCAGGAATCCACTCACCCGAAATCTAAACGTAACTTTACAAAATTTTGTTTCAGGAACCCACTCACCCTAACCCTAAAACTAACGTTAAAGCAACTTGTTTCAGGAATCCACTCTCGCTAATCCTAAAAGTAATTTCTAATTAACTTGTTGAAATAACCTAATCTCCATTATCTGAAAACTAAATTTAAATCTACTTGTTCCAGGAATCCACTCACCCTTTTCCTAAAACTAACATAAAAACTTTTTTCAGGAATCCACGCGCCCGATACCTAAAACTAAATTTCAAAAAATTTGTTTCAGGAATCCACTCACCCTAATCCTAAAACTAAATTTGAATTAACTTATCACAATAATCCAATCACACTTATCCAAAACAAAATTTAAATACATTTTTTCAAGTAACCCATTCACCCTTTTCCTAAAACTAACATCATTTTTTTTTCAGGAATCCACTTACCTGATACCTAAAACTAACTTTGCAAAAATTTGTTACAGAAATCCATTCACCCTAATCCTAAAACTAAATTTGACTTAACTTATCTCAATAATCCAATCACTATTATCCTAAAACTAAATTTATATACATTTTTTGCAGTAACTCACTCACCCTTTTCCTAAAACTAACATAATTTTTTTTTCAGGAATCCACTCACCCGAAATTTAAAAATAACTTTACAAAATTTTGTTTCAGGAACCCACTCACCCTAACCCTAAAACTAACCTTAAAGCAACTTGTTTCAGGAATCCACTCTCGCTAATCCTAAAAGTAAATTCTAATTAACTTGTTGAAATAATCCAATCTCCATTATCTGAAAACTAAATTTAAATCTACTTGTTCCAGGAATCCACTAACCCTTTTCCTAAAACTAACATAAAAAACGTTTTTCAGGAATCCACGCGCCCGATACCTAAAACTAAATTTCAAAATATTTGTTTCAGGGATCCACTCACCCTAATCCTAAAACTAAATTTGAATTAATTTATCACAATAATCCAATCACACTTATCCCAAAAAAAAATTTAAATCAATTTTTTCAAGTAACCCACTCACCCTTTTCCTAAAACTAACATAATTATTTTTCAGGAATCCACTCACCCGAAACCTAAAAGTAACTTTACAAAATTTTGTTTCAGGAACCCACTCACCCTAACCCTAAAACTAACCTTAAAGCAACTTGTTTCAGGAATCCACTCTCGCTAATCCTAAAAGTAAATTCTAATTAACTTATTGAAATAATCCAATGTCCATTATCCGAAAACTAAATTTAAATCTACTTGTTCCAGGAATCCACTCCCCCTTTTCCTAAAACTAACATAAAAACTTTTTCAGGAATCCACGCGCCCAATACCTAAAACTAAATTTGAAAAGTTTATTTCAGGATCCACTCACCCTAATCCTAAATTTAAATTAACTTAACACAATAATCCAATCACTCTTATCCTGAAACTAATTTTAATTCTATCTTTTGCAGTAACCCACTGATCCTTTTCCTAAAACTAACATAACTTTTTTTTCAGGAATCAACTCACCCGAAAGCTAAAACTAACTTTTAAAAATTTTGATTCAGGAATCCACTCACCCTTACCCTATAAGTAACTTTAAAACAACTTGCTTCAGGAATCCACTCTCGCTGTTCCTAAAAGTAAATTTAAATTAACTTTTTGAAATAATCCAATCTCCCTTATCCGAAAACTAAATTTAAATCTACTTGTTGCAGTAATCCACTCACCCTTTTCCTTAAACTAACATAATTTTTTTTCAGGAATCCACTCAACCAAAACCTAAAAGTAACTTTACAAAATTTTGTTTCAGGAACCCACTCTCCCTTATCCGAAAACTAAATTTAAATCAACTTCTTTCAGTAAACCACTCACCCTTTTCCTAAAACTAAAATAAAAACTTTTTTCAGGAATCCATGCACCCGATACCTAAAACTAACTTTCCAAAAATTTGTTTCAGGAATCCATTCACCCTAATCCTAAAACTAAATTTGAATTAACTTATCTCAATAATCCAATCACTATTATCCTAAAACTAAATTTAATTCAATTTTTTGCAGAAACCCACTCACCCTTTTCCTAAAATTTAAATACATCTTTTTCAGGAATCCACTCACCCGAAACCTAAAACTAACTTTACAAAATTTTGTTTCAGGAATCCACTCATCCTAACCCTAAAACTAATTTTAAAGAAACTTGTTTCAGGAATCTACCTTCCCTAACCTAAAAAGTAAATTTAAATTAACTTGTTGAAATAATCCAATCACCCTTATCCTAAAACTAAATATAAATCATTTTTTTGCAGTAACCCACTTACCTTTTTCCTAAAACTAAAAAAACATTCTTTGTTCAGGAATCCATTCACCCAAAACCTAAAACTAACTTTAAAAAATGTAATCCTAAAACTAAATTTAAATTTACTTATCTCATTAATCCAATCACTATTATCCTAAAACTAAATTTAAATCAATTTTTTGCAGTAACTCACTCACCCTTTTCCTAAAACTAACATACTTTTTTTCAGGAATCCACTCACCCAAAATCTAAAAGTAACTTTACAAAATGTTGTTTCAGGAACCCACTCACCCTAACCCTAAAACTAACTTTAAAGCAACTTGTTTCAGGAATCCACTCTCCCTAATCCTAAAAGTAAATTTTAATTAACTTTTTGAAATAATCCAATCTCCCTTATCCAAAAACTAAATTTAAATCTACTTGTTGCAGTAATCCACTCACCCTTTTCCTTAAACTAACATAAAAAAACTTTTTTCAGGAATCAAGGCGCCCAATACCCAAAACTAAATTTCAAAAAGTTTATTTCAGGAATCCACTCACCCTAATCCTAAAACTAAATTTAAATTAACTTATCACAATAATCCAATCACTCTTATCCTGAAACTAATTTTAAATCTATCTTTTGCAGTAACCCACTCATCCTTTTCCTGAAAATAACATAACTTTTTTTCAGGAATCCAGTCACCCGAAAACTAAAACTAACTTTTAAAAATTTTGATTCAGGAATCCACTCACCCTTACCCTATAGGTAACTTTAAAACAACTTGCTTCAGGAATCTACTCTCCCTGTTCCTAAAAGTAAATTTAAATTAATTTGTTGAAATAATCCAATCACCCTTATCCTAAAACTAAATTTAAATCTTTTTTTGCAGTAACCCACTGAACTTTTTCCTAAAACTAAAAAACATTTTTTTCAGGAATCCATTCACACGAAAACATAAAACTAACTTTAAAAAATTTTGTTTCAGGAATCCACTCACCCTGATTCTAAAACTAATTTTAAATTAACTGATCGCAATAATCCAATCACTCTTATCCCAAAACTAAATTTAAATCAATTTTTTCAAGTAACCTACTCACCCTTTTCCTAAAACTAACATAATTTTTTTTCAGGAATCCACTCACCCGAAATCTATAAGTAACTTTACAAAATTTTGTTTCAGGAACCCACTCACCCTAACCCTAAAACTAACGTTAAAGCAACTTGTTTCAGGAATCCACTCTCGCTAAACCTAAAAGTAAATTCTAATTAACTTGTTGAAATAATCCAATCTCCATTATCCGAAAACTAAATTTAAATCTACTTGTTCCAGGAATCCACTCCCCTTTTCCTAAAACTAACATAAAAAACTTTTTCAGGAATCCACGCGCCCGATACCTAAAACTAAATTTCAAAAAATTTGTTTCAGGAACTCACCCTAATCCTACAACTAAATTTGAATTAACTTATCTCAATAATCCAATCACACTTATCCCAAAACAAAATTTAAATCAATTTTTTCAAGTAACCCACTCACCCTTTTCCTAAAACTAACATCATTTTTTTTACAGGAATACACTCACCCGAAACCTAAAAGTAACTTTACAAAATTTTGTTTCAGGAACCCACTCTCCCTAACCCTAAAACTAACATTAAAGCAACTTGTTTCAGGAATCCACTCTCTCTACTCCTAAAAGTAAATTCTAATTAACTTGTTGAAATAATCCAATCTCCCTTATCCGAAAACTAAATTTAAATCAACTTCTTTCAGTAAACCACTCACCCTTTTCCTAAAACTAACATACAAACTTTTTTCAGGAATCCATGCGCCCGATACCTAAAACTAACTTTCCAAAAATTTGTTTCAGGAAACCATTCACCCTAATCCTAAAACTAAATTTGAATTAACTTATCTCAATAATCCAATCACTATTATCCTAAAACTAAATTTAAATCAATTTTTTGCAGTAACACACTCACCCTTTTCCTAAAACTTAAATACTTCTTTTTCAGGAATCCACTCACCCGAAACCTAAAACTAACTTTACAAAATTTTGTTTCAGGAATCCACTCATCCTAACCCTAAAACTAATTTTAAAGAAACTTGTTTCAGGAATCTACTTTCCCTAACCTAAAAAGTAAATTTAAATTAACTTGTTGAAATAATCTAATCACCCTTATACTAAAACTAAATATAAATCATTTTTTTGCAGTAACTCACTTACCTTTTCCATAAAACTAAAAAAACATTATTTTTTCAGGAATCCATTCACCCAAAATCTAAAACTAACTTTAAAAAATTTTGTTTCAGGAATCCACTCACCCTTATCCTAAAACGAAATTTAAATTAAATTATCTCAATAATCCAATCACTATTATCCTAAAACTAAATTTAAATCAATTGTTTGCAGTAACACACTCACCCTTTTCCTAAAACTTAAATACTTCTTTTTTCCGGAATCCACTCACCCGAAACCTAAAACTAACTTTACAAAATTTTGTTTCAGGATCCCACTCACCCTAACCCTAAAGCTAACTTTAAAGCAACTTGTTTCAGGAATCCACTCTCCCTAATCCTAAAAGTGAATTTTAATTAACTTTTTGAAATAATCCAATCTCCCTTATCCGAAAAATAAATATAAATCTACTTGTTGCAGTAATCCACTCACCCTTTTCCTTAATCTAACATAAAAAACTTTTTTTAGGAATCAATGCGCCCAATACCTGAAACTACATTTCAAAAATGTTATTTCAGGAATCCACTCACCCTAATCCTAAAACTAAATTTAAATTAACTTATCACAATAATCCAATCACACTTATCCTGAAACTAATTTTAAATCTATCTTTAGCAGTAACACACTCATCCTTTTCCTAAAACTAACATACATTTTTTTTCAGGAATCCACTCACCCGAAAACTAAAACTAATTTTTAATAATTTTGATTCACGAATCCACTCACCCTTACCCTAAAAGTAACTTTAAAACAACTTGCTTCAGGAATCCACTCTCCCTGTCCCTAAAAGTAAATTTAAATAAATTTGTTGAAATAATGCAATCACCCTTATCCTAAAACTAAATTTTTTTTTTTTTGCAGTAACCCACTGAACTTTTTCCTAAAACTAAAAAACATTTTTTTTCAGGAATACATTCACATAAAAACATAAAACTAACTTTAAAAAATGTTGTTTCAGGAATCCACTCACCCTGATTCTAAAACTAAATTTAAATTAACTTATCGCAATAATCCAATCACTCTTATCCCAAAACTAAATTTAAATACATTTTTTCAAGTAACCCACTCACCCTTTTCTGAAAACTAACATAATTTTTTTTCAGGAATCCACTAACCCGAAATCTAAAAGTAACTTTACAAAATTTTATTTCAGGAACCCACTCACTCTAACCGTAAAACTAACGTTAAAGCAACTTGTTTCAGGAATCCACTCTCGCTAATCCTAAAAGTAAATTCTAATTAACTTGTTGAAATAATCCAATCTCCCTTATCCGAAAACGAAATTTAAATCTACTTGTTGCAGGAATCCACTCCCCTTTTCCTAAAACTAACATAAAAAACTTTTTCAGGAATCTACGCACCCGATACCTAAAACTAAATTTCAAAAAATGTGTTTCAGGAATCCACTCACCCTAATCCTAAAACTAAATTTGAATTAACTTATCACAATAATCCAATAACACTTATCCCAAAACTAAATATAAATCAATTTTTTCAAGTAACCCACTCATCCTTTTCCTAAAACTAACATAATTTTTTTTTCAGGAATCCACTCACCTGAAACCTAAAAGTAACTTTACAAAATTTTGTTTCACGAACCCACTCTCCCTAACCCTAAAACTAACATTAAAGCAACTTGTTTCAGGAATCCCCTCTCCCTAATCCTAAAAGTAAATTCTAATTAACTTGTTGAAATAATCCAATCTCCCTTATCCGAAAACGAAATTTAAATCTACTTGTTGCAGGAATCCACTCCCCTTTTCCTAAAACTAACATAAAAAACTTTTTCAGGAATCCACGCGCCCAATACCTAAAACTAAATTTGAAAAGTTTATTTCAGGATCCACTCACCCTAATCCTAAATTTAAATTAACTTATCACAATAATCCAATCACTCTTATCCTGAAACTAATTTTAATTCTATCTTTTGCAGTAACCCACTGATCCTTTTCCTAAAACTAACATAACTTTTTTTTTCAGGAATCAACTCACCCGAAAGCTAAAACTAAGGGGCATATTAGCAAGACCAGCGATAAAATTATCGCCGTTTTAACGGCAGGAAACTGCCGCTAAAACGGCGATAATGGGCTTGCTAATATGCGTTATAGAATTCCAATAGAAGCCCAGGTTAGATGTGCAGGACATCTAACCTGGGCTTCTATTGAATTCTATAACGCATATTAGCAAGCCCATTATCGCCGTTTTAGCGGCAGTTTCCTGCCGCTAAAACGGCGATAATTTTATCGCCGGTCTTGCTAATATGCCCCTAACTTTTAAAAATTTTGATTCAGGAATCCACTCACCCTTACCCTATAAGTAACTTTAAAACAACTTGCTTCAGGAATCCACTCTCGCTGTTCCTAAAAGTAAATTTAAATTAACTTTTTGAAATAATCCAATCTCCCTTATCCGAAAACTAAATTTAAATCTACTTGTTGCAGTAATCCACTCACCCTTTTCCTTAAACTAACATAATTTTTTTTTCAGGAATCCACTCAACCAAAACCTAAAAGTAACTTTACAAAATTTTGTTTCAGGAACCCACTCTCCCTTATCCAAAAACTAAATTTAAATCAACTTCTTTCAGTAAACCACTCACCCTTTTCCTAAAACTAAAATAAAAACTTTTTTCAGGAATCCATGCACCCGATACCTAAAACTAACTTTCCAAAAATTTGTTTCAGGAATCCATTCACCCTAATCCTAAAACTAAATTTGAATTAACTTATCTCAATAATCCAATCACTATTATCCTAAAACTAAATTTAATTCAATTTTTTGCAGAAACCCACTCACCCTTTTCCTAAAATTTAAATACATCTTTTTTCAGGAATCCACTCACCCGAAACCTAAAACTAACTTTACAAAATTTTGTTTCAGGAATCCACTCATCCTAACCCTAAAACTAATTTTAAAGAAACTTGTTTCAGGAATCTACCTTCCCTAACCTAAAAAGTAAATTTAAATTAACTTGTTGAAATAATCCAATCTCCATTATCTGAAAACTAAATTTAAATCTACTTGTTCCAGGAATCCACTCACCCTTTTCCTAAAACTAACATAAAAAACTTTTTCAGGAATCCACGCGCCCGATACCTAAAACTAAATTTCAAAAAATTTGTTTCAGGAATCCACTCACCCTAATCCTAAAACTAAATTTGAATTAACTTATCACAATAATCCAATCACACTTATCCCAAAACAAAATATAAATCAATTTTTTCAAGTAACCCACTCACCCTTTTCCTAAAACTAACATAATTTTTTTTTCAGGAATCCACTCACCTGAAACCTAAAAGTATCTTTACAAAATTTTGTTTCAGGAACCCACTCTCCCTAACCCTAAAACTAACATTAAAGCAACTTGTTTCAGGTATCCCCTCTCCCTAATCCTAAAAGTAAATTCTAATTAACTTTTTGAAATAATCCAATCTCCATTATCTGAAAACTAAATTTAAATCTACTTGTTCCAGGAATCCACTCACCCTTTTCCTAAAACTAACATAAACAACTTTTTTCAGGAATCCACGCGCCCGATACCTAAAACTAAATTTCAAAAAATTTGTTTCAGGAATCCACTCAGACTAATCCTAAAACTAAATTTGACTTAACTTATCACAATAATCCAATCACACTTATCCTAAAACAAAATATAAATCAATTTTTTCAAGTAACCCACTCACCCTTTTCCTAAAACTAACATATTTTTTTTCAGGAATCCACTCACCTGAAACCTAAAAGTAACTTTACAAAATTTTGTTTCAGGAACCCACTCTCCCTAACCCTAAAACTAACATTAAAGCAACTTGTTTCAGGAATCCCCTCTCCCTAATCCTAATAGTAAATTCTAATTAACTTGTTGAAATAATCCAATCTCCCTTATCCGAAAACGAAATTTAAATCTACTTGTTGCAGTACACCACTCACCCTTTTCATAAAACTAACAAAAAAACTTTTTCAGGTATCCATGCGCACTATACCTAAAACTAACTTTCCAAAAATTTGTTTCAGGAAACCATTCACCCTAATCCTAAAACTAAATTTGAATTAATTTATCACAATAATCGAATCACTCTTATCCCAAAACTAAATTTAAATACATTTTTTTAAGTAACCCACTCACCCTTTTCCTAAAACTAACATAATTATTTTTTTAGGAATCCACTAACCCGAAATCTAAAAGTAACTTTACAAAATTTTATTTCAGGAATCCACTCACTCTAACCGTAAAACTAACGTTAAAGCAACTTGTTTCAGGAATCCACTCTTGCTAATCCTAAAAGTAAATTCTAATTAACTTTTTGAAATAATCCAATCTCCATTATCTGAAAACTAAATTTAAATCTACTTGTTCCAGGAATCCACTCACCCTTTTCCTAAAACTAACATAAACAACCTTTTTCAGGAATCCACGCGCCCGATACCTAAAACTAAATTTCAAAAAATTTGTTTCAGGAATCCACTCACCCTAATCCTAAAACTAAATTTTAATTAACTTATCACAATAATCCAATCACACTTATCCCGAAACAAAATATAAATCAATTTTTTCAAGTAACCCACTCACCCTTTTCCTAAAACTAACATATTTTTTTCAGGAATCCACTCACCTGAAACCTAAAAGTAACTTTACAAAATTTTGTTTCAGGAACCCACTCTCCCTAACCCTAAAACTAACATTAAAGCAACTTGTTTCAGGAATCCCCTCTCCCTAATCCTAATACTAAATTCTAATTAACTTATTGAAATAATCCAATCTCCCTTATCCGAAAACGAAATTTAAATCTACTTGTTGCAGTACACCACTCACCCTTTTCATAAAACGAATATAAAAACTTTTTTCAGGTATCCATGCGCCCTATACCTAAAACTAACTTTCCAAAAATTTGTTTCAGGAAACCATTCACCCTAATCCTAAAACTAAATTTGAATTAATTTATCTCAATAATCCAATCACTATTATCCTAAAACTAAATTTAAATCAATTTTTTGCAGTAACCCACTCACCCTTTTCCTAAAACTTAAATACTTCTTTTTTCAGGAATCCATTCAACCGAAACCTAAAACTAACTTTAAAGCAACTTGTTTCAGGAATCCACTCTCCCTAATCCTAAAAGTAAATTTTAATTAACTTTTTGAAATAATCCAATCTCCCTTATCCGAAAACTAAATTTAAATATACTTGTTGCAGCAATCCACTCACCCTTTTCCTTAAACTAACAAAAAAAACATTTTTCAGGAATCAATGCACACAATACCTAAAACTAAATTTCAAAAAGTTTATTTCAGGAATCCACTCACCCTAATCCTAAAACTAAATTTAAATTAACTTATCACAATAATCCAATCACTCTTATCCTGAAACTAATTTTAAATCTATCTTTAGCAGTAACACACTCATCCTTTTCCTAAAACTAACATAACTTTTTTTTTCAGGAATCCACTCACCCGAAAACTAAAACTAGCTTTTAAAAATTTTGATTCAGGAATCCAGTCACCCTTACCCTATAAGTTACTTTAAAACAACTTGCTTCAGGAATCCACTCTCCATGTTCCTAAAAGTACATTTAAATTATTTTGTTGAAATAATCCAATCACCCTTATCCTAAAACTAAATTTAATTTTTTTTGCAGTAACCGACTGAACTTTTTCCTAAAACTAAAAAACATTTTTTTCAGGAATCCATTCACACGAAAACATAAAACTAACTTTACAAAATTTTGTTTCAGGAATCCACTCACCCTGATTCTAAAACTAAATTTAAATTAACGTATCGCAATAATCCAATCACTCTTATCCCAAAACTAAATTTACATCAATTTTTTCAAGTAACCCACTCACCCTTTTCCTAAAACTGACATAATTTTTTTTTCAGGAATCCACTCACCCGAAACCTAAAAGTAACTTCACAAAATTTTGTTTCAGGGACCCACTCTCCCTAACCCTAAAACTAACATTAAAGCAACTTGTTTCAGGAATCCACTCTCCGTAATCCTAAAAGTAAATTTTAATTAACTTGTTGAAATAATCCAATCTCCATTATCTGAAAACTAAATTTAAATCTACTTGTTGTAGTAAACCACTCACCCTTTTCCTAAAACTAACATAAAAACTTTTTCAGGAATCCATGCGCCCGATACCTAAAACAAACTTTCCAAAAATTTGTTTCAGGAATCCATTCACCCTAATCCTAAAACTAAATTTTAATTAACTTATCTCAATAATCCAATCACTATTATCCTAAAACTAAATTTAAATCAATTTTTTGCAGTAACACACTCACCCTTTTCCTAAAACTTTAATACTTCTTTTTTCAGGAATCCACTCACCCGAAACCTAAAACTAACTTTACAAAATTTTGTTTTAGGAACCCACTCTCCCTAAACCTAAAACTAATATTAAAGCAACTTGTTTCAGGAATCCCATCTCCCTAATCCTAAAAGTAAATTCTAATTAACTTGTTGAAATAATCCAATCTCCCTTATCCGAAAACTAAATTTAAATCTACTTGTTGCAGTAAACCACTCACCCTTTTCCTAAAACTAATATAAAAACTTTTTTCAGGTATCCATGCACAATATACCAAAAACTAACTTTCCAAAAATTTGTTTCAGGAAACTATTCACCCTAATCCTAAAACTAAATTTGAATTAACTTATCTCAATAATCCAATCACTATTATCCTAAAACCAAATTTAAATCAATTTTTTGCAGTAACACACTCACCCTTTTCCTAAAACTTAAATACTTCTTTTTCAGGAATCCACTCACCCGAAAACTAAAACTAACTTTTAAAAATTTTGATTCAGGAATCCACTCACCCTTACCCTATAAGTAACTTTAAAACAACTTGCTTCAGGAATCCACTCTCCCTGTTCCTAAAAGTAAATTTAAATTAATTTGTTGAAATAATCCAATCACCTTTATCCTAAAACTAAATTTTTTTTTTTGCAGTAACCCACTGAACTTTTTCCTAAAACTAAAAAACATTTTTTTCAGGAATCCATTCACACGAAAATATAAAACTAACTTTAAAAAATGTTGTTTCAGGAATCCACTCACCCTGATTCTAAAACTAAATTTAAATTAACTTATAGCAATAATCCAATCACTCTTATCCCAAAACTAAATTTAAATACATTTTTTCAAGTAACCCATGCACCCTTTTCCTAAAACTAACATAATTTTATTTTCAGGAATCCACTAACCCGAAATCTAAAAGTAACTTTACAAAATTTTATTTCAGGAACCCACTCACTCTAACCGTAAAACTAACGTTAAAGCAACTTGTTTCAGGAATCCACTCTCGCTAATCCTAAAAGTAAATTCTAATTAACTTGTTGAAATAATCCAATCTCCATTATCTGAAAACTAAATTTAAATCTACTTGTTCCAGGAATCCACTCACCCTTTTCCTAAAACTAACATAAAAAACTTTTTCAGGAATCCACGCGCCCGATACCTAAAACTAAATTTCAAAAAATTTGTTTCAGGAATCCACTCACCCTAATCCTAAAACTAAATTTGAATTAACTTATCACAATAATCCAATCACACTTATCCCAAAACAAAATATAAATCAATTTTTTCAAGTAACCCACTCACCCTTTTCCTAAAACTAACATAATTTTTTTTCAGGAATCCACTCACCTGAAACCTAAAAGTATCTTTACAAAATTTTGTTTCAGGAACCCACTCTCCCTAACCCTAAAACTAACATTAAAGCAACTTGTTTCAGGTATCCCCTCTCCCTAATCCTAAAAGTAAATTCTAATTAACTTTTTGAAATAATCCAATATCCATTATCTGAAAACTAAATTTAAATCTACTTGTTCCAGGAATCCACTCACCCTTTTCCTAAAACTAACATAAACAACTTTTTTCAGGAATCCACGCGCCCGATACCTAAAACTAAATTTCAAAAAATTTGTTTCAGGAATCCACTCACCCTAATCCTAAAACTAAATTTGAATTAACTTATCACAATAATCCAATCACACTTATCCAAAAACAAAATATAAATCAATTTTTTCAAGTAACCCACTCACCCTTTTCCTAAAACTAACATTTTTTTTTCAGGAATCCACTCACCTGAAACCTAAAAGTAACTTTACAAAATTTTGTTTCAGGAACCCACTCTCCCTAACCCTAAAACTAACATTAAAGCAACTTGTTTCAGGAATCCCTCTCCCTAATCCTAATAGTAAATTCTAATTAACTTGTTGAAATAATCCAATCTCCCTTATCCAAAAACGAAATTTAAATCTACTTGTTGCAGTACACCACTCACCCTTTTCATAAAACTAACATAAAAACTTTTTTCAGGTATCCATGCGCACTATACCTAAAACTAACTTTCCAAAAATTTGTTTCAGGAAACCATTCACCCTAATCCTAAAACTAAATTTGAATTAACTTATCTCAATAATCCAATCATTATCCTAAAACTAAATTTAAATCAATTTTTTGCAGTAACACACTCACCCTTTTCCTAAAACTTAAATACTTCTTTTTCAGGAATCCACTCACCCGAAACCTAAAAGTAACTTTACAAAATTTTGTTTCAGGAATCCACTCATCCTAACCCTAAAACTAATTTTAAAGAAACTTGTTTCAGGAATCTACTTTCCCTAACCTAAAAAGTAAATTTAAATTAACTTGTTGAAATAATCCAATCACCCTTATACTAAAACTAAATATAAATCAATGTTTTGCAGTAACCAACTCACCCTTTTCCTAAAACTTAAATACATCTTTTTTCAGGAATCCACTCACCCGAAACCTAAAACTAACTTTAAAGCAACTTGTTTCAGGAATCCACTCTCCCTAATCCTAAAAGTAAATTCTAATTAACTTGTTGAAATAATCCAATCTCCCTTATCCGAAAACTAAATTTAAATCTACTTGTTGCAGTAAACCACTCACCCTTTTCCTAAAACTAATATAAAAACTTTTTTCAGGTATCCATGCGCAATATACCTAAAACTAACTTTCCAAAAACTTGTTTCAGGAAACTATTCACCCTAATCCTAAAACTAAATTTGAATTAACTTATCTCAATAATCCAATCACTATTATCCTAAAACCAAATTTAAATCAATTTTTTGCAGTAACACACTCACCCTTTTCCTAAAACTTAAATATTTCTTTTTCAGGAATCCACTCACCCGAAAACTAAAACTAACTTTTAAAAATTTTGATTCGGGAATCCACTCACCCTTACCCTATAAGTAACTTTAAAACAACTTGCTTCAGGAATCCACTCTCCCTGTTCCTAAAAGTAAATTTAAATTAATTTGTTGAAATAATCCAATCACCCTTATCCTAAAACTAAATTTTTTTTTTTGCAGTAACCCACTGAACTTTTTCCTAAAACTAAAAAACATTTTTTTTCAGGAATCCATTCACACGAAAATATAAAACTAACTTTAAAAAATGTTGTTTCAGGAATCCACTCACCCTGATTCTAAAACTAAATTTAAATTAACTTATAGCAATAATCCAATCACTCTTATCCCAAAACTAAATTTAAATACATTTTTTTCAAGTAACCCACGCACCCTTTTCCTAAAACTGACATAATTTTATTTTCAGGAATCCACTAACCCGAAATCTAAAAGTAACTTTACAAAATTTTATTTCAGGAACCCACTCACTCTAACCGTAAAACTAACGTTAAAGCAACTTGTTTCAGGAATCCACTCTCGCTAATCCTAAAAGTAAATTCTAATTAACTTGTTGAAATAATCCAATCTCCATTATCTGAAAACTAAATTTAAATCTACTTGTTCCAGGAATCCACTCATCCTTTTCCTAAAACTAACATAAACAACTTTTTTCAGGAATCCACGCGCCCGATACCTAAAACTAAATTTCAAAAAATTTGTTTCAGGAATACACTCACCCTAATCCTAAAACTAAATTTGAATTAACTTATCACAATAATCCAATCACACTTATCCAAAAACAAAATATAAATCAATTTTTTCAAGTAACCCACTCACCCTTTTCCTAAAACTAACATATTTTTTTCAGGAATCCACTCACCTGAAACCTAAAAGTAACTTTACAAAATTTTGTTTCAGGAACCCACTCTCCCTAACCCTAAAACTAACATTAAAGCAACTTGTTTCAGGAATCCCTCTCCCTAATCCTAATAGTAAATTCTAATTAACTTGTTGAAATAATCCAATCTCCCTTATCCGAAAACGAAATTTAAATCTACTTGTTGCAGTACACCACTCACCCTTTTCATAAAACTAACATAAAAACTTTTTTCAGGTATCCATGCGCCCTATAACTAAAACTAACTTTCCAAAAATTTGTTTCAGGAAACCATTCACCCTAATCCTAAAACTAAATTTGAATTAACTTATCTCAATAATCCAATCATTATCCTAAAACTAAATTTAAATCAATTTTTTGCAGTAACACACTCACCCTTTTCCTAAAACTTAAATACTTCTTTTTCAGGAATCCACTCACCCGAAACCTAAAAGTAACTTTACAAAATTTTGTTTCAGGAATCCACTCATCCTAACCCTAAAACTAATTTTAAAGAAACTTGTTTCAGGAATCTACTTTCCCTAACCTAAAAAGTAAATTTAAATTAACTTGTTGAAATAATCCAATCACCCTTATACTAAAACTAAATATAAATCAATGTTTTGCAGTAACCAACTCACCCTTTTCCTAAAACTTAAATACATCTTTTTTCAGGAATCCACTCACCCGAAACCTAAAACTAACTTTAAAGCAACTTGTTTCAGGAATCCACTCTCCCTAATCCTAAAAGTAAATTTTAATTAACTTTTTGAAATAATCCAATCTCCCTTAGCCGAAAACTAAATTTAAATCTACTTGTTGCAGCAATCCACTCACCCTTTTCCTTAAACTAACAAAAAATTTTTTTCAGGAATCAGTGCACACAATACCTAAAACTAAATTTCAAAAAGTTTATTTCAGGAATCCACTCACCCTAATCCTAAAACTAAATTTAAATTAACTTATCACAATAATCCAATCACTCTTATCCTGAAACTAATTTTAAATCTATCTTTTGCAGTAACCCACTCATCCTTTTCCTAAGACTAACATAATTTTTTTTTCAGGAATCCACTCACCTGAAACCTAAAAGTAACTTTACAAAATTTTGTTTCAGGAACCCACTCTCCCTAACCCTAAAACTAACATTAAAGCAACTTGTTTCAGGAATCCACTCTCTCTAATCCTAAAAGTAAATTCTAATTAACTTGTTAAAATAATCAAATCTCCCTTAGCCGAAAACTACATTTAAATCAACTTCTTTCAGTAAACCACTCACCCTTTTCCTAAAACTAACATTAAAACTTTTTTCAGGAATCCATGCGCCCGATACCTAAAACTAACTTTCCAAAAATTTGTTTCAGGAATCCATTCACCCTAATCCTAAAACTAAATTTGAATTAACTTATCTCAATAATCCAATCACTATTATCCTAAAACTAAATTTCAATCAATTTTTTGCAGTAACCCACTCACCATTTTCCTAGAACTTAAATACATCTTTTTTCATGAATCCACTCACCCGAAACCTAAAACTAACTTTACAAAATTTTGTTTCAGGAATCCACTCATCCTAACCCTTAAACTAATTTTAAAGAAACTTGTTTCAGGAATCTACTTTCCCTAACCTAAAAAGTAAATTTAAATTAACTTGTTGCAATAATCCAATCATCGTTATCCTAAAACTAAATATAAACCATTTTTTTGCATCAACCCACTTACCTTTTCCCTAAAAATAAAAAAACATTCTTTTTTCAGGAATCCATTTACCCGAAACCTAAAACTAAATTTAAAAATTTTGTTTCAGGAATCCACTCACCCTAATCCTAAAACTAAATTTAAATTAACTTATCTCAATAATCCAATCACTATTATCCTAAAACTAAATTTAAATCAATTTTTTGCAGTAACCCACTCACCTTTTCCTAAAACTAACATCATTTTTTTTCAGGAATCCACTCACCCGAAATCTAAAACTAAATTTAAAGCAACTTGTTTTAGGAATCCACTCTCCCTAATCCTAAAAGTAAATTTTAATTAATTTGTTGAAATAATCCAATCACCCTTATCCTAAAACTAAATTTAATTTTTTTTTGCAGTAACCCACTGAACTTTTTCCTAAAACTAAAAAACATTGTTTTTTAGGAATCCATTCACACGAAAACATAAAACTAACTTTAAAAAATTTTGTTTCACGAATCCACTCACCCTGATTCTAAAACTAAATTTAAATTAACTTATCACAATAATCCAATCACTCTTATCCCAAAACTAAATTTAAATCAATTTTTTCAGGAATCCACTCACCCGAAATCTAAAAGTAACTTTACAAAATTTTGTTTCAGGAACCCACTCACCCTAACCCTAAAACTAACGTTAAAGCAACTTGTTTCAGGAATCCACTCTCGCTAATCCTAAAAGTAAATTCTAATTAACTTGTTGAAATAATCCAATCTCCATTATCTGAAAACTAAATTTAAATCTACTTGTTCCAGGAATCCACTCACCCTTTTCCTAAAACTAACATAAAAAACTTTATTCAGGAATTCACGGGCCCGATACCTAATACTATATTTCAAAAAATTTGTTTCAGGAATCCACTCACCCTAATCCTAAAACTAAATTTGAATTAACTTATCACAATAATCCAAACACTCTTATCCTGGAACTAATTTTAAATCTATCTTTTGCAGTATCTCACTCATCCTTTTCCTAAAACTTAAATACTTCTTTTTTCAGGAATCCACTCACCCAAAACCTAAAACTAAGTTTACAAAATTGTGTTTCAGGAATCCACTCATCCTAACCCTAAACTAATTTTAAAGAAACTTGTTTCAGGAATATACTTTCCCTAACCTAAAAAGTAAATTTAAATTAACTGGTTGAAATATTCCAATCACCCTTATCCTAAAACTAAATATAAACCATTTTTTTGCAGCAACCCACTTACCTTTTCCCTAAAACTAACAAAACATTCTTTTTCAGGAATCCATTCACCTGAAACCTAAAACTAACTTTAAAAAATTTTGTTTCAGGAATCCACTCACCCTAATCCTAAACCTAAATTTAAATTAACTTATCTCAATAATCCAATCACTATTATCCTAAACCTAAATTTAAATCAATTTTTTGCAGTAACCCACTCACCTTTTTCTTAAACTAAAATAATTTTTTTTTCAGGAATCCACTCACCCGAAAACTAAAACTAACTTTAAAAAATTTTGATTCAGGAATCCAGACACCCTTACCCTATAAGTTACTTTAAAACAACTTGCTTCAGGAATCCACTCTCCATATTCCTAAAAGTAAATTTAAATTAATTTGTTGAAATAATCCAATCACCCTTATCCTAAAACTAAATTTAATTTTTTTTTTGCAGTAACACTCTGAACTTTTTCCTAAAACTAAAAAACATTTTTTTTCAGGAATCCACTCACCCTAAAACTAAATTTGAATTAACTTATCTCAATAATCCAATCACTATTATCCTAAAACTACATTTAAATCAAATGTTGGCAGTAACCCACTCACCCTTTTCCTAAAACTTAAATACTTCTTTTTCAGGAATCCACTCACCCGAAACCTAAAACTAACTTTACAAAATTTTGTTTCAGGAATCCACTCATCCTAACCCTAAAACTAAATTTCAAAAAGTTTATTTCAGGAATCCACTCACCCTAATCCTAAAACTGAGGGGCATATTAGCAAGACCCACGTTAAAATTATCGCCGTTTTAGCGGCAGGAAACTGCCGCTAAAACGGCGATAATGGCTTGCTAATATGCGTTATGGAATTCCAATAGAAGCCCAGGTTAGAGGTCCTGCACATCTAACCTGGGCTTCTATTGGAATTCTATAACGCATATTAGCAAGCTCATTATCGCCGTTTTAGCGGCAGTTTCCTGCCGCTAAAACGGCGATAATTTTAACGTGGGTCTTGCTAATATGCCCCTAAATTTAAATTTACTTATCTCAATAATCCAATCACTATTATCCTAAAACTAAAATGAAATCAATTTTTAGCAGTAACCCACTCACCCTTTTCCTAAAACTAACATACTTCTTTTTCAGGAATCCACTCACCCGAAATGTAAAAGTAACTTTACACAATTTTGTTTCAGGACCCCACTCACCCTAACCCTAAAACTAACTTTAAAGCAACTTGTTTCAGGAATCCACTCTCCCTAATCCTAAAAGTAAATTTTAATTAACTTTTTGAAATAATCCAATCTCCCTTATCTGAAAACTAAATTTAAATCTACTTGTTGCAGTAATCCACTCACCCTTTTCCTTAAACTAACATAAAAAACTTTTTTCAGGAATCCATGCGCCAAATACCTAAAACTAAATTTCAAAAAGTTTATTTCAGGAATCCACTCACCCTAATCCTAAAACTAAATTTAAATTAACTTATCACAATAATCCAATCACTCTTATCCTGAAACTAATTTTAAATCTATCTTTTGCAGTAACCCACTCATTTTTTTCCTAAAACTAACATAACTTTTTTTCCAGGAATCCACTCACCCGAAAACTAAAACTAACTTTTAAAAATTTTGATTCAGGAATCCACTCACCCTTACCCTAAAAGTAACTTCAAAACAACTTGCTTCAGGAATCCACTCTCCCTGTTCCTAAAAGTAAATTTAAATTAATTTGTTGAAATAATCCAATCTAAAACTAAATTTAAATCATTTTTTGCAGTAACCCACTGAACTTTTTCCAAAAACTAAAAAACATTTTTTTCAGTAATCCATTCAGACGAAAACATAAAACTAACTTAAAAATGTTGGTTCAGGAATCCACTCACCCTGATTCCAAAACTAAATTTAAATCAATTTTTTCAAGTAACCCACTCACCCTTTTCCTAAAACTAACATAATTTTTTTTTCAGGAATCCACTCACCCGAAATCTAAAAGTAACTTTACAAAATTTTGTTTCAGGAAGCAACTCTCCCTAACCCTAAAACTAACATTAAAGCAACTTGTTTCAGGAATCCACTCTCTCTAATCCTAAAAGTAAATTATAATTAACTTGTTGAAATAATCCAATCTCCCTTATCCGAAAACTAAATTTAAATCTACTTGTTGCAGTAATCCACTCACCCTTTTCCTTAAACTAACATAAAAACTTTTTTCGGTAATCCATGCGCCCAATACCTAAAACTAAATTTCAAAAAGTTTATTTCAGGAATCCACTCACCCTAATCCTAAAACTAAATTTAAATTAACTTATCACAATAATCCAATCACTCTTATCCTGAAACTAATTTTAAGTATATCTTTTGCAGTATCCCACTCATCCTTTTCCTAAAACGAACATACATTTTTTTTCAGGAATCCACTCACCCAAAAACTAAAACTAACTTTTAAAAATTTTGATTCAAGAATCCACTCACCCTTACCCTAAAAGTAACTTTAAAACAAGTTGCTTCAGGTATCCACTCTCCCTGGTCCTAAAAGTAAATTGAAATTAATTTGTTGAAATAATCCAATCTCCCTTATCCTAAAACTAAATTGAAATCATTTTTTGCTGTAACCCACTGAACTTTTTCCTAAAACTAAAAAACATTTTTTTCTGGAATCCATTCAAACGAAAACATAAAACTAACTTTAAAAATTTTGTTTCAGGAATCCACTTACCCTGATTCTAAAACTAAATTTGAATTAACTTATCTCAATAATCCAATCACTATTATCCTAAAACTAAATTTAAATCAATTTTTTGCAGTAACCCACTCACCCTTTTCCTAAAACTTAAATACTTATTTTTCAGGAATCCACTCACCCAAAACCTAAAACTAACTTTACAAAATTTTGTTTCAGGAATCCACTCATCCTAACCCTAAAACTAATTTTAAAGAAACTTGTTTCAGGAATCTACTTTCCCTAACCTAAAAAGTAAATTTAAATTAACTTGTTGAAATAATCCAATCACCCTTATCCTAAAACTAAATATAAATCATTTTTTGCAGTAACCCACTGAACTTTTTCCTAAAACTAACAAACATTTTTTTCGGGAATTCATTCACATGAAAACATAAAACTAACTTGAAAAAATTATGTTTCAGGAACCCACTCACCCTAACTCTAAAACTAACGTTAAAGCAACTTGTTTCAGGAATCCACTCTCGCTAATCCTAAAAGTAAATTCTAATTAACTTGTTGAAATAATACAATCTCCATTATCCAAAAACTAAATTTAAATCTACTTGTTCCAGGAATCCACTCACCCTTTTCCTAAAACCAACATTAAAAGCTTTTTTCAGGAATCAACGTGCCCGATACCTAAAACTAAATCCACTCACCCTAATCCTTAAACTAAATTTGAATTAACTTAACACAATAATCCAATCACACTTATCCCAAAACAAAATTTAAATCAATTTTTTCAAGTAACCCACTCACCCTTTTCCTAAAACTAACATAATTTTTTTTCAGGAATCCACTCACCCGAAACCTAAAAGTAAATTTTAATTAGCTTTTTGAAATAATCCAATCTCCCTTATCCGAAAACTAAATTTAAATCTACGTGTTGCAGTAATCCACTCACCCTTTTCCTTAAACTAATATAAAAACTTTTTCAGGAATCCATGCGCCCAATACCTAAAACTACATTTCAAAAAGTTTATTTCAGAAATCCACTCACCCTAATCCTAAAACTAAATTTAAATTAACTTATCACAATGATCCAATCACTCTTATCCTGAAACTAATTTTAAATCTATCTTTTGCAGTAACCCACTCATCATTTTCCTAAAACTAACATAACTTTTTATTTCAGGAATCCACTCACCCGAAAACTAAAACTAACTTTTAAAAATTTTGATTCAGGAATCCACTCACCCTTACCCTAAAAGTAACTTTAAAACAACTTGCTTCAGGAATCCACTCTCCCTGTTCCTAAAAGTACATTTAAATTAATTTGTTGAAATAATCCAATCACCCTTATCCTAAAACTAAATTTAAATCATTTTTTGCAGTAACCCACTGAACTTTTTCCTAAAACTAAAAAACATTTTTTTTCAGGAATCCATTCACACGAAAACATAAAACTAACTTTAAAAATTTTGTTTCAGGAATCCACTTACCCTGATTCTAAAACTAAATTTAAATTAACTTATCGCAATAATCCAATCACTCTTATCCCAAAACTAAATTTAAATCAATTTTTTCAAGTAACCTACTCACCCTTTTCCTAAAACTAACATAATTTTTTTTCAGGAATCCACTCACCCGAAATCTAAAAGTAACTTGACAAAATTTTGTTTCAGGAACCCACTCACCCTAACCCTAAAACTAACGTTAAAGCAACTTGTTTCAGGAATCCACTCTCGCTAATCCTAAAAGTAAATTCTAATTAACTTGTTGAAATAATCCAATCTCCATCATCCGGAAACTAAATTTAAATCTACTTGTTCCAGGAATCCACTCACCCTTTTCCTAAAACTAACATAAAAAACTTTTTTCAGGAATCCACGCGCCCGATACCTAAAACTAAATTTCAAAAAATTTGTTTCAGGAATCCATTCACCCTAATCCTAAAACTACATTTGAATTAACTTATCACAATAATCCAATCACTATTATCCTAAACCTACATTTAAATCAATTTTTTGCAGTAACCCACTCACCTTTTTCCTAAAACTTAAATACTTCTTTTTCAGGAATCCACTCACCCAAAACCTAAAACTAACTTTACAAAATTTTGTTTCAGGAATCCACTCTCCCTAGCCCTAAAACTATCATTAAAGCAACTTGTTTCAGGAATCCACTCTCTCTAATCTTAAAAGTAAATTCTAATTAACTTGTTGAAATAATCCAATCTCCCTTATCCGAAAACTAATTTAAAGCAACTTCTTTCAGTAAACCACTCACTAAGCCTGGGCGGTGAACTATGCTACGCTCGCGGAGCTTGCGTAGTCTCGGTAACTTCGCGATTCGCGTAGAACGCGAAGTTACTGTACACTACGCAATTTGCGGCGTAGCGTAGCTGTTTTTCTTCTTCGCGCACTCAATATACGTTCTCGCGCATGCGGTAACGACCTACCGTGATTCTGCGTTCGCCGACGCGACTTCCTATTCGTTCGCGGGCGCCTCGAGATTTGGAATCCGGCTGCCCGATCCCATGAGAGTGTGCGAACGCGAACACGTCATTCGGACGCGCGATCTGACTTCCGGCGGCAGTGTTGGTAAGATCGCAATCCCGAACACGAAGAAACTACAATCTGGCGAAGAATATCTCTCGAGCATCATAAAACCTTCTCGAAAATGATGGTTTTGCTCCAAAAAACTCCTCAGATTGTGATTTGGCTGTAGTTTTTTGTGCAAGGAGTCCTTTTTTTTAAAACTTTTTTTTCCAAGAGGAAGGAAGTGCCCCTGATTCTCAAACTTCCTGTTCCTGTCCAGCAGGCTCCTCCCAGTGCTTTGTCCATGTGCTGTTCACTTTCATTTGGATTTGGAGCTGGAAGGATCACTTTTTGTGTCTGTCTGCTGCATCATATCATTGGATTGGATTTGAGGACTCTTGGATTTGAGATTTTACAAGTAAGTTGGAGAATTGGTGTACTTGTTTGTTTGATTGGGGCTTGTTTGTACCTACATTTTTTTGGGGATTTCCATCTATTTTAAAATGTATTGTTGTGGCCTGTAGTTTCGGCAGGGTCCTAGTTGTTTTTCTTTGATTGGAATTTCAGCCAGTAGGCCCAGACTAGAGCCAGAGCTACCCATGGGTGCATGTTTCTGTGGTGTCTGTTGAATTCCGGTCCAGGGAAGACATGGCTTGGCAGTTCGGGCTGGACTGTTCCCATGAGGCACAGGGTCAAGACTGATTTGCATATGGCCATGTCTGAACTGGGGTGGCGTGGTGAGCAAAATAACGATGGATTAAACCCAGATCTGTGACTGGGGGTGAATGTTTTGCCAATGTGCAACATTCCGTCCATCATCTTGTGTGTTTTGCTGTTCACCCTATGTGGGAAGGGTATGCCCAGACGTGGGTCCCGTGCTCACTACGCCACTGGAGTCAAGCTATCCTGGCTGATGACGGCTGATAGCCAGAAACCGGTCCTAGGATGCTTGATTCCGGTCCAGGGAAGACATGGCTTGGCAGTTCGGGCTGGACTGTTCCCATGAGGCACAGGGTCAAGACTGATTTGCATATGGCCATGTCTGAACTGGGGTGGCGTGGTGAGCAAAATAACGATGGATTAAACCCAGATCTGTGACTGGGGGTGAATGTTTTGCCAATGTGCAACATTCCGTCCATCATCTTGTGTGTTTTGCTGTTCACCCTATGTGGGAAGGGTATGCCCAGACGTGGTCCCGTGCTCACTACGCCACTGGAGTCAAGCTATCCTGGCTGATGACGGCTAATAGCCAGAAACCGGTCCTAGGATGCTTGATTCCGGTCCAGGGAAGACATGGCTTGGCAGTTCGGGCTGGACTGTTCCCATGAGGCACAGGGTCAAGACTGATTTGCATATGGCCATGTCTGAACTGGGGTGGCGTGGTGAGCAAAATAACGATGGATTAAACCCAGATCTGTGACTGGGGGTGAATGTTTTGCCAATGTGCAACATTCCGTCCATCATCTTGTGTGTTTTGCTGTTCACCCTATGTGGGAAGGGTATGCCCAGACGTGGGTCCCGTGCTCACTACGCCACTGGAGTCAAGCTATCCTGGCTGATGACGGCTGATAGCCAGAAACCGGTCCTAGGATGCTTGATTCCGGTCCAGGGAAGACATGGCTTGGCAGTTCGGGCTGGACTGTTCCCATGAGGCACAGGGTCAAGACTGATTTGCATATGGCCATGTCTGAACTGGGGTGGCGTGGTGAGCAAAATAACGATGGATTAAACCCAGATCTGTGACTGGGGGTGAATGTTTTGCCAATGTGCAACATTCCGTCCATCATCTTGTGTGTTTTGCTGTTCACCCTATGTGGGAAGGGTATGCCCAGACGTGGGTCCCGTGCTCACTACGCCACTGGAGTCAAGCTATCCTGGCTGATGATGGCTGATAGCCAGAAACCGGTCCTAGGATGCTTGATTCCGGTCCAGGGAAGACATGGCTTGGCAGTTCGGGCTGGACTGTTCCCATGAGGCACAGGGTCAAGACTGATTTGCATATGGCCATGTCTGAACTGGGGTGGCGTGGTGAGCAAAATAACGATGGATTAAACCCAGATCTGTGACTGGGGGTGAATGTTTTGCCAATGTGCAACATTCCGTCCATCATCTTGTGTGTTTTGCTGTTCACCCTATGTGGGAAGGGTATGCCCAGACGTGGGTCCCGTGCTCACTACGCCACTGGAGTCAAGCTATCCTGGCTGATGACGGCTGATAGCCAGAAACCGGTCCTAGGATGCTTGATTCCGGTCCAGGGAAGACATGGCTTGGCAGTTCGGGCTGGACTGTTCCCATGAGGCACAGGGTCAAGACTGATTTGCATATGGCCATGTCTGAACTGGGGTGGCGTGGTGAGCAAAATAACGATGGATTAAACCCAGATCTGTGACTGGGGGTGAATGTTTTGCCAATGTGCAACATTCCGTCCATCATCTTGTGTGTTTTGCTGTTCACCCTATGTGGGAAGGGTATGCCCAGACGTGGGTCCCGTGCTCACTACGCCACTGGAGTCAAGCTATCCTGGCTGATGACGGCTGATAGCCAGAAACCGGTCCTAGGATGCTTGATTCCGGTCCAGGGAAGACATGGCTTGGCAGTTCGGGCTGGACTGTTCCCATGAGGCACAGGGTCAAGACTGATTTGCATATGGCCATGTCTGAACTGGGGTGGCGTGGTGAGCAAAATAACGATGGATTAAACCCAGATCTGTGACTGGGGGTGAATGTTTTGCCAATGTGCAACATTCCGTCCATCATCTTGTGTGTTTTGCTGTTCACCCTATGTGGGAAGGGTATGCCCAGACGTGGGTCCCGTGCTCACTACGCCACTGGAGTCAAGCTATCCTGGCTGATGACGGCTGATAGCCAGAAACCGGTCCTAGGATGCTTGATTCCGGTCCAGGGAAGACATGGCTTGGCAGTTCGGGCTGGACTGTTCCCATGAGGCACAGGGTCAAGACTGATTTGCATATGGCCATGTCTGAACTGGGGTGGCGTGGTGAGCAAAATAACGATGGATTAAACCCAGATCTGTGACTGGGGGTGAATGTTTTGCCAATGTGCAACATTCCGTCCATCATCTTGTGTGTTTTGCTGTTCACCCTATGTGGGAAGGGTATGCCCAGACGTGGGTCCCGTGCTCACTACGCCACTGGAGTCAAGCTATCCTGGCTGATGACGGCTGATAGCCAGAAACCGGTCCTAGGATGCTTGATTCCGGTCCAGGGAAGACATGGCTTGGCAGTTCGGGCTGGACTGTTCCCATGAGGCACAGGGTCAAGACTGATTTGCATATGGCCATGTCTGAACTGGGGTGGCGTGGTGAGCAAAATAACGATGGATTAAACCCAGATCTGTGACTGGGGGTGAATGTTTTGCCAATGTGCAACATTCCGTCCATCATCTTGTGTGTTTTGCTGTTCACCCTATGTGGGAAGGGTATGCCCAGACGTGGGTCCCGTGCTCACTACGCCACTGGAGTCAAGCTATCCTGGCTGATGACGGCTGATAGCCAGAAACCGGTCCTAGGATGCTTGATTCCGGTCCAGGGAAGACATGGCTTGGCAGTTCGGGCTGGACTGTTCCCATGAGGCACAGGGTCAAGACTGATTTGCATATGGCCATGTCTGAACTGGGGTGGCGTGGTGAGCAAAATAACGATGGATTAAACCCAGATCTGTGACTGGGGGTGAATGTTTTGCCAATGTGCAACATTCCGTCCATCATCTTGTGTGTTTTGCTGTTCACCCTATGTGGGAAGGGTATGCCCAGACGTGGGTCCCGTGCTCACTACGCCACTGGAGTCAAGCTATCCTGGCTGATGACGGCTGATAGCCAGAAACCGGTCCTAGGATGCTTGATTCCGGTCCAGGGAAGACATGGCTTGGCAGTTCGGGCTGGACTGTTCCCATGAGGCACAGGGTCAAGACTGATTTGCATATGGCCATGTCTGAACTGGGGTGGCGTGGTGAGCAAAATAACGATGGATTAAACCCAGATCTGTGACTGGGGGTGAATGTTTTGCCAATGTGCAACATTCCGTCCATCATCTTGTGTGTTTTGCTGTTCACCCTATGTGGGAAGGGTATGCCCAGACGTGGGTCCCGTGCTCACTACGCCACTGGAGTCAAGCTATCCTGGCTGATGACGGCTGATAGCCAGAAACCGGTCCTAGGATGCTTGATTCCGGTCCAGGGAAGACATGGCTTGGCAGTTCGGGCTGGACTGTTCCCATGAGGCACAGGGTCAAGACTGATTTGCATATGGCCATGTCTGAACTGGGGTGGCGTGGTGAGCAAAATAACGATGGATTAAACCCAGATCTGTGACTGGGGGTGAATGTTTTGCCAATGTGCAACATTCCGTCCATCATCTTGTGTGTTTGTCTGTTGAATTTAAACATCATGTAGGGCATGCATGGATGGCATTGGATTGATTTGCAAAATGTGGGTTTTGGGGTGGTATTTCAGTTTTTGGGTGTTTGTTAAATAAATAGGCCT